>CM045763.1:116606152-117206152 GCA_025200525.1 Camellia lanceoleosa | reverse complement strand
AGAGGTTGGAGAACATGATGGCTGAAAACGAGCGCCTTCGACAGGATTTAGCCTTGGAGATGGCACAATCCCAACAGGCCGCGCGCTAAGACTTGGCACAACCTCTGAGAAAGGATGTTTGACGACCTCGAGCTCAGAGACAAGATAGTTGCAGTGATTCAGACTCCTCATCCCCAAACCCCAAAAAGAAGGGGTGAGTTGAAGTCTCCAGTTCTTCTGAGGGAAGTCCGCGTGCACGGAATAAGAGAAGAAGAAATTATTCGGACGAAGAGGACCAACATGACCCCTTTGTGTGACGGATCGCAAGGGCAATACTACCCAAAAAGTTCAAGGCTCCATCGTTCACTCTATACGACAAAAAATTGGATCCCACTGACCACATCCGTCATTATAAGCAAGCCATGAAGCTGCATGCAGATGACGAGGCTCTCATGTGTTGAATATTTTCGAGTAGTTTGGGACCATTGGCCGTCAGATGGTATTATAAGTTGGAACCGGCGTCGATTAAGAGCTTCCATCAATTACAGAAATCTTTCAAGGCAAGATTCATCACGAATGAGGTCCAGCCGAAGCAAGCCAACTCTCTCTGGGCAATGCAAATCCAACCAGGGGAAACCTTACGAGCGTATTCGGTACGCTATTGGGAATGCCTTAATCTTGTGGATGACGGCTGCAACGACTCCATGGCCATCACCGCCTTTAAAATGGGGTTGCATCCTGATAGTGCCATATGCAGTTCCCTGACTAGAAGGCCCCCCAAAACAGTCTGGTCGTTGATGAAGAAAGTCGAGGAATACTGTAAAGTGGAAGATGACACTCTGCGGGTTAAAGTTGGGAACAAGGCCAACAAGACGGCCCCTTCTGAAATTGTTTAGCCGATAAATTCTTTACTATCACGGAGCCCTGAACCACGGAATCAGGTTAAACGAGACAAGAGATGGGATTCATGTCTATCAAACGACCAATGTTCCCACCGAGCTAGTGAACAACTTCAAGTAGATAGCAGGCGCACATGGCACGCGGACAAGAAATATACGGAGTTGTCAGAGCCGATCATCACGGCTATGTCTAAAGTCCAACACCTTCCATTCTTCAAATGGCCATCCAAGATGGTGGGACCTCCAGACACGAGGAGACGAGATAGGCGGTGCGAGTATCACAAAGACCACGGCCATGATACCGAGAGTTGCTATGCATTGAAGGATCACCTTGAGGAATTGGTACAAGTTGGTCGGCTTAAGCAGTATGTCCGAAAAGACAATTCAACCAAAACAGTAGCTTTACGGCAGGATTCACCTTTGCTCGGTGTAATCCATATGATATACAACCTACTGACGTCATTCACGGTGCATACAATTTAGTCGCATCTTGACCCCCAAAACCAAATCACACCAGCAAAACAGCCTCATGAAGCTCCGAGTATTACCTTTGACGATTCTGATCTGATCGGCGTAACACTCCCTCACATTGATCCAATGGTCATTGAACTACGCGTAAATCGATTCACCATTGAATGCGTTCTCATAGACCAAGGGAGTACTTCGGAAGTAATGTATTACAAGACCTTCATCAAACTTGGGTTCACCGAGTCGGACCTGTCTCCGGCTCCTTATCCGTTATTCGGTTTCAACGTTAATCCAGAATACCCGTTGGGCAAAATCACACTACCAGTTCGAGCGGGCTCCCGAACAGTGGATGTGGAGTTCTTGGTCATCAAGCTGCCTTCGCCGTATAATCTCATCATGGGACGAACTTGGCTGCATACCATGCAGGCCGTGCCAAATACCTATCATCAATTGCTCCGCTTCCCGACTGAACGTAGCATTGAACGAATCTGTGGTTCCCAGAAATCGGCACAAGCATGTTATTTACTTGCCGCCAAGACACCAAGAGAGTTGGAAGTGAATTCCATTGAGGTGCCGGATCGAGAAAGCCTCGACGAAGTTGGACGGCTCCCAAGTGAAAAGTCCACGGAAGCCTTGGATCGAGTTGAAATTGATGGGAATCCTGACAGGTTCTTCATGGTTGGCGCCTCCCTGAATCAAGTCGACAGGCAATAGCTAATCACCTTCCTACTTGGCAACCTTGATGTATTTGCATGGACACCGTATTAGATGCCGAGGGTAGATCCATCTGTTTCTCAGCACCGTTTAAATGTAGACCCCAAATGTAAGCCGATTGTTCAGAAAAGCCGGCTGTCAGCCGCAGAACACACGGCCGCCGTTGTTGAAGAAGTTGACCGGTTGCTTGATGCCGGAGCAATCTGGGAAGTGACCTATCCTACATGGCTACTGAATACTGTGGTTTTAAAGAAGAAAAATGGGACTTGGCGTGTCTGCGTGGATTTCATGGACTTAAAAAAAGCTTGCCCCAAGGATTGTTTTCCCCTTCCCAGAATAGTCCAACCCGTAGACGCCATGGCATGTCATCAATGTATGAGCTTCCTCGATGCCTACAGAGGCTACCATCAAATTGCCATGCATCCGGAGAACCAAGACAAAACTGCATTCCTTACCCCAAGAGGAACCTATTGCTATAAGGTTATGCCTTTTGGGCTGAAGAATGCAGGGTAACTTACCAAAGACTAGTCACGGCCATGTTCAGGGAACAACTCGGCCGTACTATGGAAGTATACATTGACGATATGGTGGTCAAGTCCAAAGAAGAGTAAACTCATCTAGCCAATCTAGAAGAGACATTCGGTATTTTACGCAAGTACAAAATGAAGCTGAACGCTTCCAAATGTGCATTTGGGATCGAATCTGGCAAATTCCTTGGCTACATTGTCAACCACCGAGGAATCGAAGCCAACCCGAGGCAAATCACAGCAATCCTAGAACTCAGCTCCCTTCGATCAGTCAAGGAGGTTCAAAAGTTGATGGATATGGCCGCCGCACTCAACAGGTTCATCAGTCGTTCCACAGATCGCTACCGACAATTCTTTCATACCCTATGGCAGGGTAAAGCATTTGAATGGACCTCTGAGTGCGAAGCCACTTTCAACGGTTGAAGACTTACCTTCGATGAGTTCCACTATTGACAACAACTTCGGTAGGCGACCTGCTCATTTTATATCTGGCATTTTCCGACCGGGCTGTGAGTGGAAGAGCTTGGGGAGTAGTGACCAGTCTATTATGTAAGCAAGGCAATTGTTGACGCCGAAACACGTTACCTTCTATTGGAAAAACTCATCCTAGCCCTCGTCATGGCAGTAAGAAAACTGATGCATTACTTTTAGGGGCATACCATCAGGGTACTAACGGAGTACCCCCTTCGGTCAGTACTCCATAGTGCAGAAGCATCAGGGCGCGTTTCGAAGTGGGCTCTTGAACTTGGCCAGTACGATATTCAGTTTCTTGCTAGAACCTCAATCAAGGGGCAAGTGCTTGCCGACTTTGTGGCCGAATTCACTGGGGGTCTTGCTGACTTCAAATCAGATCAAAGTTAACCTAAGCCAAACTGGAGAATTTATGTTGGGGACATTTGGCAGTTGTATTGTGATGGATCGTCCAATCAACGCAGCAGTGGGGCGGGCGTAGTGATCATGGCTCGCGATGGGGCAATAATCGAGCAGGCTATCAAACTGGGCTTCGATGCATCAAACAATGAGGCCGAATACAAAGCATTATTAACCGATCTACGCAATGCACATCTTCTTAGTGCTCAGCGTTTGCTTGTCTTCTGCGATTCAAAGCTGGTCATTAACCAATTGAAAGGGGAATACGTAGCCAAAAATGACCGAATGGTAGCTTACATGAAAACGGCGAATTCTTTGTTGGCAAAATTCGACCATCATGAACTAAATCAAATAACCTGGGATCAGAACACACATGCAGATGCCCTGGCCTGTCTAGCTTCCGCCATCAACTTAGAAATCAAACGAACAATTGAAGTGGGATTTATCCCTGAGCTGAGCATTGCCCCCTCAGAGCCAATTCAAATTAGTGTCATAGAATTAGGTCCCAGTTGGATGGACCCTATCACTACATTCTTATCTTCCGAATAGCTCCCAACAGAAAAGAAAGAAGCTCACAAACTACGAAACAAAGCCCTGTGATATTACTTGGCTCCACAAGGAAAGCTCTACAAAAAATCCCTTTCTGGTCCATATCTAGAATGCGTTCATCCGGATAAGGTCGAAGAACTCCTGACTGAAATACATGAAGGTAGTTGTGGTGCCTATTTCGACGGGCACTCTTTGGCTCATCGAGCTGTGACACAAGGGTATTATTGGCCGACAATGAGAGCTGATGTTGAGAATTACGTCAAGAAATGTGAACGATGTCAGAAGTTTTCTCCTTTAACCCATTTGCCTGCTGAAGAGTTGAGGTCTATCACCAGTCCTTGGCCGTTCGTCTAATGGAGACTTGACATCGTCGGACCATTACCTCGTGCCCCAGGCAACAAGCGATTTTTGATTGTTACGACAAATTACTTCACAAAATGGGTCGAAGCAGAGGCATTAACGCACATTCGAGACACTGATGTTAAGTGCTTTGTATGGAGAAATATCATAACACGATTCAGCATTCCAAGAGCACTTATTTCAGACAACGGCACCCAGTTTGATTGTGGCATCTATCGGGAGCTGTATAGCAAGTATGGTATCCATCCTTATTTCTCCACGCCGGCTTACCCATACAGTAATGGTCAAGCCGAAGCTTCAAACAAATCCATCTTGGATGGCATCAAGAAGAGGCTGGAGAAAGCTAAAGGCAGATGGGTTGAAGAATTGCCGAGTGTGTTATGGGCTCATCGCACTTTCGCAGGCGATCCTTTGAGAAGCGCCATTTTCTTTATGCTTTAGAACCCAAGGCAATCATCCCCCTGGAGATCGGCCTTCCAACCTTGAAATCAAAAGTTTTTTATATGGGCCGAAATGATATGATGTTGGCCTTGGATTTGACTCTGATTGAAGAACGACGAGACCATGCCCTTGCGTCCATGGCACGGTACCAGCAATAGCTTGTTAAGTCATATAATCATCATGTCTAGCTATGCCGCTATTCAGCAGGGGAATTGGTCCTCAAGAAAGTACTTCCGGCTGCCAAGAATCCGACAGATAGAAAACTGGGTCCTAACTGGGACGACCCCTATCAGATCAATTCAATCGCAGGTGCAGGGGCATATCGGCTCAAAGACATGTCTGGGAGGAGTCTGCTGCGTCCTTGGAATTCCACACATTTGCATAAATTTTATCATTAACCCGGCATGTGGGGCACAACTTGTTTTGTGTATTCGCCATGTACAACTTTCACTTTCATAATGCAATACTTCTTATCTCACTATATGGAATTGTAGTTCGAAGTAAAAAGCCTCCGAATTCGAAGGCCCATTCGTGAATGACACATTTAGGCCAAATAAGCCTCCAAATTCAGAGCGCTCTGCGTGGATATCACGATTGGCAAAGCAAAAAGCCTCCGAATTCGGAGCCCCATTCGTGAATGACACGTTTGGGACGAATAAGCCTTCGGATTCGGAGTGCCCTTCGTGGGTATCACGATTGGCCAAGTAAAAAAGCCTCCAAATTCGAAGCCCCATCCGTGCAAGTCACGTTTGGGCCGACTAAGCCTCTGGATTCGAAGCGCCCTTCATGGATATCACGATTGGCCAAGCAAAAACCCTCCAAATTCGGAGCCCCATTCGTGAATGACACGTTTGGGCTGACTAATCCTCCAGATTCGGAGCGCCCTTCGTGGATATCACGATTGGCCAAGAAAAAAGCCTCCAAATTTGGAGCCCCATCTGTGAATGTCACGTTTGGGCCGACTAAGTCTCCAGATTCGGAGCGCCTTTCGAGGATATCACGATTGGCCAAGTAAAAAGCCTCTGAATTCGGAGCCCCATCCGTAAATGACACGTTTAGGCCGACTAAGACTCTGGATTCAGAGCACCCTTCGTGGATATCACGATTGGCCAAGCAAAAAGCCTTCGAATTCGAAGCCCCATTTGTGCAAGTCACGTTTGGGCTGACTAAGCCTTCGGATTCGGAGCGCGCTTCATGGATATCACGATTGGCCAAGTAAGAAAGCCTCCGAATTCGGATCCCCATCCGTGCAAGTCACGTTTGTCCTGACTAAGCCTCTGGATTCAGAGCGCCCTTCGTAGATATGATGATTGGCCAAGTAAAAGCCTTCGAATTCGGAGCCCCATCCGTGAATGACACGTTTGGGCCGACTAAGACTCCGGATTCGGAGCGCCCTTCATGGATATCACGATTGGCCAAGCAAAAAGCCTCCGAATTCGAAGCCCCATCCATGCAAATCACGTTTGGACCGACTAAGCCTCTGGATTCGGAGTGCCCTTCGTGGATATCACGATTAGCCAAGTAAAAAAGCCTCCGAATTCGGAGCCCCATCCGTGGAAGTCACGTTTGGGCTGACTAAGCCTCCGGATTCGAAGCGCCCTTCATGGATATCACGATTGGCCAAGTAAAAAGCCTCCGAATTCGGAGCCCCATCCGTGAATGACACGTTTGGGCTGACTAAGACTCTGGATTTGAAGTGTCCTTCGTGGATGTCACGATTGGCCAAGCAAAAAGCCTCTGAATTCGGAGCCCCATCCGTGAATGGCACATTTGGGCCGAATAAGCCTCCGGATTCGGAGCGCTCTACATGGATATCACGATTGGCCAAGTAAAAAAGCCTCTGAATTCCTCCGAATTCGGAGCCTCATCCGTGCAAGTCACGTTTGGGCCGATTAATACTCCGGATTTGGAGCGCCCTTCGTAGATATCACGATTGGCCAAGATAAAAAAGCCTTCGAATTCGGAGTCCCATCCATTCGAGTCACGTTTGGGCCGAATAAGACTCCGAATTCGGAGCACCCTTTGTATATAACACAATTGGCCAAGAAGAAGAAACCCTCCAAATTTTGAGCCCCATCCGAGCGAGTCACGTTCGGACCGAATAAGACTCTGGATTCGGAGCACCCTTTGTGGATATCACGATACACAGTTGGTGGAAATTGAAACATGCAAGCATTCAAAATGAAATGTTTCATTAAATTAATCGACTAGCACAAAGTGTATAAAGATAAGTTACAACATGCAAACATTTAAAATAGAGTATTTCATTAAATTAACTAATAAATACATAATTTGCACCCAATCTGCGTTTGAGCGATACAATGTCTACTTTTATTCGGCATCTCCCTCATCATCACTCTTCTTGACTTCGAAGGCCGAAAAGGGAAAATGATGACCTTGATATAGCGGCGACGCCGAATTAATGCCTGTTGCCCGGAGAGCATCCGCGGCTTGAAGTGCCTTGATCCAACCGTGCTTGAATCCATGATTTTCGCATCAACAGACCTTCTTGGTGAGTTTTTCCTTGATTTTGTCTATCCCGACCTTTCGGCCGTCGTGAAAGCCTTTTTCATAAGCTCTAGACTTAGCAGTCTTAATTGCAAACATGCTAGCCATATCTCGATCGGCAATCGCATGACTTATTAGCCGTTGGGTCACCCTTTCCTCTACGATCGAGTTAGGATGGCCGACCGATTGTGACTTGGCAGTCTTGACCTTTCTTAGTTCGCGCTCAGCCTTCTCCGCGCGAGCTTCTAAGCTTTGAATGCGTTTGTCTCTCTACTCTATAACCCGCCGTGTGGCACGAAGACGCATGATGATTTCATAGGTAGTATACAGCCCCTTCACCGCCCCATGAACGCCTTCACACTTCGAAATCTTGTCGACCGACCATCGACTGTTGGACTTTAGGTGAAAAAATCTGTCGAGCGAACTCGACTACCACATTTGGGTTACGAACGATTGAATCCGTTTCCGTCATCGGTCTATTCCCTACAAAAACTACAAAACTCAACGGGCACGGTGTCGCATCGGATCCTCCTCCAGAGCGGGGTTGAGGGGATTCGCCTCGTTGCTACTTTTCCTTCCTGGGAGACCTACTTCGACGACGTGGGGACTGGCGTCTCTCTCGCTCCCTCGAAGTCCTATTGCTCGTGCGCATAGGTTCGCCACTTCGATTCATCTCTCCTTCCTGCTTAGCCAATGTCCTCCTGTCTCCTCTACTATTGAAGAATAGCCTATTTGACATTCGTGCTTGTCTAACCTTCCTTAACAGACTGGTCTGAGTTGTTGAGTCTGAGCACACTAATAGGACCTATGTGCACGAAGCACTCGCCAAATTTATTCCTTACGGGTGCAGCACCCTCGAGGCGATATCATTAATGCTAAACTTCAAAAGCCTCACGCCACGAACTAATTGTTTTCGGCGTCCCAGTTTAAGTGTTGGCAAGTGCAAGGGCAGATTCATCAATCTATTTGGCATAACTATCAGAGCTCAGCAGAATCTCCATTGTGCCCTGGAAAATTGTTGAACAACCGTTTTCAGTCTGTCTAGGTTCATTAACTTGCTGGGTAGGGGCAGATTCATCAATCTATTCGGCATAACGATCAGAGCTCAGCCAAATCTCCATTGTGCCCTGGCAAATTCCTGAATCACCGTTTTCAGTCTGTCTAGGTTCATTAACTTGTTGGGGTAGGGGCAGATTCATTAATCTATTTGGCATTACGATCAGAGCTCAGCCGAATCTCCATTGTGCCCGGCAAATTCCTGAACCACCATTTTCAGTCTGTCTAGGTTCATTGACTTGCTGGGGTAGGGGTAGATTCATCAATCTATTTGGCATAACGATCAGAGCTCAGTCGAATCTCCATTGTGCCCTGGCAAATTCTTGAACTGTCATTTTCAGTCTGTCTTGGTTCATTAACTCGCTGGAGCAGGCGCTGGGGCAGGGGTAGATTCATCAATCTATTCGGAAGAACCATCAGAGCTCAACTGAACCTCTATTTTGCCCCGAAAAATTCCTAAACCGCTGTTTTCAGTCTGTCTAGGTTCATTAACTTGCTGGGGCAGGGGCAGCTTCATCAATCTATTCGGCATAACCATCAGAGCTCAGTCGAATCTCCATTGTGCCCCGGCAAATTCCTAAACCGCCGTTCTGATCTGTCTAGGTTCATTCTTTGGGATAGGGCGAGGCAGATTTATCCAGCTATTTGGCATAACTATCAGAGTTCAGCCGAATCTCCATTGTGCCCCGGCAAATTACTGAACTGCTATTTTCAGTTTGTCTAGGTTCATTAACTTGCTGGGGCAGGGGCAAATTCATCAATCTATTCGGCATAACTATCAGAGCTCAACCGACTCTCCATTGTGCCCTGGCAAATTCCTGAATTGCCGTTTTCAGTCTGTCTTGGTTCATTAACTTGCTGGGGCAGGGGCAGATTCATCATCTATTCGGCAGAACTATCAGAGCTCAGTCGAATCTCTATTGTGCCCCGGCAAACTCCTGAACTGCCCTTTTTAGTCCGATTGGTTCATTAACTTGCTGCAGCAAGGGCATATTCACTAATATATTCGGCTAAGCTGCAGCACTTTACAGTTATTTTTAAATCGGCAGCTTGTTTCATTCATTTCATGATTTTACATCTGACTTGGCTGCTAACAAGCACATTCCTTGAGCACAAAAGGCAAAAATAATTTCCATTCATAAGCTGAGCGCAAATAGCAAAAAAAAATTTCATTCGTAAATTGAGCACAAATCGAATTCATTTTACAAATGAAAACCACTCTATATCAGCTTCTCACAAAAATGAACAATCAAAAACAAAAACCTAATACATATAGCAAAATCTACATACACTTAATACCAAAAGGAAAATGGAAAATATTCAACTCAGTCTTCGACATCAGACTCCAGTGGCTCAACGTCTACCTGCTTGTACAGAATTGGCTGTTCCGATACCATGTTAGCGGTAGCCAAGGCTTTGAGCTAGCCGTGTTTGAACCCCCTATTTTTGAATTTCGGCACTTCTTCGACATAGTCTGCCAAGGCCGCATTCTTGCCAGCCTGGAACGACTAGGAAAGCGCAGACTCGGCATTTGCCTTTGCCCGCTTCGACTCTTCCAGGTCGGCCTCCAGTTTGGCAATCATCTCGTTGGCCAGTCTGAGCGCGTCTTCATTCACTTTCACCTTTTCCTTAGTGGCCACTTTCAGTTCGACAGTAGTCCTGGCCATATTTGCTTCTGTATCGGCCCTTGCTCTCTCTTCCACCACTTTTGCGGCCTCAGACTCGGCTCAAAGAGTGGCCTCAGCTGTTTTCCCCTTCTCGTTTTCCAACTCGGCTATAAGAAAGCCGATCTATTCGATTGCGTCGTGTTGGCGATGTCTAATCTCGGTTATCCTCCCTGCCGCCAATAAAAGAAAGGATTAGTAGGCTAATATAGAAACACTTATGTTTAGCCTTGCAAAACTGTAAAGGACTACGTACCAATATTGCCGATTGAGCGGCTAACGCGATGGCCAGCAGATCGGCCTCAGTCCTAAAAGTTGCTCTGTCAACCGGTAGAGACATGGAGGAACCTAGGCTCAAGGCCACAACCGGGTCTCTTGTAGCCGATGCATCAGAGCCAACTGGCATGTTTTTTTATCTTTGGTTGCACTATGAACGGCACAACCAAGTCTGATTCTTCCGAGCGTAGCCGTTTATCCACTGGGTCTTCCGAATAAACAGTTTTTTGATCGGCTGGGCGCTTTTCACCCCTGTGCTCCGTCATTTGACCCTCCTGTTGATCAACAACAAGTTATGTTTCAGCCACTTCATCCTGAACCACCTCTTCAATAGGAACATGTGGAGTTTCTTTCCTGGCGTCAAGTGGAGGGGGTAGAGGTTGGTTTCGCTCGACTTCAGCTCTTTTTTGGGCAGCCATCCTTTCGGTGTTTCTCCATTTGGCCAATTGAGTGAGCGACTCGCCGGTCATGTTGTTAGGGTAAGAGCCGAGCAAGTCCCCTAAGTTTGTGAAAATGCCTTTGAAAGAGAAGTCCCCTTGGCCAGAGGCGGACGGAGGGTCAGACGAATTGAATCTAACTTCCTCAAAGGCCGAATTAAGAGCTTCATCTATCTCGGCTTCCAACTAATTCAGGTCCTCGGCGACCGGATCAGCTGCTTGTTCTTCCTTGTGTTCCCAATTAGAGGCTTCTAAACCAACCTCCTTTATGTTTTTTAAGCTAGGGAAGATAAGGGCAGTAAGATGATCTTCACCACTCGGAATTGGAATGTGGTCTTCTGCCGAAAACGTAGAGTGAGACGGCGCGTATCGCAAAAGAATGTGGGCCGCCCTCTCTTGTTTCTGTAGGTTTGGACGGCCAACAAACTATAGAGTGACTTTAATATCTGCAAGTACAGCGTCGTTGACTGAAACCAACACTTTCTTCAAATTGTTACCTGCATAAACAAAATGGTAAACACATGGAAGGAAAGTCAAATACAAATAAGTTAATAAAAGAAACTAGAATGAGCTATACGGCCACCTGGTTCGCCTTTTCGCCTTGGCATGGGATCTAGGTGACCTTCACACTTGCCAAACTCCTAGTTGCCTCGGACAACAACCATCACATCGTCAACACGCTTGCTAAAGCTGGCAAGCATAGTCACTAGGTAATGATCGGTATCCTTGGCCCTGAGAAAATAGCGTCCTAGCTGGCCAGTAGACTTGGCTAAGGCATAACAATGCCAAATTGCAGGTATACCTAGGTTAATCCTAAGACGACGGTTCAACTCTATAATCCCCATTATGATGCAGAAAAAGTTTACGTTAGGCTGGGAAGGAATTAGACCCCAGTGTCGAAGGACGGCCCTTAAAAATGGGTGAAGGGGAAAACAGACTCCGCCATCAGCAATCGATAGGAGAGGAAAGATGATTGTACTCTCATCAGTCCTCTCCATATCAGTGGTGCTGTCTGCCACGAGTGATAGATGGACGCCATCGGGGATGGAATAATGGCGTCGGAAGCCAGAAATTCGATCCGCAGAAAGAAGCTCTTTCAAATTTTTTGCCATCGTAGCCAGCCTAAGGATTATGTAAAACTAAAAGTAAACAAGGAAATGGTATTGGGAGTGAAGGAAAAGAAAACTTACAGAAAGTAGAAGGTGTAATAAGAAACAGGAGGAAGTTGTAGAGATCGCAAAGTGAAGGAGTTGTACTAGAAGGTGAGCCAGAAACTTTGAGTATTCAAAATATACATTCGAAGAGACAAAGTTTTAAATCACATTAAATGCAGGAAGCGTACGAAGAGGCGGGAATTTGTAATGATGACCAGAAAACGTGTGCATTCTGACACACGTTGGAATGAGGTTAACCGCTGAATTTTTGACTTTTCAAGTTCGAAACCAAACACGGCGACTAACTAGTGCTAGTGGGGTGTTTGGGGGGCAATTGTGGGAGCTGAATAAAAGTATGATAGGTAGTACATATATTTATACAATCGGTATATATTATACTGGCTCCCGTCTCGTACATTTCAGATGCCGAATATATTAATCGGCCATAAAGTTAGTTGAGCGAGGGGCCGATTAAGAGTTGGAATACGACGAAAGGAGGGTCGAGTGAACAATCACACGACGGATTAATATTGGGCCCTACCCTAAGGATTGGGAGCGTATATAAATAGAAGAACAACAACCAAAGAAAGGTATGTGAGAACTAGTATGCTTAACTTAAGATACAAGCAATCAAGAGAGTATACACTGACTTATCCGTCGGAGTGCTAATCCTAGCACCCCTGACCGGAGTGTTCATTCATTTTCAGGTTACTAGCTGAGGATCTTGAGCGTCCCATTGGATCCAAAGAGTATTTCCAAACCACTTCCCCACAAACTGAAATCCCAATTTCAAGAACTGTTAGATAAAAAGTTCATTCGCCCGAGCACTTTGCCTTGGGGTGCTCCAATCCTGTTTGTTAAAAAGAAATATGGGTCTTTGAGGCTATATATGATTATCGGGAATTGAATAAAGTAACTTTGAAGAACAAATACCCATTGCCCCGAATAGATGATTTGTTTGATCAACTCCAAGGAGCCTAAGTATTTTCAAAGATTAACCATAGATCTGGGTATCATCAACTTAAAGTTAAAACAAAAGACATTGAGAAAATAACCTTTCGAACAAGATATGGGCACTATAAGTTTCTGGTAATGCCATTTGGGGTAACTAATGCACCTGCGACATTCATGAACCTAATGAATAGGGTGTTCAAACAATTCCTTGATGTGTTTGTTATTATGGTTATTGACGATATTTTGATTTATTCTAAAAGTATGGAAGAACATGAAAGTCATTTGAGAATTATGCTACAGATTCTGAGAGAGAAGAAATTGAATGCAAAACTCTCCAACTGTGAATTCTGGCTGGATAATGTGACATTTCTAGGGCATGTAATTAACATGGATGGCATATAGTTGACCCACAGAAAATTGAAGTTGTAGTGAATTGGCCAAGACCAACAAATGTGTCAGAAGTTAGATGTTTTCTGGGGCTTGCTAGTTACTACCATAGATTTGTAAAGGACTTCTTGAAACTTGCCATGCCATTAACACAGTTGACACAAAAAATTGTACCGTCTGATTGGAATGATCAGAAGGAATCCGCTTTCCAGGAAATGAAGACTAGGCTAGTGACTGCACCAATTCTGATTCTACCTAATAGTACAAATGGGTTCTAGATTTACAGTGATGTTTCATACAAAGGCCTGGGGTGTGTATTACTGCAGAATGGGAAAGTAATTGCATATGTTTCATGACAACTTCGTCCATATGAGAAGAATTATCCATTCCATGACTTTGAACTTGCAGCTGTGGTTTTTGCTTTAAAAATCTGGCACCATTACCTATATGGAACAACTTGTGAGGTGTACACAGACCACAAAAGCCTAAAATACTTCTTCACTTAGAAAGAACTAAACATGAGACAAAGAAGATTGCTTGAGTTAAATAAAGATTATAATTTACAGATTTTGTATCATCCAGGAAGGGCAAATACAGTTGTGGATGCTTTGAGTAGAAAATCCGTTAGGAATTTGGCATGTTTGCTTACTGGTCAAAAAGAATTGTTGTATGAGCTGGAAAGAAATGAAATTAAGATTGTTTTGTGTGAACATAGTGGAATTCTAGCTACCATTTTTGTACAACTAGCTATACTTGAAGAAGTTAAAGAAAAACAACTATGGGATGAGTTTTTGAAGAAGATTGTTGATGAAATCGATTCAAAACCAAGGCCCGGATCTATATATAAAAACAATGTGTTGAAGTTTCAAAATAGAATTTGTGTACCGGATTGTTCTGAATTGAGAAAGCGTATTATGACAGAAGCTCGCAATTCAAAGTTTGTTATGCATCCAAGAGACATGAAGATGATCATGATTTGAAACAGAATTTCTGGTGGCCTAGATGAAGAAGTGTGTTGCTGATTTTGTGGCTAAGTGTTTGCATTGCCAACAAGTAAAAGCTGAACATCAACGACCTCCTGGATTACTTCAGTCGTTTCCAATACCTGAATGGAAATGAGAGCATATTACGATGGACTTCATTGTTGGTCTACCTCACTCCTCTTTAGGTATGGATTCTATCTCGGTAATTATTGATTGTTTGACTGACTCCGTACATTTCTTACCTGTCAAAACTTTTTATAATGGGGATAAATTAGCTAACATTTATGTGAATGAGATTGTGAGATCGTATGGAGTGCCAGTATCTATTGTTTCTCACAGAGATCCTATATTCACTTCAAGATTCTGGCAGAGTTTATAGCAAGCTTTGGAAATTGAGTTGAGATTAAGCAGTGTTTATCACCCACAGACAAATGGCCAACCTGAATAGACCATTCGAACTTTGGAAGATATGTTGAGAATGTGTGTGTCAGATTTCTAAGAGAACTAGGAGACTTATTTGCCTCTGGCCGAGTTTGTGTATAATAACAGTTATCACTCAAGCATTGGAATGGATCTGTATGAAGCCTTGTACAGAAGAAAATGTCGATCTCTGACCTGTTGGGCCGAAGTAGGCGATAGACCGCTATTGGGACCGGAACTCGTACAAGAAACGATTGAGAAAGTGAAGTTGATTCAACAACGTTTGAAAACTGCATAAAGTCGTCAAAAGATTTATGCGGATGTCCAGAGGAGAAATAGGGAAGATGAAGTCAGTGATCACGTATTTATCAATGTAACTCCAGTGAAAGGGTAAACTCGATTTGGGGTTAAAGGAAAGTTGGCACCACGATACATTGGGCCATATGAAATTATTGAGAAAATCAATCATGTGACGTACCGAGTGGCTTTACCTTCGGTTATGGAGAACATGCATAATGTTTTTTATGTTTTGATGCTTTGGGAATACTTATGAGATCCGTATCATGTTATTGAACCAACACATGTACTTCTGAAACATGATTATACGTATGGAGAGTAGCCAATCCAGTTATGAATTGGGATTAAAGATTGAGAAACAAAGAAATTTTGTTGGTGAGAGTCCACTGGAAAAATCACGGAGAAACTTATGCAACATGGGAAATTGAAGAGAATATGATAAAGAGATACCCTGACTTGTTTTCGCTAGACCCGGTATTCTTCTAAAATGAAGGTAATTCGAGTTTGGAGGACCAAACCCTTAAGGAGGGAGGAAGACTATAACAACCGACGTGATTAGTCCCTAAACCACGATTAAGAATGCCTAATAAGTAATTAAGAGGAAATTTTGAGTTAATTGCATGTTTTTTATGTTAATTGTGCTTATATTTGTCTACTGTAGGAATATCTGTCTAAATTTCTGATTCAATATGCGAATTGAAGGCCTATCGGTATCTAAACATGAAATTTACTGCGTATGTGTTATTTAGAATTTTTAGAATTTTACGGTGAGTTCAATTCAAATTCGAATTTGATTCGAAATCAAATAATTAAATTAAATTAAGTTAAATTAATTATAACTAAGCACACTTAATTAGTCTAGCTAATTGGACCTATATAAGGCCAACATAACTTCTAGAACCCATTCTTCATCATCAATTTGAGCTAAAAAATGCGAGGGAGAAGAGAGAGTGAAGAGAAGTTTGAACTCAAGAGAGGAAAGAAAGCCTTTGGAAGAAACTTAGGAAATTTGGTCTCCTAGCTTAAGGAATTAGGTATCTAGAACATAAGGTCACGTGCCATAGACCGTCTGATCCGTCTGTTCTGGCTGTTCCACTACTGGAGCTATCTGTGATCAAGCGCGTGACCAGGCTCAGTGATGATTGCCTGGGGATCTGTTTTGTCAGTCAGCCGCTGTGCCTCCCGAACAGGTGCCCGTTTGAGAAGTGGTCAAGTTTTTGTGAACAATGTTTGAGACTTTTTGCATTTCTTTTGTTAAAATCTGAATATGCCTTTTTGTTTATCTGTATATATGGTGACGCAAGGATGACGTCTTAACTATGTAAATTAAGTTTTAAATTTTCTATTCCATATATGTCTGCACAACTCTATGGACATTATGCATTTGTATAATTGCTTCCACTAGTCCCTTATTTTGTTAATCTGTTCAGAGGCCTTCGGTAATCCCAGGATTACTGACTGGTTACGATGTTAAACCTATAAGGGCAAGTTTGGGTCATGACACTATGGCAGACTGAAAAAAAGATTGAATGTCCAGGGTTTTGATGAAGCGAAAAATCTGATGCTAAAGAAAGTCACTTCATTGTAAGTTCATTTGATACATTTAAAATATAAAATTTCCAAGGAGTCTGGCATACGTACAAATGTAAAATATTGTATCTGAATGCAACAAATAAATTGATTGCATGCCTTAATGTGTAACTCGTCAGTTGACTGAGTACCACAAAGGCTTAGCCCAACCGACAAAAAAGTTTCTCAAAGCTCGCTTAAAAGCATTAGTTTTTGAAGAGATGTCTAAGGAAGAGAGCTGCAGAAGAAGGGGTTCAGATTCTCCTACACGATCACGGTTGCAGCGAACTTATTCAATCCATCGTCGTGAACCTTTGGATTATGGTCGTGATGGAGAAATAAACGGTTGGAGTCACCCGTTTGATTTCCTTTACAGCAATGCTGACAATGACACTAGCGCCACAAGTTCATAGGACCAAGGCGATATGAATGGCGCTGAAAACTTCAATATGGGTGGTTCTGATAATGCTTTGGAATGCTTGGAGCATAAATAGCTTGCTAACAACCACATAATTTGCCCAGAGAAGTGATATTTGGCAGATATATCTTTTAAAGAGAAGGATCCCAACTGCAGACACATTTGAAAGCATGGGAGGCAGATTGTGTCATCTGTAATTGTAATTTTTGAAATCATATTTTTCTGATTGTCTTGTTGAATTTGTTATTTCACAGGTTTGCAATATATGTGTGTGATACGATATTTTTTCCTTTTATTTTTTGGTTGTGTTTGTTGCTTGATTTTGGTTTGGAATAATCATGCAATGTTTACCTAAATTTAGTCAATATATTGAAATAGTAGCAAAGCTTTATCTATATTATTGCTATTTTTCAGTTTTATTATAGGTATCTTTTTTAGTTAAATCCAAGAGAATTAGCACAATCTCAAAAAAAAGAAAAGAAAAAAGAAGTTATAGCGGCGTTTTCCCAAAAGCCATTCTGATTACTTAGCGGTCATATTTTTAAATTAGGAGAAAATCTATCACGGCTTTTTTAAAACGTCGCTGAATATTGGATGATGTCATTTTATCATTATTTACCACATTTAGTAGCAACCTAACGACGTGTTTAAAGCGCCATAATGCTATAGCGACGGCCGCGTCTTCAGCGTTTGGTGCCAAACGTCAAAAAAAGAATTAGCAGTGTTTTTTTTACACCTATAGCGGCATTTTTTAAACGCCACTAAATGTCGAATTTCCAGCAGTGTTTACTTGTAATTTGATTGTTTATTCAGTCATTTACATCATCATCTTCTTCTTCTCTCTTTCTTTTTTCTTGTTTATATTGCTATTATTTTTACTCAAGAAGTCCTTGAAACTTTCAAGGTATAGAATCGCAAAACAATTGCTTGATCATTGTGTTGTTTGGTGAGATTTTGGTTAAGGTTCTATCGGTTTAAACCTAACAAAAATTTTACTAACAAATGATACAAACAAAATATGAAGAAATTATGCCATCAAACCATCAAAGTGGCATGTTTACATTTTGTGCACCCATGGATACAAACCACCAATGGAGTGGTAATGTTCAAATGGGTATGAATTATTATTAAAATGTTTCATCTTTCATGTATAATGATTGTCAATATAATGGCAATGATTCTAGTGCCTATTACTAACATAAAAGGATGACAAATGAAATGAAAGGAATGATTCGGCATCGTGAGAATGAAATTTATTGGTATAAGAGTGAAATTTTAGCCCTACAAAAAGCAATTAATTTTCTTGATTGACAAAAATTTTAAATTATTTTATCACCACCATATTATTTGATGCAAAAAGATAGAAATTACTTTGATTGAAAAATTAATCAACTTGTTGTCATGTTTATCAAGTTGATGGAGAAATTCAACATTGGAGTAAAAAATTAAAAAATCTTTAAAAAAAAACAAATTTTATGAGTTGTTAAGAGGCATTCTCAAGGAAAACTTTCAACCCACAAAAATTATGACCAAAAAAAAAAAAAAAATTATATTCTAAAAATGACATACCTGAAAGGTAATTTTTTAAGCTACTAATTAAAAAAAGACCAATCTCTTTTACTAAAAAAGATATTAAATATTTTAATGTTAAAAACCCAATTAGAGGGTATGCTTCCATCGCCATAACAATATATTTTTTAGAGAAAATATCATTTTGCCCCCCAAACTTTCATGTGTCTTTCAATTTGACTCCATACTTCGATTAATATCAATTTTACACCTAAACTTTCAAAATTTTGATCAATTTGGCCCCTGTCGTCACATTCCATCTACAATTGGACGGAATGTACTGACGTGGGGGGTAAATTGATTTTTAAGGTATAGTTTTAAGAGCAAATTGATTTTTAATTTGGGGGGTAAATTGATTTTTAAGGTATAGTTTGGGGGGTTAAAATAAAATTTCTAATGAATTTTGATACCACGTTAGCACATTCCGTCCAATTGTAGACGAAATGTGACGGCAGGGGCCAAATTGATCAAAATTTTAAAAGTTTGGGTGTAAAATTGATATTAATCAAAGTCTAGGGGTCAAATTGAAAAATGAGTGAAGGTTTGGGAGACAAAATGATATTTCCTCTATTTTTTAAGGAGAAGTTTGCCTTTGACTTTGAAACAAAGGATAATTCTGTGAACGGTGAGACCCACAAAAATTGGTTATCCACCCCCTAGGTTTTGTATAATTCTTCTATTACCCTTTAAATTTATGACTAATTTTAAGATTGTCCTCTTAAATTTTTATTTATTCCTCATTTTATAAATAGTTTTTACAATATTTATGACATAATGCTGAACTATTTTACATATTACGTAATATCTTCAATTCTATTAATTTGATATTAACATTCATTTGTTGTTTTCTTGTTATCAAAATCAAACAAATATACTTTTTTTATTTATATAAATTATATTAACTAATTGTGGAGAAGGGGTTTAGAAATACTCTTCCAATCCTGGGGGACGCTCGCGATCCTCTTCTAGTCACCTAAAAAGGAATAAACACTCCGGTCGGGGTATCGGAATTAGCACTTCAACAGGCAAGTCAGTCTCTCATATCTGAATTGCTTATATTTTAAGTAAAATGTAATAGTTCTCCCCTCCCTTTCTCTGATGGGTGATCCTGTCTTTATAGTATTTTCTTTGGGCCTTTGGGCTGGGCCCATCCTTGTTTCGTTACATGTACCTCTACTCGGCGTCTGTTCTACTGGCTGGGATACTGGTTATTTTATTCGGCTCCTTGATTGGCTGGGTATATGCCGAATAGAGGTTACGTTTCGGACCGGACACGCTCATCTATCTCTATGGATCTAATAAGATTCGGCTCCCATAATTGCCCCCCAAACACCCTACTAGCATCAGTTAGTCGGCGTGTTTGGCTTTTAGACTGGGAAGTCGAAAATTCGGCGGTTAACCCTTTTTCCAATGCATGTCAGAATGCACACGCGCTTCTTAGACATTGTAACGCTTTCCCGCCCCTTCGTACATTGCTTCCATTTAATATGATTTGAAATTGTCTCTTCGAGTGTATGTCCTGAATGTTCAAAAGATATCTTGCTCGCCCTCTAGTGCAACTTTATCTCTTCGCGGCTTCTACAACTCCTTGTTTCTCGCTTCTCCCTTTATCTCCTGTAAGTCTTCTTCTCCTTCATTTTGGATCCCGCTTCCTTATTTTCTTTTAACTTTCCGTAATCCTTGGGTTTGGCTTAAAAAGAATGGCAAAACATCTAAAAGAGCTCCTTTCAGCGGATTGAATCTCCGGCTTTCGACGCCATTTCTCCATTCCTGATGACGTCCATCTGTCACTTTTGGTAGACATTATCATTGATATGCAGAGGGAAGATGAGAGCACAATCGTCTTTCCTCTCCTATCAATTCTTTGAGGAGAGTCCGTTTTCTTCTTCACCCACTTTTGAGGTCGTTCTTGAATCTTTGGGGTCTAATCCTTCCCATTACGTCAATTTCTTCGCATCATAATGGGGATCGTAGAGCTAAATAAATCGTCGTCTTAGGACCAATTTAGGTATTCACGCCATTAAACCTTTATTACGCCCTAGCCAAATCTACTGGCCGGCTAGGGTGCTACTTTCTTAGAGCTAAGGATACTGATCATCACTTAGTGACTATGCTCGCCAGCTCTGGCAAGCGTGTCGACAATGTGATGTCGTTGTCCACGACAACTGGGAGTTCGGCGAAGGCGAAGATTGCCTAGACCCGGTGCCGAGGAAAAAAGGCGAACCAAGTGGCCGATTAGATCACTTTGCTTTTCATATTTGCATGTATATGTATTCGGCATTATGTTCATCTTATTATTTTGTTTGTGCAGGCAGTGATTTGAAGAGAGTGTTGGTTTCAGACGACGACGTCATGCTCGTAGAAATCAAAACCGCACTACAGTTCGTTGGCCGTACAAACTTTCAAAGACAAGGGAGGGTAGCCCACATTCTCCTGCGGTACGAGCCGACTTACACAACGTTCTCGGCGGCAGACAACATTCTGATCGCGCGAGGCGACAATCAACTTGCTGTCCTCATCTTCCCCAACATCAAAAACTTGAGGCAAATCGGTTTAGAGTCATCTGATTCTGAACATGCAGAGGAACAAGTGGCCAAACCAATCACTGAGGATTCAGACCGGTTGGCCGCGAAAATTAATGAAGTGATTAATTCGGCATTTGAGGAAACCAGATTGAACTCTTCTGATCCCCCGTCTACATCAGGCCGAGAGGACGCCTTCGAAGATATTTTTTCAAACTTGGGAGACCTTCCCGGCGATTACTCTGAAGATATGGCTAGGGAAAATCTTACGAAGATGGCACGGAAGAGGAACGCTGAACGCATGGTCGCCCGAAAAAAGGTCGAGGCCTTCCGTTCTGGAGTTGTCTGTTGAATCTGTTGACCCTCTTGTTTACAACATACTATTGTAGAGGAATCGGCTCAGTTGTCGTTCTTTGAGGCGGAAAAGGATGTCGGCGCCGATTCTGAAAAAGCGGCGATTTCGGAGGAACGAGGCGAAAAAAGAAGCGTTGCGGACAAGGACGGCTCCGAAGGGGGCCCTGTTGATAAGCGGCCACACTTAGAGGAGTCGGCTATGGTTGCTCCTTTCATCATTGAACCAAAGAAAAAAAACATGCCGATCTCCTCTGAAGCGTCAGCTTTGAAAGATCCAGCTGTGGCATTGAGCTTGGCCACCGCGGTCTCCTTGCCGGCTGACAAGGTGACCTTTCGTGCCGAGCCGGACTTGGCAACAGTAGCATTAGTTACTCAGTTGGCCCTTCTGGTACGTGTTTATCCTTGGAATGTGACGATCTTTTGGTTTGCATTTGATGCTTCTTGAAATGTGACGATCCTTTGTTTTGTAGACAGTTGAAAGGATCGCCGAATTAGGCCGACGCCAGCGTGACGCTGTCAAAAGGATTGGCCGTTTGCAATCAAAAGTCGATGGCCAAAGGAGCAGGGCGGAGTTTGAGGCAATAAGAGTCGCAATGGAAAGCGCCTGGCGGATTTGAAGGAAAAACTAGGACTATTGATCAACTCGGGTCGGCGAGAAGAGAGACAACGGCGATGAATCGCTCAAGTTAGCCAAGGCGCTTCTGTTGGAGGCCAGTTGGAAGGGTTGAAGCTGACCCAAGGAAAAATCGAATCTGAGGCTTCAGGCGTTCGAAATTTGGGAAAAGCGACTTTTAATAACTACGTAGAAGAAGTCCCCAAATTTGAGAATTGGGGATTCAGATACTGCTGGCTCAAAGCCCTTGCTGCCGCTGGAGTTACATTGGCCATGCCAATTCCATATGAGCAAGTGGACGTTGAGCTGCTTGAGTCTAATCCTGAGACTTGATTTGGGTGACATTCTAGTTTTTTTAGGTTTTACTCAATTTCAATGTATGTTTTTTGTTAGTTGACTTTCATCTTTTTTGGATTTTCATATATAAAATGTCTGTATTGTTTGTTGTATGCGCCCAATTTGTGAATAAAAATTTTATATGCTCTCAAATTATTTCTTGTATTGTTTACTGTATGAGTATATAGTTAGGAGAATCAACAGTTAGAACAAAATGTCAAGATTACGTGAGACCCGGCAGACTTAACAGCCGATTAAAATTAGGGATCTGATTTAATCATAAACAAAATGAATTCATGACTACTGTACAGATAAATTGATTCATGGAATGGCTGGGGCACTCAAGCCGTCTAGATTAATGAATCTGCCCTTGCGCCAGTTGGTTCGTGAACGTAGAACGCCGAATAACACGTTACTTATGAATCTTGTACTGAAGAATCAATTCGTGGAACGGCTGGGGCATTCAAGCCGTCTAGATTGATGAATCTGCCCTTGCCCCAGCTGGTTCATGAACGTAGAATGCCGAATAACACGTTACTTATGAATCTTGTACTGGAGAATCGATTCGTGGAATGGCTGGGCATTCAAGCCGTCTAGATTGATGAATCTGCCCTTGCCTCAGCTGGTTCATGAACGTAGAATGCCGAATAACACGTTATGAATCTTGTACTGAAGAATCGATTCATGGAACGGCAGGGGCATTCAAGCCGTCTAGATTGATGAATCTGCCCTTGCCCTTGCCCTAGCTGGTTCATGAATGTAGAACACCGAATAACACGTTACTTATGAATCTTGTACTGAAGAATCGATTCGTGGAACAGCTGGGGCATTCAAGCCGTCTAGATTGATGAATTTGCCCTTGCCCCAACTGGTTCATGAACGTAGAACGCCGAATAACACGCTACTTATGAATCTTGTATTGGAGAATCGATTCGTGGAATGACTGGGGCATTCAAGCCGTCCAGATTGATGAATCTGCCCTTGCCCCAGCTGGTTCATGAACGTAGAACGCCGAATATCAGTGGTTGATGGGGCGATTGGGGCATATGACTCAGTCGGCACTGGGTTGTTGACGCTTTAATATTAATGAGATTGTCTCAGAGGTGCTGCCCTCGTAAGGAATAAATGGGTGTGTACTTCGTGAATGAGGGTCCTATTTATGTGCTCAGTCAACAACTTAATCCAGCTCTTTGAGGAAGATTAAACAAATGTGAATGTCAAATAAGCTTTTTTCTTGATGAGGTGAAGCAAAGGCGCTTATTGGTGGGAGGTGCCATGAGTTGAAGCGGTGAACCTTCACGCATGGGCAGTAGGACTTCGAGGGATCGGGAGAGACATCAATCTCCTCGTCGTCGAAGTAGGTCGCCCAGGAGGGACAAACTGCCACAGCGTAAGTCTCCTCAACCTCGTCCTGGAAGGGAATCTGACGCGACTCCTCGTCCATTGAGTTTCGCGGTCTTCGTGGGTAATAGACCAATGACAGAGGCGGATTCGATCATTCGAGATCCAAATGTGGCAGTCGAGTTTACTCGATAGATTTTTCCACCCGAAGTTCAGCAGTCGATGGTAGGTCGGTCGGGCTTTGAAGTGCTTCGTGAAGGCGTTCACGGGGCGGTGAGGGGACTGTACACGGCTTATGAGATCGGCATGCGTCTCCGCGCCGCTCGCTATGACATAGAACAGAGAGATGAACACATTCGGAAGTTAGAAGCTCACGCCGAGAAGGCTGAGCGTGAGCTAAAGAAAATCAAGTTTGTCGAGCCCCAATCAACCAGCCACCCCAACCCGGTTGTTGAAGAGAGGGTTACTCAAAGGCTGATTAGTGATGCGATCGTCGATCGTAATACGGCCAGCATGTCTGCGATTGAGACTGCGAGAGCCGCGGCCTATGAAAAAGGCTTCCATGACTGCCAACTGGTCGGAATTCAGAAGAGCAAAGAGAAACTCGCCGAAGAAGTTTGCCGATGTGAAAATTGGGGCTTTAAGTACGGTTGGATCAAGGCATCTCAAGTCGCGGAAGGGTGAGAAGAAAGGCGACGCCATATGAAAATATATTGTGATGCTCGAACGTAGATTGCGTTTTTGTAATTACTGTTTAATCGAATAAAATGTTTTATTTTAAAAGTTTATGTCTCATTCTGAATTTTTATATGCTTAATTAAGCATCTTATTTCGAAAGTTGGCATGTTTTGTTTTGTTCATGCGGTTGTGCCCGCTCAACTTACATATCCCTGCTTTGATGTGTAAATGTTTTTTCATTTTGGAGGGCGCTCCGAATTCGGAATATTACTCGGCCCCTGAGCGTCGCCCGGTGGGACACTATTTCGTTAGCCAAATTTGGAGGCTTTATCGGCCAGAGACGTCATGTGCCGATAGGGCTCCGAATCTTGAGTCTATTTGGCCAATCGTGATATCCACGAAGGGTGCTCCGAATTCGGAGGCTTTTTCGGCCCAAAGGCGTCATGCGCTAATGAGGCTCCGAATCCGGAGGCTTTTTCGGCCCAAAGGCGTCATGCGCCGATGAGGCTCTGAATCCGGAGGCTTTTTCGGCCCAAAGGCGTCATGTGCCGATGAGGCTCCGAATTCGGAGACTTTTTGGCCAATCGTGATATCGACAAAGGGCGCTCCTAATCCGGAGGCTTTTTCGGCCCAAAGGCATCATGCACCGAGGGGGCTCCGAATCCGGAGACGTTTTGGCCAATCGTGATATCCACGAAGGGCGCTTCGAATCCGGAGGCTTTTTGGCCAATCGTGATATCCACGAAGGTGCTCGAATCGAGGCTTTTTTAAAGGCGTCATCTTGTAGGGGGCTCCGAATCCGGAGACTTTTTGGCCAATCGTGATATCCACGAAGGACGCTCCAAATCCGGAGGCTTTTTCGGCCCAAAGACGTCATGCGCCGACGGGGCTCCGAATCTGGATGCTTTTTGGCCAATCGTGATATCCACGAAGGGTGCTCCGAATCCGGAGACTTTTTTGGCCGAAAGGCGTCATGCGCCGAGGGGGCTTCGAATCTGGAGACTTTTTGGCCAATCGTGATATCTATGAAGGGCGCTTTGAATCCTGAGGCTTTTTTTGTCGGAGCACTTTTTAACTAGATTTCCCAGTGGGTGGGATTACAACTTTTCAACAAGAATCCTTGCATTACAAAAATGGAATGTGTAAATGGCGAATCATTTAGAACTAGGATCATTCCCCACAAGTCGGGTTTAATGACAGAATTTTGGCAAGTGCGTCGAGTTCCAGGGCCGTGGTAGACTCCTTCTTGACATAGTTCTGAGCCGATATGGAATCTATCCGATAATGGCCGTCTTAGTTAGGACCCAATTTTTCATCAATCGGCTTCTTGTCATCCGGAAGTACCTTCAGGATCAACTCTCCCAGTGTGTAGCGGCGCAGCTAAACGCGTTGACTATATGACTTGGCAAGCTGCTGCAGGTATCTCCTAGGGCTTCCGTGGCTTTTCGCTAAGGAGCCGTCCGACATCGTCGAGGCTGTTTCGATTCGGCACTTCAGTGGAGTTGACCTACGACTCCGTTGGTGTCTTTCCAGAAAGGAGATAGCATGCTTAGGCGATTCTTTGGGAACAACGGTTGCTTAATCTGCGTGTTCGGTCGAGAGCGTAATGGTGATGATAGGTGCTTGGCATGGCCTGAATAGTATACAACCAAGTTCACCCCATGATGAGATTATACGGCGAAGGGAGCTTGATGACCAAGAATTCCACATCCACCGTTTGGGAGCCCGCTCGAACGTGTAGTGTGATTTTCCCCAACGGGTACTCTGGATTTGCGATGAAGCCGAATAATGGATAAGGAGCCAGAGACAGGTCTGATTCGTTGAAGCCGAGTTTGATGAAGGTCTTGTAATACATAACCTCCGAACTGTTCCCCTGGTCTATGAGGACGCCTTCAACGGTAAATCGGTTTACGTGTAGTTCAATGATCAATGGATCAATGTGGGGGAGTGTTATGCCGATAAGATCAAAATCGTCGAAGATAATACTTAGAGCTTCGTGAGGCCGTTTCCTTGGTGTGCGTTGCTTCTGGGGGGCTGACTGAATTGCGTTTATGGTAAGAGGCATTGGAAGGTTGTATATCATATGAATGGCCTTGGCGGAGGTGAATCTGCCGAAGAACAGCTGTTTGATTAAGCTCTTTCGGACATGTTGCTGGAGCTGACCATCTTGCACCAATTCCTCAAGGTGGTCTTTCAAAGCATAGCAACTGTCCGTATCATGACCGTGATCTTTGTGATATTCACACCGCCTGTCCCGCCTTCTCGTGTCAGGAGGTCTCACCATTTTGGACGGCCATTTGAAGAATGGAAGATGTTGGATTTTGGACATAACCGAGCTGATTGGCTCTGACAGCTCTGTATATTTCTTGTCGGCGTGCTTTGTGCGCCTACTATCAACTTGCAGTTGCTCATTTGCTCGGTGTGAGCATTGATCGCTTGATCGGTGAGAATCCCGTCTCTTGTCTCGTTTAGCCCGCTATCATGGTTCAGGGCTCTGAGGTGGTACGGAACTTATTGGCTGAGCAATTTTAGGAGGGGCCGTTTTGTTGGCCATGTGTCCGGCTTTAACCCGCAAGGCGTCATCTTCCACTTTGCAGTATTCCTCTACTTTCTTCATCAACCCCCAGACTGTTTTGGGGGGTCTTCTAGTCAAGGAACTGTGGAGGGCACTATCTAGATGTAATCCCATTTTGAAGGCGGTGATGGCCATGGAGTCGTTGCAAGCGTCATCGACAAGATTAAAGCATTCCCAATATCGCGCTGAATATGCTCTTAGTGTTTCTCCTGGCAGGATTTGCATTGCTTAGAGAGAGTCGGCTTGTTTCGGCTGGACCTCGTTGGTGATGAATCTGGCTCTGAAGGATTTCTGTAATTTGTGGAAGGTTTTGATCGAAGCCGGCTCCAGTTTATAATACCATCTGACAGCCAATGGTCCCAAATTGCTGGGAAATATTTGGCACATGAGGGCCTCGTCATCTGCATGCAATGTCATGACTTGCTTGTAGTGGCGGATGTGGTCGGTGGGGTCTAATTTTCCGTCGTACAAGGTGAATGACGGTGCTTTGAATTTCTTGGGTAGCACTGCCTTTGCAATCCGTCGTACGAAGGGATCGTGTTGATCTTCGTCCGAACTGTTCCTTCTTCGCTTGTGCCTTATACAGGGACTTTCTTTAGAAGAACTGGTAGTTTCAGGTCGCCCCTTCTTCCTAGGCTCCAGGGATAATGAGTCGGAGTCGCTATCAGTGTCGTCTGGTCGGGCTCGAGGTCGTCAACCACCTGCCTTCGGAGATCGTTCCGGATTTAGGCGTACAGCTTGTTTGGACTTCGCCACTTCCAAGGCCAAATCTTCACGTAGACGTTCGTTCTCAACGATCATGTTCTCCAACCTCTGTTCATTTTTCTTTGCTTGTTCCATGATCACCTGCATTGTCTCATGCTCCGAAGTCGAGGGTGAGGCGAAGTTCAAGGCACGTCTTGCGGCGATAGTCTCCAGTCCAAGCATGTTTGTTGGAGTGAGGTCGTCTCTTTGCGTGGTTTCATCAGTGACTATTGGGGGATTTTCTATTATGCCTGCCATGGACATATTTGAGTATTCCCACAGACGGCGCCAATTATGGAGAAGGGGTTTAGAAATACTCTTAGATCGAGGATGCTAGCGATCCTCTTCTAGTCACCTGAAAAGGAATAAACACTCCGGTCGGGGGTGCCAAAATTAGCACTCCAACGGGCAAGTCAGTCTTTCATCTCTGAATTGCTTATATTTTAAGTAAAGTGTAATAGTTCTCCCCTCCCTTTCTCTGATGGGGGATCCCGTATTTACAGTATTTTCTTTGGGCCTTTAGGCTGGGCCCATCCTTGTTCCGTCACATGTACCTCTATTAGGCATCTGTTCTATTGGCTGGGATACTGGTTATTTTATTCGGCTCCTTGATTGGCCGGGGTATATGCCGAATAGAGGTTACGTTTCGGACCGGACACGCTCATCCGTCCCTATGGATCTAATAAGATTTGGCTCCCACACTAATAAATATTTTAAACGTCAATCTAATAAATTTTACACTAAAATCCTCATTATATAGCTCAAAAATTGTATGAAATAACTGGGATAATATTAAGAAATCATTTATATAAATGTATTGATTTCTTTTGCCAATTATTTTTTTTCATAACGTTTATGTAAGAAATTATTATTTTCAAGAAGCTAACTTTATTTATTTTTCTACACTTACCTTTGCCCCCTAAAATAAATTTTCATCAATCTCAAGTATAAGATAGATACACATAAGTACTATCTACCGTATACTTGGTATGGGGACATATTTTTTGGATTGTTCACATGGAAAAGGTTGTTAGCTGAAGTGCCACGTGGATGGACCAAGTCACCGAGATATGATGTGTTCGTATCTGAATATGAGATATTCAAATAGAGGCTCTTTAATGGGATCATTCTTATCTAACTAATAGTCTGTAGTTGGTTTTTCGCGCTCCTCAGAGGGGTTAGTGTAGCTTGCTTTTCGTGCTCCTTTCGGATACGACTAGTCCTATAGTTTGGACTCCCGTGGTTCTGAATCTGATTTAACAAGTGCAATGTGATATAGATAAACACAAATGAGTCCAAATTCAACAATTCTTTTGGAAAATCGATTTGAATAAAAATACTAAAAATGGACTACATTGCCAGATTTTAGAGTTGCAATAAAGCACATATTCAAGGAATGAATTCAAAATTGATACCGGTTAGTATGATGAGCCGAACCCGTATGTATGCAAAACGAATGGATGTAAGTCATGGAAGATGCTAAAGAAAATGTGATGCTACTATTATAAGCGGGTAAATAAAAGGAAGAAAGAAATGGGGTTAGAAGACATATACAATTATTACATATTTGCCCTCGTGCAAGACGGTTTGAATGAATGTCCGAATTTTAAACTAGCCATTACAACACCAAGTGAATGAATTTAGCTAAACTAACTACTTATTACAAATTTGAATGAATGATAAATAACAAGCTATCTAATTTGTTACAACAAGGATATGATAACAATAATAATTACAACACTTTGCAACAATATAATTATGACAATAATAATAATTGCAACAACAATAATATGAGCAATAACATTACAACAATATAATGTAAACAAAAGATGCACAAGGATCGCATACACGTCAATGAAGACGGTTTTCAGAATTTGCTATGTTTGCCCTTTGTACAATTGCTCTATTTCACCCTCAGCCACTACCCTCTATTTCTGCCAAAAGTAATTTGTTTAACAAACATTGGAGCCCGGCCGGCCTCCAATGAGGCCCGACCGGGTCCAAACAAGGCCGGTCGTGCCATAATTTCATGCAAAACCCTATTTTTGTGCTTTGAGGTGAAAATAGTTTAGACAAAGCAGCTTTAAACCCTATTTGTCCTTTCTGCTATCCTCTATCATAGAGAAACTCAAGAGAAGAGTAGATTCAATTTCGAAATCATCAATGGTCATAAGTTGATTGCGTGATGGTTTTGGACATGATTTGGACATAAGGTTAATAAGTGCAATGAAAGATGACCACACCTCCCTCTTGTCATGAATTTAGCTCGAAGAGGAAGGTAGACACGCCTCAAGATTCATCAAAACATCATGGATTGATATGTGATGACTCTTAACGGGATGGACTCGGCATAACATCCAACCGAATCCAACCAATTTTAAGCATCTTCTTTATGTTGATTGAATTGCTTTTAAGCCAATTTTATTAGTCATTTTTTACTTACCTTTCCAGTACTTAATCATTTAGTCCAAAAGTGAGATTTAAGTCCACTAAAAGGAGGGAGGTGTCAAACAAGAAGTACTCCTTAGCATGAAAGAGAGACTATGCCTTCACGATGAACCTCCGAAGAGATTAAGCCATTGAGCATAGGAGGTCTCTTTCTCATGCCTTGAATAACCATCAATCGCTTGAAACAACTCTCAAACGAAGAAAACCAAGAAAGGAGGGAGGGTGCAGAAATGATTATGTGAAGTTGATTATTACCAAAAATGGAACTCTTTACATAGAAACTAAGTAAAGAAAGCTATGACTCGATGTCTCAGGCCTAAACAACCAAAGCCATGAGCACGTACAACACAACAAGAAAAGTATTCAAAGCATAAAATAATTAAATGAATTAAAACAGCCCTAAACAGCCCTAAACAGCCCCTAAAACATAAAAAATAAAAAAATAGTAGTTAAAAGTATGTTTAAAGAGCACAAAAGATAGGTAAGAACAAGGAGATACAAAACTAGTAAGCAAGACCAAGGAGCGGTGGCTAACCCCTCCACTTTTGAGACTTCTAAATCATGTTTTTTAGCCCTTTTAAACTCTGAAAATTAGTGTGTAAACCAAGAAAAATAGTGGTAAAACCAAGGGGATGAGATATGAAATAAGGTGTAAAAAAGGGTGTTAACCCTCTTTACCTTTGGTAGCTATTCAATCCCAAGTTCCAACACTTGAAATGGATCCAAAACAGCACAAAAACACAAGAAATAGATAGAGAGAGACTGAAAGCAAGGAGAAAGGTGATAAGCTTATACCTCTTAAACCAAACTTGATCCTAGCACACTCTCAAGGTGGAATTATGATTGTCAAGGCTCAACCAAGGCTCCAAGGTTTAGCTCTAAGGTTGTATATAAGGTATATATATGGTTCGAGGATAATACACTTACTCAAAGATAGCTTGCAAAGGAAGAAGGAGCTCTCAAAGATTTTTTTACATTCTTGAAAATTTTTCTAACCCTTAAAATAGAGATATCAGCTCGTTTTTATAAAATTTGAGCCAAATAGGTCAAAAATATCTTCAAAAATAGATAGCTGGCTAATTCCCACTTAGAATAGTGTTTCTTGCCCAAAAGGCACGGCTGGCCCCAAATGGCACGACCGGGCCCAAATGAGGCACGGTCGAGCCCCAATGTGGCTCTTTTGTTTCTCTGTTTCAGGCTCAGTGTAGGTTGGCACAGTGCTAAAAGAAGGATTTCTGTGGTAAAAACAATATGGGTAGGGAAGGTTGGGCTTGTTTAGAGCTAAAACCCAGATTCCCTCATTGAGAACTTAAACAACTTACACAACGTAATGTTCATCATCAAGTGCTCAGGACAAAAGGCTCAAGTCTTGCGGGCAGTCAAAAATGGGGTGTCTATAGTTAGTCTCCTCGGGTATGATAGCCTTTCAGTTCGGACTCCCGTGGTTATGAATCTGGTTTCACAAGTGCAATGTGAAACAGAAAATTAAATGAGAGTCCAAATCTGACAAATCTTAGAAAATCCATTTATTATCAGAGATACCAAAAATGGACTGCATTGCCAAATTTCAGAGTTCCCACCTAAATATTTTTGAAAAATTTAGGAAATCCGTAACTCGTCCTGAAGGCCATTTGTTTGTCATAACCAAAGTGTCTTGGCTCGGGAACTTAGGTATAAGAGGGAAAGGTCATGAATTGAGCACCCAACTCACTCGATCAAAGATCGGCATCTACTAATTATGATGTGATTTTTATGGACAATATATGCTCATGTTCTAATTATTATGCTAGCTTACTATGTGAGGCACACAAGTATAGACTACGTCACCCATTTTGGAATGTTTTGATTTCATATTTGTTTGAAAAGAGGGTTGAATATGTGCTACTTGAAAAAGTGAGCTCAAATGTACACTAATCAAAGTCATTCCAACTTAAGTGAAATAGCCTTCATCCACAGGCATTCAAAGAGTTATTTCAAATAAGCACGTAGTGTCATGGTAGTATGCTTGACATGACATCACAAACACACATGTAATATGCTAAAGCAAAAATGCTTACCTAGTACACAACCGAGGCAAGCCAAAGAAAAGAAGATAGAAAAAAAAAATGCATGTTCTTAAATATGCAAAGTGACTAATGCAACACATAGGAAAATGCAACTACTAAGTTCGGTTTATTTAACATGTCATATGGGTTAACTTAAAGCAGGCAGTAATGCATGTATTTAAGTAGAATAGGAAATAACAATGATATTAGAATGATGAACCGAACTCAATGCATGCAAAAATGGATACAAAGCATAGCAATGATTTGAAACGAGAAATATGATGCTACCACGGTAAGCATATAAATAAAAGGGAGAAAGAAATGGGGGTTGGAAGACATACAACTATTACAAGTTTGCCCTCGTACGAGAGAGTCCGAATGAATGTCCTAATTAACTAATTATTACAACACAATTGAATAAGCTAAGTAACTAGTTATTACAAGTTCGAATGAAAGCAAAGCAACTAATTATTTACAAACATGAATATTAAGGCTACAAATCTAATGGATTCGGACGGTAGGCGAGAAACCACATGCGTACAACCGAGAACATCCTCCTGAAACCTCTCTATTTGCTACTAGAAACTGCTCTGTTTGCAATTAGAAAATTATTCTGTTTTGGCCTTAGATTCTACTCTGTTTTGCTTTAAAATTGCCACTGCCTATACAAAATAGGTGGTCGGTCGGCTTGATAAGTGGTCATCCGTACAGAATAATGGCTGGCCGACCACTGCTTCTAGGGAATACCTTGCTGCAACAGAGCTGAAACAAAGCAAAAACAGAGTGTTTCCAGGAGATATTTATCCTCTTTGCCTTTCTCTATCATGGAGATGATCAAGGGAAGAGCAAATTCGATTCTCAAATCATCAATGATTGCAAATTTGTTGCATGATGACCTTAGAAACAATGGGACAAGAGCTCAATAAATGAAACAAAAGATAAACAATACCTCATCCCTATCATGGAGTTACCTCAAGGAAGGGGGTAGACTTGCCTCATAAATCATCAAACATCACAACAATAGTATGCGATGATTCAAGATGCAATTGGTTCAATATAACGTCCGATCGAACCTAACCAAATTTTATTATCTTTTACCTATTTTATTCCAATTTTATTAGCCTTTTTTACTTTACCTTTCCATTTTCTTTATCTTTTCTTCCTTTTTTTCCAAAGGCGATGATTACGTCCACTAAGTCCAAAGTAATAAAGAATAGTAAGCATGACTCAACCCGAGAAATAAGCTTTTCAAGCCCTTTTCTATGGGGGAAACTACAAAGGAAGAATCAAACTTATTTGCAAGCGATAATGAATTCGGAGTCAAACTCGAAATCAGCAATAATGACTCCAAATCCAAACTCGATAACGAACTATAATGACTCTTTATTTTGTGATTTCCAAGGGTCTAACTAGAAAAATAGTCCCTTAGAAGTAATGCACCGGCGATAAAGAGAAGTATCAGACAAAGATCATGCATATGAGAGAGATGTAATGCCCTGGTAATGAACCTTTGAAGAGGTTAAACCATTTAGCATGAGAGGTCACTTTCTTATGCCTTGAGGGACAATCTTTTGTTTGATACAACTTTTTATCAAAAGAAACAAAGAAATGAGGGAGGTTGCAGATTATGAATGAGAGGGTGGATGATGCAATGACATGAATATGTATGCGAAAGCTATAAAAATGAAAGAAAATACTATTAACTCAAATGGATTGGAAGCTAAGGCCTATACACCAAATCCATGAGGACTTACAACAACACAAGCATAATATTCAAAGTATAAACTAAATAAACAAACTAAACCGCCCCAAAATAGCACAAAACGGTGCTGAAAATCAATTTGCAAAGATAGAAAATATGAACAAAAATGGGAGATAACAAGCCTAGTAAGCAAGCCTAAGGAAGGGTGGCTAGCCCCTCCACTTTTTGTAACTTTAAATCACATATTTAATCTTAAAATAGCTTTGAAATCAGTATGAAAAGGTGAAGAAAAAAGTGAGAAAAGATGGTAAAAGAGCTCAAAGTATACCTCTTGACAGAGAGGAAAAGCTCCCTAGTAAACAAACCACAAACCAAGCACTCTTAAGGAGCTAAAGTTTGATTCAAGAACCTTAGCCAAAAGCTTCAAGTTTAAGCTTAGAAGGTTTATGTATAGTGTATGTACATTGCAAGAGAGGATAGAGGTGTGTTGAACAAGCAATTGACTCTTAGAGAATGTTTCTAACCCCAAACCCTTAGTGGAGGTCTTGTATTTTATAGAAAAATAGGTTTTCATGTCCGAAATATCGACAAAGGGACAGCTGGTGCAAGGCATGCACATGGGGACAGTTAGCTACTGTAAAATATCTACTGTCACTGAACATGGCTGGCCGGCTATGAGGTTTATGGCTAACCCACTAAAATTGGCCTGTCAGCCATCTGCTGGCTAGCTGTTCTCTGGTGGTTAGGCTAGAAAAAAATAAGGTTTTAGTTCAAAGGGGGTGTAAGGTTTAGGTTATAAAGCTTGAAACCAAATCATTTTGCTGAAGTTTTGAACGATTGCACTGCGTAACATTTCATCATTGAGTATTTAGCATGATGCGCTCAAGTCCTAACGGCGATCAAAATTGGGTATCTACAATTGCCCCTCTTTGACAGAGCTCGAAGTTATAAAATGACGTGAGTCAATGTGAAAGCCTGAAGACAACCTATTTGACAATACCATAAGACTTGGGCAAACAAACACAATGTAAATGCAATTGGTTGAACTCAAAAGTTGCCTACGTATCCCTTTGCAAGGAATCAAACTAGTATAGTTCAAAGGCAAGATACAAATAATATGCTCAAGACTACACTTAGAAGCATGGACTCACACACTTCACAAAGCTGGTTATTTGGAAAATTCATGATCATGCAAGACAATGCAATGAGACAATAAATATAACAAGATGATGGCATATGAATAAATCAAGCCTCAAGCTTAAATCAAAATAAATCCAACCATGTTTCACACGGAAATGAGTAAGCAAACAGCAATTCCAAACACGTTTCACGTGAAAGGAGGATGAGAGATACATGCCAAACTATGTCTCACATAGAAAAGATGTGAGAAAATGCAAGCCAAACTAGGTCTCACGTAGAAAGGGTAGGAAAACGCAAACCAAACTATGTCTCACGTAGAGAGGGTGAGAAAATGCAAGCCAAACTATGTCTCACGTAGAAAGGGTAGGAAAACGCAAACCAAACTATGTCTCACGTAGAGAGGGTGAAAGATGCAAGCCAAACTATGTCTCACGTAGAGAGGGTGAAAGATGCAAGCCAAACTACGTTTCACGCAGAGAGGGATAAAAAGGTGCAAACCAAACTATGTCTCACGTAGAGAGGGAAAGGTACAAGCCAAACTACGTCTCACGTAGAGAGGGATGAAAAAGTGCAAACCAAACTATGTCTCACGTAGAGAGGGATGAAAAGGAGTAAAAACCAACCTATGCCTCGCATAGAAAGAATGAACAAGCCTAAAACATGTAACCCGCCAAATCCACCATTGGGTGATAGAGATAGACATAAGAAGATGAATAGGTACGATGCACATGGATGCAACATAATGTGATAAAATTGTTGTAGTTGATGCAAAATACAATGCGATGCATGTTCCATGCAATAAAATTGAAAAGATGAATATAAAGCGGTGGTTTTGAAAATATCTTAAGGGGGGAGTGGCGGTGAACAACCTTGTTTTGTCGGGGATCTTTTTTTTTTTTATTATTATTTATTTATTTATTTATTTATTTTTTCTGTTTTTCAAACTTCTACCTTCAGCTCACAGTCAGTTTTTCAACCTTCTACCCTCAACTTATAGTCAAAAGTTCTCACATACTGAAATTTACTTGAGCTTGAGGCACATTCACCTTTCGGAGACATGGTGAGACCTAGAACAACGCATCCAAAGTGGAATTTTGGAATTTTTTGTAATTGAAACAAACCCCAACTCTTCAATTTGTTAGGATCAATACGAGGTCCTCCATGCACAAAATAAGCAAGATCTCAACAAAATAGGTTAGGATCCACTTAATAGGCATGGTCGGCTGTAGACACCCAATTTTTGACCGTCCTCAAGACTTGGACGTCATCGCTTGTACACTCGATGATTGTGTTTGTTTATGTTCGTTTTGAGGGCCCGAAGTCCTTGGTGGAACGCCCTATCTTTGAGCCTCTTAACCTTGACTTTTCTTTGCTTGGTTTTTGACCAAATCTTGTTGTTTTTGTGTCTAGAACCTCTTGGTGACCTGTCAGCCACCATCGTTGGCTGTTGGCCCTGGATTTTTCTTGTCGGCCAGTGGTGTGGCCGGTCGGCCACCAATGGTGGCCAGCTATTAGTGGTGGCCAACGGCCACCAGTTTCTTTTCCATATATTTGTTGACAGTTGTGCCAGTTGTTATCCCACTGAGTTGCATCTTCATACACATGTATGGTAGGATGTTCCTAAGCTCAAGGGGTGTTTTTCTATATAGAGGGGGGTTCCTCCCCCGTTTTTGAGGGTTAGAAAATTTGGACCAAAATTATCTCTCTCTCTCTCTCTCCCTAGATTTCTCTCTCTCTCTCTCTCTCTCTCTCTCGCTCTCTCGGTATTTTGTACACATTTGCTCACAAATCCTTTGCTTTTGCCTATACCTCCTAAACCAAATTCTCTCACCTTTGAGCTGAGGTAACTTAGGACCATCTTTGAGCTCTAAAAGTTGATTTTAGCTTGGATTTGTTGGCCATTTTGTGCTTTGCTTCAAAGGTATAACACTTGTCTTGTTTATACTCTTTTTGTATACTTGTTTTTCCATTCTTTCCAGTTGTTTTAAGGCTGGTTTTTAACTATAAAAAGCTCTATTTTTGTGACCTAAAAGTGGTAGTTTGAGGCTATTTTTAGTTAAAGGGGTAGTCCACCCTTCTTGTCTCTTTGTTTGCTAAGTTTGTGTGTCTTTATTCATCACTTTCAAATCAACTTTTTTAGCCCTTTTAACCACTGAAATTCAGAGGTTTTTCAGTGACAAAAACATTATTTTGAAGTCCAAAATTGGAGGGGTTAGCCTCCCCTCTTTGTGTCTTGTTTGCATGCCTAGTTAACTCTATGTATTACCTTATTGTTTTAGCTTTTTATGGCTTAAGTCCAGCATGTTTTAGACTATAATTAGGGTTGTTTTGCCTTTGTTTTGGGTCATTTGTTTCATTTGAGCCTTGTATGGCATGGTTGTAGTGTTAATTCCTTCACTAGCTTAGTGTTTTAAGGCTTTAACCATCATTGAAGTGAGTCGGTTGCATGTTTTAGTGCTTTTAGTACTCATTTTCAGCACTCACAATCTCTGCAATCTCCCTCAATTCTTCACTTTTGATTTTCTTTGAAAGTGGTTTCAAACCACTTGTTCGCTTAAGTGTGAAATGGAGGTGCTACACCCAATGGTTTAATTCCTTAGGGGGCTCATTACCAACAGTGTAATGCCTCTTTCATGCCCAAAGCAAGTTGTGGTTTGAGCCCTCTTTTTATTAGAGGAGAATCACCAATGGACTTAATGGATTAAAGAATGTTTTGGTAATTAAAATAAGTAAACAAAAGTGACAAATAAAAGAGGCAAAGATAAGCATTCTTTGTGTTGCATTGCATGTGTTCAAACCGAACGTTAGTTTGAACACAAGGAAAATGGAACATTTTATGGAAAATTGAACACAAGGAAAGTGATGAAATGCGTCATTTTCCTTGGTCTCCATTGCCCTTGATCATGCACGATAGGGTGGTGGTCGTTTTGAGTCCTGTTTTGCATTAATTAAGCTTGTACCAACTTGGTTCCTTAGCCATCAAGCATGGAAATTGCTTGATTGATGGTTTGAGGGCCAAGAGTTTCACTCCTTTGAGCTTGTTTGATGATAAGGAGTGTAACCAGTATAAACAACCCTTGAGAATACACTATTTTGCTCTGTTTGCTCTCTGTTGTAGCAAGAGGAAGTTGGTCGTGATGGCCAGCGACCACCAATGGTGGTGACCACCATTGGTAGTGACGACCATCAATGAAATTTGCACAGTGTGTTGGTAAGGTGGAGCAGAGGTATTCTGGATGTTGGCGACATCATCAGTGTTTAAATGTGCAAACAGAGACTTACAACAGCGGGGCAGTGGCCTTTCGGGTAGAAAATCGAGCATACATGCATCCCTCGTTTCCTGAGGCCCTTTAGTTGATTGGCTTAGTTAATTAGTTGTAGCTAATGCTTGCAAATGTTGTAATTATTCAAGTAGATTAATTAATTAATTCATGTTGTAATTAATTAGCTTAGTCACGTTGTAATTAATTGGTTGAGTATTTAGCTAATTATTTTGCTTTATAACATTTAATTAACTTAGATAGTTAATTATTTAATTGTCTTAATTAGCTTAGAATAGTTAGTTAATTCAATTCAAGTGTTGTAATAAATTAGTAAGTAGTGTAGCTTAGCTAGTTTCATTCGGACCCTTCTTCGCAAAGGCGTAACGTTGTAATAAGTGTGTGTGCGTGTGTGTATGTCTTCCAACCCCACGTCTTTCTCCCTTTTATTTAATCGCTTTCGATGGTTAGTTTAGGGACATATTTAAATTAGCATATCGCATGCTTGCATCCATTCATCTTGTTTTGCATGCATCGAGGCTCGGCGCATCATTCAAACTGCATTGCAATTTCAAATAACTCTTTGAATACGTGTTTAACCGCATGTTGTCAAATCGAATCATATGCCATATTAGTAGCCGAGCCTATTAATTGCATATTGCATGTGTTGCATTAGACAACTTGTATAGTTAGGAATCATGTATATTTTTCTAACTCATACTTTCCTAGCTTGGAGTACTAGGTGAGTTTTTACGCTTTAGCATACTTGCATGAATGTGAATGTTGCCATATCTAGCATGCTTGCCATGAGGCTATGTGCTTACTTGCTTAACTACATGAATGCCTGTGGATGAAGGCTTGTTTGAATTGGAACGATTCAACAAGTATAAGTTTTAAGCCCACTTTGTTGAGTGGCAAATCATGTTTTAAGCCCACTATGTTTGGCGGAAAATTCGCATCTTTAAGACCAATTGAGGTAGCAAATTCAAACCCTTTTCGCAAACAAACATGAGTTGAATTGTTCCAATTCTTGCAAATTTAGTCTATACTTGCTTGTGCGCCTCACAAAAATCATACCATGATTAGTAGAGGCTAATCTTTGATCGGGCGAGCGGGGGTGCTCAATTCATGACCTTCCCCCTTCGTACCTGACTTCCCAAGCCGAGGCAACTTTGGTGATGATGGACATGTGGCCTTCGGCACGAGTTAGGGTTTCCTAAATTTCCCCAAGAACAAAATATTTAGGTAGCAACTCTGTATCTGGCAAAACAGTCCAATTTTGGCATTATTTGATTTAAAATCGATTTTTCAAAAAGATTTGCCAGATTTGGACTTTTTGGTATTTATCGATTTCACATTGCACTTGTGGGATTAGATTTAGAACTGCGGGAGTCCGAACTGTGAGGCCTTCTTTTCAAACCTTTCGAAAGGGGGCGCGAAAAAGGCGAGCCACACCGGCCAAACGATGGGTCGGCCAGCCAAAATAGTGGATGGCCGGCCACCGATTTGTTTCAGGGGTAGAATCGGGTTTTTACACCTGTGGCTCATTTAAACATGGATTAAGCCTCATTTTTCACACATACAGCCTCCAAAAATACACACACACACACTCTCTCTCTCTCTCTAGGCCCTCTCTCTCTAGATTTTCACTCTACTCGTGTTACCCAATGACCCACGCAAACGTTTTTTTGCAAAACCCTGCTGGCCCTCTACGTTTTAAACCAATTGGATCTTGTTTTGGTTAAGTTTTTAGGTTTCTCATTGTTTTTGGCTCATTCTCATCGGTTTTTCTTGGTCTTTGGTACTCTCTTCCGAGTTTTGACTTTTTTCTCTTTTTTTTTTTTCTTTTTTTCTTTCTCTCTCTCTCTCTTCTAAGGTTTAGGGTTTTTTTGGGTTTCCCGCCTATTTCCCTCATTGACCTTATTTTTATCTCACCACCCACTATATTCTTTATGGCTGACGATATCCCATATGATGGTGCCCTTCCCGAGGTGCTGGTGTTTCCAACCACCGCGGGTATAGAGGATACGATGATAGAGAAGGCTGACGGGTAGCAGAGGACATCGCCGCTGACATTGCTGCGGAGGAGGTCTTCTCTCAAGAGCCTAAGCCCGAGCTACCACCACTAAGGGTGAGGCCATTCAATCTAGCCACTTACCATCCGTATACACATGCGATGGCTCCTAGTGGCATGTTGCGGTTTGAGGATTTTTCCTGGGGCATGCCAGAGGATTTCCTCCTGCAAGAGCGCACCTCGTACCACTTCTATGATGCCTCTAAGGTAAGAAATTTTGCTCCTTTATATAAACTTTGCTTGCTTTGACATTCATTACAAACTTTCATCTGTCATGCATATAACAAATTCTTCTTTCAACATAGGATGATGCTATTGCTTGGAGAGGGCATGGGGTGGTGACAGCGAGGGACTAGTACCAGGAGCTCCCTGCTCAAGTCCGGGAGTTAGTTGACGAGGCAGGCTTTGACCTATTCTACTCTGGGCTCTCACGGCTACAGGCGAGTTGGCCTTTGCTTGTTGCCCTAGTGGAGAGGTGGTGGGACACCACAAACTCCTTCCACTTCTCTACTACCAGGGAGATGATGATGACCCCCTATGACTTCTCCATGATCACGGGGCTGCGAGTAGGGGTGATTCGATGCCCTTCGATCTTGGCAAGGGCCAGTGGCGGGCCGTCTGGGTCCATCTTTTTGGCGCACACCCTCCGTTTGGATAGGCCATCCATGGTGCGCTACAACTTGTTCTACAACCACTTCCATGAGAGCCATCTAGAGACTCAGGAGCCGACTAAGTAGTACACCCAGGGTTCCCTAATCTACCTTCTCAGCACCACCTTGTTCACGAATAGGTGGAACACCGTGGGTCTGTATCTTCTGAGTGCCCTAGTGGTCCTGCCGCGAGTGTGCTTCTATGATTAGGGTGGCACTGACCTTGCCACCCCATATGGATATATAAGCTCCGGTTCCCGTAAGAAGGAGAACATGGTTGGCAGCTATTGGAGAGCCTGGGAGGTATGTCCTGCACTTCTATTTCAATTTTGGCCTGTAATTTATGCTTTATGCTTTGTATTTCCTGTCTTTATTTTTGTTTATTACCCGTTGACTTATGAATTATTCTCTCATTGCAGCTCTAGGTCTATGTTTACTTCCACATCCTTGTCCCGGTGCCGAGAGATGAGGTAGAGGCAGCTGTGCCCCAATCGAGGCCTTACGACGGTCGATGTTATCCCCGACACTGTAGCATCACCACTTTTGCCTATTACCACTGATTCTTTGATACAGTGACGACATGCGAGGTAATTCATTCCACTCCATTTCATTCAATTCCATTTATGTTGCTTTGGTCCATACTCTATTCTGACAACTAAGACAACTGACAACAAATGGCAACGGTGAATTCTCCGTTTGCAGGTTACATGGCAGCCATGGGTGGTCATGCCGGCGGGGATAAGAGAAGAGTATGCTGGGTCCTAAGATACCTCCAGGTTGTGGATCACGCTGGAGGGTCCTTTCTACTGGACCTGGTATCTTGGGGAGAGGTTTATGTGCCAGACCCCGGGCTTACCAAACCCCATTGTTCCTGCTCCACCCCCTGCATCCATGAGGATTGCCAATAGTCTACCAGTCAAGGCTATTGTGCAGTTCACAGTGGGGTTGGATGTTGATCTTTTCCGCGGAGCTAGGGACTACACAGATTTCATCCGGACCTACCTCATGCCACCTCCGGCTAAAACTCACGTGGGAGGAGCTGCAAATATACCCGTCGCCAGAGGTGCTGCTTGTGTGGTTGAGCCTGATGTTGGAGGGGTCGCCCTTGCCATTTATGTAGCCGGTCTACCCGTGATCCCAATTTCGGTCACATATTGGCAGCTGAGTGGGATGGCCTACTAGATTCTGACTGAGCACCCGGAGGAGGAGCACGAGTACGTCAGGGACCCTGACGTGCAGCAAGTATGCACTTTGTCTCACAATTTGTATCTCATATTCTCTTTTCTATAGACTGATGTTCAAACTCATTTGTAGGTGCCAGTGGGTAATGTGGACGGCCTCTCTCAATTGGTTGGCTCCTTGCTTCGCATGGTGTGGAGGGGGAAGGCATTACTTGCCTACTATGGTCATCAAGTACTCTATTTTTCTCATTCATCTAACTGTTTTGATTCTCTCCTTGCCATACTCATACTGATTTTGCACTAATACTATTCTGATACTCTGTTTCTTGCTTTCAACCTCTATCTACACCTGTAGCACTGGCGGTACCTCCTTCGGCTGTGGAGAGGAGAGACAGATAGGCTCCTATACATGGCAGGGGTGGGGGTTGAGGTAGACGCAGGAGTAGAGATGCCCAGAGTAGGAGTCAGAGCTAGAGCAAAGACAACAAGTCCCCAGTGCACGGGGCTTCTTCGTTTGCTGAGAGGACTTTTACCAATGAGGACACTGAGACCAAAGACACCGAGGAGGTCGTGAACGAGCACTCTGAGTCTGAGGATGGATATGATGATTCTGGATCAGAGTCATAGTCTTCCAGAGATAGCGGTGCTAACGACGATAGTGATCTTGATCCTCATCCTCGAAAGAGAACGAAGAGGGCTTCCCGATGCACCTGACCTGACGGATGCTGATTTTGGATTTCTTTTTTTCTTTTTTTTTCTTTGTAGTACAAAAAATGTATAGCTTCAGATCGGTTCTTTACTTTTTGTTTTTGAAAACTTGTATTTTCTCTTTTGTAAAAACTATCATCGGGGTCGAACCCCTATAGTTAGGGGTGAGCAGCGGATATACCGATCCGCCAAAACCGATCGAACCGAACCAATCCGCCGCATTTTGGACGGATGCGTGATGACGAGCGGACGGTTGCAGATTGATTTTCTCCAATCCGCCAATTTGGCGGACGGATGGCGGATTTGAGATTTCTTTGGCCGCAACCGAACCGCCAAACCGCCAAATCGCGAGCACCCTAGTAATTTATAAGATTTTGTATTTTCAATTTGTTTAAATATTATGTTTGTGTTTTCAATTGAAAAAAAGTTTAGATATTCAGTTGAAAAAAAAATTTCAACTTGAATATATTTTTTGAATTGAAAAAAATAAATATATTATTTATCTATATTTTTTGGTTTTTAAATCTAGCTTTAAAAATAATAAATTGAAAATATGATATATGCTAGTTGGTTTTTGTTTTCAAAAACATATGTAAATGTAACAATATAGAGACATACAATCTCTACTACTGCTTTATTCATGGTTTTGGTAGTTTGAATTATTATTATATTTTAAAAATCACAGATTGTAATACTTTATGCGGATGAATCATGCTGTGATTGTAATATGTGGATGAGGCATGCAATGATCGTGATATTTTAAAGTTTCAAACTTTCTTTCTTTAGATAAGGCATACAATGATTGTAATACTTTTTTAAGTCATTGACTGTAATACTTTTTTTTTTTTTTTTTTTTTTTTTTTTTTGAGGAATTGCACAAGTTGAATTATGTTGAAAATTTATAAAATTTTAAACCGCCAAACCGATTCGCATCCATCCGCCAAACCGCCAATCCGCTCAATCCACAACCGCCGGATTGGCGGACGGATGCGGATTGATTTTCTTCAATCCGCCAATCTGGCGGACGGATGGCGGATTGGAAGTTCCGTGGCCGCAACCGACCCGCGCCTACCCCAGGCTATAGTTTTATAAAAGAAGGAACTTTTGCTTTGCATAGTATCTCGAGCATTGCACAACACTTGCATAAAAAGAAATGATTGTATTTGAATTTGAAAATGAGAATGATCACATTCGAATGAGTTCTTAGCCGGATATTGAGCCTATAACTGACTAAAATACAAAATACAATTCAATAAAGGAAAAACAAAGTAAAAACAACCTAAACACAGCTATTCACACTTACTAGAAACAAAAGACTCAAAAGCAAAAAGGGCCAACATAACACTATTGCCCGGTCAGCATACTTGGTCGTGGCCAGCAGAATGAATGAAATGCGGTGAAGTGGCCACTGCTAAGACTTCTGTTGGACAAGCGCAGCAGGTTGTTAGCCACTAACACAACCTTATCTTCTATAAAGGTTTTCTCTTGCTCCTTCTTCGATAGAATATCATCTTTTTGCTAGTTTTCTCTAAAAATGGAGATTTTTCTTGTTGAGAAGCTCAAGGATTGGACGACCAGTTTGGATGGCACGGAAAATGTTAGCTTTGCTGGTTTTGGTATAAACGCTCTTTTTCCATTGAGTTGCACCCCACTTTTTTTTCCATTTCTCCATGCTGCTGCCCGCTGTTGGGACCCAGTCACTTATGTATTTCTCTTCGGATCACAAGAGATGTGTCCCACTCTTAAAGAGTTTCAAGCATTAATGGAGTACCGGTGTAATGAAGAAATTATGCCTTAACCACTTTTTGGCCATGCACGGGCTCTTGAACTGATGTGTGGCATCTCTTTCAATGAGGCTAAATCTTTGCCCCATGGTGAAGAATTAAACATTCTTGGCCTAATTCACCATTTTGCTGACATCGAAGATAGACGCGGTCTTCTTTGGCGAGGTTACCACTAACATGCTCTCTGCATATGCCTGCTCACCCAGCATCGTCTTACCCCTAGTGGCAATGGGGTTTGCATCCAACTGATCAAGGTGGCCCAATGCCTCAAGGAGGGCCAAAGTTATATAGGCTTGTCACTGGCCGAGACCATAATAGGTAATGCTTTCTATCAGCAAGAGACTTCTCAGTTTGCAGGGAGTCCATTGCTTTTCTAGGTATTGTTTCCCACCCTTTCTTATTTATGATTTCTCATATCATTTTGGCACTCACCCTTTATTTTCTCTCAAAGCCCTTTCCTTACTTTTTCTCTCAACGTACATCTTTCTATTCTTTAATCTCTCATTTGTTTTTTTAAATTTTTTTTATCCCTTCCCAGGTGTGGTTGATGGATAAGCTGAAGGTCGTGGACCCTTGCCACGAGTATACAGCTAGATCCTACTTTTTTCGCTCACATCTAGTGAACTTTCCCACAGAGGGACTGTAGTGCGATTGGATGTGCAGTAGATCTACGACAAACATCGTTTGGCATTGCCCCTGGCTTAATTTGACTGAGATGAGCTATAGCATGTCTCGTCAGCTGGGTGTACAATTGATTGGCCTCACACACTGCGTGTTCTACTTCCCGTTCTGGTTCAGACGCTAGTTTGGACGTGATTAGACCTCGTCCAGATGAGGGGGTGGAATACCCTGCTCCATTTTTGGTTCATGCTTCGCACTTGACCCAATACCTCACTGCTTGGAGGATGACAAAGCTTCAGCCCTCTTGCTTGATTATGCCCTTCTGGTGAGTGCTTAGCTTGGCGAGAGGGCGAGGTTGGGCCGTCGCCAGCTCTGAGAGACTTAGAGTACGGGTAAAGCAGGTGCTACCTGACTTAACTGCGCCCCTAGTTTATTGGTTTGAATTTTCTTTTCCAAGTTTTTATGATGCAAAAGCAACTTTGATTTAACTTGAGAGTTGGAGGATGTACTTGTGTTGAAATCATGTAAATAAAGTTGTGAGTACTGAAAATTTTCCTTCTTGGTTCAAATAATGGTCTGTTTTGCAAAAAGTGAAATTTTGAGAAAATCAACTTCATTAAAACTTTCAAAAACAAGCTTTCGCAAATGGTCACTACCTAACACATATGGAATCAATCCTCAAGACACACAGGCCTGAATAAAAAAGATCACAACTGCCTATAGAAATTCACCTTCACTGTCTGGTACTACCTTTTGCAATTGACCTTTCTGCCAAGTGGAGGTAAAATAACTAAGCCAATGGATGATGAGATGGACCGATCAAACATGGACAGGTTGAGTTGACAATGGTTAGAGCCAAACTTCAAGATGAAGTTTCCTACGTATCCCGAAGATGGAAATCAAGCCTTATGTAGTTTACAGTTGAGGTTCACTCGAGTATTAACTCTCTCCTTTTGCGCTCTAACTTTTGCGAAAGCTGCCCTTTTGGGTTTTCAACCTTGCTAGCTCTATTTTTCTTTATTTCTAATTTTTTTATGCTCTAACTTTTGCCTAGGTTGCCCTTTCGAATTTTCGGCCTAGCGAGCCTCTCAAGGATAGTATTTCTTCAACTTGTCCATGTTGACTAGTTGCAAAAACTCCAAGCCATTTAAATCCATGAGGATGATTGCTCCTCTTGACCAGATAGATTTGATAATGTAGGAACCAGTCCAATTGGGTTGGAACTTTCCCCTAGGGCCATGGATGGAGGCTCAGTTTTCTTTAAGCACTATATCTCCCTCTTTGAGGTTTCTTGATTTAACTTTCTTATTGAAGGCCCTGGCGATTTTGCACTGATATCCCTGGATATGATACAACTCCTTTAACCTTCTTTCGTCAAACAACAACAATTCTTTGAATCTGTTCTGTTGCCAATCCACCTCTGTTATCTGACATTCGGCCATGATTATTAGCAACAGTACTTCAATCTCATTGGCAGAACAGCTTCCATAGGGGGTCGGCTCCGTAGATGTTCGAATTGATGTTCTATAACCCTAGAGTGCAAAAGCGGTTTATGCAGGCGATCCTTGTAGGTTTCCACAATCTTTCGTAGGATGTTCTTGATATTCTTCTTTGAGACTTCAACAGCTCCATTGCTCTGTGGTCTGTATGTTGATGACTTATAAAAAGCCACGTTATATTTCTCAAGAAAATCCACTGCCTCCTTTTTGAAGTGCGAGCCATTATCCAATATGATCTCATTTGGTACCACATACCTGCAGATGATGTTATTCTTGATGATGTAGACACCCTATTTTTGACCGTTCTCAAGACTTGGACATCATCGTTGGAACACTCGATGATCATCCATGATCGTGTTGGTTTTGAGTTCCTGAAGGACTCAGCTGCACGCCTTGCCTTAGGATCTCTCAACTTGACTATTCTGTCCTTGGTTGTGGACCAAGGGCTTATGGTTTTTGCTTCTGATGGTAGGGAGTGGCTTGTTAGCCATCTCTGAAACCCATCAGCTAAGGCATGATGTCACCGGCCATTTTTTCTTGCCATCAGCCAAATGTTTGGCCGATCGGCACTATGTTTGGTCGGTCGGCCCCTTGTGTTGATCGATCGGCCACTTTTTGCGGCCGAACCCTATTCATCTGCTTTATGCAGATATTTTGTGCTAGCTGGATTAGCTGGCATCCACAATTCACACCCTCCATACACGTGTATGGAGGGATTTGCTTCCATTGCTTAGCTTCTCTTAGAAGCTTTAGATTTGTTTTTCTATAAAAGGAGAGCCTCCTCTCCCGTTCTAGGGGTTCAAGAAATCTGATATACAAGTTATATATATCTCTCTCTATATCTCCCTCTCTATACATTTGTGTGTGAGTTTGAGTTCAAAAGGATGTTTTGTTCTTACTATTGCACACAAACACCTAGCATTGCACTATTCTTGAGTTTTTGAGGCATTAGGAGTTTAGTTTTAGAGTTTTTGAGCTGGTTTTGATCAAAAGGAGGTGCTGGAGTGGTGTTATTGAAGAGGTTCTTCAAGGGTGAGAAACTATCCTCTTTATTCCCCATTCTTGCATAAGCTTTTAGCCGATCTTGCATGCTAGTTTGATCTTAACTTATAATTGATAAAAGTTCTATTTTTGCATGCTTTTAATCTTTGTTTAAGGTCACTTTTGTGTTTAGGGTTGTCTACCCCCTTTTAGGCCTTGTTTGGCCTTATTTTTGTGCCTCTTTTGTGAGCTTCGGGACCACCTTGTTTTGGCCTTCTCACCACTGAAATCCAAATGATTTTTAGTGTTGGAGAAGTGGTTTTGGAGTCTTGAATAGGAGAGGGACACCCCCCTCTCCTTATGTCTCATATGCTTGTGTTAAGGGGTCATAATGGTAGCATGTTTGCTTAGCGTGTTTTGTTTCCATTCCAAAAGTTTTTTGGTGTTATTTTAGCATGCTTTACCTCTGTTTTATGTTGGTTTGATAGTATCTTACATGCATCATGGGCTTGCTTTGCAATCCTCTCATTTGCCTTAACATGCCTCATGCATTTGGACCATCATGCTTGCATATTTTGGCTCATCTCAAAAGAGATTTTAGTCATGTTTTACCATGTTTAAGCTCTGTTTGGTGTTGTTTGGATCACATGTGCAATGCTTTGTATAGCCACCATGCATTTTAGCTTGTAAGCTTTATGCCTTGAGTTCACTAGCATGATTTATTTGGGTCATTTCAGTGATTTGGCATCATTTGTGATATTATTTTAGTCCATATAGCATACTTGGACACTTACACTTATCACTCCTTTGATGTTTTGAAGAGTTAATGCCTTATGCCTCATGAATGGACCATTGTGCATGCCTCCATGAGTAGGCCTCTAGGATGCCATTTCAATGTGTTTTTGGCCTTGTTCTAACATGCCATAACTCTGATTTTGGTCTCTTAAATCATGCCATGTTTGGTTGTAATAGGTGTAGTGCAATTGCCCCTTTTGGCCTTGTATGTGTCTTGTTTTGTACTCACCTTTCTAGCATGCTTTGACCTCACTCCATGCATGTTCTAGCCTTGTTTTAGTCTGCCTTGGGACTGCCTTCGGTCACCTTGGCCCTGTGGGGTTTGGTTGATATGCCCATGGTGTAAGTCCTTGGGCTAGCTTTGAGCTTTAAGTCCATTAGCATGCTATGCTTGCATTTTGTAGTCGATTTGGCATCATTATTCATATGATTTTAGAGCTTATTGCATTCCCACATTCTCATATTTACCCCACCTCGCTCGTGTTTGAGGATTGTGCATTGTTGCCTAGTCTATGGATCCATGTGTGTACATGTGTGTTTTGCCCTTTCGGTGCCTTAATTCATCACCTTGGCCACTGTTTTGGTATGGCCGAGGCCTATCCATTTTTAGTATAAGTCCATGGATCATGCGGTTTGTGTATTGTTATATGCTTATCGCATTGCATGCTGTTGCATACTTATTGTTGGTATCATTGTTGCATGCCTACCACATTATATGATTGCATACCTAGGTTGCATAGTCATATTGCATACTTATGGTATATCATGTTGTTTACATGTTAGGTTGCGTTGCATTGCATTTGTCATACTCACGTTACTTTGCCTTGCATTCCCATATTGCATTGTACTTGGTTGCATGCGTTGCATTGTGTTTGGCTGGGGGTGTCAAACCAAACACAAGGATTGATGGATGTTTCGTACTTGAAGTGATGAAACGTGCCTCAATCCTTGGTCACTGACGCTCTTGATCTAACATGATAGAGTGTGAGGCATTCATGTGTTTTGTGCATCCATTTCACATTAATGTGCACACTTGACTCCTTTGGCCATCATGCATCGAAATGCGTGATTGATGGCCTGAGGGTCGAGGACTATACTCCCTTGAGTTCATGACATGATAGGGAGAGTAGTAGTGCATACATTGCCTTGAAAATCCATTGCCATGCTTTATGCGTCTCTCTGCTGACAAAAGATTGCGAGGAAGGATGGCGGTCGGCCATCCTCGGTCTTATCGACTATGAATTGTTGGCCGAGATCCCCACAAATGGTCGATGACCAGTTCCCCTTGGCCGGTGGCCTTGCCTTTCAGCCGGTGACATCCCACAGTGCTCAAGGAATGGTTCGGAAGCATCCTTGGGACTTGTGCAGTTTTCAGAGGTGTAAAACAGTGTAAACAGAGGCAACATGTGGCATGGCGAAGTTTAAGCGGCGATCGAGCATGCATCATTCAATCATTCCGAGGCGGAGCTGCGGCGGCCTCTTTAGTTTCATAGCTTAGTTAATTTGTTTAAATTAGTTAAGGGTTTTGTAATATTTAATTAGCTAGGGTAGTTGATTAATTATTCGGTTTGTATTATTTATTTGGACCCTTCGTCGAGAGGGCACAATTTTGTAATAAGTGTGCGTGAGTGTGTGAATGTCTTCCAACCCCACGTCTTTCTCCCTTTTACTTACCTGCTTTCAGTAGTTAGTTTTAGGTCATATTTCAATTAGCATCCTTATGCTATGCATGTTTGGATCATTCATTTTTATTGCATGCACCGGGCTCGGCGCATCATACTAACTACATTGTATTTCAATTCCAAGTTGAATACATGATTATCTAGTTGCATCTCATATGCCATCTTAGAATAGCTGAGCCTATTTCTAGTTGCATTTTACATGTGTTGCATTAGCCATCTTAACATAGCTAAGATCATGCATGATTACTAACTAGCTTTTGTTTTGGCTCGGAGTAATAGGTAAGCTTTTATGCTTTAGCATCTTGCATGTGTGTTAGTCCTGCCATGTTTAGCATGCTTGTCATGAGGCTAACTGCTTAAATGTTTAACTGCTTGAATGCCTGTGGATGAAGGTTGGATTACTTGAATTGGAACAATTCATTGAAATGTGTGTTTTAAGCCCACTTGAGAGTGGGAAAATCATGTTTTCTTAAGCCCACTTGAGGGTGGCAAAATCCGCGTCTTAGCCTACTTGCGAGTAGCACCTTCAAACTATTTTCAAACAAACATGAGATGTTTTGTTCTAATTTAGGCGATCCAGTCTATACTTGTGTGTTGTGCGCATCACATAGAAATTCTAGGCTAATAACCGGAATAAGAACGCATGTGTTTTCAAAAATAATATATCATGTTAGTAAAGGCCGATCCTTTCATCAGGCGAGCGGGGATGCTCATAGATGACCTTCCCCAATCGTATCCAAGTTCCCGAGCCGAGGCAACTTTGGTGATGACGGACACGTGGCCTTAGGCACGAGTCAGGGTTTCTTAAATTCCCCCCAAAAATAAAATATTTAGGTGGCGACTCTGTATCTGGCAAAGCAGTCCATGTTTGGCACTTCTTTCTCAAAAATCAGTTTTCCAAAACGATTTACCAGATTTGGACTCTTTGGTGATTTATTAGTCATGCATTGCACTTTGCGAGATCAGATTAAGAACCGTGACATTTGAGTCCGAACTGTAGCATGAGGCCCTCAGGGCGCGTCTACAGTTTCTGGCGACTCTGCTGGGGATTTTGAGAACTTGACTCGAACTCATGATATCTTGTTTTGATTACACTTATGTGTCTCTTTGCATTGCATTTACATTGGTGCGCCTAGGACACCGTGTTTGTCGTATGCTATTCCTGAACGGTTTGCCGGAGACTTGCTTTGAAAAGCATGCCATAAGGCTGACCGGTTGCAGGCTCAGCCACGATGGGAACACAAACCCCGGTTTTTACCAAGGCACCCTTTTTGACCATTCGACCTAGTGCATATCGGAAACCATGGTGACTATTCCAAGCTAGGACAGGTTGCTTACCCGACTGTAGGTTGTTTGAAACCACTGTGTGCATAGTGAAACCCTAGTTCTTGACGAAACTAAGACAGGGAAACCCTACCCCAACATAGGGGTGTTGTGCTCTTATTTGCTTGTTATGTGCTTTTAGAGTTGGCCTCTACAGGAATACACATATCAGTTTGCAAGTTTGGGTATCAGGCCTGCAGGCATCTGCATCAGTATTTTAAGAATCAATTATATCTGTGGGTATCAGATTCAGATTTGGGGCAGTAATTTGGGAATAGTGATCAGTGGTTGAGAACAGCTCGTCCAGCTTGTATTTTTCCAACTAGGTGTTGTCTTTATTTTAAGCTGTTATGCTGTCCGTTTTCCTGTTCATTATTTCCTTATTATGCTTTATTTATCTTTTTGCAAGGTAGTTTAGCACAATTGCATCCGACCAGAAAGATATGTCCCGAGCACTCTGGGTTAGAGGTCGTAGACTTAATCGATCTAGGGATCTGATAGACGGACAAGCAGTGTTCCTTTCTTTACCCCCGGTTACCAGACGGAGGCCGAAAGGCGCGATGTATGTCGGCCGATCGCCGCCAGTCGGTGGTCTACCCCACCCGGTGAGCGATCGGTGAGGTCTCAGTTTCTACTGCAGGGACAGGTATACCAGTTATTCAGCTAGATCAGCACAATATGCCAGGTATGGAGGAGATGATGTCGACCGTGAGAAATATGAGAACCATATGGCGGGGCGATGCTGTGAAGCAGAATTTGCCAAACAACAGGCCGAGGTCATGGCCCAACAGGCAGAATTAATTACCAGGCTACAGCAGCAAACCGGGGCATCTGCCTCACACTGAGCTCCCCCACACCAAGAGTTCCAATACTTGGGGAGACAACAAATGTCCAGGATGATACGGACATTCCAACAGGACCAGCTCCGTCCCAGGCCCTACCCTAGCTATCCAAAACACCTACCAGCCTACCGGATTCTCCCTTTGAGTTCGAGGTGGACCCCATGGTGCTAAAAGTGAGCAAGCTAGAAAAGTTGTTCAAGAAGTCCCAGGGTGTGAAATCCATTCCGGACATTGAGGATGGGTACACCGACTCAGCTGTGACGCTGCCAGATCGGTTTAAAATGCCGCACATAGACTGCTTTGATGGTTCTGGGGATCCCATGGTGCATTTACGGTTGTTTTCGGACATACTAAGGCCGATGGACCTTTCTAGATTGTAGAAGCTTTCCTTGTTTGGCCGGACCCTGCCGAGTGTAGCAACCATCTGGTATGCAAAATTAGAGGACTCCGTTAAGAGGAACTGGGATGAGATGGCTGAGGCCTTTGTAGCGCAGTACTCATACAATACATAGATCGAGGCCACAACTGTGATTGATTTCCAGCAAAGATGTAGTAACGTCTAGCAGATGATGAATAGATGAGTTTTCAAAAACGGTAGCCACTCCTCCATCATGAGGGAATTTTAGCATTTGATGGAGGGTAGAGGACACAGCCTTCATGTAATACAGCCAGGGCCTCCCTAGAAGTAGGTTGAATATAGCTGGCACATAGAGCATATGTAACTCAATCTCATGCTCGGAAGGGCCTACTTGGATCTGTACTTTCATCATCCCCACAACCTCTTTACTTGTATTGTTATATTCCCGGATCACCTGGGTTATGGGGACGAAATTTGCTAGCTTCAAGCCTTTTGCATTGGTGGTACGAGAAAGACAGACGTTGATAGAAGAGTCGGTGTCCACTAGAATCACTAGAACCCATTTTCCTCTACACTCAACAGATATGTACAGTGGTTTATTGTGAGCCGATCCTTCCGGTGGCAGCTCCTTATCAAAAAAAGTGAGTATAGGCTTGGTGCTACCTAGGAAGATCAGGCTGACAAGCTGCTCTAGTGTAGCATCAATGGACAACTTGGTTTTATCTATCGTTGACAAAACTGCCTGTCGGTGTACTCGCGAAGCCATAAGGAGGTCCCAAATGGAAATGTTAGCTTGGATCTTTTTCAGTTGTTTCATAACCAACTCTTCTTCCATTTTCTTCTCCTTCCCCCTCTCATTCCCTTTCTTAATCTCCTTGTCCTTTCCTGAAGGTTCTGCTTGGTCCAAGTGTGGAGGATTGAAATATCGTCCACTCCTGGTTAGGTGATCTATCTCTTCGATATACCAAGTCTCATCAGGGATGTAATCTCTCTAGTCTTTGTCTGTGAGAGTAAGATGCATATCACTGTCTTCCCACCATTTACCTTCTTTTTGAATTGCTGACAGACAGTTGTCCGACTCAACTTGAATCACTCCCATAGGACAATTATCTCCCTCAGGGCGACAAAGTGTTGCGGCCTTCTGATTATCTTCGATCCTTTCTTGTTCAAACTACCCCATCATGTCTTTCCATTTAGTGTCTATGATTTTATTAACACCCGATTCTTGGGTTTGTTTTTCTGTAGTATTGCTCTCAAGAACTTTCCCTTTTTCTTCAGCTTTCCCAGCTACCACAGTTGCCGTGACTTTCTTTCTCTCAAATTTTACTCCAGTTTTCTCTTCTCTAGTGTAGTATCAATGTTGGTGGGCTCATATTGGTAAAAGGGTCGATGGTTTTGGTAGTGGTGACAACACTCACCTCTATTGAATGTCCTTTGGTTTCAGGTAGGGTTGGAAGTTTGTGGACTCATATTGGAAAAGGGATCGGTGTTTTTGGTAGTAGTGACAACACTCACCTCTGAAGGCCTCACAGCTATGCTACCCTCGGCAGCATTGGAACTGCCAATAAAAGGCCTCTTGGCCGGCTCCTTGTCATCTACAATGATACCCTGCTTCATCACGTCTTCAATCTAAACTCTCATTTCATAAAGTTCCTTGATAGTAAATAAGGAAAGAGAGATCATTTTGTAGTAGCTAGCCGTGAAGACTCCGGACAACCATTTGGATTCGGTTCCTTTCTGAGGATCAGGTGGTCATCATCGATGCCTTCACCCTCCATCTAGTCATAAACTCTGAGAAACCCTTATTCAACTCTTGACACATTGTTTCAAGGTCACAAGTTATAACCTTGATCAGTGTGTTGTAAGAGTATTGAGCAATGAAAGATTCAACCAATTCCTCCTAGCTTTGTTCCACATAATCCTCTAATTTAGCATACCAGATAGCAGCTATACCAGACATCGTTCGGCCAAATAACGATAGCTTTTGAAGTCTGGTCGAACCCATTGGTCGTATTATATTAGAGAAAATGTGCAGATGCACCATTGGATCTCCAAAGCCATCGAAGTAGTTAATATGTGGCATCTTGAACTGCTCCGGAAAAGTAACGACGGATTCAGTATACCTATCCTCTATATCCGAAATTCTGTCCCACAGATTGATATCAACTGCACCACTGATGTGAAGCACCCCTGTAGAGTTTCACTGTAGAGCACATACCAAGTAAAGAGAGCCAAAAACACCCTTATAAGGGGGTAGGGTTACCCTGTCCTAGCTTTGGTATGATCTAGGGTTTCATTACTTCAAGCAAGTAGTTTCACAAAATCTTACATATGGGCGAGCATCCTGTCCAATGTTAGAACAATCACTAGAGCTTTACTATATGCACTAGGCCAACTAGTCAAAAGGGTAGCTTAGCAAGGTTACCGACTATACCTCTCACACCTAACACCGAAAAGTGAAAGGAGGATCAAGCGGTACGACGGTAACCCAGATCCAAGGGTTGTGTTCCCAACGTGACATTGCCTATGTTCGACCAGCCTTTTCGCAAGCTTTTGGCAAGCCTCTGGCAAATCATCCAGGATATCAGATGGTAAACACAATGACTTAGAGCACCATGCAAATGCAATGCAATGAACATATATTTATAAATAAAATGTCACATACTGAAGTCCAAGTCAAGTCTGTAACTCCCTTGCAGAGTCGCTAGAAACTGTAACTGGTTTTTTGCACTCCTCGGAGGGGTTAGTCTCCTCAGGTACAATAGCCATACAGTTCGGACTTCCATGGTTCTGAATCTGGTTTCAAAAGTGCAATGTGAAATAGAAAAATGAATGAAAGTCTAAGCCCGACAAATCTTAGAAAATCCATTTATTAGCATTAATGCCAAAAATGGGCTGCATTGCCAGATTTTAGAGTCGCCACCTAAATATTTTTGGAAAATTTAGGAAACCCGTGACTCATGCTGAAGGCCACTTGTCAGTCATAACCAAAGTGTCTTCACTCAGGAACTTAGGTATGAGAAGGGAAGGTTATAAATTGAGCACCCCACTCACCCGATCAAAGATCGACCTCTACTAATCATGATGTGATTTTTATGGACAGTATATGCTCATGTGCTAATTATTATGCTAACTTACTATGTGAGGCACGCAAGTATAGACTACGTCACCCGTTTTGGAATGTTTTGATTTCATGTTTGTTTGAAAAGAGTTTTGAATATGTGCTACTTGAAAAAATAAGCTCACATGTACACTGATCAAAGTCATTTTCACTTAAGTGAAATAGCATTCATCCACAGGCATTCAAAGAGTTATTTCAAATAAGCACGTAGCCTCATAGTAGTAAGCTTAACATGGAAACACAAACACACATGTAATATGCTAAAGAAAAAATGCTCATCTAGTACTCAACCGAGGCAAGCTAAAGAAAAGAAAATAGTTAGAAGAAAAAAAAATGCATGTTCCTAAATATGCAAAGTGACTAATGCAACACATACGACAATGCAACTACTAAGTTTGGTTTATTTAACATGTCATATGGGTCAACTCAAAGCATGAGGTAACGTACATATTCAAGTAAAATAGGAAATGACAATAATATTAGAATGATGAACCAAACTCAATGCATGCAAAAATGGATACAAAGCATAACAATGATATGAAATAGAAAAATATGATGCTATCACGGTAAGTATATAAATAAAAGGGAGAAAGAAATGGGGGTTAGAAGACATACAAATATTACAAGTTTGCCCTCGCACAAGAGGGTCCGAATGAATGTCCTAATTAACTAATTATTACGACACAACTGAATAAGCTAATTAACTAATTATTACAAGTCTGAATGAAAGCAAAGCAACTAATTAATTACAAATTATATACAAATATGAATATTAAGGCTACTAATCTAATGGATTCGGATGGCAGGCGAGGAACCACATGCGCACAACCCAGAACATCCTCTGAAAACCTCTCTGCTTGCCATTAGAAAATTATTCTGTTTTGGCCTCAAATTCTGCTCTGTTCTGCTGTAAAAATGCCACTGCTTGTACAAAATAAGTGGTTGGCCAGCTTGATCAGGTGGTCGGTCGTATAGAATAATGGTTGGCTGGCCACTACTTCTGGGAAATGCCCTGCTGCAACAAAGCTAAAACAGAGCAAAAACCAAGTATTTCCAAGAGATGTTTATCCTCTCTGTGCTTCCCTATAATGGAGATGATCAAGGGAAGAGCAAATTCGATTCTCAAATCATCAATCATTGTAAATTTGTTGCATGATGACCTTAGAAACGGTGGGACACGAGCTCAATAAATGAAACAAAAGATAAACAATACCTCTTCTCTATCGTGGAGTTACCTCAAGGGAAAAGGGTAGACTTGCCTCATGAATCATCAAACATCACAACAATAGTATGCAATGATTCAAGATGCAATTGGTTCAGTATAACGTCCGACTGAACCTAACCAAAATTTATTATCTTTTACCTTTTTACTCCAATTTTATTAGCCTTTTTTACTTTACCTTTCCAGTTTCTTTATCTTCTCTTCCTTTTTGTCCAAAGGAGATGATTACTTCCACTAAGTCTAAACCAATAAAGAATAGTAAGCATGACTTCACCTGAGAAATGAGCTTTTTAAGCCCTTTTCTACAGGGGAAACTACAAAGGAAGAATCAAACTCATTTACAAGCGATAATGAATTTGGAGTCAAACTCAAAATGAGCAATAATGACTCCAAATCCAAACTCGATAATGAGCTATAATGACTCTTTCCTTTATGATTTCCAATGGTCTAACTAGAAAGTTAGTCCCTTAGAAGTAATGCACTGGCGATAAAGAGAAGTATCAAACAAAGATCATGCTTAGCATGAGAGAGATGTAATGCCCTGGTAATGAACCTCCGATGAGATTAAACCATTTAGCATGAGAGGTCTCTTTCTTATGCCTTGAGCGACAATCTTTTGTTTGATACAACTTTTTATCAAAAGAAACAAAGAAATGAGGGAAGTTGAAGATTATGAATGAAAGAGTAGATGATGCAATGACATGAATATGTATGCGAAAGCTATAAAAATGAAAGAAAAGACTATCAACTCAAATGGATTGGAAACTAAGGCCTATACACCAAATCCATGAGGACTTACAACAACACGAGCATAATATTCAAAGCATAAACTAAATAAACAAACTAAATAACCTCAAAATAGCACAAAACAATGTTGAAAATCAATTTGAAAAGATAGAAAATATAAACAAAAGTGGGAGAGAACAAGCTAGTAAGCAAGCCTAAGGAAAGGTGGCTAACCCCTCCACTTTTTGTAACTTAAATCACATATTTAAGCTTAAAATAGCTCTGAAGTCAGTATGAAAAGGTAAAGAAAAGAGAGAGAAAAGATGGTAAAAGAGCTCAAAGTATACCTATTAAAAGAGAGAAAAAGCTCATTAGTTAACAAACCAGAAACCAAGCACTCTCAAGGAGCTGAAGTTAGATTCGAGAACCTCAACCAAAAGCTTCAAGTTTAAGCTTAGAAGGTGTATGTATAGTGTACGTATATTGCAAAAGAGGTGAGAGGTGTGTTGAACAAGCTATTGACTCTTAGAGAATTTTTCTAACCCCAAACCCTTAGAAGAGACCTTGTATTTATAGAAAAATAGGTTCTCACGTCAGAAATATCAACAAAGGGACAGCTGGTGCAAGGCATGCACATGGGGACAACTAGCTGTTATAAAATATCTAATGTCGTTGAACATGGTCAACCGGCTATGATGGTGTACGACCAGGCCACTAAAAATGGCTTGCCGACCATCTGTTGGCTAGCTGTTTTCTGAGTGGTTAGGCTAGAAAAAAATAAGGTTTTGGTTCAAAGGGGGTGCAAAGTTTAGGTTATAAAGCTTGAAACCGAATCATTTTGCTGAAGTTTCGAACGATTGCACAGCGTAACATTTCATCATTGAGTATTCAACGTGAGGCGTCCAAGTCTTAAGGGCGGTCAAAATAGGGTATCTACACAGTCCGAGATAAATGTTGTGCTTGAGTATTATAAAGTGAGACTTCTAGGAGACGAAGGAACTGATTATTATAAAAGTAAGGCACCTCTGTAGGTCTAAGGTATACTTTTACTTTTGCATTGATTAATTGAGTTGATATCTTTGAGAGATAAGTGACTGACTTGATCGTCTGAGTGCCCCCAGGTGGACGAGCCACCGTGGTATTCTCATCTTCTTGTGTACAAATGCCTGGTTTAATCTATTTTTTCGTGTGCTCTCCAGCTAAGTTCCCTGTTTGGTTGTGAGGTCAAAAATCAACACCTACAATTTGGCATCGTCTGTGGGAACTTAGTGAGGATTGATGGCTAACGTTGAACAAGAAGTAAGAATCGGGAATGACATATAAAATGAGGAAAAGGAGTACATAGATCCAAACGTCAGAGGAGGAAACAATGAAGATGAAGTGCAAGAAGCAAACCCTAAAGAAAACAATGTCACCAGGGACCGTAATGGTCCAAAGAGGGGCAACTGAGAAGAATATTACAACGAGAGCAATTTCTAGGTTTGGAAGGATCGGTGCTTCAGAAGAGACGACAAGCTGAAAGACTTGGTGAACAAATTGACGGATCTGCAAACTGTGGTGAACTTCATGATACAGAACAAGGTGACACAACTTGCTCTACTATTGCCTGGAACACCAATGCCAGCAGTAAATGTCGGCGCCCAGCAGGAAGGACAGGCTACAGTGCCAGCTATCTTGCAGTATGAAAAGAGACCTGGGAACTCGCACTGGTAATCACAGAAAGCTGGGCGGACATAATCATAGCAGGAAGAGTCTCAGAGAACCCCGAGGACCAGAGAAACCCAGATCAGGGGATCTCGGCAGATCAATAGGTAAGGCCTCTAGTTTCATGATGTAATAGACATAGAGAAGTGAAAAAGGACGGATCCTAACACAGGTAGTAGTGCGCCAAAGAGATTGAAATCGACCAATAGCCGAGCTTTCGAACGGACGAAGGAAGACTTACGAGACTACCTCCAAAGGAAGAGGTAGGGCACCGAGGTCACGTCCACCACCCAACCGAGAACACCTTTCTCGGTAGAGCTGGATCCATTTCGAGGCACCGAAGAGATTTAGTATGTCGAGGTTTCAGATCTACGATGGTAAGTCAGACCCAAACTTTTATGTTGGTTTATATTTGAATGCAATGTCTCTATGGAACGGAAACGAGAAGTTGTTATGCAAGGTGTTCCCTTTGACATTTGGGGAAATAACGTCAAGTTGGTTTCTCAAGCTACCGAAGGGATGTATTAAGAATTGAAAAGGACTGGCCGAGATGTTTGTGGTCGGGTTCATTACAAACAAATTGTAGCCATTGAGGGTTGATTCCCTATTGGCTTTGAAGATTGATGATGGCGAAAGCCTTAGGGCTTATGCCAAGAAGTACTACAAGGTTTACAACCAGATCCTGGCTTGTAACTAGGGACTTCCAGTTGTGTCTTTTAATAATGGCTTGGAGAATGATTGCCCATTTCAGAAATCCCTTGCAAAAACCCACCCAAAAAATATGGAGGACCTCATGGTAAGGATTGAGAAGTAGCGGAAGAAAACAAGAAGGAGAAGAAGGGAATCACTGTGAAACATGAGAAACAAAATAGCTCACCAAAGCGTAGTCGAGGAAATACCGACACCGACAAATGGGAACCAAGATTGAAGGCTATGTAGGCTGTGAGTATAGTTTTCAAGATCCCAATTTACAAGATCTTGGAAAGGATCATGAATCGGGCACCATAGAAGACACCAGGGGAATACATGGGCAGGAACCCTGAGAAGAATTATGCCTACCATGACGAGAATGGGCACATAACTTAAAGGTGTTGGGCTCCAAAGTAGCATCTAGAGGACCTTGTCAGACAGGGACACCTAAGAGATTTGATAGATGAGGCAAAGACGAGAGAAAAGCATACAAAGTTGGCTACGCACCAGCACTGTTGCAGCACAGACAGATGGACCATAGGTTATCAACGTGATCCACTCAAAGATTAGCGCAAATCAAATCTGAGGAGAAACACAGAGGGTAAGGCATCTGTAGCATGTCTTTTAAGTCTAACAGAAGAAGCCCCAGATGGAGGGACACTGGGGCTCGATGATCTCGTTCATGGACGAGAACATGGATATGGTGCACCATCCACCGAACGATACTCTGGTGGTGACCCTGAAGATCAAAGACTGCCAGGTAAGGCGTATACTAATTGATCAAGGCAACTCCTATGATATCATGTATGTCAGGTGTTACAAGGAGCTTAGTAATTTGGAGCAATCTGACAGCCCCATGGTCAGATTTAATAGGACACCGACATGACCAATAGGAACAACGAATTTGGAGATTCAGGTAGGAAAAAAGACTATAACCATGGAGTTCATCGTGATTAACACTCTTTCTCCATACAACATTATCTTGGGAAGGCCATAGTTGCACACTATGAGGGTTGTTCCCCCAACTTTGCATCAATTGCTGTCATTCTCAATTGAATTTGGGATTGAGGAGATAAGGGGGGACCAAGTGTAGACGAAAAATTACTCCATGGCAATAATGAAGTACACCTGCAATATTAGAGAAGCGGAGATAGCTAAAGTGCAAAACGAAGAGCAAGAGGTCTTGGATAATGTTAGCAAAGAGCCCACTGATAAGAGCTAGGAGCCTTTAAGAAAGGTCCTGGTACAGGAAGGGGATGAATAGTGATTCTTTCTCCTTGGCTCAAGTTTGCTTGAAGAGGAAGAAAGAAAACTGGAAGCATTTTTAAAAGAGAACATAGAGGTGTTCGCTTAGACGTTGTACAAGATGTCATGGATCATCCCTGAGGTCACCTGCCACAAGCTCAACATGGATAGGTTAGCCAAGCCTGTGATCTAGAGAGCTAGGCGACTAACCTTGGTCTATGTAAAAGTAGTAAAAGAGGAAGTGGAGAAACTGTTAGAGGCACAAACAATCTGAGAAGTGAACTACCCAACCTGGTTGTCTAACACAGTGGTAGTTAAGAAAAAGAATGACAAATGGAGGGTATGCGTGGACTTCACAAGCCTAAATAAGGTTTGCCCAAAGGACTACTTCCCTTTGCCAAAGATAGACTAGCTCGTAGATGACACCTCAGGATATGGAAGGATGAGCTTTCTTGATACGTACAAAGGTTGTCATCAAATAGCCATGTACGCACCAGATGAAGAGAAGACATCATTCATCACTTCAAAGGGATTCTATTGTTATAGAGTGATGCCCTTCAAATTAAAGAATGCAGGGATAACGTACCAGAGGCTAGTGACTAAGATGTTCAAACATCTGATTGGGAAGACCATGGAAGTTTACATTGACGACATGGTCATGAAGAGTAAGGAACATTCAGATCATCCAGTCAATCTGAAAGAAGTTTTTGATATCTTCAAGGCATATCAGCTTCATCTGAATGCCTCCAAGTGTGCTTTCAGAGTAGGGTCTGGTAAGTTCCTGGGATATTTGGTAACTGGGAGAGAAATTGAAGCAAGTCCCGATCAGATCAATGCCATCATTGATCTGAAGATCCCAAATATAGCAAAAAAGGTCCTAGTTTTGACCAGTAAGGCAGCTGCACTAAACAAATTCATTAGTTGGAGTTCAGATAAATGCAAGCCATCTTCCAGCTACTGAAGAAGCCCATAGATTTTCTGTAAACAGATACGTGCGAAGTAGCCCTGGCAGACTTGAAGAGGTATTTGACAACCCCACCCGTTTTATCGAACCCAGTTCCAAGAGAGGGGATATTTTTATATTTGACAGTCTTAGACCACGTGGTTAGTACCAAGGTTGTCTAAGAAGCAGAAGGAGGGTAGTAGACAGTGTATTATGTGAGTGAAATCTTGGCAAGCGCGGAGACAAGGTATCTACCTTTGAAAAAATTGAGACTCGCTCTGGTAATGGCATCGAAGAAACTTACCATTATTTTCAAGCTCACAAGATTGTGGTGCTCACAGAGCACCCACTGAAGTCTCTGTTGCAACATGGGGACTTGTCGGGAAGAATATCACAATGGGCTGTAGTTCTAGGTCAATACAACATAGAATATAGACCAAGGACAACAATCAAAGGTCACGTTTTGGCCGACTTTGTTACTGAGTTTACACTGAGCACAAGCCCGAAGCTAAGGTCTATGAACCTCAGCCTAGAATGCACAAAAGAACCAAAGAAAACACAGCTGATAGCATAGAACCCTACACCAGCAAGACAGAAGAAAGAGCAAAAGAAACCGAAGATATGCGATATTTACATCGGTGAGTCCTTCCGCTTCTTTGTCGATGGCAGTTTAAACCGACAAAGAACGGGGGCATAAGTGGTGTTGGGCTCACCAGATGGACAGATGATAGAACAATCAATCCGACTAAGGTTCAAGGCCTCAAAAAATGAAGTTGAATATGAGGCATTGATTGTCGAATTAAAACTAGCAGCAGAAGTTAAAGCCGACGAGGTGATAGTCTGTTGCGACTCTTAACACATTGTGAACCAAACGATGAGGGAGTATGTGCCCCAAGCTGAGAGAATGGTGTCCTATGTCAAAGTGGTCATCAAGTTGCTAGCACAATTCCAAAGTTGTTGGGCTTTAACTGGTATGCCGATACGACAACAACCATGCGAATGCATTGGCCAACCTTAAAGTCAGACACGCTGACAACAATCATAGTTGACTACCTATCAAGCCCAAGCGTAGATGGATTCCTTGGTCAAGTTTATTAGAGATGGCTAGTTGCCAGAAGACAAGAATGAGGCACACAAAATCAGACTAAGGTTGGCAAGATTTTGCTTGTTGGTAGAAGGCCACTTCTACAGAAGGTCCTTTACTAGACCCTTATTGCAATGTGTGCATCATTCCCAGGTGGAAGACTTTCTATATGAGATCTACGAAGGAGTTTGTGTAATCTAAGAGAAATGGAGCTTTGCGGATGTTGATGGGCAGGTCTAGTAACCTTTACAGATCGGCTCTATCAATATAGTACTTTTGAAAATTCTTGTCACCCTGGAGAAAATTTGAAAAACAAAAATGAAAAATAAATAAATAAATAAAGGGAGTAAAGTGATCAGCAAAGTGATGAAGTAAAGTACTTAAGCAGATAATGGACAACATGTGTGTGTTCTAAGGGAGACTTACTTTTATGGTCTCCTAAGACGGTTCTGGGGAGTAGAAAGAGGTGGAGGTCGCCATCTATCACGACCCAAACCCGTCCCTATGGGTTTAGCATTGTAACCGGCCAGTAATCCATGGATTACCAAAGGCCTCTGAACAGAATAATATATATAACAGGGGCTGCGGAAGCAAATATACAAACATACATAGTCTATTTAGCTATGCAAACATATATGGGACATAAAATTTGAAACGTTTCATATACATGTATACATACATACAGATGTGGCGTCGAAATATAATAGCCTTACATCACCCAAGCCACAAGTACAAGCTTTCAAACATGTTCAGACCAGACATAAGCATTTAGAAGTATAAAAGTCCCAAAAACACAAAGACTTGGGTAGATCTCAAAAGGGAACCTCCACAGGAGGCGTGATGGCTAGCTGACACCAAAACTCGCCAGGCAGCATCTCAAGCCTAGTCACGTGCCTGCTCACCTGCATACATACAAATAATACAGTGAGCTAGAGCCCAGTGAATAATAGCTAGGTAAAGGGTTTAATGAATGATGTCCAGCACAAAGTTAGGATTCAGAGTTTATGTCATAAACGTATTCTTATCGGAAACAGAGTCATAAGCATATTCAGATTTTGCATAAGTTCATATGTGGTACACCCATTAGCTAACATATCAACTTGGACTTGGTCTTGAGACCCACATGCATAGTCGGTACCAACGACCATAAAGGTCCATATCTTGTGCACAAATAGCCGTGATATTGTTACCCCCAGGCGAGGGCCACGTGAATATAGGCCTTGGTATTGTTACCCCTAGGCAAGCGCCACGTGAATATAAGCCACAGTATTATTACCCCTGGGCGAGGGCCACGTGCATATTGGCCACGATATTGTTACCCCCGAGCGAGGGCCACGTGAATTATGGGTGCCACAAATATATATATCAAAAAAATGGACATTCATTCATAATTCGTAAATAGCATTTTAGAAAAACAGATCGTATCATAACAGTCAAAAAATACTTGTAATTAAACATAGCTTTATAGAGTTATTACTCACAGTTAACAGATGGCTCCAAGTAAGCAAGTAGAGTGGGCAACTCATTTATCCTAAGGCGCATGACCTACACAACATAACAATGACATACATTGAAACACACGCTCGAATTGCACATAACACATGTTCTTGTCTTAAGTGTGTTTCTAGCCTTTAACCTCATTATAGAGTCTTAGATATGGCCTAGGAATGCCTAGGATGGAAAGAGGATGCAAAAATGCACTTGAAAACATTTTCCAAAACTTGCTGAAAATAGGGTCCACGCTCAAGCGTGGCTTTCCGTGCTCGAGCGGACATGCATGATGTGAAGGTTCACTCAAGCGTGACTTCCCTCGCTCGAGCAGACTGTAAACTTTGGAAAAAGTACTGGTTGCATGTTTTTCACGCTCAACGGACGCTCGATCCCCGCTTGAGCGTGAGACTCAGACCCTCGCTCGAGCGGACTGTAAAACATATAAACTTCTGGGTACATGCATTTCACGCTCAAGCGAGCTTCTGGTCGCTCGAGTGAAAGTGCACGCACTCAAAGTGCTCGCTCGAGCTTGGATTCAAATTCTGGAATTTCCATATTTGATTTCCAAGCTTCAAACTCAACCCAAACACTTCAAAACTCAACATTTGGGGCCAAAACTTTAGAAAACTCATAGAAACTCATAAAACAACACGTTTCAAGGATCGTTTCAAGAAATCATGGCCTAATGACATGCCAATTGTACAAAATTTCAACTTAAACTTTATGAATGTTTTATAAACATAACATGCATGAATTGTCTTGAACTCCACCATTTCAAAACATGATCAAACTTGTCAAATTGATAGAAAACATGGTGAAATCCCAAAATATGGGTGAGATGAACACATGCATGAAAGAATTCTTTGAAAACATGCTCAATTTGTGAAGAAATGAACATGCATGCATGGTATGGTCCAATCATTCTCAATTCTAGTGCAATTCCCACATGAATTCACTTAATTCACTAGTAATCTTGTAGAATCTAATGCAATTACTCAATTAAGAGTTCAATTCCTTACTTAGAGGCTTGAAGCTACAAGAGTTGAAGTTGAGATCCTCAAATCTTCTTCAAGTGCAAACAATTCTTAGCAATTCTTGATTTGGGCTCAATTTCCTTCCCTCTCTCTCTCCCTCACGTTTGGTGTTAGAATGGGCTCAAAGTGTATGAAGTGAGAAGCAAAAAGATGAGTGGAAACTCATATACTGCCTTAATAAGCTTGGACAAAAGTGTGATTAATTAAGGTTAATTAGTGGACATTAATGTAATCTAATTCCATCGTTCCAAATCAAATTTTAATTAAACCTATCATAAAATCCTATAAATCCCAATTAACATATAAATCGACTCAATTTCTGAATCGGATGCTGATAAGGCCTTCAATTCGCAAACTGAAACTAAAACATGGATAGATCTTTCTACGCGAAACAGATATAAACACAGATAACGCAACACACACATGCAAATTAATTCAGAATTCCTCATTCATTACTGATCAAGCATAATTAAGCATAGATTAACGTTATCCAGGGATCGGGGTTGTTACAGTCTTCCCCCCTTAAAGAGTTTGGTCCTCCAAACTCGAATTACCTTCGTTCTGGAAGAACATTGGGTCTAACGGAAACAAATCCGGATATCTCTTCATCATGTCTTCTTCTGTTCCCATGTAGCATAAGTTACTCCATGATTCTACCAATCGACTTTTACCAGTGGTATTTCTTTGTTCCTCAATCTTTTGATCTGGCGGTTTACAATCTGAATAGGTCTTTCTTCGTAAGTATAATCATCTTTCAAAAGCACATGTGTTGGTTCAATGACATGGGGTGGGTCTCTCAAATATTCTCGAAGCATTGATATATGAAATACATTGTGCATATGCTCCATTACTAGAGGTAGGGCCACTCGATAGGTTATTGAATTGATCTTTTCAAGGATTTCATATGGCTCAACATACCTTGGCGCCAACTTGCCTTTTACACCAAACCGAGTTTGACCCTTCATAGGGGTCACTTTTATGAACACGTGGTCCCCAACCTCGTATTCTCTATCTTTTCTTCGAACATTCGGATAACTCTTTTGCTGGCTCTGTGCAGTTTTTAGACGCTGCTGGATCAATTTCACTTTCTCTGTTGTTTCTTGCACAAGTTCCGGTCCCAACAATAGTCTGTTGCTTACTTCGGCCCAATATATCAGAGATCGGCCTTTTCTTCCATACAAAGCTTCATAAGGAGCCATTCCAATGCTCGAATGGTAGCTATTATTATACACAAACTCAGCCAGTGGTAAATAAGCCTCTTAATTTCCTTGGAAATCTAACACACACATTCTGAGCATATCTTCCAAGGTATGATTGGTTTGTTCAGTTTGACCATCTGTCTGTGGGTGATAGGCGCTACTCAACCTCAGTTCTGTCCTCCAAGCTTGTTGCAAACTCTGCCAAAATCTTGACACAAACTTCGAATCCCTGTCAGATACAATAGATACTGGCACCCCATGCAATCTCACAATCTCATTCATGTAAATATTGGCCAATTTCTTGGCATTGTAAATAGATTTAACAGGTAAAAAATGAGCAGACATAGTTAAACAGTCTACAATGACCCAAATAGAATCCATACCTTGGGAAAAGCGAGGCAATCCCACAATGAAGTCCATGATAATGTGCTCCCATTTCCATTCTGGTATTGGAAGTGGTTGTAGTAAACCAACGGGTCGCTGATGTTCGGCTTTAACTTGTTGGCAATGTAAACATCTAGCCACAAACTCTGCAATACTCTTTTTCATTCTCGGCCACCAGAAATTCTATCTCAAATCATGATACATTTTCGTGTTTCCCAGATGCATGGCAAATTTGGTGCTGTGAGCTTCGGACATAACACGCTTTCTCAATTCAGAGGAATCGGGTACACAGAGCATATTCTGAAATTTCAATACATTATTCTCAAACACAAACCCTGGCCTCGGTTTTGAATCAAATTCTTCCACCATCTTCCTCAAGTATTCATCTTCAAGTTGTTTCTATTTAATTTCTTCAATGATTACAAGTTGAGCGGAAATGGCAGCTAGTATTCCGCCCTGTTCACATATTACCATCTCAATCTCATTCTTTTCCAAGTCATATAACATTTCTCTCTGGCTGGTAAGCAAACACGACAGATTCCCCATTGATTTCCGGCTCAAAGCATCCGCCACAGTATTAGCTTTCCCTGGATGATACAAAATATGCAAGTCATAATCTTTAAGTAGCTCTAACCATCTCCTCTGTCTCATGTTCAATTCCTTTTGGGTAAAGAAATATTTGAGGCTTTTATGATCAGTATACACTTCACATGTAGCTCCATATAGATAATGTCGCCAAATTTTCAAGGCAAATACTACAGCTGCCAGCTCAAGATCATGTGTTGGGTAATTCTTTTCATGTGGACGGAGTTGCCGAGAGGCATAGGCAATTACTTTCCCATTTTAAATTAACACACAACCCAAACCTTTATAGGACGCATCATTGTAGATTTGAAATCCATCAGTACCATTAGGCAGAGTCAAAATCGGTGCAGTCACTAATCTGGTCTTCAACTCTTGAAAAGCTGACTCTCTTTGTTCGTTCCAATCAAACGGCACATTTTTTTGAGTTAATTGGGTCAATAGCATGGTAAGTTTTGAAAAGTCTTTCACAAATCTTTGGTAGTAACCTGCGAGTCCTAGAAAACTTCTAACTTCTGTCACATTTGTCGGTTTAGGCCAGTCCACAATAGCTTCAATTTTCTGAGGGTCAACAGAAATACCATCCTTGTTAATCACATGCCCCAAAAATGCTACACTGTCAAGCCAGAATTCACATTTGGACAATTTGGCGTATAGTTTCTTCTCTCTCAGAATCTGCAAGGTAATTCTCAGATGATTCTCATGTTCTTCCCTGTCTTTAGAATAAATGAAAATGTCATCAATAAACACAACAATAAATTCATCAAGGTATTGTTTGAAAACTCTATTCATTAGATCCATAAAAGTTGTTGGTGCATTTGTTACCCCAAATGGCATGATTAAAAATTCATAGTGTCCGTATCTAGTTTTGAATGCAGTTTTCTCCACATCTTCTGCTTTAACTTTCAACTGGTGATACCCAGATCTATGGTCAATCTTAGAAAACACTTGGGCTCCCTAAAGTTGATCAAACAAGTCTTCTATTCGGGGCAAAGGGTATTTGTTCTTGATAGTTACTTTGTTCAATTCTCGGTAGTCTATACATAACCTCAAAGATCCATCTTTCTTTTTGACAAATAGGACTGGAGCACCCCAAGGTAATGTACTCGGATGGATAAATTTCTTATCTAATAGTTCTTAGAGTTGAATTTTCAATTCTTTCAATTATAAGGTTGACATTCTCTAAGGGGTCTGAGAAATAGGTTGTGTTCCCGGAGTCACTTCAATAGTGAGTTCAATTTCTCTATCAACTAAGTCTCCAGGCAAGTCATTCGGAAACACATCGGGAAATTCACAAGCAACAGGAATAGTTTCCACATTAGTACTGTCAGATGATGTAGTTAGTACACAACACAAGTAGCCCCTACATCCTTTCCCAAGCATTTTAACAGCTTTCATGGCTGAAACCAAGTATGGGGGAGGAACTACCCCATTTCCAGTAAAACTAAATTCAGGCATACCCGGTGGTCTAAACACACAGATTTACTTGCACAATCAATAGTAGCACAGTATTTAGTCAATCAGTCCATACCCAAGATGCAATCAAAGTGGTCAATACTCAAAGGTAGCAAATAAACGTATAACGTCATTTCACTAACCAAAACATCACATGTCGGATATACATATGCACATACCATAGAACCCCCAGATGGTGTAGATATAGACAATAAATAATTCATGGGTTCTAAGGGTCTAGTTAGTTCATGAGAAAAAGCATGTGATACAAATGAATGTGTGGAGCCAGAATCAATCAGCATATAGGCATTTTGAGTACAGATAGAAATTATACCTGACACCACAGATTCAGTGTTCTGCACATCACCAGGCACAAGTGCGAACACTCTCCTTTGCCTTAACGTTGCATTGTTAGTGTCACCTCTAGCATTGGTCCTTGCATTTAATCTTGCTGCAGAAACAGACCCGACTGAACTTGCCATAGGACGGTTAACCTCATTGGATCTCATTGGGCAATCCCTAACCATGTGGCCAGTCTTGCCACATCGAAAACACGCACCTGATGTTCGGTAACAAGCACCTTTGTGCTTCCTTCCACAGTCGGGGCAGTTTGGAGGAGATCCGCTACTTTGGCTAGAGCTACTGGAAGATCCTGTATTTTGCTTCTTCGAAAATGACCGGCCCTTCTTGAAATTAAATCCGGTCGTCTTTCCTTTCTATTCGGTTGTTGGAGTTGTAGTTTGTTTCTTAGCTGCTATTATGGCTTCTGCCATCAATGCCCTGTCGAGTGCCTCCACATAAGTAGGCAATTTCAAGACACCCACTCGATCAAATACTTCCAAGTCCAGTCCTTCCTCAAACTTTCGTGTTTTCTTGTAATTAGTGTCTACCAGTTACGGAGCAAAACGAGCTAGTTCAGTAAACTTAGCTTCATATTCAACCACAAACATTCTGCCTTGTTTAAGTTCTTGGAATTCAGAAACTTTTCGGTCCCTGAAGCATTGGGGAAAGTACTTGTTATAGAATATCTCATTGAATTGTGCCCATGTCATGTCCCCATTGTTATTTCGAACCAACAGCCACCATCTCCGGGCTTCATCCTTTAGGGTGTAAGTAGCCAAAAGGACCTTCTGAGTTGCAGAGCAAGGAAACACTTCAAATAACTTTTTCATTTCCAATAACCAGGTTTTTGCCTTCAATGGTTCAATACCACCCAAAAAGGTCGGCGACTTCATTTTCATAAATTTCTGAGTCAAATTGATGATGTCATTATTGTCCGGTTGAGCTAGTACTGGTGGAGGCGGAGGAGGTAAAGGTTGTTGTTTTTGTTATTGCATCATAGATTCAGTCAATGCTGCAATCATCTGTTCCATTCGGCTTATTCGAGCCTCAGATCATTCAGTCGTTCCGTCACTTCTTGCATTGTCCATTTGCTATAGGTAAACAGAACATTATGAACATAGGCAAATAGTTCCTTTTACATTATTCAAATTGTTTGTTCCCATATCACATGATTATAATTGGATTTATGCTTTCACCTTTAAACACACACACTTATACATGCAGATAGAATGCCCCTACTTCTTACTAGGACATCCTAAGCTCATATGGACTTGTGTGTGTGGTAGAACTCGTACTCTGATACCACTCTGTCACGACCCAAACCTGCCCTTATGGGTTTAGCATCGTAACCGGCCAGTAATCCATGGATTACCAAAGGCCTCTAAATAGAATAATATATATAACAGGGGCTACGGAAGCAAATATACAAACATACATAGTCCATTGAGCTCTGCAGACATACATGGGACAGGAAATTTAAAACGTTTCATATACATGTATACATACATACAGATGTTGCGTCGAAATATCATAGCCTTACATCACCCAAGCCACAAGTACAAGCTTTCAAACATGTTCAGACCAGACATAAGCATTTAGAAAGTATAAAAGTTCCAAAAACACAAAGACTTTGGTAGATCTCAAAAGGGAACCTCCACAGGAGGCGTGATGGCTGGCTGACACCAAAACTCGCCAGGTAGCATCTCAGCCCTGGTCACGTGCCTACTCACCTACATACATACAAATAATACAGTGAGCTAGAGCCCAATGAATAACAACTAGGTAAAGGGTTTAATGAATGATGTCCAGCACAGAGTTAGGATTCAGAGTTTATGTCATAAACATATTCTAATCGGAAACAGAGTCTTAAGCATATTCAGATTTTGCATAAGTTCATATGTGGTACACCCATTAGCTAACATATCAACTTGGTCCTGAGACCCACATGCATAGTCAGTACCGACGACCATAAAGGTCCATATCTTGCACGCAAGTAGCCGTGGTATTGTTACCTCCAGGCGAGGGCCACGTGAATATAGGCCTTGGTATTGTTACCCCGAGGCAAAAGCCACGTGAATATAAGCCACAGTATTATTACCCCTAGGCGAGGGCCACGTGCATATTGGCCACGGTATTGTTGCCTTTGGGCGAGGGCCACGTGAACTATGGGTGCCACAAATATATATATCAGAAAAAATGGACATTCATTCATAATTCGTAAATAGCATTTCAGAAAATAGATCGTATCATAACAGTCAGAAAATACTTGTAATTAAACATAGCTTTATAGAGTTATTACTCACAGTTAACAGATGGCTCCCAATAAGCAAGTAGAGTGGGCAACTCTCATATCCTGAAGCGCATGACCTACACAACATGACAGTGACATACATTGAAACACACGCTCGAATTGCACATAACCCATGTTCTTGTCCTAAGTGTGTTTCTAGCCTTTAACCTCATTATAGAGTCTTAGACATGGCTATGAATGCCTAGGATGGAAAGAGGATGCAAAAATGCACTTGCAAACATTTTCCAAAACTTGCTGAAAATAGGGTCCATGCTCGAGCGTGGCTTTCCTTGCTCAAGCGGACATGCAAGATGTGAAGGTTCGCTCGAACGTGACTTTCCTCGCTCGAGCGAACTGTAAACTTTGGAAAAAGTACTGGTTGCATGTTTTTCACGCTCGACGGACGCTTGATCCCCGCTCGAGCGTGACTTCCCTTGCTCGAGTGGACTGTAAAACATATGAACTTCTGGGTACATGCATTTCATGCTCGAGTGAGCTTCTAGTTGCTCGAGCAGAAGTACACGCACTCAGAGTGCTCGCTCGAAAGTGAACTCTTACGCACGAGCGTGGATTCAAATTCTGGAATTTCCAGATTTGATTTCCAAGCTTCAAACTCAAGCCAAACACTTCAAAACTCAACATTTGGGGCCAAAACTTTAGAAAACTCATACAAACTCATAAAACAACACGTTTCAAGGATCATTTCAAGAAATCATGGCCCAATGACATGCCAATTGTACAAAATTTTAACTTAAACTTTATGAATGTTTTATAAACATAACATGCATGAATTCTCTTGAACTCCAACATTTCAAAACATGATCAAACTTGGCAAATTGATAGAAAACATGGTGAATTCCAAAAATATGAGTGAGATGAACACATGAATGAAAGAATTCTGTGAAAACATTCTCAATTTGTGAAGAAATGAACATGCATGCATGGTATGGTCCAACCTTCTCAATTCTAGTGCAATTCCCACATGAATTCACTTCATTCACTAGTAATCTTGCAGAATCTAATGCAATTACTCAATTAAGAGTTCAATTCCTTACCTAGAGGCTTGAAGCTACAAGAGTTGAAGTTGAGATCCTCAAATCTTCTTCAAGTGCCAACAATTCTTAGCAATTCTTGATTTGGGTTCAATTTCCTTTCCTCTCTCTCTCTCTCCTTCACGTTTGGTGTTAGAATGGGCTCAAAGTGTATGAAGTGAGAAGCAAAAGGATGAGTGGAAACTCGTATAGTGCCTTAATAAGCTTGGATAAAAGTGTCAGTAATTAAGGTTAATTAGTGGACATTAATGTAATCTAATTCAATCGTTCCAAATCAAATTTTAATTAAACCTATCATAGAATCCTATAAATCCCAATTAACATATAAATCGAGTCAATTTCTGAATCAGATGCCGATAAGGCCTTCAATTCGCAAACCGAAACTAAAACATGGACAGATCTTTCTACGCGAAACAGATATAAACACAGATAACGCAACACACACATGCAAATTAATTCAGAATTCCTCATTCATTACTGATCAAGCATAATTAATCATAGATTAACGTTATCTAGGGATCGGGGTTGTTACACCATCTTGAGCAAACTCCCAGTTGCTCGAGATAATAAGATAATTATCTCCCGTACCCTTGTTGGAATCAGGGAGGTCGGCAATCATCTTGTAGGCTATGGATCTTGTAGACTGCCCCGAGAACTCCCAACTCCGCGCGCGAGGGCGCAAATTCATTTGTTCATCAGCTACTACAGTTCGGACTCGTGTCACAGCTCTGAATCTAATCTCGCAAAGTGCAATGCAAGACTGATAAATTACCAAAGAGTCCAAATCCGACAAATCATTTTGGAAAACTGATTTTTATAAAAAAAAGTGTCAAACATGCACTGCATTGCCAGATACAGAGTTGCCACTTAAATGTTTTATCTTGGGAAATTTAGGAAACCCTGACTCGTGCCTAAGGCCACGTGTCTGTCATCACCAAAGTTGCCTCGGCTCGGGAACTTGGGTACGGGAGCGGAAGGTCATGTAATGAGCACCCTTGCTCGCCCGATCAAAATATCGGCCTTTACTAACATGATAAGTTGTTTTTGAAAACACATGTGTTCTTATTCTGGTTATTAACCTAGAATTACTACGTGATGCACACAGCATACAAGTATATACTAGATCGCTTAAGTTGGAACCAAACATTTCATGTTCGTTTGTTTTTGAAAATGATTTGAAGTTTGCTACTCGCAAGTAGGCTAAGCCGGGGTTTTTGATGAATTGTTCCAATTTAAGTAATCCAACCTTCACCCACAAGCATTCAGGTAGTTAATCAACTAAGCAGTTAGCCTCATGGCAACCATGCTAACATGGCAACATACACATCTCATGCAGTATGCTAAAGCGTAAACACTCACAGTGTACTCCGAGCCAAAACAGAGAGCTAGTTAGAAATCATGCATGATCCTAGTTCATGTTAAGATGGCTAATGTAACACATGCGAAAATGCAACTACGATAGGCTCGGCTATTCTAAGATGGCATGTGAATGCAACTTGATAACATGTTGCTGAACACGTATTCAAGTAAATGTATTGAAATACAATGTAGTTAGTATGATACGCAGAGCCCGGTGCATGCAATACAGATGAATGGATGCACGCATGCAAGCATAAGGTATGCTAAACAAAATATGCCCTAAAAGTAACCATCGTAAGCGGTTAAGTAAAAGGGAGAAAGAAATGGGGGTTGGAAGACATGCATCACACACACGCATGCTTATTACAACAGTTGGCCCTCTCGACTTAGGGTCCGAATAAAAAGCTAACTAGCTAATCTAAGCTAATTAAACTAATTATTACAAAGCCAACTAATTAGCTAATCCTAGTTAACTAATTATTACAAAACAAGCTAATTAACTAACAAGTTAACTAACTAGTTATTACAACACAAATAAGCATAAGGATGCTAAATGCATTAACTACTCAAGCACAAAACCAAAGGATAAACTAGCTAAGGAAAACAGTAAACAGAGGTCCTCGGGAGGAGGAGTGTATGCATGCTCGGTCGCCTTGTTCAGAAATCCGTCGCGATGCCCCAACTTGCCTCTGTTTGCAATTGTTCTCAAAACCTTGCACCAAGCTCCAGATAGCTTCAAACTCACCTTGGGGACCCGTAGGAGCATGCTCGATCACCTAGGGGTGTTTCCAACCACTGGCCGACCACTTTCCATTGCTGCAGACCAGAAAAAGTGGTCGGCCAGCTAGTTTTTCTGGTTGGCCGACTAATTGTTGTTGCACTTCTCCAGTTTGCTGCAACAGAGAGCAAGAAAGGGCATGGCAATGTATTTGCAAGGTATATGTGCATAACCACCCTCCCTATCATTTCATGATCTCAAGGAAATGTAATTCTCAACCCTTGGGCCACCAATCGCGCACTTCAATGCATGATGGCCGAGAAGCCAAATTGCACAATTCAATGTAAAATGAATACACAAATAAATACATAAATGCCTTTAACTCTATCATGTATGATCAAGAGCGTCGGCGACCGAGAATTGAGGCACGTTTCATCACTTCAAGTATGAAACGTCCCTCGTTTCCTGTGTTTGGACTAACACTCTATCCAAACACAATGCAACACGAGCATGCAAACATGCAATGCAACTTAAGCATGCAAACATGCAATGCAACTCAAGCATGCAAACATGCAATGCAACAACAAGCATGCACAATGCAAACAACAACATAGCATACACAATGCAATGTAACATGAGCATACACAATGCGATGTAACATGGCATACTCAATGCGATGTAACATGAGCATACACAATGCAAAGAACATGGCATACACAATGCAAAGAACATGACATACACAATGCAGTGAACAACATGGCATACTCAATGCAATGTAACATAAGCATGCAAACAACATACAAACAAACATGCTAAATGGACTTAAACCGAATGTGGACAGACCTCAGCCATGCCCAAAATAGTGGCCAAAATGATGAAACTAAGGCATAAAGATCAAGACAAACATGCTCAATGCAATGGCCCATCAACTAGGCCTAAGAGCACAACTCTCAAGAGTGCTCAAAGAGTGATAACCATGGAGGTGTAACAATACTAAGTGCACTGAAATTAGGCAAGAAATGATGCCAAATCACTTAAACAATACAAGTATAACATGCAAAGGTCCTTAAGCATTAAAGCTAGCAAAGAGGACTACAAAAGGGGCATGCAATACATGGTACAAAGGCATGAATCAATCATAGATAGAGCTCAAATAGGTCTAAACAAAGACCAAAACATGCTAAGATGGAGGCTCAAAGGCCTAGGCAAGATGGCATACAAGCTAAGCCACAAACAAGGCAACAATGCACAACCCTTGAACCACAATTAAAGAGTGATATGCATGAGAATATGAAAATGTTACATGCTCTGAAATCAAGTATTAAATGATGCCAAATCATCCAAATAGATCAAAGATAGCATGCAAGAGGCATCAAAACACGAGGCTAGCAAGGCCAATTGCACTACAGCTATGCAATACATGAAGCATATGGCTACTACAACCTAAAACAGTCATAGATCATGTCAAAATGATGCTAAAACATGTATGGAAAGAGGCCAAAATAAGCTAGCATGAAGGCATGAAGCATGGAATATGCAAGGCCAATATGGAGGAATACACTACACCTATCAAGACCAAGCATGAGATGACTTCACCAACAAAAATCAGAGTTATATCATGGCAAATAACCCCAAAAACACATTGAAATGATAGCTCACAAGCTTAGGCATGAAGGCATACAAAATGACCCATGTTTAAGGCATAAAGGACCAACCCTTCAAAGCATGGAATAAGTGAAAGATGTGAGTGTATGATCATGAAATATGCACTGAAATCTCACAAAAAATGATGCCAAATCATTCAAATGGCCCAAGCAATGCATGCTAGTGGACTTGATACACAAAGCTAACAAGCTAGAATGCATTATAGCTATACAAAGCATGGCATGCATGGCCAAAACAACACAAATCAGAGCTAGAGTATGCTAAAACATGGACAAAATCTTCTTAGAGTTAAGCCAAAATCATGCTAGAATGATGGTCTAAAGCATGGTACACATTAGACTAATTCATGGAATTACACTACAAGTGCATGGAACATGCATGAGCCAACCAAACCAAGTCAAAACAGAGGTATGACATGGAAAAAAAACACCAAGAACCTACTGAAATGGCCCCAAAACAAGCTAGAAAGACATGTTACTTCATGAAGCATACAAGACTAGTTTGTGAGATTTACACTACAAGTGTATGAACCATGCAAGGGATGACAAAACCAAGTAAAAATAGTGGTATGCCACGTCAAAATAAGGCCTAAAATAGGCTGACATGTGGCCAAAACAAGCTTGATAAACATGCTCAAACATGAGCCAAATGAAGCAAGCATACAAGACACAAGGAGAGGGTAACCCTCTCCTATTTGGGATCTCAAAACACCATTTCCACCATTGAAATTCCTCTGAGTTTCAGTGGTGAGAAGGCCAAAACAAGGTGATCCCAATAGCTTAAAAAGATGGCACAAGAACAAGGCCAAACAAGGCCTAAAGCGGGGTAGACTACCCCCAACACAAAAGTGACCTTAAACAAACATGTTAAGCCTTAAAAATCAGAACTTTTTTTAGTTTAAAGTCAAGCCAAAAACAGCATGCAAGTAGGTTCAAAAGCTTAAACCAAAACAAGGGTTTTAAGGGTTAGAGGCTCACCCTTGAAGAACACCTTCAAAGCTGGAACTCCAACACTCTTTTTGAACCAAAACCAATTCAAAGACTTCAAAACCAACCTCAAAGAGCCTCAGCAACAGAAGTATGGTGTTTGAGTGTGTGTTTGTGTGCAATAGTATAAAGAATATACACTTTCAAGCACAAAACAAGAGCAAAGAAGGAGATATAGAGACAAGTGTGTATCTATAGCTCAAATACAATTTTTCTGAACCTGGAGAAGGAGGGGGGAGGTTCTCTCTTATAGAGAACCAAAGGCTAAGCTTGTTGAGCAAGCTTAAGGCCTAAAGCCATCCTTCCATACACGTGTATGGAGGATCACTTCTGTGCCCTGCAGCTGTTACAGCTGGAAAGAAAATATCTCCAAGAATGAGCTGGAAAGCAGCCGACCACTTAAGGTGGTCGGCCAGCTACTTCCACTGGTCGGCCGACCAGTGCAAGTGGTCGGCCAGGACAAAAAATGGTCGACCACTAGGGATAGGTGGTCTGCACATTGAAAACAAACTAGTAGTGTGGTGGCCGACCAAAAAAGGTGGTCCAAAGACCAAGAAAACCAGTTATCTGACCAAAAAACTGGCTGACAAGAAGGAAAGTGGTCTCCAAGGGAAAGAATTGGTCTCCCACTCTTATACCACCCTCCAAACAAGAAAAACAAGGTTTGTGCCAAAAACAAATCAAAAAGGATGCAAGACGAGAGTCCGGGGGTCGAGGCGCGCAGCCGGAAGACTCGAAAACTAGTCTACGGGCACCAAAAATGGTCTACGACCACAAAAAGTGGTCTCCCGGACCATAGTGTCCCTCTAGGAAGAGGCAACAAGGTGTGGTTCAAAAACCAAGCCATGCGGAGAATGTTAAGCGGTCCCGAGACAAGGCGTACGGCCGAAGACTCCGAAAATCATAAACTAGTCTCTAAGCAAGAAAAGTGGTCTATGACCACAAAAAGTGGTCTACAGACCTCCTCCCTCCCTCCAGGGAAGGGAAAACAAGGTTCGGTCCACAAACTAAGCCAAAGCACAAAGAGTTCAGAGGCCCAGAGGCAAGGCACTCAGCCGAAAACTCCGGAAACTCGAAACGAGCACAACATGCACTATCACTGAGCGCTCAATTGATGACGTCTGAATCTTAAGGTCGGTCAAAAATGGGGTGTCTACAGATCTCAGTTTCAAATAGTAGCTATGCCATTTTTGGATTGAAGGGTGCACATCATGTAGCAGTATTAAACATCCTGAAGGTTTAGTTAGGCTCTATGTTGGCGATTGAGTTTGGCTATACCATTGATTATACGGAAGGTGTTGATAGCTAATTACATGGGTTTTAGTTTGTAGAAGTGGAGCATTTCCCTAAATAGGATGTTCAAGTGGAATCTAATTCCGCTCTCAAGGATTGACACTATGGAGAAAGGCATGTAGTTATCTCTCGGCATGATGGAATCATTCTCACCAGCGAGTCTAATATAGACGTCGGCTGGGATGTTGTATTCTCAGCGAAAGTTTTCTACCTTAGCGAGGCTATTTATTGTCCACTTTTGCATGTCCATTACCTTAGCTAGATGGTTTTGGTATTGATTTCCATTACTTAGGGACCTTGGCGTAACCCTAGGGAGTACTGGGTTGAAGATTTTGAAAAGCAAAGGAAGATTTTGGGGCACAACTTGTTTTGGTTTCCCTAGTGTATAATGTTAGCAAATCTCAATCCTAAATCTAAAGAATGCAAGAAAAGAAGCAAGGATAAGAGGCAGCAATCTGGAATAATAAGAAAAGGCAACCAGATTCAGAAAAAAAAAAACTGGAAAAGCAGGAGCATATTCAAGGCAAGAACAAGCTCAAGTGCATAGAAGAAATTGAATCAGAGCGTAAATGCAGGGGCTAAAAAATGATGATTCGTGATAATCCGGTGCCGGTGTGCAAGAACCAGAAAAGTAATGTGCAAGGGGCATATATAGGCATAGAAAATTTGGAAGCATGCTTAAGAACATAAAAAGTAAGGGAAGAACGAAGTTAAAAAAAAAAATGGTGGATTTACAAAGTATGATCGGAGAAATGGACACCGGAATTTGGTTCGCCAGAGTCAAACGGTTCTTGCAATCGGAACAGAGTGGTTGATGGCCTACCAAAGAAGATGAATAGAGGTTGGCATAGAAAGCTTTGAGGTTTGATAATGGAGGTATAGGGAGAGAAGCTCTGAGAAAAGAGAGAGACAATTGTAAATGTAAAAATGAATAGAAGGAGAGAGAGAGAGAGAGAGAGAGAGAGAGAGAGAGAGAGAGAGAAAGGTTTTTTGTGAAAAATGAAAGGGCGACAATGAATCATTTCAAATACCTAGAAAGACGTGCCCATATTGACGTAAGAAGGCATGAGGCAGAGCTGATGTGACATGATGGAGGTGTGACCAGTACGCTTCAATCTGGTGGTGACACATGGACGAAATAGTTGAGGCAGTTATGACGTGACAACTCACGCACATCCTGGATGATTGAAATTCTTAAACTAGTGGAGTCATGATCTCGACTAGTAGTGTGATCTCGGTTGAAATGTTGATCTTGGATGAGAAAGAACATTTTAGTTCTTGCTTTTTGATGAGTGGACACATGCAAGTCCTTATTTTATGAAGCCAACAAGTCATGATCTCGGTCAGAGGAGTATTTCTAGCATGTTGTTTAGCCAACATGTTGGGAGATTAGACGATATAGGTTCCATCACCTCGGGTTGCCGAGGTAATAGAACCTAGGGGGCAGTTGTGGGGACATATTTTTTGGGTTGTCCAAATGGCCAAGGTTGTTAGCTGAAGTGCCACGTGGATGGACCAATTTACCGAGATATGATGTGATCGTATCTAAATCTAAGATATTCAGATAGATGACAAGAGTCCTAGATAAGCTAAGGCGCTTAGTTCGGATAGAGATGAGGCTCTTTAATGGGATCATTCTTATCTAACTAAGAGTCCGAGATAAATGTTGTGCTTGAATCTTATGAAGTGAGACTTCTAGAGGACAAGGGTACTGATTATTATAAAAGTAAGGCACCCCCATAGGTCTAAGGTATGGTTTTACTTGTGCACTGATTAATTGAGTTAATATCTTTGAGAGATAAGTGACTGACTTCATCGTTTGAGTGTCCCAGGGCGGACGAGTCACCGTGGTATTCTCATCTTCTTGTGTGTAGGTGCTTGGTTTAATCAATTTTTCCGTGTGCTTTCCAGCTAAATTCCCTGTTTGGTTGTGAGGTCAAAAATCAACACCCACACTTGGGAAGCTTGATATATGTACAAGCTGGGAGGCAGAGCTATGGGCAATTTACTAAGGCTTAACTATAACATTCGAGAAAGGGTACAAAGACCTCACTATTGAAACTGATTCATCCATTGCCATTGAGTTGCTGAAACAAGGATCTGTGGTCTCTTCTTCATTAAGAAGTCTGGTGAATGATTCTAAGTTTCTCATGCAAAGATGTGGATACACCATTCAACATGTTTTGCGCGAAGGTAATAGAAGTGTTGATGGTCTTGTGAAGCTAAGAGCTAACCAAGCTGAACCTCTAGTAGTTTTAGAGAAGGCACCTGAAGAAATTAGAGGTCAAGTGATTGCGGATATCACTGCTAGAAATTAGGTTTTTAGTGGCATTTAAAAAACGCCGCTATAGCTATCAAAAACGCCACTAATTGTTTTTGTGACGTTTAGTACCAAACATCGAAGATGCGGCCGTCACTGTAGTTTTGTGACACTTTAAAAGCGTCGCTACATTAGTATAGGCGACATTTTAAAAAACGCTGCTCAATGTGCTGCATAATGGTACAATGACGTCACGCAATATTTAGCAATGTTTTAAAAACATCGTGATAGATCTTTTTTATTTAAAAAATATAACTGTTGGCATCATTCTATAGTGACGCTTAAAAACGCCATTATAGCTTCATTTTTTTTTTATTTTTTTTTTAAATTGTGCTCATTCTGTGAGATTTAGCTTTAAAAAAAAAAAAAGATGAAAAATATTCAATATATTGACTAAATTTAGGTAAGCATAATACTGGATCAATTCAAGCTTCTCAATATGCAAAAATATTTCAATTCCAAGATGAAATAAAGTTAAACTAGTGCCTAATGGTAAGTTGAAAATTATTACAAAATAGAACGGCACAAAAGATGCAATTCAAACTAATTATACATACAAGTATTATGAAAGCAGCTACCAAAAAACAAAAATTCCTGGGTTTTTCTGTTGATGCAGTCAAAGAAATGTCTAAAAGATTATTGGAAAAATAAAATAAAATAAAATGACCTGCCAAAACTGCTACTACAACTCTCTTCAATGATTCAGATGCCTTTCGCAGATCAGATTTGGAAAATGAAATGCTGCAGGGAATAAAAGTTACATCAGAATTGTATGTAAAATGTGAAATCAACATAATCTACTACTTACCAGATAACAAAGATTCTCAAGTGTAAAACCTTTCTAAATCTAGCAACAAATCTTCTGGGTCATAACAGATACCTGCCTCAAGCTTAGGTCTCTTAATAAGTTCAAAAATTTCATCAACAATTGAAGATCGACTAACAGATAAGCCCACTGCAGGTGCAAGATGTGATGTCCCAAAGATAAAAATTTTAAACCAGGAATTAAGTCATGATGTCTTTGTTGTGTTATCTGAAGAGAAACCAGTTTTAAGAATAAAAATTCAAGTTGAGCTAAGAATAATTAGACAAAGACAACTAGTTCAGTTTGCTTCCATGAATTTTAATTTGCTAAAGCTTTAATAAACAATGCAACATCATACATAAGATTCAGAATTCAGATTCTTTTTGTTCTACTCAGTGGTTCTCACATCTTAAATGGCCACTTAAAGAAAATATTACAAAGCAAAGATTTTATTATAGATTACAAATTTTCTTTAAATAGCAAGTAACATCTATATTGCATTATTTACAAGAAAGAAAGAAAAACAAAATCAATTTGCAAATCATATCAAGTTTGTCAATCATATCTAGTTACAAATAATATATATATATATATATATCTTTCTTGAAGTCAATCGTAAAACTTTATGTGAAATATTTTTGTAAAAATTTTCAATGTTATGATTAATAAGTGCCCCCTCTAATTTAATTTCTTGGCTCCACCACTGCTTCCAACAAACTTTAGTTCCCCCTGCTTACAATAAAACTATCAACAACATTTTTCCCGTTAAAAACTAAATAAAGGAATAAAAATTAACCCAAAGGACAAAAAGATATGGAGAGGAAGACAAGATAGTAAAAGTTTGCAACATCAATTGACAGTTATTGGTGCGACGATTTATTAAAACATGAAGGAACATGTATGTAAATCTCTAGCAATTAGAAAATTCAATTTCATGGTTTTCATTGGAATGAAATTGTTGTAGGAATGTCGGCTAATTTTCTGCAACTATTTTACAATTGTAGACAAGTTTATATAATTAGCGAAGTTTTGGAAAACCAAATATTGAAATCGACAAGCATTCTCTTCACATCAGGTGTAGGAAACATGATAACACCCAACCTCCGATAAAATTAAGGCTTAATCACATACAACAACCTATCATTTTGCGTATATCACCTGTCATATAGCATTAAAGCTTATTTCATCCTTCATGTTGATGTGCTGCGAACCTGACAGTTTGGTTACAAGAAATATTTAGCACTGGAAGAATGGAAGTGCAGTTTAATAGGTTTAATCATGTTCTTCTATTATGTTCAAAATGACTGATTGAACATGATAATAACAATAATCTTCTTTGGTCCATTGTGAGCATGATAATAACAAGAAACAATTTATCAAAATGACTGTCTCTTCTGTTGGGTTGGGTTTCCCTCCTATGTGGAGGATGGCCCAAAATAGTTAGTAAAGCCCATGTGATTGCCAAAGCCCACATGGAGAGGTTATGCTTTTGGGCTGATTTGGCCCATGAGTGTATTATTGCACAAACCCTTGCTCTGTATCACTTAGAGAAGGGGATGCAAAGCAGCAACAGCAGCCACAAAACAGAGAGGAAAAGAGAGGCCAAGTTCTTTGGAGAAATTTTGTCCAGCTTTGATCAAGCTATCCGATCGACATTCATTTGTGGTCCGATTGAGCTGAAATTTGGTAGGCGAGTTCACAACTCAAGACTCTACATTCTAGACGGTGGAGATCCGATTTGGAGTATTTTACAGCTGGTTTTTGGCCCGTAAACAGTACCCGTTTTGGTGAGATCTTTCCTCAACTTTGTATTTTGATCTTTGGTAGCCAAGAAAGCTTATTTGTAAGTTGTTCTTGATTGTTTGCCTCTAGTTCTACCTAGAGAGAACTCTTGTATGCCCATTACTTGTTGATAGTGGAGATATTTGGTGCACTACGGTCCCGTGGTTTTTTCCTTTCCACATCGGGAAGGTTTTTCCACGTTAAAAATTGTTGTTGCCTTGTTGTGTGATTGTGTGATTGTTGGATCATCATTTCAGAATATTTTTCAGAATATTGTGCTCTATTAAATTGTTTCCTAATAGGTTCACACAAAAAGGGAGAATAAATTACTTCCGCTATTTTTGTGCCGGTTTCGGATATTTCGAATTGGCCATTTGTTTGTTTTTCTCCCAACATAGTGGTATCAGAGCTTGGCTCATATTGTTGTGTATCTTGTGTTGAATAATGGAAGCAAATTTAAGTAGAATGGTTACTTTGAATGGTTCTAATTATCACACATGGAAAGGAAAAATGGAAGACCTCCTTTATGTGAAGCAATTTCATCTACCGGTATTTGCTACTAAAAAACCAGAAAATAAATCTGATGAAGAATGGACATTACTACATCGACAAGTGTGTGGGTACATTAGGCAATGGGTGGATGATAATGTTTTGAATCATATTAGTGGAGAGACACATGCACGTACACTCTGGAACAAACTTGAACAATTGTATGCTCGGAAGACTGGAAACAATAAAATGTTTCTAATAAAGCAATTGATGACTTTGAGATACCAAGATGGAACCCCATTAACAGATCACTTGAACACTTTTCAAGGAGTAATTAATCAGTTGGCTAGAATGGGTATCAAGTTCGATGATGAGGTACAGGGGTTATACTTGCTTGGTACATTGCCGGACTCTTGGAAGACATTTAGAATGTCATTATCTAACTCGGCCCCAGATGGTGTAATCAATATGGATCTGGCTAAGAGCAGTACTTTAAATGAAGAGATGAGGAGGAAATCACAGGGATCTTCTTCACAGTCAGAGGTTTTGGTTACAGAAAGGAGGGGGAGAAGCAAGAGCAGAGGTCCGAAGAACAGAGATAGAGGTAGAAGCAAGTCCAACAAGTTTGCTAATGCTGAGTGTTATCATTGTGGGATGAAAGGGCACATCAAGAAACACTGCAGAAAATTAAAGAGAGAAAACAAGGAGAAAGGGATTGAGCATGATGGAAAGGATAATGATCGAGTTGCCACCACTACTTCCGAAGACTTTCTCATTGTTTATGATGAAGATGTTATTAACATAGCATGCCATGAGATCAATTGGGTGATTGATAGTGGTGCCTCTATTCATGCTACATCTCGAAAGGATTTCTTCACATCTTATATACCCGGCGACTTTGGTTCGGTAAAGATGGGCAATGATGGCTTGGCCAAAATCATTGGTGTTGGAGACGTGCACTTGGAGATGACTAATGGCACGAGGTTGGTTCTTAGAGATGTAAAGCATATTCCTGATATCCGTATGAATTTGATTTCTGCAGGCAAACTTGATGATGAGGGGAATTGCAACACTTTCAGTAATGGTTAGTGGAAGCTCACTAGGGGTGCTATGGTTGTGGCTCGAGGCAAGAAGCATTCTACTTTGTACGTAATGCAGGCAAGGCTCCCCAAAGAAGTTATTAATGTAGTGGATGATGAGTCTACAGTGGAATTGTGGCATAAAAGGGTTGCCCACATGAGTGAGAAAGGCCTGGCAACATTGGCTAAAAAGAATCTTCTATCTAGAATGAAGAATGCACTTTTGAAAAGGTGTACTCACTGTTTGGCAAGAAAGCAGAATAGAGTTTCTTTCAAGAGTTCCCCTCCTTCAAGAAAGCCAAATATACTTGACTTGGTATATTCAGATGTCTGTGGTCCTATGAAGACAAGAACACTTGGTGGCGCCCGTTACTTTATGACCTTCATAGATGATTATTCAAGGAAGTTATGGGTCTACACTTTAAAAAGTAAAGATCAAGTGTTGGAGACCTTTAAACAGTTCCAAGCCTTAATTGAGAGACAGACTGGGAAGAAGCTCAGGTGCATCAGAACAGATAATGGGGGAGAGTATTGCGATCCTTTTGATGATTATTGCAGACAACAGGGTATTCGACATCAAAAGACACCCCCGAAGACTCCTCAGTTGAATGGTTTAGCTGAAAGGATGAACAGGACACTGGTTGAAAGAGTCAGATGCTTACTTTCACAGGCACGATTGCCAAGATCCTTTTGGGGTGAGGCTTTGAGCACAGTTGTACATGTTCTTAATCTCACACCATGTGTTCCTCTTCAGTTCGATGTACCAGACAGAGTTTGGACTGGCAAGGATGTTTCCTATGATCACCTGCGTGTCTTTGGATGTAAAGCATTTGTTCATATTCCCAAAGATTGGAGGTCTAAGCTTGATATGAAGACCCGGCAGTGCATTTTTCTAGGCTATGGCCTAGATGAGTTTGGCTACAGGTTATATGATCCAGTTGACAAGAAACTAGTGAGAAGCTGAGATGTTGTGTTTATTAAAGATCAAACTATACAAGATATTGAGAAAGCAGAGAACTCAATGTCCTGGCATAGTGATGGTCTAGTTGACTTGGATCCGGTTCCTCTAACAAATTTGCCTGCACAGGTTGAACATGATGTTCAGGATGACCAATAAGGTCTAGGTGATGCAGATGATCCCTTACAGGCTGAGACAGGTAATGAGACTCTTGAGCAGTTGGCAACACCAGAGATACCACCAAATATTCCAACCAGGAGGTCAGCTAGAGACCGACATCCTTCCACTTGGTATTCTGCAGATGACTATGTGTTAATGACTGATGGGGGAGAGCCCGAGTGTTATGCAGAAGCCATGGAAGATGATCATAAGCTGGAGTGGGCTGATGCGATGCAAGATGAGATGCAATCATTGCATGATAATCACACTTTTGAGTTAGTAAAGTTGCCTAAGGGCAAAAGAGCTTTAAAGAACAAGTGGGTGTACAGGGTGAAACATGATGAAGTCACTTCACAACCACGATACAAAGCTAGACTAGTTGTTAAAGGGTTCAGTCAAAGAAAAGGCATTGACTTTGATGAGATCTTCTCACCAGTTGTAAAAATGTCTTCTATTCGTGTGGTTCTTGGCTTAGCCGCTAGTCTAGACTTAGAGATTAAGCAAATGGATGTGAAAACTGTCTTCCTTCATGGTGACTTGGAGGAAGAGATTTACATGGAACAACCAGAGGGTTTCAGGGTGAAAGGAAAAGAGGATTATGTGTGTCAGTTAAAGAAAAGTCTTTATGGTCTGAAACAAGCACCCAGGCAGTGGTATAAGAAGTTTGAGTCAGTTATGGGGGAGCAAGGCTACATGAAAACTACTTCTGACCATTGTGTATTTGTGCAGAAATTCTCTGATGATGATTTTATTATTTTACTGCTCTATGTTGATGACATGTTGATTGTTGGCAAGAATCCTTCAAGAATTGACAAATTGAAGAAGCAACTAAGCAAGTTCTTCGCCATGAAAGACTTGGGGCCAACAAAGCAAATTCTTGGTATTCGAATCTATCGAGACAGAAAAGAGAAGTTGTACATGTCACAAGAGCAATACATTGAAAAAGTGCTTGAAAGATTTAATATGAACAATGCTAAAGTGGTTAGCTCACCTCTTGCTACTCACTTTAAGTTAAGCACTAATCAAAACCCTTCTACAAATAAAGAGAAGGAAGATATGGAAAGAGTTCCATATGCCTCAGTTGTAGGAAGCTTAATGTATGCAATGGTCTGCACAAGGCTAGATATAGCTCATTCAGTTGGTGTAATTAGCCGATTTCTTTCAAATCCAGGGAGAGAGCATTGGAATGCAGTAAAGTGGATAATGAGATATCTTAGAGGCACTTCCAGGTTGATGCTCAGTTTTGGAAATGAAAAACCAATTTTAGTTGGCTACACTGATGCAGATATGGCAGGAGATGTGGATGCCCGTAAGTCTACTTCGGGTTATTTGATCACTTTCTCAGGTGGAGCTGTTTCTTGGCAGTCAAGGTTGCAAAAATGTGTTGCACTCTCTACAACAGAGGCAGAGTTTATTGTGGCAACGGAAGCTTGTAAAGAGTTGCTATGGATGAAAAAGTTCTTGACGGAGCTTGGTTTCAAACAACAACAATATGTGTTGTTTTGTAATAACCAAAGTACTATTCGCTTGGCTAAGAACTCTACATTCCATTCGAGGTCGAAGCACATCGACGTGAGGTATCATTGGATAAGAGAAATTCTTAATCAAAAGTTGTTGGAACTTGAAAAAATTCATACTTATGATAATGGTGCTGATATGTTGACAAAAGCTCTGGTAAGGGAGAAGCTTGAGACATGTTACACGATTGCCGGGATGGAGAATCCCTCCACCTAGTCAGAAATGGGGAGATTTGTTGGGTTGGGTTTCCCTCCTATGTGGAGGATGGCCCAAAATAGTTAGTAAAGCCCATGTGATTGCCAAAGCCCACATGGAGAGGTTATGCTTTTGGGCTGATTTGGCCCATGAGTGTATTATTGCACAAACCCTTGCTCTGTATCACTTAGAGAAGGGGATGCAAAGTAGCAGCAGCAGCCACAAAACAGAGAGGAAAAGAGAGGCCAAGTTCTTTGTAGAAATTCTGTCCAGCTTTGATCAAGCTATCCGATCGACATTCATTTGTGGTCCGATTAAGCTGAAATTTGGTAGGCGAGTTCACAACTCAAGACTCTACATTCTAGACGGTGGAGATCCGATTTGGAGTATTTTACAGCTGGTTTTTGGCCCGTAAACAGTACCCGTTTTGGTGAGATCTTTCCTCAACTTTGTATTTTGATCTTTGGTAGCCAAGAAAGCTTATTTGTAAGTTGTTCTTAATTGTTTGCCTCTAGTTCTACCTAGAGAGAACTCTTGTATGCCCATTACTTGTTGATAGTGGAAATATTTGGTGGACTACGGTCCCGTGGTTTTTTCCTTTCCACATCAGGAAGGTTTTTCCACGTTAAAAATTGTTGTTGTCTTGTTGTGTGATTGTGTGATTGTTGGATCATCATTTCAGAATATTTTTTAGAATATTGTGTTCTATTAAATTGTTTCCTAATAGGTTCACACAAAGAGGGAGAATAAATTACTTCTACTATTTTTGTGCCGGTTTCGAATATTTCGAATTGGCCATTTGTTTGTTTTTCTCCCAACACCTTCAAGTTTAATCATGTTCAAAATGACTGCACGTTATCATCACACAATTTCTTTTGGGAAAAATATCTGGTTTTGCTCCATAAATTAGAAGAAAAATTCCTCCTGGGTGGGGTGTTGATGGCATCAGAAGGTTTTTTATTATTTATTTTTTGTATAATCAACAATGATGTAATTTACGAAGGAAAAGGCTACGTAAGTCAAACAATTTTCTGTGCTACCAATCATGTTTTCAATGAAGCCATTCACAATAATCCATAGGGCAAATTATAGAAATAGTTCCTATAGTTTATTTATATTTTTATTTTAGTCTTTATACTTTTAATTATATCAATTTTACTTTTGTAATTTGGTTTTTAGCTCAAAATAGTCTAATAATTAACGGTGGTTAGACATTTGGACGGAAAAGCGGGCCAATTTTGACTTTCTTGACTTTCTTGAACAATTTTGGCTTTCTTGAGTATTTTTTAATCAAGTCAATTTATTCTCTAATATCATCACTCAAATTTAATTCATTTAATAGATGTTTTATATAATTTTATTATTTAATTATTATTTTATTTTTTAAAATAAATTTATTTAAAATTTTAATTAAAAAAATAACATATATTTTTATTTATTTAATTTATAAAAATAAATTTATTTAATTGTGTAAAAAATAAAATAAAATAAAATTTTATTTAATCTAGCTAAAAATAATTAAAATATTAAAGATATGTTTGATATTGCTATAACTTAGTTAATAATTGAAAATGGTAAAATAGTCTTCTGCACATTTATCATTATCCAGTTTGTCCAACCAAATATTAGATTCAGTAAAAATAGACATTTTACACATTAGTCTCATAAGATATCAATCAGATGGAAATAATCCCCCCTCTTAGGATTCTTTAGTCACTCATACGAGGGATATGAGTCCCTCATATAAATTATAAATTTTAAATTTTAATATAATTTAATTTAATTTAATTATATTTTAAAATTAAATTAAATTTAATTATAATTAAATTATAATATATTTTTTAAAATTAAAATTTTAATTTAATTTAAATTATATTGTTAATTTAAAATTATTTTATTTAATTTAATATATTTTTTAAAATTTAATTTGAATTACTTTAAATTATATTTTTAATTTAATTTAATTTAACTTAACTTTAAAATATATATTTTTTTAGTAAAATATAAATTAAATTAAAGAAAAAATAGAAATTATAAATTTAATTTAATTAAAAATAATAAATTAAAAATTATGGCCTTATAATTTGTAATATCTATTTTTTATTTTTAATTAAATTAAATTTATAATTTATAATTTCTTTTTTATTTAATTTAATTTATATATTAATAAAAAAATATATTTTTTAAAAGTAAATTTAATTTTAAATTAAATTAAATTATATTAAAATTATAATTATAATTATAATTTATATGAGAGACTCCATATCCCTCATATGAGTTACTAAACAATCCTAAGAGAGGATTATTTCCATGGGATTGATATCCCATGAGACTAATGTGTGAAATGTCTATTTTTAGTGAATCTAATGTTTGGTTAGACGAATAGGATGAGGATAAATGTGCAAAAGACTATTTTACCATTTTTCAATTGTCTACTAAGTAATAGCAATATTAAACATATCTTTAATATTTTAATTATTTTTAGCTAGATTAAATAAAATTTTATTTTATTTTATTTTTTACATAATTAAATAATTTTATTTTTAAAAATTAAATAAATAGAATATCAATAAAAATATATGTTATTTTTTTAATTAAAATTTTCAATAAATTTATTTTAAAAAATAATAATTAGTAAATAATAAAATTAAATAAAATATCTATTAAATGAGTTAAATTTGAGTGATGATATTAGAGAATAAATTGAATTGATCCAAAAACACTCAAGAAAGTCAAAATTAACCCGCTTTTCCATCCAAATGTCTAATCACCGTTAATTATTGGACTATTACAAGCTAAAAACCAAACTAGAGCGGCAAAATTATTACAATTAGAAATATAAGCACTAAAATAAAAATACGGGCAAACTATAGTGATCATTTTTGTAATTTGTGCTAACGCATATAATCATGGGCTACCTTTGAGATTTTTTACAATGTTAAATTTTGAGATTTTTTTTTTTTTTTTTTAAGTTCCCAATTATTTTATTCCAATGCATTTCAAGTCACAGGATCATAATTCATGTCCAATTTTCCTGTACCTCGATGTTTGCACATAAATTTACGGCTGGCTAGTTAGATTTGGGGCCATTTATTTTGGGAAAAGAAAGTTTTCAAAAAAAAAAAAGAAAGTGAGTAGAATTTTGGGCATTAATACTTAATTGTATACATATTATTATTTTATTTTTTTTTAAACACCAAAAATTGAAGAAAGATAAAAATGAGATAATTCCTTGCAGTACTTAGGTCAAGTTTGAGAAGATTAAATAAGTGTACTTTTTAATTTTTTATGAAATATGGGTTAGATTTTGGTTGAGTTTGAAGTGATGTGTTAGAGAGGTAATGTGACTTAAATAAGATGATGTGACTTAAATAGGATAATAACTTTTTAACTTTTTAAATTTTTTTAAAGATGCCAAACTTGACTTTAGATATTCCTTACACTTCCCCAAAACTAATATTTGTATATATATTGTGTCCTGATATTTAAGGGCTGGAGAATTGATGATGCTGTGTTAAAAAGTGGGAGTGGAAAACTTTGACTTTTTGACATTAAACACTTAAATCATATACTTTCTTGGAAATTCTTGTGAATAAAAAATCATTGGTTTATCACCAAATGTAAAATTCATGGCTACTGTCATCATAAATTTAAAAAAAAAAAAAAAAAAAAAACAAGTGAAAGAAAGTGAAACTAGTTCTGTCGAGGATAGTTAACTACGGATGGTTGGTGGGTCTTGCAAGTCATGGCGGTGGACTCTTTTAGAGCACATGTGGAGATGGTTGGCGGGTCTTTTGACTTCATGATGTTGGACTCCTTTTAGAGCCAGAGACAAGGACGATCGGAGTCTTTGTGTTCCGTCGACGATGCGCCAATTTACTATTTAAAATCGTTCAAAAAACTTAAAATGGACAAATTACATATACTTCTCTCGAGATTTAGCTAAATTACAAATATTTTTGAGATTTCAAAAATTACAGATACTTTCCGGAGGTTTATATTTTCATAACAAATTCCCCCCTCATAACAATGTGTCCCCTAATTTGTTATGTAAATAGTACTTTCAAGGGGTATCTGTAATTTCTCAAATCTCATGAAGTATCTGTAATTTTACTAAACTTCAATGCAGTATATGTAATCTGCCCCTTAAATAATCATACATGTACCAAATCATCATTCATGTGTCATGTCCAAAATGGACCATAGAAGATTATTGTTATCAGAAGATTAAAAATATAAGAATGCTGATGTCCATCAGCATCAATATACTAGACAGAAAAAGATGAGCAGAGAGAGAAAATTGTACTCTCTCCATTCTAAAATAATGGTTCTTTTTAAAAAATTTAAATGATAGTACAATTATTATACTTTAAAAAAAATTGATTTTCCAAAATTACCCTTTGATAATATATTTTTTTGGGAAATGCCAATGTCATAATTGTACATTTTATGTTGTTAATGAATTTAAAAGAATGGCAAAATAGAAAATTTATATTCTTTTTGTATTTGATTTTTGAAAATGGACTAATATTTTGAGATAATGAAAAATAAAATAAGGGACTAATACTTAGGGACGAAGGGAATAGAAGTATTACCAGTACTCATGATTCATCATTTTCAACAAGTCCATGATTCTGATGGTGAGTTCTGTGGCTAATTCTCTTATAATTATATATCAGTCATGCACAAGGTTATGAAAAGCGGTTGCGGTTGCGGTTGCGGTCGTGGTCGCGGTCGCGTTCGCGGTCGCCGTAACGATGGCGGTAGCATGGTTGCGATTGCGGGATGTAAAGGTCGTAGCGTAACGGTTGCGGTAATTGAAACCGTGAATTTTTTTTATTTTCTGCACAATTTAAAAAAAAATTACTAATAAACATTTTTTTTCCATAATTATATTTATTGGGTTTTAAAATAAATATTGATCAACTTTTATAAATTTTTAAATATGATCCAATATATTTCATATTTTTAAATCACAATAAACTGATTTTTTTACATTTTATTTTAATAATTAATGACTTTATATGTCATAAATCCATATTATGCTTGTGGCGAACAAAAATAAAAAATAAAAAATTAGACTTAGACGTATAAAATTATTTTTTTAATTATTATACTTATGGAAGCATGTGCAGATTTGAACTTGAATAGTTTTAAAAAATAATTTTTTTTAAAAAAAAAATTTGGATCACTTGAATATTCATTCTCTTTTTAGATAACTTGTAAATAAAAATAAAATAAACTAATCAAAAAAAATTAACATGTATTAAATATGTATTAATATATAATTATAGGTATTATGCTTTTTAGATATTTTACAAAAAAATCAATCACTAACTATTATATATAAGATAAGCAATGACAAAAGTAAGAGAATAAATAAGAGAGTCTATATATATATATATATTTTAATCAAGCCAAATAGATAATGACCATACTTATTATTATTATTATTATTATTATTATTATCATTATTATTATTATTATTATTATTCAAACAATATATAGGCCCTATTTGGTAGGGTTTATTTCCAGCTTATTTTAGCTTTTAGCTTAATTTAAGCTATTTTGATGTGTTTGATTCAGCTTAACAATACAGCTTATAGTTTTTTGTAAATCAAAAATTAATTTATTCTTTGAGTGGAACAAGAGAAGCTTAATTTATAAGTCAAAAATCAACTTATGTTCAGAACTATAAGCTATAAGCTATAAGCTGTTAAGTTATAAGTTATAATCACTTTCCCATAACTCTATCAAACGGGACCATAGATAGACACACACAAACAAAATGGTTTAGTGATAGCAACTAAATAGAATGGCATAAGTCTTACAACTTCAACAATCCAATAACATGTTCTTTGTTCTCCTCCTCTCTCTCTCTCTCTCTCTCTCTCTCTCTCTCCTACATCTTCCCTCTTTAACTTCCATCTTCTCTCTCTATCTCTCTTCCCCTATTTTCAGTTTTTTTTTTCAAAGAAGCGCTCGTTCGTAGAACGGTGCGTAGAAGGTCATATAAAGCCGTTACAACCGCTACGGCCAACACACTTGTGAATTTCAATCACACCGCAAAAAACGTCAGAACGTGGCGGTAATTACTACAGATTACGTAACGTAATTCAAGTACCGCTTTTAAAACCTTGATCACGCACAAACACCATTTCTTCACAAACTCAATCTAAACAGATATACAAATTTTAGAATAAAAGAGTTAAGATCCAGAACACACCATCCATGATAAGGCACAAGAATTGACAAATGCAGGAGATGTCCAACAACACTGTTCAACAAAGGGTCGTCGAAAAAGCTTCCATGGCCACTGCAGATTAAAAAAAAAAAAAACCAAACACAAAAATGAGCCTTCAAATTTAATTTCCAAAACAAGAATTGTAAGCATGTTATGTATATTACCAATCATAACCAAGAACAAACATTGTCCCCTAGGCAACCCAGTAAAAAGGCCAAATAACCCAATTGTCAAAGAAATTTGCCAATGCAGCTAATCCAAAAACCACAATAACATCCCTAGTCACATAACTAATCCAAAAACTACTGATGTAGGTACTTTTACCATGTTAGTTCTTCTTCTTGTTGTTATTCTTCGTCTCTTTCTTTGAAAGGTGAACCTACATTTAATAAGAACAAGTATTTTAATTAATAAGGTCTATTTTAAAAGTGAGGGCAATTTCTTAATCCCCTTGCTCCATAGTACTTCAATCTTGAAAATCACAAAGTAATAAATGGACATGGTACTAGAAACATAAAAGCCACAAGAAAGCATCAAGAAGTAAGGGAGAGCAATAATGAGAGTCATGCTGATATCCTGGGTGTGGTGCATAACAAACGTGCCCTAGCCAGAATATGTACCACATTGCGGAACATTAATTCTAGCCCCTAATCAGCTCAAATATCACCCCCAAAAATATATTCCTTAACCTTTCCCAAATTTACTGTAAATGTATGTTGTTGTTTGGCAGCACCATAGCTTTCCTTAACAACTCTCCCAGCAATAGTTTTCTTTCCAAGAAAACTTCCACGCCTTGTCATTTTATCAAACCTGTTTGGATATAAACCTGTTCGGAATTAGCTCATTCATTTACCGAGCAAATATGATTTACAAACTAGCGTGGAAATCAAGAGATTCATATATAAAAGGAAAACAAGAGCTGAAACCAGGGAGTTACTTCTTGTGTACTTTCTGTGTAAACAAAACATCTCCTTTGCATACATCACATGAAAGGAGAATCAAAGAAGCTTTAGTACTATTTTCCCTTCAAAATGTGGGTCTGCTCCTTACATATAGTTCATTTACTTTAGTACTATTTTCCCTTCAGAAATAATTATTTTCTTTGGCACTTCTTTTTAATCATTCAATCCATTGTGCTAGTCTGAAAATGAATTGACTCTATTAACATGTTTTAGCAAACAATATATATGGAATATATGTATATATGTATGCAAGCAAACCTATCTTATGCATCAAAAAAAAAAAAATCTAACCTGCCCTCAAAAAATAGAGTGATAAATAAGATGGAGCTTATCAGAGCTCCTTAGCTTCTATAGAGATCTGCAAGAACCACAAAATGAAATTTTTTAAAAAATAAAATTTTTAACCAAAAAAATAAAAATAAAAATAAAAATAAATAAAACCCAGCTCAGAAAGCAGGGGGAAAAAAAACAAAAACAAAAACAACTTGTCCAAAATTTCTCACTCCAAAACCCAGGAAAAAAAGGGGCAAAAAATAGAAATCTAACAGAGAACAAGAAAGGGAGAACTTCAACTTGAGCTTGGCATATAAACAAACATGTAATATACACAAATAAATCCAAATATACATAGACACAAGATTTGAAGGTAGTTAAAGTGAAAAGATTGGAGATCTGTACCTCAAGCTAAAGAGAATCTGGAAAAAGGAAAGTAACTGTATCTATGGGATTGTAAATGGATAAGTGTATATTCAGAGATCTTTCAACTTTTTCAACATAAAAGATCATAAAAGGATGCGTTCAAACACAAATCAACTCCTCCTCCTCCTCCTCACCCTCACCCTCACCCTCACCCTCATCCTCTCTCTTTCTCACATCCGGATTTGAAGCAAAGACTTAAATCTAGTTCAACAGAGCAATGAGTGAAGAAAATAAGAAAAGGATGTGTTCAGCCACAAATCAACTTGTAGTTTCTTGCTTCCAATCTCAATTTCAATAACCAAATCGAGAGAGACGGGAAGGAAGAGCTTGAGAGGGGCAGAGAAATCGATACCTCACTGGTGCAGATGGTGGTGGCAGTGGAGCTTCGAAATCGAAATCGAAATTAGAGATTCAGATAAAATTGAAATCAAAGAAAATGAGACGGTGCAAACAATGGTGGCTATGGAGCTTCGAAATCGAAATCGCACTGAATCTCAAAGATGAATCTGTGAGAATGATAACGATTTAGAGAGGGTTGAGAGAGAGGCGAGATTTGAAGGCATGAGGATTCCAAATAAGGGTTTACAAAGGGCTTTAACAATTATTCTCAAATTCAAAATAGACTTTGAAATTGAGAGAGAGAATCACCGAAACATAAATTTCGAAATCAAAATCAAGAGAGAGAGAGAGAGAGAGAGAGAACTTCGAAATCAAAATCGAAATCGTCAAGATGAATTATCGAGATTGTATCATTCTGAGATGAATCAGCGAGAGATGAATCGATCCATTGAGAGGGTTTAGAGAGGGAGAGAGCAAACGAGAGACTGAGTGAGTGAGTAAGAGATTAAGGCTACAAAATGAGTGAGTAAGGGAGATTAGGGCTTCAAAGGGTCGCCCATTTAAGGGAGAGAGAGAGGACATTTGAAGGCGTTTTTAAACGCCTTCTGTTATTGAAACGGTGCCATTTTGATTTTTATAAAAAACGACGTTTAAAAACATCGTTAAATATTATAAAAATGTGACATTTAATAAAACGCCATTAAATAAACGTCGCCAAAACTCATTTTTCCTGTAGTGTATGGTTGGGCAAGGGTACCTCAGGCATTGAGTCGAGATCCCCAGTTGACTTTGTTACTTCCTTGTTTTTTTTTTTCTATTTCTTCTTTTCTTTCTTTCTTTGTATGTTCCTTTTTCGATGTACAAAAGCAAAAAAAAAAAAAAAAAACAAAAACAAAAACAAAAACAAAACAAAACAAAACAAAAACAAAACAGATACACATAAGTATAATATGTCATATTATTTCAAACTACAAAAACTTGATGGCGAGTTTTTTCAAAGGCGATTGAAAAAATGATGTAGATAGAAATTTAAAAATTAAAATATTTTATTATTATTTTAGTATTTGATTATGATAATTATTTAAAACCAAAATCTTTATTTTTTTATTATTATTTAAATTTCATATATCGTTTATTTTTTTATCCTGTAAGAATTAAGATTTCTTGCTTTACATTCCTAATATTTTATTTTCTCTTTTATTCCTAGTTGTTTTAGAAAATTTCTCTTATTATAAATAATGGTGGTAAATTTTAGGGCAATTGAAGTTTTGATTGATAATTTACAATTGGGTAAATTATGCAAAAAGGTCCCTATAGTTTATACTATATGTCAATTTGGTTCCTATTATTTCAATTTGCTCGATTTTGCCTCTTAATCTAACGGATTGTGTCATATTATCTAATAAGTAATGGTTGTTAGGTTTGGTGGACGAAAAGTTGTCACATGTTTAAAGAATCTGTCAATTTGGTTCTTGTATTTATCATGATGTATCAATTTAGTCCATATTGTTTTAATTTGCTCGATTTTGACAAGGACCAAATTGACACATCGTGTAAACTATAGGGACCAAACTGACACATCGCTTGACTTTTCGTCCAACAAATCTAACATTCGTTATTTATTAAAGTAATATGACACAATCTGTTAAATTAAGGAGCAAAATCGAGCAAATTAAAAAAATCTGGATCAAATTAACACATCATGTAAACTACAGAAACCATTTACATAATTTACCCTTTATAATTCATTTTGAGAGATTTCTCTTCTTATCTTTTAAGATTCCACAAATTTGTAGAAGGCTTGTATGGGGACATATGTTTTAGGTAGTCCACGTGGCCGAGGTTGTTAGCCGAGGTGCCATGTGGGCGGACCATGGTGCCAAGATATGGTGCGATAATACCGGAATTCTAGATATTTGGATAGAGGACTAGAGTCCTAGATGACATCAAACTACCTATTTTGATAGAGATATGACTCTTGAGGAAGTTCATCTTAATATGAATAGTGTAAGTTGTGATAGATGTTATCCTTATAAAGGATAGAGTCCCATGAAGTAAGACTTCTAAGAGAAGTTGGACGCTAACCATTATAAAAGTGAGGCATCCCTGTGGGTCTAAGGTATGCTTTTATTTGTTATGTGATTTATGTTGTGAGCTCTTAATTTGAGTTGATGATATCTTGTGAGATAAGTGACTGATTTGATCGTCGGAGTGCCCCCTGGTGGACGAACCGCTACGGTATTCTCATCTTCTTATTAGCAAGTGGTTGGCTTAATCTATTCTGCCGATGCTCTCCAGCTGAGTTCCATGTTTGGTTGTGTGGTCAAAAATCAACACCCACAATTTGGCGCCGTCTGTGGGAACTTAGTTAGAATAGATGGCCATCATCGTACAATATCAACGTGTCGGCGACGACGAGTTCAACAAAGATGAAAAATGCATCAACATTGATGGAATGAAGACCTTTCCAGAAGGGATGAATGCAAAGATAAGGGGGCATGAGCGCTCCCGATGAGATGAAGACAACCTTCAAGTAGAAAAGATCTCAGCCTAGTTGATTAGGTCCGAGAAGACAAGAGCTCAACCTGAGTGAGCAAATCCTAGATTCCAGAAGACAATATCTCGGCCTAGATGATTAGATCCGAGAAGACAAGAGCTCAACTTGAGTGAGCAGATCCTAGATTCCAAAAGACAATATCTCGGCCTAAAAGATTAGGCCCGAGAAGACAAGAGCTTAGCCTAAGTGAGCAGATCTCAGATCTCAAAAAACAAGATCTTAGCCTAGATGATTAGGCTCAAGAAGACAAGAGCTTAGCCTGAGTGAGCAGATCCCAAATTTCAAAAGACAAGATCTCAACCTAAATCATTAGGTCCTAGAAGACAAGAGCTCAGCCTAAGTGAGCAGATCCCAGATCTTAGAAGACAAGATCTCGGCCTAGATGATTAGGTCCGAGAAGACAAGAGCTCAACCTAAGTGAGCAGATCCCAGATCCCAAAAAACAAGATCTCAACCTAAATGATTAGGCCCGAGAAGACAAGAGCTCAGTCTAAGTAAGCAGATCCCAGATCTTAGAAGATAAGATCTTGGCCAAGATGATTAGGTTTGAGAAGACAAGAGCTCAGCCTAAGTGAGCAGATCCCAGATCCCAAAAAATAAGATCTTGGCCTAGATGACTAGGCCTTAGAAGACAAGAGCTTAGCCTAAGTGAGCAGATCCTAGATCTCAGAAGACAAGATCTCAGGCTAGATGAGCAGGTCCTAGAAGAGAAGAGCTCAATCTAAGTGAGCAGATCCTAGATCCCAGAAGACAAAAAGGAAGCACATAAGATCAGACTGAAGTCGGCCAGGTTCTATTTGTCGGCAAAAGCCCATCTATATAGAAGGACTTTTACTAGACCTCTATTGCGATATGTACATCCTTCCCAGGTTGAAGACTTTTTATATGAAATTCACAAAAGAGTATATGAAAGCCATGCAAGGGGTAGATCCCTTGCCCACAAAGCTATATCATAGGGATTCTAGTGGCCTTACATACAAAAAGATGTTGAAGCCTATGTAAAGAAGCATGAAAATATTGTTGAAACTTTTGCGATAGGACTAAACAGTCTTATGACGATGTTCCCATGGTGAACATGAAGACTAACTTAGACTTGCCATATGGTAGAGTTGAACTAAGTTAGCGATGTTTCCGAATGAAACATGACAAGTAACTTAGACTTGTCATATAGTAGAGTTGAATTGAAACTAGCCATATGGTAGAGTTGAACTAAGTTAGTGATATTTTCGATTGAAACATGACAAGTAACTTAGACTTGCCATATGGTAGAGTTGAACTAAATTGGCGATGTTTCCGATTGAAACATGACGAGTAACTTAGACTTGTCATATGGTAGAGTTGAATTGAAACTTGCCATATGATAGAGTTGAACTAAGTTTGCAATGTTTGGATATGAAACATGACGAGTAACTTAGACTTTTCATATGGTAGAGTTGAATTGAAACTTGCCATATGGTAGAATTGAACTAAGTTTGCGATGTTTCAATATGAAACATGATGAATAACTTAGACTTGCCATGATGGTAGAGTTGAACTAAGTTTGCGATGTTTCGGTATGAAACATGAAGAATAACTTAGACTTGCCGAATAACTTAGACCTACCATGATGGTAGTATTGAACTAAGTCTGCGATAATTCGACATGAAACAAGGCAAGACTGGCCATGACTTGGACAGTTTGAAAGAAAATGAGAGGAGAATGGTACTCTCAGTGCACTAAGGTTAAGCCTTAAGCGCTTCGTTTAGGCTAGCCAAACATAGTGACCTCGATCAAGAATGTCTAAAAGAGACTGGGGCGATAACCATGTGATACGTTCTTAATGTGAGCATAAGTGGTACTTAGGTCACATTAGGGGGCAGGAAATGGGAATGTGCATAACACTTGTGAAATATTTGAAAATTTTCCAAGTTGAAGTTATCCGATATCGTTGACAAGAGAAACTATCCCAGATAAGTCAATCCGAGATGACAGTACTATACTGTACCCGAAGTGTAATTATCTAACATATCCAATCAGGTTGTTAGGCTTGGAATAGTGAAGTCTTGCCAAAAGACAGTAAGTACAAGTGAAGAAATAGTACTTGCAAAGAGACTAATAGGAAAAATTTACAAGTGTTGTTCGACAGAGATAAATAACAAAGGCTGTTATCCGAGATGATTAGTTTGCTCAACTCCAATGTGTGGATGTATCCAAGATACTCATGTCCGAGGTGAGGAACCAAGTTGCCAAACTTGAAAAAAAACACAAGAAAATTCTAAGTATAGAAAAAACATGCAAGGCATAAAACTAAAGCAGTGAGCATACATGAAGGAAGCATTCAACACTTAGAAGAAAAGAGAAGACTTGTATTGAAAAGAGATAGCTTGTTCACATACATAAACATGCACATTGGCCCAACAAAACAGAAACTGTTCAAAACAGAAAAGAAAATACAACTACAAAGAAAAAAGTACAATGGAAAGAAAAATTCCTAAGTACTAGGATCTTGTGCATTGATCTCAGACTGTTCAAACTCAGTTGTTGGCATTGTTTCGGTCTCAACAAAAAGCTGGGCAAACTTCTCGGCCATGATTTCAGCATCGATTTCTAGAAAAGTCTGGTACAGGCTCTTTGCAGCGATAATGATCTCGGTTTCAAAAGTGTCGGCCTTCTTTGGTGAGGTGCTCTTGAAGACCTTATCCCCATCCTCCTCAGTCAAGTCCAAGACTTGATCATTTAGAGTTGGGACCCAAAGAACAACTTCTTGATTCTTTCTCAGGCAAACTTCCAAGATCTGCCTCTTTCTTATCTTTAGTCTCCTCGTCGTCGGCCTCTTTTACTTCCTCAACCTCATTCTTAGATTGATTGGAAGAGGAAGAGAAAGGGAAATTGAGTTGACCGATGTCACGGAGGGGTGAGTCCTCGAGGACAGACAGCTTTTTGAGGGCTACCATCCAGCCGAGATAGTAGTTTTTGTTGCAAGCCATGTTGACTTGTTTTTTGTAAGCATCCCGCACATCGGCCTGCCCCTCAGAGTGGGCCTTGGCATCTGTTCCTTGCTATAACTTGGTCCTCTTGCTTCATGTGCTTCTCTTCCGAGATATTAAGTTGCTGGAGGCATGAGCATGTTGGATTGACTATAAGGTGATGAAGTGAATTGCGCAGTTATGACACCAGGAATGCCAGCAAGAAGGTCTTCTACGGCAAGATTTTGACGAGACATGTCGTCATTGTTTATGGCGATGGTTACTTGCAGATAGGGCGATTGGAGAATTCTCAAGGGCTAAGGCTGGGAACTTAGGACCTCGGTGTTTCTTGTTCCTAGTTCTAGCTGCAAGATTGTCACTATGTCGGTGTTTGCACTACCATTGAGATGGTGGGTTGATGTGTGGAATAGCTGATAAAGTGCTTGGCTGCTAGTCTGGTTTAGTTGGTAGAGTTTGAACCTTGGGCACAAACGAAGTATTTATAGCAATGAAAGCTTCAATAACAACGATGATGGTTTGCACAGGCAAAAAGAGAGAGTCTGGGGACACAGATAGAGATCAAATGAAAAAGATGGCAAAAAGTTATGATTTCGAGTCCTTGGGCAACGTGCCCGTGTTGACTCAAACGACAAGGGACATAACTGATATGACATGATGAGGACGTGATTGGTGCACTCCAATCTGATGAGGATCTTGATTGAGAAGTGTGATCTTAGTAGAGATGATAATCTCGATTGAGAAATGCGATCTCAGTTGAAATGGTGATCTTGGTTGACATGATGATTTCAGTTGAGATATTGAATTTGGTTGAGATGTTGATCTTGGTTGAGATGTTGGATTTGGATGGGGGCAGAACTTGTTTGTTCTTGGTTCCTGATAAATTGATACTAGGATCGTGATGTTATTGAACTAGAAAGTTATGATCTCTGCTAGTAGTGCGATCTCTGTCAAGATGTTGGACTTGGATGAGATAGAATATGATGGTTGATGGTTCTTGATTCTTGATTCTTAGTTCTTGACAAGTGGACATTTGAGTCCTCATTTCGATACCCTGGCGAGTCATGATCTTGGTCGGAAGAGCATCTCTTGCATGATGGAAGATGAAATGATGTAGGTTTCATCACCTCAGGTTGTTGAGGTAATAGAACCTAGGGGGCAGTTGTGGGGACATATTTTTTTGGTAGTCCGCATGGCCGAGGTTGTTAGTTGAGGTACCACGTGGGCAGACCATGGTGCCAAGATATGGTGCGATAATACCGGAATCTGAGATATTTGGATAGAGGACTAAAGTCCTAGATGACATCAAACTACCTGTTTGGATAGAGATGTGACTCTTGAGAAAGTTCATCTTAATCTGAATAGTGTGAGTTGTGATAGATATTATCCTTGTAAAGGATAGAGTCCCATGAAGAAAAACTTCTAAGGGAAGTTGGACATTGACCATTATAAAAGTGAGGCACCCCCGTAGGTTTAAGGTATGCTTTTATTTGTGATGTGATTTATGTTGTGAGCTCTTAATTTGAGTTGATGATATCTTGTGAGATAAGTGACTGACTTGATTGTCGGAGTGCCCCTGGGTAGACGAACCATTGCAGTATTCTCATTTTCTTATTGGCAGGTGGTTGGCTTAATTTATTCTGTTGGTGCTATCCACCTGAGTTCCCTGTTTGGTTGTGTGGTCAAAAATCAACACCAGCAGCTTGTGATATTCTTGTTGCTACAAATTCCACTATTTACATTTTCCCACTATCAACACCATACATTCGTCAAGATTTTACCACATGAAATTAGGGTTGAAAACGAGCAGAGTCGAGTAATATGTTATTCAAATTTGGTTTGATCACTTAATGAATTTAAAATCATGTTTAAGTTTGACTTATTTATATAACGAGTCACTTTTGAACAAACTTTTAAGATCAAGCTTGAGTAGCTTGGTTTTTCATAGTGCATATTAGTTTATCGAGCCGAGTTGTAAATTGTTTAAACATGACTTGAAAACTTAACAAATTTAAAATTACATTCAAACTTATATTGTTTACATAATAAGTCGATTTCGAACGAGTTTTTAATGACGAGTCAAAATTCGAGTAACTTAATTCGGTTAACATTCTTACAAAAAAATCGTAATAATCTTATGACTTACCATTCTTAGAGGGCATGAATTTCTTCTCAAAACTAATACAATTCAACGTATGTAACGTCTGCATAATTTTTATTAAATTGTATAATGTCTAGCTTTTGTTTTAGGGTAATAAATAAATAAATAATTAAAAAAAATACAAATAACAATACATAACTCCAATTTTTTTTTTTCTTCTTGATGTGCACGTTTTATAGTCGGCAATCTACATGAGTATTACGGGCATAAATGAGTGAACATTCGGACTAGATTAAATTTTATCTCCTACTACAATAATAAGTCAAGAAGGAATCTTTTGTGATGAAATATTTGCAAAATGATAGGTAAGTCGATTCTAGAGATCGACGATAATGGTCGACTGAGGTGGCATATATTAATTACCAAAGTGACTACATCGAGTCTTCATCTTGTCTTTTATATCTAATTCATTAGACTGACTAATTATATTATCTAATTGTGAATGTTTCAATTGAAGTTAGAATTGAAGTCTTGTATAAACTAACCTTAAAAAATTAGTTATACTTAAGAGATTTTGATTTTTGAGAGAATACACCTCAAAACTTCAAATCTTGACCACTAGGGTAATCACCTTGAGGTTTAATGCATCTCTCTACAGAAAATTAACTACCTCTCTCTCTCTCTCTCTCTCTCTCTCCCCGCCTCCCTCACTAGTGTGGAGTAAAGTATTGTAAAAATTAAAAAAAATTACGCAAATTATAAGGTTATGTCTGGTTTAATGGAATAAAAGTACAATAGAAAGGAATATTAATTCCTTAACTTTTTTTAGATTGACTATTCATTTACAATATTGAATGATAATTGCACTTATAATGTATTTTATACAATTCTTTTGATAAACCAAATGTGAGAATGGACATTCTAATAGACTGATCATTCCATTTCATGTTTATTCCAATCAACTAAACACTATCTAATAAGTAATATATAGTCTCAAGAAAATTTCATTTTTACCCCTATACTTTACCTTGATTTTCAATTACACTTCCAGGTTTCGAATAATTTTAATTTTACCCCCAAAATTTTTGAAATCATATCAATTTTGCCTTTTGTATCACATTTAAAACAGAAGAAGTTAGAAAAAAAAAAATTATACTTTAGTCTCAAATTTCAAAAGAAATATGTAGATTCACCATCTCCTATCCAAACTCACCATCTATCCTTTTCCTTCAATTCTTCCCTCTCCTCCGCCCTTACAAGCGCTGCCACTATCACTATCACTACCACCACCCACCACCGCAATCACTCAATTTTCTAACCCAACTTCTCTCAAACCCAAATTCACTCACTCAATATATATATATATATTTTTATATGTATACGTATCATTTCTTCATCAACTTCTCCCAAACCCAAATTTATTCACTCAATATTCTCTCAAACCTTATCAATTATCTATGTATAAATCAATTATCTATCTATCTATATATATACATATCATTTCTTCATAAACTCCATCAGCTTCATCAACTTCACCAACATCACCACCCGAACCATCAACTTTACCACCACTGAATTCCATTACCGCCATCACCACCACCTTTTAACACCAAACCCATCTCCTTTATCAACTTTATCACCTTTATCAACTACACCAATATTACCACCTGAACCACCAACTTCACCGCCACCAAACTCTATTACCGCCACCATGAGCATCACCATGACCGCCACCTTTCAACACCAAACCCACCTCTTTCACAACCAAGTTCCATTACCACTACCATCAAACTCCATGACCACCATCACCGCAAGCTCCACCACCATCGTCGAATTGCCACCACTACCATTACCAGCTCCGTTTCCACCTAGAACCATTCTCCACATCATGTTATAAGTGAAGAAGAAGAAGAAGAAGAAGAAGAAGAAGAAGAAGAAGAAGAAGAAGAATGAGGAAGATGGAGGGGAAAGAAACAAAAAATGAATGTTTTAGAATTTTCAAAGTTAGTTTTCAGATAACTTTCGGTTTATCGAAACTGTCCATTACACGAAGAAATGAGAAAACGAGGTAGTGTAGAACGAAATAGGAAGTGAGGTGAAGAGAATAGCGAAAGAATGAAGTCGAATCATCAATAATTGAGAAAGATATGAAGTTCGAAGGATGGCTCGAAGAAAATTCAAAAAGGGAAGAAAAGTCTTTTTTTTTTATTTATCAACTTTCGAAGCTCTGATGGCATACAAAAAAAAAAGGAAGAACGAGACGTGTAAGAGGTGATACAAAAACTAGGCCGTGAGATGAGTCCAACGACATAAAAATAAGGCGAAACGGAGTTATGTCGAAGGAGGTAGAAGGGCCTAAAGTGATGGTTTAGTGATAGGAGAGGGTGAGTTTGCATCTTTGTTTTGAAATTTGAGGCCAAAATGTTTTTTTTTTTTTTTTTTTTTAAACTTTTTTTGTTTCAAATGTCACGATATAGGCAAAATTAATACAATTTCAAAAACTTTGGGGGTAAAATTAAAATCATTCGAAGCCTGGGGGTATAATTGAAAATTTAGGCATAATATAGGGTAAAAATGAAATTTTCTCTATAGTCTCTGTGAAATCTAATTTGATTGAATTTTTTGAATGTTTCTGAAAAATTCTCAAAATTTAGTGTGGTGAAAAAAATTACTCATTATTTTTTTATGATTTTGTTTTTTTGGAAAAAAATATTTTTTAATGTCTATTTTAGTTAACTAATTTTTATTTTTTTTTCAGTTTAAAAAATAGATTTTAAAAATTTAATGCGGTGCCTGGCGACGACATAGTTGGCCTCGATTCTTCTACCGACTGTCTGGCCTCTTCCATTTGTCTTCTTCTTCTCCTCTATCCTCTTCGTTCTCTTCTTAAAGACAGCCTGTGAAGGAATCATAGAGCAAAAAGCTGACAATATGTGGCAGCTTAAGCTTTTCTTAGACATAGTCTCCTCTCATCCTCTTATCATTTTCCTTGACCTCAACGAGACTCTAGGGGAGGTACGTGATACTGACTCCTTAGAGCCTCCTCAGAGTACCCAAATCCCTACTCCCAATCCAGTAGTGTCACTCGAGCAACTGCTGGCAACAAAGTCCAACAATGATTCTAACTCATAAACTGAAATCGTATGTAGAGACCGTGACTGCAATGTCCAATTTGTCCCGCTAATTATAGAACAGAACGAACGAAGTGAAGCAACTGAATGCAAAACTCTCCATTTTCCAGTGCATATACCAAGGCGCTCGGTGGGAGATCAATCAGCTGAAGAAGCAGAACAAAGAGTTGAAGTAACAGACAACAACTATGGCTAGATCACTGGCACCCTGGTGTACCTCATTCGACGGTCAATGGAGATACATTTCCTTCAACAGCCTTACAAATCCTGAGGTAGGACCTTCAATGACTTCTTCATAACAAAAAATTTTCTTCTTTTTTTATGTATTATTATTATTTTTTGTTTTTGTTTTTGTTTGAATTTTTTTTTCTCCTCTTTTTGTAATACTTTGATCGCGGTTTGATCCCTAAAGTTTATGAAGAGAATTTCGTTTTGCATATCATGGCGTGAATGGAAAAGCACCTGAGCATGAAAAATGTTTTATTTTGAAATTAAAATTGAGAATGACTTCATTTGAATGTGTTGAACTAGATGTTGAGCCTTTAACTCAATGAAATACAAAATACAACTCAATGAAAGAAAAAGAAAGGAAAAACAATCTAAACACACCCATTTACATGGACACAAAACATTATTCAAAGCAAAAATCACTGCCAATCATCCGACTGGTCAACTGCCCGAATGACCATCCAAAGGGTTGTTCAATCTCCTTCCTATGGGATTTTGGTTAGTTGGTTGGATTAGCAATTGTACAGATGAGATAAAAATGGGGGGCCTCAAAGTGTGTGAGCATGCATGCATAAGCCAAAGCAAATATGTCAATCAGAGGGAAGAGGGCAACCAAAGAAAGCTTTGGATTGGTCGGGAATAATTTTCAAAGACTGAATCAAATTAGAATCATCATGGAGGTGAGCTCAATCTAACTTAGGAAAAAGTTCCTAATAGATAGTTTGAGTAGACCAAGAGAAAAGTACGGTTCATGCCCCTTGTTTAGTTGATAGTCTAGTTAGATGTATTATTGCCCCTAGTGTCAAGTCACTATTTATATTTTTCAACATTATGCAGGCTCCTGTGATAGGGATCATCAGATCATAGAACAGTTGCCAATCAATCAACTTATGCTTTCCCCATGCCTCAGAGTGTTAAGAACGTATTCCAGTCTCTAAATAGTGATAGGTTTTTCCCATATATTTTACAATGATCATGAACTTGATGCCCCTCACATGGGCACTCTCAGTTTGTTTATCACTTCCACACATGGACTTGATTTGAATTTGAAGCAAAGATTCATGTAACGAATTATGACCATGCTACTCTATTGAACCTTGAGCCACGCATACACTAATAAACATAAAAGAGACTCGATGAATGCAGATCAAGACACACACCCGTAATGAAAACAACAAGACTCATAATGGACAACAAATACCAAAAAAGAAGATAAGAGACTTAAAGTGACTAATCATTTATTGTGCCCCTAGTAACCCTCACGCTTACTCATTTATTCAAGAATTGCCTTTAGAAATAGATTTTGCGAAAGATCAAGTTTTAATTCCCTTTGGGCTCAAGTTGAGGATTCCACTAATAAGCTCAAGTATTGATAATTTCTCCACTTATTGATTGAAATGAGTTCTTTCTCACCCAATGCAAATATGCTACATGTTGTAGTCATTATAGCTCATGGATGGATACGAAGCTAAATATGTGAGTTGGGCAGGATATTGGGTTGAACCTTAGAAAGAGGTTGCCTACATATCTCAAAAATAAGAATCAGACCTCATGTAGTTCCTAGTTAAGATTCACTCGGGAATTAACACTTTCTTTTTGCACTTTTACTTTTGCCAGAGCTGCTGTTTCAAGTTTTCGACCCTGCGAGCTCTCATTTGTTCACTTTTTCATGTTCTAAGTTTTGCTTGAGTCGCCCAAGAGATTTGTGATTGGTGGAGATGGCGAGGCCCATAATTTTGTATTAGGGCATGATGCATAATACTTGGTGATTGGTAGATAACATTATCATATAGTACACTTGTAACACCTAATAATTTTTTATTAGCATTCAATGTATTGACTCTTCTCAATTCCTTTCGCCTTTTAATAAGAGTAAAACAATCATATATACATAAATATTTTGAAATTAGGATTTTATGGGTTAAAAAAAAAAAGGACATAATAGAACATAAACATTCTCGATAAGACTTGTAGATAAAATAGAGAAAGGCTGGAGAGACTCATAATTTAAATTTCATAATTAACGATAATGACATGGTAAGGGGATTGCATGTTATCTGGTAAGCTTATGATAAATTCATGAGAGAATTTCATTTTACCTTTTAAATTTTGCCTCGATGATCAATTACACTACCAGATTTCGAATAATTTCAATTTTAAACCTTAATTTCAAAACCCTAAATCATTTTGGCCATCAGATCTAGAAGCCCTAATTTCTCTCAAATTTGCATACAATCTCTATATCTATCGATCCCAAAATCAACGACAACAAATGAGTGATTCTCACAGTTGCAAAGAGTTTGAGAACTTAGATTCCGAAGAAAAACTGAACGTAAAAGAACAAACTCAAGAACAAGAAGAAGACAATGATGAGACCTATGAAGACGTTGAAGAAAAACATAGATCTTCAGGGTATAGGAAACCCAAAACGCTATCGTCTATGGACGAGGTTGAAGCCATGCTCAAAGCCCTCAAGCTAAAGTACCTTTCTAACAACCCAAAGGTCAAGAATGCTATCAATATCTACCTTCATGTCGGTGGCAATACACCCAAGTCTAGATGGATCGTCTTTGACAAAATTGCATCATTTTCTTTTGTCAAAACCTCCCAAATTGATTCATCCGAAGGCAAGGAAGATGAGGATGATGAAGAAAGTGGAGATGTGGGTTTTGAAGGTTGGATCGAAGGCTAAAGCCAACATTGGCATTGACTTTCAATTGAAGAGTTTTGGAAACCAACATAGGGTTGATTTCGTGTCTCAAGGTGTTTAGGTGATGAAATTCTATAGTGAGTAAGATTACAAAGGGTTTGTCACCAAGTTTCAAGATCGTTTGTTTGAGAACACTTATGGTTTTGAATCGAATGATGCGAATAAGGTTAAGGTTTATGGGAATGATTTTATTGGGTGGGATAAGCCGAAATTTGCGAACGATTCTATGTGGGAAGATGCGGATGATAGTTTTCTGAAAAGTTCTAGTTCAGCAATGCCTGTGAGACCGAGTCATGATTTGGGGGAAGAGTTCAAAGACGTGGCCGAGCATGGTGTAGGAAAGGGTGTGTTTGAATCTATAATTTGAAATTTGGGGTCAAAATATAATTTTTTAAAATTTTCTGTTTAAATGTAACGGTAAGGTTAAATTGATACAATTTAAAAAAAAAAAAAATTGGGATAAAATTGAAATTATTTGAAGTCTGGAGGCGTAATTGATCATTGAGGCAAAGTTTGGAGGTAAAATGAAATTTTCTCTAGATTCAAAGACAACCCACAATTTACTATATCATTATAGGTATAATTGTGATATTTAAATTGTGGATTTCAAAACTTTTTCCTCAATGATATTATAGGAACCCGTAAAGGTTATTCTAAAAAGGCAATGACGTGTTGTTGGGCTTTCGTGGACCCACCATATAACCCATATCGATATTCCAAATTGTTTAATATGTAGAGTTCATCAAATACTTTATTCCTGCAATACTTCACGTTGATCGAATATCAATTGTCACTTGATCAGATTAAATTTGTGTTAGTGGTAATTATGATTTTAAAAATAAATTGTTCACACAAATGTTACCTGATAAAATAGCTATTGATATCCGATCAATTGTGATAATTTTTTTTGTAGAGATAAAGTACTCGATGAGTCTTATGCCTTAAACAATTGGATCGTCAAGATGAACTCAAAATTGGCCCATAATGAGCCGAACTAGACCGTTCAATTGACTAGCTCAACTGGAGATAGTCCAAGTTCTTCTAAAAAATATCTTCAAAAGGTATTGTGTTGCTTAAATTCATTTCAAATATAACTGTCATTACACAAAAAATTAAATTTGAATTGCACATTTATTTTTTCAGTTTAAGATTGATCAAGGCTGCGTTACTCATAAACCTACTTTTAGAAACCTCTCCCAAATTTTGCACAAACCTTTTTTTCTAGCGTGTCAAGACAGTAAATCTAGGTTGGAAACATAAAATAGTATTAAATTAACACAATGCAAAAATAAATAAATAAATGGAAAAATAACTACAACTGAATATATAATGACTAAATTAATATAAGAAGTAAATTACAGAGATCACGGGTATAATTTATTCTAATTTAACACAAGTTACACTAGTGGTTCTTAGACTTTCTCTCTTTTGTGTGACCCAATCAAGTATTAGTTAATTTAATTTAATGTACAAAATTATGTTTTCGTAAGTTAACATGAATACAAAAAAATATGTTTAGTGATATATATATTTTTAATATTATTTCTTATTTGTTATAAAAGTAGAAATTAACATTGTAGTCCATACTTTCTTTTTATTTTAGTGCATATTGTTTGCCCATCTAAGTTAATATATATATATATATTTGATTTATCTTAGAAATTGGTTTGTGCTTTTGATTAGTTGTTCTTGGGTCGGTCGATTAGCATTCTTCAAATTGCAACGATTAGCATTCTTCATATTGCAAACTACTAATGTGAACATATAAGAATTTTTTTTATAATGAATCTAGCATGTCAAAACAATAAATCTAGGTTGGAAAAAAAAATTAAAAAAAATTTATAAGAAATAAAAAAGTGTATTAAATTAACACAATGAGAAAAAATAAATGGCAAAATTACTACAACTGAATATACAATGACAAATTAACATAAGAAGTAAATTACAGAGGATCACGGGAAAGACTTGCGGGTGTCAATTCACAAACAGCAACGGTCGGTATATATAACTTTTCTTATATGTTCTTAGGTCATTCTTCACGTTGCAAATGCCAACGTCACGTGCCGAAAAGAAAATTAGAATTTTTTATATAATAAAAAGGGCAAATTACAATCACCCCCTCGAGGTTTCGTAAAAATACAGATTTCTCCCTGAAATTTGAGAAATTACATCCCGCCCGTTGAGGTTTATATTTCCATAACAAATTGCCCCCTGAGGTTTTTATTTTCATACAGATTCCCCCTTAATTTTTCCTAATTTGTTATGAAAATTTGACTCTCAGGGAGTAATTTGTAATTTCTCAAACTTCAGGAAGGAATATGTATTTTTACCAAACCTCGAAGGGGTGATTGTAATTTGCCCTAATAAAAAAGAATGTAATGATAATCCTTGAGGCTGGGTCACTAACAAACAAACTGTCACTAGGATCCCACCTACTTCAATTAAGTTATAACCAAGATCCTAATAAATTGCCATCAAAAAACCCACAAAAGTCATAATTTGAAGCGCTCAGAATCTTTCTAGTATGAGGAGAGAGAGAGAGAGAGAGAGAGAGAGAGAGAGAGAGTGACAGAGAGACAGAGAGACAGAATTGCTATCCACCTACCTTTTGACCAGTATTCACAATATCCATAAGAAGACTGCAAAATGACCTATCCTTCTTGTGTTCTCTTTCAAAAAGAAAAAAAATTTAAAAATTATTATTAAACATATTTGAACCAATCAATAGATTGATTCCTCATCTCAATTTTATTTTTCTTTTTTTACCATTAGTCTCAATTTTATTTGAAAAATTGTATTTATACATAAAATTCATTAAAAAAAATTCACAAAAATGATATGACAATGTCATTATTATAAATAAATGTATCTTTAATAGTGTTTTGTTTTGCAATGAATGATCCATAATAAATCATATCATTGTATATAAAAATTATGTATAAAATATTTTGTTTTCATTTTGTTATGCTTGGTTCATAATAACTAGATATCACCTTTTAATAAAAGGATAATACATGTGTGATGAACCAAATTAAACATAATCTAATAAGTATCATCTATATATAAATAATTATGAGGGAATTACACATCAGTGGTGTATCAAAAACAATTTTACAAAAAAGTAATAAATTTTATAAATATTAATAATTAAAATCATAAATTCTTTCACTATTTTAAAATAATTTTTCAAAACACCTCCTGAATAATGATTTCTCCAATAATTATTTTGTGTTTATGTAGGATTTATTTTTTCATATAATATTTAGTTATTGGGGATGATATCATGTGATCGAAATGAATAAAGTTATACGCACTAATAGTATACCAATTAGTATACTAACGAATGATATAATATAATTTTAGAAGTTTTGAATTTTTATAATTTGTATAATATGTAGAATCTATAATTTTGAAATAATAATGTCAAATGTTGATAAATTAATTAATATACTAATTGGTGCATGTAATACCACTGTTTTGAAATTGTATCACCATTATATTCTATTTTTACTCTTATGATAGAGGAGCCAAACAAATTATTGTTATTCTTATTTTTTTCTTTGTCCTTGTCTACTGTTGCATTACACAAAAAAAGGTACTTCAGCGACATCTTAAAAAAGTCACTAAACTATAACGCTGCTATAAGAAGAGATTTGGGTGACTTGCTTCCATTTATATGCTCTTGTAATTGATTTTTCTTGTTTGCTGATCCCACAAACAAAACAAAACAAAAAAAAAAATATTGTTTCCCACATAACAATAATAATTTGTACATCAAGAAGGATAAGAGAGATTTCCCAAATAAAATAATACATCAAATATATATATATATATCACAAAAGTTCATAACATTAAAGGAATATATGTGTCTTACAAATTAAGCATAACAAATTCATACGGAAATTGAAAAGCAGGGATTACAAACCAAGCATAACAAACTCCACACTCCTTTAACCTACACACTATTCAACATGTAGTTCATTATCAGGATCAGCAATCTGGGCTTGGAGGAAGCCTGTGAACAAGTCCCATGCCTTTAAGCGCACAACAATGACAGAGAAAATGAACCAGATGCCATATGGAAGCCAAATGAGCGAATCTGGGACCAAGACGGAGACAAGCGAGACCGGTGTGAGACCTGCAACGATTAGAGTAACATAGCAAAAGATTCGAGCATAGTTTTCACTGATAATTTGCTGCCCTTCAAGTTCAACAAATTCTTTCAACACAAGGGCCAAGCTGTAGATGCATGCTGACATCAAGGAAGCTAGCATGCTCTTGGGGTGGGTTTTGAATGGTGACTCAGCTGCACCCTGATTAATTTGAATGAAATCAACCAGCAATCCAAGGAAGGAGAAGTATACAGTAGCAGTGGATTTGATGAATACTCTTGCCCTAGAGAAAAAAATAAAGATAAAATATGTATTAGACATGTCGCAGGTTTCAATTTTTGTTGTATTAATTTGTACCTAGATTTTTTTGATAAATTACAAATACACCCCTAAAATTTGCTTAAAATAGAGATTATCTCCCGTGGTTTAAAAAATTACAAATAACTCTTTATTAAAAAAATTTATTTAACAAAATTAACTAAAAAAATAAAATTTCTAGTAGCTCTCATATACAATAATAAAATTATCTAAATTATTAATTGAAACATATTTCTAATATTATTATAAATTGTTAATTGACTTGATAATTTATTAATAAAATGGACGATTTGTTATGAAATTAAAAATCTCAGGGAGTAGAATGTAATTTCCAAAACTACAAGGGATGATTCGTATTTTAATCATACCTTAGGAGATGCATTTGTAATTTATTCTAAATTTTATAGTGAAATAAAATTTGGATTATTGTAGGTGGTTCGTTGAAAAGCTAAAAAAGAAAATGAATTTAGGGGACATATTACATGGTTTGAGAGGGGCAAATTTGAAGACAATATAAAAAAATTTGAAAATTCTAAACACAGTCTGGTTTGGAGGGGTAGTATTAAAACTAAACCATGAAGATAACTCTCTTCAAAGAGTAGTCAAGGGCTCTACCAAACCCTAAATTAAAATCATACAACACTAAACACTAAAATCTTTCAACACTAATGACCACCACACTACCCTCTCCCAATCCCTTTTTTTTTTTTTTTTTTTTTCTTTTTAAACTGCAAAAAAGAAAGAATTATTGATGCAATTCAAAGTATAAAAGATACAAACAACGACATCAAAAAAGAGAGAAAGAGGTATTCAAATAGAATCAAAGTAAGCATGACTCATCCCTACTAAGCCATCTGAATCTGTTTTCTTACCACTGGCAGCCACGCCATCACGGACGCTGGTAACACCATGCCGGTAAAGGTGTCGGCAGTAATGCCAGCACCGGCACCGGCACCCGTAACGCCGTTGAATAGAAATTTGGACTATTCAAAAGTTGTTTTTTGAAAGGATAATGTTAGGGATATAAATTTTCTACTAAATAAATAACCAAATATCTTACATGGACATGGGTGTGAAGTATACAAATTGTGAACTTCACACCCATATGAGAGACATGGGTGTGAAGCTTGGAGAAAAGACAACAAAAAAGCTGCTGCAAGCAAAAGAAGAGTTAACATAGCAAAGAAGTCACGGGTAATAGTAAAATTATCTTACCGGTGAACAGCAGCCTCCTCTCTATTCTCATTCCCTCTGTGCAGATCTGTAGGCATTCTTCTTTCTCTCTCACCCTTCTCAAACCCTAATGAACTTTTTTACTCTGGTTTTCCTTGCAGTTTGTTAGCTCTACTTTATAGTTGAGTTTTTTAACTTTTTATTATTTTATTGAAGCACATGGAACCTACCCCACAACTACACTTGACAAACCAAATCCCAAATCCGAAATCTCCCAAAAAAATAAAATTAAAATTAAAAAAATATATATATGTTTTTAAGAAAACAATTTAAAAAAATAGAAAATATATATTTTAAAAAAATAAAAAAAATCTTTTTTAGAAAAAATATAAATAAATAAATAAATATTTTTAATAAATAAAAAATTATTTGTAAAAAAATAAAAATAAAATGATTTTTTTTAATTAAAAAATACTTTTGTAAAAAATTAAAAAATATATTTTTTAAATTAATAATTTTTTTTAAAAATGAAGTAAATGAATTGATTGGATTCATTTGTCCAATTCGCATCTAATTTAACCCGATCCGTTTAAACCCATTTATTAAATGAGCGAGTTTGGATTAAATCGCTCTAAATATATAACCCTTTTGATTTGTGTCTATTTTTTTAAAAAACGCTATCAATTAATTCAATTGATATAATGTAAAGAAATGTAAGGACAAAAAAATGCACACTTAGGATGGCTTCATATATTCCAAAGTTTTACAAATGAATGAATTTCGTAATTCCTTTTTTCTCACATGCATCATGCATGGATAATGATATAGTTAGAATTAATTGTTTTTTCAGACTCCAAAATATTTGGTTAATGTAATTTTGTTTCCAAATATTTAAATTGTATTCATTTTTAATGTATTAAAAATTATTTTGATTTGATCTCCCACCTAACTTTTATTTGTAGACACATTTAAGATCAAGGGTAAAAATGGACATTAAATTTAAAAAAAAAAAAAACTATTCATTTAATTGTCAAAGTATGCAATATGTATCATTTTGGTTACTTAATATTACTGTGGGGATATATTTTCTGAGTACCAACACATGGCATGGTGACGCCGATGTGTCAGCCGAGGTGCCACGTGTCGTGGTAGTTATGCTGCGGTAATCTCGGGGTTGCCGAGGTTATCTCTGAAGATATCGAAATCCGAGATAAACGGATAAAGGACAAGAGTCCTAAATTGAGAGAAGACTTCAGTTTGGGTAAAGATGAAACTCGTAGAGAGTTTATCCTAATTTCACTGGGAGTTCCAGACTAGCAACAATCCTAAGTCCATTGGAGTTAGGCTCCTATTGGGGCTAGGATTGTATTGGCTATAAAAGAGAGGCACCCCCATGGGTCTAAGGTATGTTTTTAATACTCAAGCTTGTGAGTTAAATACTTGATTATCTTTGAGAGATATACTGACTTGATCGTCGGAGTGCCCCTGGGTGGAAGAACTACCGCCGGAGCCTTTTTCTTTCTGTGCAGGACAGCAGAGTGCCATCTATTCTGCCTGTGTTCTACAGCTGAATTACCTAGGGAGGGCAGTGTGATCGGAAAATCACTCACACAATTTGGCGCCGTCTGTGAAAAAGAAAGACGAATAGATGGCCAGTAACGCACAAAACGAAAAGATTGGGGACGACGCTCTCGCTGGGAGTGGCAGGCTTATCGACCTTGACGTCGAAGGAGACAACCAAAATGAAGAAACCCGCAACCAGGGAAAGGAAGGAAAAAACGTCGGCCAAGAGGGCGACACCTCAAAAAAGACGGACCAGGACAGATACTACAACGAAGATAACCTCCAGGTATGGAGGGATAGGTGCTTACAGAGGGATGAGGAAGTAAAAGAATTGGCAGAGAAGTTGGCAGACCTGCAGTCGGTCGTCAACTTTATGATGCAAAACAATGTCATGCAGCCACCGTACCCGCTGCAGGACACCCAAATTCCAGCAGTTAATATTCAAAAGGGAGGAAGAAAAATAATTCCCGAAACACCACAACACACCAGGAGCGCAAGGCACTCCCATTCGCCTTCCAGGGAAGTCGGACGAGAAGAGCCGAGACAAGAGAAATCTCAGAGGACATATCACACGAAGGACCCAGAACCTAGAGAACATCGACATGTACAAAGGCAGGCGTTCTGCTTTGACATAACCCATGGAGAAAAATCAAAAAGGGCACACCACGAGGCCGAGAGTAGTGTGCCAAAGAGACTAAAGTCAAAAGATAGCCGAGCTCCGGAGAGGAGTAAAGAAGACTTAAGGAATTACCTCAAGAGGAAGGAACATAATGCCGAACCCGAGGTTAATTCACCTGTCAAGCCGAGGACATCATTCTCGGTAGAACTGGACAAATTTGAGGCACCAAAGAGATTCAGCATGCCGAGGTTTCAAATATACGATGGTAAGTCAGACCTTAACTTTCACGTTGGACTATTCTTGAACTCAATGGCGTTATACAGTGGAAACGAGCCATTACTCTGCAAAGTGTTCCCTTCGTCCTTTGGGGAGATTGCATCATATTGGTTCCATAAGTTGCCAAAAGGAAGCGTGAAGACTTGGGAAGGCCTGGCCGAGATGTTTGTGGCCAGGTTCGTAACAAATAAGCTGCAGCCATTAAGAGTGGACGCACTAATGGCCCTGAAGATCAGGAAGGATGAAGGCCTTAGGGCCTATGCAAAAAGGTACTACGAGGTGTTCAATCGAATACCTGAAAGCAACCAGGAGGTAGCGGTCGTGTCTTTCAAGAACGGCCTAAAAGATGATTGTTCACTACGAAAATCTTTGGCAAAGACATTACCAAAAAGCATGGAGGAGCTCATGGCAAGAATCGAGAAGTATGCCAGAGCCGAGGAGGATACATTGGGGAATAAAGAGGTGAAACAGGAAAAAGGGAGCGGCTCGCCGAAACGAGGCCGAAGTAACAACGGATTTAGTAAAACAGAGACGGAACTAGGGGCTAAACAGGCAGTGACAACCGTGTTCCGAATTCCAATTCAAAAAGTCCTAGGAAAAATTCAGAACCAGCTCTATTTCAGAACGCCAGCAAGGGAACTGGGAGAATTTGTGGGAAGAAACATGGACAGACATTGTGCTTATCACAATGAAAACGGACATACAACACAGGGCTGCAGAGCCCTAAAAGCACACTTGGAAGATCTGGTAAGGCTAGGCCACCTGAGAGACCTTGTCGATGAAACCAGAACAAGAGAAGAACAGGCAAGACTGCCTCAGGCTCCAGCAGCCCCATCACCACTGCAACCTCGGGCAGAAGGACCTCAGATAGTTAATGTGATCCACTCAAAGGTTAACGAGAATGAAGTCAGAGGAGAGACTCAAAGGGTAAGGCATCTGCAGCATGTCTACCAAGTCGGGGAAAAAAGACATCGGCCAGCAGAGTACCAATGACCGATGATAGCCTTCACCGAAGCCGATTTAGAGATGGTACAGCACCCACATAATGATGCCTTTGTAGTATCCCTCCAGGTTGGGAGAGTGCCAAGTAAAACGCATCCTAATAGATCAAGGCAGCTCTTGTGACATCATGTATGTTAGATGTTACAAGGAGCTAGGCCTTCACCCAAACGACATGGAGCTATCGAATGGCCCGATGGTCGGCTTCAATGGAACGCCGACGTGGCCACTGGGCGCTACAAACTTGGAAGTACAAGCCGGCACTAAGTAGATCAGGACAGAATTCATCGTGATTGATACGCCTTCTCCTTACAACATCATATTGGGAAGGCCATGGTTGCATGCAATGGAGGTAGTTCCCTCAATGTTGCATCAACTATTGCGGTTCCCAACAGAACATGGGATTGAAGAAGTCCGAGGAGACCAGCTACAGGCCAAAAATTGCTCCATGGCAGCAATGAAAACAACCTGCAGCATACAAGAACCAGGGAAGGTAGAAATTGAAGGTGAGGACGTGGAAGTCCTAGATGATGTCGGCAAGGAGCCGGCCGAGAAGAGCGAGGAAACAATGAAGAAAATCCTCGTTCAAGAGGGCGATGAAGAGCGCTTCTTTCTTCTCGGCTCAGGCTTAGCCGAAGAAGAAGAGAAAGAACTGGAGGCTTTTTTAAGAACAAACATAGAGGTGTTCGCGTGGACACCTTATGAAATGCCTGGCATTAACCCCGAAGTCACATGTCACAGACTGAACGTCGACAGGTCGGCTAAACCTGTAATACAGCGAGCTAGAAGACCGACGCTGATGCACGTCGAAGCAGTGGAGGAAGAGGTAGACAGACTTCTAGAAGCCAAGGCCATCAGAGAAGTCAATTATCCAACATGGCTATCAAACACTGTGGTGGTAAAAAAGAAAAATGGTAAATGGAGGGTCTGCGTGGATTTTACAAGCTTGAATAAAGCCTGTCCCAAAGACAGCTTTCCACTGCCCAAAATCGATCAATTAGTAGACGCCACATCTGGACATGGAAGGATGAGCTTTCTGGACGCTTACAGGGGGTACCACCAGATGGCCATGTACCCCCCAGACAAGGAGAAGACAGCGTTCATCACCCCAAAAGGCCTGTACTGTTACAGGGTGATGCCTTTTGGGCTGAAGAACGCAGGAGCAACCTACTAAAGGCTGGTAACCAAAATGTTCAAACACCTGATAGGCCAAACAGTAGAAGTCTACATCGATGACATGGTCGTAAAGACCAAGGAGCCTAAGAATCATTTTGCCGACCTGAAAGAGGTATTTGAAATACTTAAAGCATATCGGCTCCGACTCAACGCATCTAAATGCGCGTTTGGAGTCGGATCTGGTAAGTTTCTAGGGTACCTGGTAACAAGAAGGGGAATAGAGGCCAGCCCAGATCAGATCAAGGCCATCCTAGATCTAAAAAGCCCAACATCGGCAAAACAAGTTCAAATGCTTCATCGGCAGGTCGCAGCCTAAACAGTTCATAAGCCGAGTTCGACAAGTGTAAACCCTTCTTCAACCTCGTAAAAAGACCGCAGATTTCTATGGATCAAGAATGTGAGGCCTTTGGATGACCTAAAAAGTATCGACCACGGCCCCGCCTCTCAACACCAACTCGGGAGGAGTTGTTTCAGATTTAGTCAGATTTAACACGCAAGAAATGCAAAGTGCTAATCCGAGAAGAGCAAGGAGAATGTAAGGTCGTTTATTTTGTAAGTAAAACCTTGGCCGACACAGAAACAAGGTATCTACCGCTCGTAAAGTTAATGCTAGCCTTAGTAATGGCCTCAAAAAAGTTGATCCACTATTTCCAGGCACACAAGATAGTAGTACTAATAGAGCACCCAATCAAGTCCTTATTGCAACAAGGAGACTTAACAGAAGAATTGAAGAAGGCAAGAGCCTTGGGGCCAAGATGACTTGGAGTTCGTGCCCGTAATGAATTAAGGGCCAGGTTTTGGCCGACTTCGTGGCAGAATTCACGCCTGAATCCATCGAACGTCGGGCTCCGTTGAGCCAAGATGAACGAGGTCCCAGCAAGCAAGGAGAATTCCAGCCAAAGGCCAAGGAACAAAGGAAGGAAAAGCTCAGACCCTGCAGCATCTACATCGGCGACTCATTTAGACTGTTTGTCGATGGAAGTTCAAACCGACAAGGAGCGGGGGCAGGAGTGCTGCTGATATCCCCAGATGGGGAAATAATAGAACAATCCATCCGTTTGGGGTTCAAGGCCTCAAACAATGAAGCAGAATACGAAGCATTAATTGCAGGACTAAAGTCGGCAAAGAAGAAGCAGAGATGAGGTAATAGTTTTTTGTGATTCACAGTTAAGTGTTAACCAGTCAACAGGAGAATTTGCAACCAGAGACAAGAGGATGTCAGCATATGCAAAAGAGGTCATCAGATTGGCAGCCCTGTTTTAGAACTACCGACTTCTCTAAGTAAGCCGAGATGATAACAGCCACGCCGACGCGTTGGCTAATCTGGCAAGTTCAATACAGACTGGAAAAACAAGAACGATTATGATTGACTATATGTCGGGCCCGAGCATAGAACCACAGAACGCAAAATAAGAAGCAATGTGTGTGGACATGGGGCCAAGCTGGATGGACGCAATTGTTGCATTCCTGAAAGAAGGAAAGCTACCAGAAGACCGAAAGGAGGCACACAAAGTCAGGTTGAAGTTGGCAAGATTCACCGATCATGGACGCGACATCTCTGTAAGGTCCTTCATCGACCCTTTTAAGGTGCGTACACCCTTTACAAGTTAAAGATTTTTTATATGAAATTCATGAAGGAATTTGTGGAAGCCACACTGGGGGCAGATCATTAGCCCATAGGGCCATCACCTAGAGGTATTGGTGGCCCTACATGCAAAAAGATGTAGAAGCATACGTAAAAAAGTGCGAACAATGCCAAAGGTTTGCACCTTTGGTTCATCACCACCACGACTGAATCCAAAGATCCAAATTTTGGCCGCTTGCCCAATGGGGCATGGATCTCGTTGGACAACTTCCCAAGCAATCAAGAGAAAATACTTACTGGTAGCAACAGATTACTTTACAAAGTGGATAGAGGCAGAGCCTCTTGCCAAAATCCGAGATGTGGACGTCAAGAATTTCATATGGAAAAACATTATCACCAGATTTGGCATCCCAAGGGCCATTGTTGCCGACAACGGAACACAGTTTGACAGCAAACTTATCAAGAACTTTTGTGTGAAATTCAAGATCAAGAATTACTTTTCAACACCAAGTTTCCCCCAAAGTAATGGGCAAGCAGAAGCATCCAACAAAGTAATTTTGGATGGAATAAAGAAGCGGCTGCAGGCAGCAAAAAAAAAGTGGGTAGACGAATTGCCCAACGTACTTTGGGCATATCGGACAACACCGAGAATCAACAGGGGAATCCCCCTTTGCCATGGCTTATGGCATAGAAGCAGTCATTCCACTAGAAGTCGGCATTCCAGGGATCTGAACCCAGGGAGTTAAGAATGGGACCAATGACATACTCTCAGCCCGAGATCTGGATCTTTTAGAAGAGTGAAGAGAGAAGGCTGCAATTCAACTTGCAGTATACCAGCAACAGCTTGCCAGAGCTTACAACAAAGGGGTCAACCCAAGAGATTTCAAGTCGGCGACCTAGTCTTAAGAAAAGTCGTCGGCAACAAGAAGGATCCCAGAGAGGGCAAGCTTGGCCCAAACTGGGAAGGACCATATAGAATTACTTCGGTGTTAGGAAATGGAGCTTATCGGCTTGAAGACAATGAGTGCAAAGCATTGCCAAGACCTTGGAACACTTGTAATTTGAAATTCTTTTATCATTAGATATTCATTATTTTTGGCCGATGTCATCAATAAAATCTTCTCAGAATTCTTCAAATGCATATGATTGATAAAGATACTTAATATTGTTTCTGAAAAACATGAACAATGAGAACCCAAGTGGAACTTAGGTTCACATTGAGGGCAGAGAGCAGGCAAAGATACAAAGTTTACCACTTGTTGAAATTTGTAGCAATTGACAAGTTGGTCAAACCAATACAAAGTTTACCACTTGTTGAAATTTGTAGCAATTTACAAGTTGGTCAAACCGATACAAAGTTTACCACTTGTTGAAATTTGTAGCAATTTATAAGTTGGTCAAACCGATACAACGTTTACCACTTGTTGAAATTTGTAGCAATTTACAAGTTGGTCAAACCGATACAAAGTTTACCACTTGTTGAAATTTGTAGCAATTTACAAGTTGGTCAAACCGATACAGAGATTAACACTTGTTGAAATTTGTAGCAATTTACAAGTGGGAGTCAAGCCAAGATTACTGCTTCTCTTCGCTTGTTAAAATTTATAGCAATTTACAATTTGAAGTTAAGCCGACATATGATCATCTGTTGAAATTTGTAGCAATTTACAGGTTGAGGTAAAAACTAAGTATATTGTTTAAACCCTTGTTGAAATTTGTAGCAATTTACAAGTAGGTTAGACCGAGATCACTGTTTAAACACTTGTTGAAACTTGAGAAAAATTTGCAAAGTCAAACATTGAACAGTATATGCTTTACACTTGTTGAAATTTATGAAAAGTTTGCAGGTCAGTATCTTGCCGAAGTAAGACTTATAGTTATGATACCCGAGGTAAGTAACCCCGGGAAGATTGCACAAAAGAGGCAAATTATGAAAGGCATGCAAAATATTCTAAGTATAGAACAAAGCAATCAAGAAGAAATTAAAAGACCAAAGCATACAGACAAAAATAGTCACAGTTGTGTACAAAGAAGGCACATCGGCCATGGAATGAAGCTTACATAGTCCAGCAAATAAAAGAAAGTACAAAAAAAGAAAAGAGAACAAAAGACATTTCAAGATTCTTCAACATCAACAGATGGTTGGGCTAGGACCTCGGAGGACTCTGGGAGAACCACATCGGTATCTTTTCCTGCCACAACCTCGGCATCTTTTTCCACCTCGGCGTCTTTTTCTGCCGCAATCTCGGCGTCAATTTCTGCGACTATTTGATCAAGACTTTTTTCAACCAAGTGGACATCGGATAATGCTTGTTCAGGAGCGGCCTCTTTAATGACCTCCTCATCTTCCTCGTTAGTCAAGTCAAGGACTTGATCACCCTAAGGAGGAGACTTGGTCTCATTGGTATCCTTGGGCTTCCTTACTAGCGCATCAGTATCCTTATCCTCATCCTCGGCTTCAGACTCGGATTCATCTTCATCCTCAGTTTGACTTGGAGGTGGAGGAGTAGGGAATGGCAGAGGAATAGCATCGGCCTTGCGCAATGGTGAGTCATCTAGGATATTAAGCTTCTTGGCAAGAGACATCCAACCAAGGGAGAAGCCCCTGTTGCATGCCTGCCTGACTTGAAGTTTGTATTCCTCAGTAACGTCGGCCATGCCTTGGGCATATGCCTTTTCATCAGACGTCTTGATCTTGGCATCCTTGGTGGCCAAAGCCTCTTGGAGCTCCTTCTCGGCAATTTGCTTTTTCCTCGACCTCTTTCCTTTGAGCTTCACGACATTCTTAATGGCCTCAGATTCAAATTTTTTCTTGACCAGAGATTTGGGCTTTAGTAGCAGCCTCGGCTTGATCTTCCAATTTCTTCATTTTTGATTGAAGGCCTTTATTTATCTTTTGAAGGGCTGCAAACTCCTTCTTCAAGTCATTTAATTTCTCCCTGGTCTCAAAGGATTGCATGGAGAAGGAGTATGCATCTTTGTACCGAAAAGAACACAAAGCAAAAAGTTATTACAGAATTTTACAAGTATAGAGAGATGAGGATAAAACAAGTTACCAAGTGAAGACACTTACTTGTACACAACGTTGAAGCATAAAAGCATAATTTTCGTACTCACTCATTTCAGCATTCTTTTCTAGATCACCTGGAAGAAGAAGAGCGGTACTGAGTGCAATGCCGATATTTATATCGTCGGCGCTATCACTGGCGAGGACAGGCTTGTTCTCCAAAGTAATTGCAGGCGTCCAGGGGACGTCTGGTACTTTGGATTTTGAAGTCGTTGCGGAGGAGGACCTCGGCCTCTTTGACTTTAAGGATTCTGTTGGCTAGGTCTCTGCTTGCCTCTTTCCAGCGAAGGGTTGGGATTTGCTGCTCTCGGCCAATTGTGAGATGGGCAAAGCATCCTCAGCCTCAGCCTCAGTAGCTTTGGTCTTTGGCTGAGCCTTCTTTGTTCTTTTTGGTTTTGGTGGGGGCATCGTTTGGGTTGGAACCATATCGACATCGGCTGGTAGGTCGGCTAGGAGATCTTGGACGACAGGCTTTGGGCGAACCATTTCGGCAGTTTTGACAAGTCTGCGCCGGCGTTTTCTTTCAGGAATTGGTACCAAGTATGGTACCGAGGTGGAAGGTTGATTGGTTGGATCAGATGTGGACTCTTGATCTGTTCGAGATGAGGAAGCGACTTGAGTTGTGGCATTAGGTGGAGAAAGGCTCTTTTTCACCCTCCTTGGAACGCCGGGCAAAGTGGATTTGTACGTTGGGATGAAGTTCAGTACCAAGGGAGCCTTGCGCTTGTGAATCGGAAGGTCTAGGAGCTTCTTTAGATCTTTTCCAAGAAAATAGGACTGGCAGAAGTCTTTTGGTGGCTTACGAACGTCTGCGAAGAAGAACACAACATTAGAGACAGACAAAATCTTAAGGATAGGGAAATAACAACTAAGTGATTAACACTGGGCTCTTACCCTTGCCCGCTTTAACCGTTCGAGGAAGAGGGTAGAGATGGACAACTTCGTCTGGGCCAAATTCCCAATTTCCAGAAGCAATAAGATAATCATCTCCAGCTCCTTTGTTAGAGTCTGGGAGGTCGGCTACAATTTTGAATTCGGTGGACCTCGGCTTGAGGTAATATACATAACCCTTTTCTTTCAAGTTAAGGGCACACATAGTATAACAGTATTGGATGTCGGCAAGGGTGATCCTAACATTCTCTTGCCGGGCTAAAGCTATGATACCATTAAGCACTCTATAGGAGTTAATGGTGAGTTGCATAGGGTTCAGGGTGTAGTAGTGAAGAACTTCACGAAAGAGGGGATTAAGTGGGAGCCGAAGTCCACATTCAACAAAAGCCACAATAGGGAAAGGCATCGTATTATCTGTAGGCATAATGGAGTCATCATCCCCAGCTAGCTTAAGGTGAACATCATTAGGAATAGAGAACTCTTGCCTAAAGAATTCGAGTTTGGTTGGGGTGTTTACCCTATGTCTCCACATACCCATGATTTTTGTGTAAAGGTACTTGACTACAGAAACAAGGGTTACTGGGACCTCGGCTTAAACCTAGGTATATACTGGTAAGGATTGTTTCAGTTTTTCCTAAGAATTGAAGGTTCTATAAACAAATCCCAACCCTAAATCTATGAAAGCGAAGATTGGAGGCTTGAATCTGAGAAAAACACAGAAAACAAGAGACAAGAACAAGTTTTCAGAATCAAGAACGAGGGTGGCCTGTAAAGAGCCTAAAGAATACAAAGAGTTAAAGGCCCGTAGCGATGGTGAAACAAAGGTAAGTGTTCATGACATGTGCAAAATCATGAAATAAGATGCATTCAGGTGAATGATTCACAAATTAAATGCTTGAACAGAACAGTAAAAACAGGAAATTCCAGAAACAATCAAGGATTGGGAAAGGAAGGGCCAGTTGCTTACCGGATAAAGTGAGGCCGGAATGAAATTCGCCGAGAACAGGCGACGGTTGAAGCAGTAGCGAAAGCTTCGCAGGAATGGCAGAACAAAGGCAGTTGCAGAGTTTGGAGCTTAGAGCAATGGCAGATTCAAAGAAGAAAGAGCTTTAGAGAGAGAAAAACAAGTGAATAGAATGCAAAAGTAAAGAAAGAAAGAGGAAAAAACAAAGTTTTGTTAAAAAACCTGAAATAGCAGCAAAACAGGGCATTTAATGCGCCTGGAGTAATGCAGACGTCAGGCGGCGCAGACAGATGAAAGACGGCTTGCAATCGCGTCATAGACACGAGCCAATAGAAAACGCGTAAAAAAAAAAACGGTTGGGAAGTGATGCATGACAGCTCATGCGCGTAGGAGAGTTCATTGGAATTCTTGTTCCTAAAAGAAGATATGTCGGCTTGAGATAAATGACCTCGGCTAAAGAGATCATGTGCCAAAGTACTGGAAAGAGGAACAATGTAGGTTCCATCACCTTAGAATGCCGAGGAAATAGAACCTAGGGGGCAGTTGTGGGGATATATTTTATGAGTACCAACACGTGGCATGGTGACGCCGACGTGTCAGCCGAGGTGCCACGTGTCGTGGTAGTTATGCCGAGGTAATCTCGGGGTTGCCGAGGTTATCTCCGAAGATATCGGAATCCGGGATAAACGGATAAAGGACAAGAGTCCTAGATTGAGAGAAGACTTCAGTTTGGGTAAAGATGAAACTCTTAGAGAGTTTATCCTAATTTCACTGGAAGTTCCAGACTAGCAACAATCCTGAGTCCATTGGAGTTAGGCTCCTATTGGGGCTAGGATTGTATTGGCTATAAAAGAGAGACACCCCCATGGGTCTAAGGTATGTTTTTAATACTCAAGCTTGTGAGTTGAATACTTTATTATCTTTGAGAGATATACTGACTTGATCGTCGGAGTGCTCCCGGGTGGAAGAACTACATGAAGCCTTTCTTCTCGTGCAGGCAGACAGGTGCCATCTATTCTACGTGTTCTACAAATTGAATTACCTAGGAGGGCAGCAGATCGAAAATCACTCACACAATTACAATTAATGTACAGAATAATGGAGGGGTGAACTACTCACCGTGAAAGTGACATATAAATGCATTTGTAATTTTGTACCAAAGCACCGCAGTTCATGGGATTTTGATGCCTTGCCCTTAGAAATTTTTTTGAAGAAGAGAGAGACGCAAAGCTCATCATTCATTTCCAATTCCATTGCAACATATAGCATATGATTGTGCTTCCTCCTCGGTGCCAACCTAGTTGGGATTGCGGAGTGCTAGCTATGATGCTTTTTGCACTCCCCTCCTTTATTGATGTATTTTGTTGCATTTTTTGCTCATTTCATTAATATAGTTTCTTTCTCTTTGCTGATCAAAAAAAAAATAAATAAATAAATAAATAAATAATTAATGAATTACCCATGTTTGAAAGCAATCATAACATAATTTGACAAAAGTAAAATTAATAATTTTCATACAATTGACCTACCCTTCCCCCTTTCCCTCCTAATTTATATATAACCACAATTTATTTTGAGTTAATTACATTTTACCCCTTTATAGTTCGTCTTTTCTTTTTTTTCTTTTTTTTCTTTTCTTTTTTTTTTTTTTTTGTAAACCACAAAAAAAGAATTTTTTTTTTTATTGGAAACATATAACCCCCTTATGGTCAAGAAATATGCACTTAACCTCCCCCTAATTTGGAGTAAAATGCAAAACTTAACTCTATTAACAAATTTTGCAAAACTTTCATATTGTCCTTAACTTTTTTTTTCAATTTTCTTCTAATTGCCATCTCAACCTAATGACTCTCTCACTCCGTAGGATTCTCCCTCTCTTCATTTTTCTTCATTTTATTTCTTTCTTCTTCTCTTGCTCTCTTTTCATTTTCCTTCATTTTCTTTCCTTTTTCATTTCTTCTCTGCTACTTCACGGACATCACAAGTGGCCAATGGTTGCCCCAGCCGAAAACACCACCATGATTGCTGGTTGCAACAATATTCATTACATTTTATTAGCACCGTTTACCACGGCATAATGTACCGTATATATACATATCTTTTATCGGTTAGTAACTAAGTAATAGCAGTTTGAAAGTCAAAATTTGATATGTAATGGTTGAAAAACAATGTGCACATGAGCGATATGTGTCATACTTTTTACGGGGTAAAATTGTAAATTTTATTAATTAGTCACTACTACAAAAATAGTTAAAGATCACACTTTGACAAAAAAAAAGATCTCACTTTTATTGGAAGTGTGATAAAAAAAATTATATTGATATTTTAATCACATTTAATTTGATTGAGTGTGATAATATTTATTTTTTATGTCACTTTTCAATTAAGTGTGATTATATATATATTTTTTAATCACACCTTCTAATTAAAAGTGTGATTATATATACACTACTACTTTTTAATCACACTTTTTAAACAAGTGTGATTATATATATATTTTTTTAATCACACATTCTAATTAAAGTGTGATTATTTATATATTTTTTAATCACACCTTTTTAATTAAGTGTGATTGTATATACACTACTACTTTTTAATCACACTTTTTAAGTAAGTGTGATTATATATATATTTTTTAATCACACATTCTAATTAAAGTGTGATTATTTATATATTTTTTAATCACACCTTTTAATTAAAGTGTGATTATATATGCACTACTACTTTTTAATCACACTTTTTAAACAAGTGTGATTATTTATATATTTTTTAATCACACTTTTTAAGTAAGTGTGATTATATATATATATATTTTAATCACATATTCTAATTAAAGTGTGATTATTTATATATATTTTAATCACATCTTTTTAATTAATGTGTGATTATATATACACTACTACTTTTTAATCACACTTTTTAAGTAACACTACAAGAAAAGTGGGCTTATGAGACAGAACTTTTTGCGACGACACATTTGTCGTCGCAAAAAATGTGACCTTTTGAGGCGGCACAACTTGCCGTCGCAAAAAATGTGACCTTTTGGGACGGCACAATTTGCCGTCGTAAAAAATATGACTTTTGAGACGGCACGACTTGTTGCCTCACAAAAAAAATGTGACTTTTGAGACGCATAACTTGCCGTCGGGAAAAATATGCCTTTTTGAGACGGCACAATTTGTCGTCACAAAAAAATGTGACTTTTTGAGACTTCATATATATAGTTACAAAATGGTTTAAATAAATGCAATGGTATTTTTCTATCATAAAAAAAAAAATTGAAAAAAACGACGTCGTCTTACTCTTTTAATATAACATTTCTTTTTATTCATTTTTTCATCTTCTTGTCTCTATCTCTATCTCTCGCTTCTTCTTTCTCTCTCACTCATCACCCTTCTCTCTGCTCATCTGCCTCTCTTTTTCTCTCTGTCTCTCGTCTCTCTTCTCTTCTCTCTCTCACGATCACTCTTCTCTGTCATTCAGATGTCTCTCTTTCTTTATATCTCTGCTCTATCTCTCTTCTTTCTCTCACTCAACACTCTTCTCTGTTGTCCTGCTCTCTTTCTCTCGTGTCTCTCGCTCATCTCTCTTCTCTCTCTGCCTCTCTCGTTTATCTCTTTTCGCTATTTTTTTCTCTCTTTCTCTCTTTGTCTATCTCTAACATCTTTTGTTTCTTTTTTTTTCTCTCTATCTCTCTGCTCTCTCGCTTATCTCTCTTCTCTCTCTCTTTTTTTATGTCTCTCTCGTTAATCTCTTTTCGCTTTCTTTCTCTCTCTTTTTGTTTATCTCTTGCTCATCTCTTGTTTCTCTCTCTTTTCTCGCCTCACTCTCTCTATCTTTTTTCTCTTTGTCTATCTTTATCTCTTTCTCTCGCTCGCCTCTCATTTATTACTTTTCTCTTTCTCTGTCTACCTGTCTGTTTGTCTGTCTCTCTCTTTCTTTCTCCATCACTGTGTTCGCCTTGCTCACTCTCTCCCTCATCTCTTCTCTATTTATTGAGCTCCCTCTCGATTTATCGATCCAACCATGTTGGGGACCCCCAGTGGGCGGTAACCCCCAGCACCCCCACCTCCACGTGGGGGGCTGTGAGGGCAAGAGTAAAAATAAATAAATAAATAAATTTTTTTGAACCAATCAGAAAACAGTGGGGGTGGTGGGGGTCACTCCCACTGGGGGTCTAGGGCATTTTTCTTATCGATCCACTACAAGAAAAAGCACTTTTAACGACCACTTTGTCTCTTTCTCGCTCATCACTTTGTCTCTGTCTCTCTATCTCTCTTCTCTATCTATCTCTCACTCATCTCTCCCTCTCACCACCCATCTCCTCTACCACATTTACCACTATTGCAAATGCCATTCCACTACCACCACTACTACCACTATTGCCACTTGTAGACACCCCATTTTTGACTGACCTTAAGACTCAGACGTCACCGATTGAGCGCTCGGTGATGTTGTATATTGTGCTCGTTCAGAAGTCTCAGAGTCACGGCCGTGAGCCCTGCCTCCAAACTTCCGAACCCTCTTCAGATTTTGTCTCTTGCCATAACTGCACTTTTCTCTGCTTTTTCTCAAGGGAGGGAGAGGTCCCAGAGACCATCTCTCGGCTGGGCTACATTTCGTGGCCTTAGGCCATTTTGCCCATTTCGAGTCTTTCCCAGCTGAGTCAGCCGTGTGCCTCTTGCTCGGGACCATCTAATCATCTCCGATTCCTCCGATTTTTGGCATACATCTTATTTACTCCTTTTGAGGGACACTGTCCGAGAGACCCACTGCGGGCGAATGCCACTTTCGTGCTTAATACCTATTTTCGACCTCGAATCGCGGTTTTGGCCCCGAGCATTCGCTTTTGCATCGGTTGCTTCATTTTTGAAAGTACCTCTGCTTTTATCACCACGAAGGTCATCAAGGGTGGAGGCCAGCAATTGTCTCAAAACCAGTTATATTCCTCCGGCGCCCGACGCCTGCTTTTTCTCACTTCCGAGCTGTTGACCACCCTAGGGCCATTTTCTTCAACCCCAAAACCACATATTTGTGTTGTACACACATGGGAGGACCCTAAAGTCTATGGCCGGCCAAGAATTCAAATTGAACCTTTTGAACCCCTCCTAAAAGTGGCCTATTCTCTCTTGTTTTAGAGTTGCCAATTTTGAACCACAAGGTTGTGATGAGGAGACTGGGAGGACACTCTCTCCAGTGGCCGCCGTAAAATCTTCTTGAGCCTTTTGATTGGGGGTGGCCATAGGGCATGGCCACCTGAAACAAAAATAGGTGGCCGGCCATGTTCCTTGGGATGTGTGCTTTACAGCTGTATAGCTTTTTCCCCCAAAATATCTGATTTCGGGGGACTTTGGTAGAGGGGGGAAACTTAATCCCTTTTTCCTACACATTTTCCCTCCATTGCCCCACCATTCTTGCATACATAACAGCAGCTCTAGCTCTCCCTCAAGGGTAAAAAAGATTGCTCTCAAGCATAGAGACACACATCCCTCTCTATCTCTCTCATTTTCTCAAGTTCCAACTCCATTTCTTCACTACCACCAAGCACCACTACCACTACTCCATTCCAGCAGGAAGGAGAGGTTTTTCAGAGGCTTAGAGGCATCATTCCTTGGTCCAAAAGGCAGCAAAGAAGTGGGCTTCAAGGGTAAGTCCATTTTCCCCCTTTTTTAGCTCATTTTGGCCACATCTTTCTAGCCTATTTTCTTGCTGTTTTGGGCTCTGACCCTAACTGAAAGGGTCATTTTTTTGAGCCATTCTTCATGTTTGTTTAAGGGCTCAACCCTGTTTGAGCCCCCCATTTGGTACTTGCTTCAATACCCTCTTAAATACCATAATCTTGCATGATATTTCTAGCCTATCTGTGATCTATTTTTTGAGCATGATATAAACTGTGAGTTGGCTTATTTTGAGCCCCTCTACAACATTGTAGAAGGTCTCAACACTGTTTGGGGCCTCCATGTAGCACTTACCATTATACCCCTCTTTGGCCCCCATTTTTGCATGCTTTTTTAGGCTTATCTAGCTTCTTTTTTCGGCCATCATCAGAACTGAAAATGGCCATATTTTGACCTTCTTGGAATATCTCATTAAGGGTCTTTGGATGTTTGATGAATTCTTTGTATACCTCATGTTATAGCCTCTTGTTGGCCTATTTCTTGCATTGCATTTTGAACATGTTTTCATACTGATTTGAGGCTTGTCATATATTTTAAATGTTCATATTTTTAGTCCCTATTCAGTGTTGTAGAAGGGTATTTTTCCATTTGGGCTTTGCATCTATCACTTGCTTCATTACCTCATTTGCGGAGCCATTTTTGTATGCCATTTTAGCCTTACTTGTGATTGCTGTTTGGCCTTGTTTTGTACTGTAAAAATGTGAGTTTTGGGGCTGCCTTGCTTCTGCTTTTTCATGTCATGTATCAATTATGCATGTATTGTATAGCTGTAAGCCATTTCGTGCATTTATCTTCGCATTTCGGGATCATTTCATGCATCGGGTATTATTTCACCTCATTTCGGGGCTGTTTTGCCCCTCATTTTGCCACTGATTTTTGCATGTTTGCATATCATATTCCATGTCTTTGCCATTAGAGTGGCATTTCAGTGCCCGAGGATCCGTTCTCGATTTGTGTGCCCGCGGGCACGCACTTCGAGGTATCTTGTTTTCATCTGATGGCCTCCTGTGTAAGAGTGGCTGAGGCTCTCTCATGTTGGTATAAGCCCATTATTGCATTGTGTATGCCGTTTCATCCATAGCATTGTGTATGCCCGGTTGTGTATTACCTCGTGCAGCGTGTATGCCATTCCATGACATTGTGTATGTTAAGGTTGCATATTAGCTACATTTCATGCATATCATGCATATTGCATCATGTTCGGGATAAGAGTTAGCCCGGGCACGGGAAACGAGGCACGTTTCGTACTCCGAGCGACGGAACGGGTCTCAATTCCCAAGTCACCGACACTCCGGATTATCCATGATGGAGTTAGGTTTTGTTGTAGCATTCATATGCATTCATTCTATATTGAGTTGTGCAATCGATATGCGTGATTGGTGGCACGATGATCGAGGCATGCATATATTTGTGAAATACATTGATATGCCCCTTTCCTGCTCTCTGTTGCAGCAAAATAAAGAATCAGTAACTTTTCGGAGTCTGGCACGCATTTCGAGGAACATTGCAAATAGAGGCTAATTGGGGCATCGGTGGATTTCAGCGCCATGACCCAAACATGCATCATTTTATCATCCTGAAGTGAGTCAAGGCGCCTCGCTTGCATGCCGCTTCTGCTTTTCTTAGTTAATTTGTTAATTAATTAGGAATTTGTATATTATTCGGACTGTAATATTTGGACTGTATTATTCTTTCATTTGGGACTGTATTATTTATTCGGACCCTCTGCGCGAGGGCAAAATTGTAATAAGTGTGGGTGAGTGTGATGTATGTTTTCCAACCCCACGTCTTTCTTCCCTTTTATTTACCCGCTTATGATGGTTAGATATAGGGCATATTTCAATTAGCATAACAATATGACAGCATGTTTGCAACATTCATCTGTTTTGCACGCACCGGGCTCGGCGCATCATACAAACTGCATTTGTATTTCAATTCCAAATTGAATACGTGTTAGTTGCAGCATTTCATATGCCATGTTTAGAATAGCCGAGCCTGCTATAATTTGCATCTTTGCATGTGTTGCATTAGGCAATTCTATGCATCTAGGATCATGCATGGATTTCTGACAAGCTTCTATTTTGGCTTGGAGTACTCGGTGAGTTTTATGCTTTAGCATCCTTGCATGCGTGTGAGTGTTGCCATGAATAGCATGCTTACCATGAGGCTAGCTGCTTATGTGATATAACTTCCTTGAATGCCTGTGGGTGGAGGTTGAGTTCCTTGAATTGGGACAATTCATCAAATATTTGTTTTTTTTAAGCCCACTAGATAGTGGCAAAACCATTGTTCTTCTAAGCCCACCTGAGGGTGGCAAAATCTGCATTTTAAGCCTACCTGCGGGTAGCAAACCATTTTCAAACAAACAAACATGAAATGTTTTGTTCCAATTCAGGCGATTCAGTCTATACTTGTATGCTGTGCGCATCACATAGTAAACCTAGGCTAATAACCGGAATAAGAACTCACAATGTTTTCAAAATAAGATATCATGGTTAGTAGAGGCCGGTCTTTGATCGGGGAAGGGGTGCTCACGGCGACCTTCTAATCGTACCCAAGTTCCTGAGCCGAGGCAACTTTGGTGATGACGGACAGTGGCCTTTGGCACGAGTCAGGGATTCCTAAATTTCCTATTAAAATATTTAGGTGTGGCGACTCTGTATCTGGCAAAGCAGTCCATGTTTGGCACTTCTTTCAAAAAAAAAATCTGTTTTCAAAACGATTTGCCGGATTTGGACTCTTTGGTTCAAGATTAAGAACTGTGACATTTGAGTCCTTCGAACTGTAGTGACCCAATATCGAACCAGAACCCGGGGGGGGCTCGCACTCCTTTCCCCGGGATGCGTTCGGGGACGTCTACAGTTTCTGGCGACTCTGCTGGGGATTTAGAGAACTTGACTCGAACTCATGATATCTGGTTTTGATTACACTTGTGTGTTTCTTTGCATTGCATTTGCATTGGTGTGCCTAGGACACCGTGTTTGCCATCTGTTATTCCTGAGTGGTTTGCCGGAGGCTTGTCTTGTCAAGGCATGTCCATAAGGCTGACGATTCTGCTCTGCCAAGATAGGAACACAAACCCGGTTTTACCGGGCACCCTTTGACCATTCGACCTAGTGCATATTCGGATCCATAGTGACCATTCCAAACTAGGACAGGTTGCTTACCCGTTTATAGGTTGTTTGAAACCGCTGTGTGCGTAGTAAAACCCTAGCTCCTGACAAAATAGGACAGGGAAACCCTACCCCAACATAAGGGTGTTTTGGCTCTCACTTATCTGCTATGTGCTTGTTAGAGTGTGTCTCTCACAGGAATGCATGTATCTCTGAGTTTGGGCATCGAACTGCGGGCATCGATCAAGATATCGAGAATCGGTTGTGCGGATATCGGATTGATTTTGGGGAAACGATACTGAGAATGATGATCAGTGATTGAGGACAGTGTATTTTCAGCTTATCAACTGTGTGTTGTATGCCCAACTGTGTGTTGTGTGTATTTAATTTAAGCTGTTATGCTGCCCGTTTATCTGGTTAGTTATTTCCTTTTCGCTTTATTATCTTTTTGCTAGGGCGGTTTTTTAGCACAATTGCTTCCAAACCAGTAGATACTCCCCAAGCACTTTGGACACGAGGTCGCCGACTCAATCGATCTGAGGATCTGGTTGACGGACATCCAGTGTTCCACTCTCTACCCCCAGTTATCAGAAGAAGGCCGAGGAGGCGCAGTGTGTCAGAACAGGGATTACCGGGACAGAGGGCTACTTTGTGATGCTGATAAAGTTGAGATTTACGTATCCGCCATAGAGATACATTTACAGTCATTGAGATGGAGCAATGAGAATACATCGAGGATGGAGGCGATGATGCGCCAAATGCACGAGAGCATGAAACAGATGCAAGAGGATGCCATCCGCCAAGCGAATTTGCTAAACAACAAGCGCGATCATGGCCCAAAGGCGAAGTGATCACTAGGTCGCAATTAGAATGCGTACCGCTTCACATCGAGCTCCTCCTCCACCGGCTCCACTACTCGGCAGGCACCTCGGGTCGAAATACCGCCAAATCCTCGAATACCCTCCCGAACACCTGGAACACCCTACCCAATGTCCAGAATATCCAAGAGGACACCAACCTTCCAATGGGGCTTCGCCCCCGCTTCTGCCGCAACTGTCCAAGAATCTTACACCCAACCACCCGGACTCTCCATTCGAGTTCGAGGTAGATCATACAGCTCTAAAACTGAGTAAGTTGGAGAAGCTTTTCAAGAAATCGCAGGGGGTGAAGGCCATCCCAGACATCGAAGATAAGTACACCGACGTGGCCGTAACATTGCCAGACAGATTCAAGATGCCACAGATTGATCGTTTTGATGGGTCAGGGGATCCTATGGTCCATCTCCGGCTATTTTCAGACATCCTGAGGCCAATGGGCCTAACCCGACCACAAAAGCTTTCCCTGTTTGGCCGAACTTTGTCGGGTGTGGCAGCCATTTGGTACGCGAAGTTAGAAGATGACGTGAAAAGAAGTTGGGATGAGATGACTGAGGCCTTCGTTGCATAGTACTCGTACAATACACAGATTGAGATTACAATCCGTGATCTCGAAACGACGAGGCAGGAACCTAAGGAGTCTTTCTCCGATTTTGTAACTAGATGGAGGGCAAAGGCGTCGATAATGACCTTGAGGCCTACAGACAAAGATCAAATCCGGATGATTGTGCACAATCTCCAACCGAAACTCATGCAGAAGATGATCGTACTCCCCTTTCCCACCTTCTCAGATTTACACGAGATGGGGGTACAGATCGAGGATGCGATGAAGCAAGGTCTGATCGACCAGGATCAGGAGCAGCCCCGAAGGACATTCAACCGCAATAACAACGCAGGCCCGAGTGGCGCTGCAAACACAAGGACTTCGAAGGTCGGTATGGTCACCACCACTACCCCTCCCCATCCAAGGCCCGCGGCAGCCACACCCTTTTCCAGTACATCCGAGAGCAGTACCCAAGCCCCGAGATATCAGTCCAGAGGCCAAAGAACCTTCACTCCACTATACATGCCTTTGTCCAAGGCTCTCGGGGTTCTAATAAAAAAGGGGCATCTGAAACCCCTAGAGCCGAGGCCATTACCAAATCCACTCCCCCCTTCCCACAACCCGACCAAGTACTGTGCGTACCACCAGCAGCATGGCCATGATACAGACTAATGTTTCCGGTTGCGTCACAAGATTCAGGACCTCGTTGACAAAAATATTATTCTGCCTCCCGAAAGACCCAACGTCACAACCAACCCACTCCCCGCACATAACTAAGATCCACCACCCAAAAGAGTCAACCTCATCCAAACTGGGGTTGTGTCCTACGATCCTAGTATCTATATTACTCCCTCTCACCTACCCAAGCCGGAGGTGATCCTTCTCAGACCGACTTGTGCATGTTGGACACCTTCACAACCCAATCTGAGCCAGAGATGGTGACCTCCGAAGATGGAACAGGACAGGTTTCAGAGGAGAGTGGAATTGTTGCATCTGGGATTGAACAGCCTGGGAATTATGCTGGAGGAGTCTATGATCCAAACGGATACATCCTACCAGCGGGCCAGTCGGAGCTGAGTGTGGGGCTGCCAGAAAAAGCTGAACTGTGCATGATTCGGAGGGACAGACTTGAACAAGGGGCAGATGATCTGACAACAGTGGAAGGGGACTTTGCCAACCTCCAGTTCTTCAACGACCAAGAAGCAGGGGATGCAACAATCAACTGGTTTGAATATGGGGAGTCGGCAAAGATTACCGGATGGTTAGATGATTAGCCAGATGTCGTGGAACTTCAGCCAGAGCAAGGCCCGGCAGGGGCAAGGGTATCAATGATGGCCGGAAGGGCCGAGAGTCAGAATGGATTGCCGGAGAGCGCTGGTACAAAGAATTTCGCTCGGGATCAAGATATTGTGAAAACTGAACAACAAATCGTGCTAACGCACGAGGAGCAAGAGAAGAAGTAGGATTCTGAGAGAATCCGAAAAGCCAAGAACCATGAAGAAGTTAAAAGTGCTGCGAGCACGAGAGTAGGATATGCTGTGAGCATATGGGATGAAAGTACCGAGAGTACAAACTTGCCAAAACCAGATAGGTGTCTGTTGAACGCTAGCGGGATGTGGTGGGAAGACGATGACTTATGTCTTGCCCACACGGATGAAGATTGGGCAGGCGCCTAACCAGATGATACTTGGTACCTCGATGAGGTGGACCACATGACCAGGAGCGGGCGGTACTTCAAGCCCCCATACCTAGACCAACCCGAGACATCTGGAAAAGATAAGGAAGTTGAGAAACAGAGAGAGAAGCAAATTGAAGAAGAAGCTGTACTGAGACAGTTAAAGAAGATACAGGTAGACATCTCCATCTGGGGACTGCTTATGGCATCAAGGGTACATAGACAAGCCGTCCTATCTGTTATGGACAAGGCCAAACTCTCCATTGATACTACACCAGAGCAGCTGGTTGGGCTGGTTTTTCCGGGAGGAGGTTCCCCGGCATTAACCTTTTCAGATAAAGAACTGCCGCCTGAGGGCGTGAATCATAACAAACCCCTCTACATCTCCGTGGAATGTAGAGATAAGTGGATACCGGTGGTACTTGTTGATACCGGGTCTGCTATCAATGTCTGCCCAGCCAGAACAACATATGCAATCGGGTTGAAACCCGCGGACTTCATACCAACCACTCAGGTGATCAAAGCTTACGATAACACTAGCAGAGAAGTGATGGGGACTGTCAAGATTCAGGCCCAGGTTGGTCCAGGATAACACAACATCGAATTTCATGTCTTGGACGTTCCCGCAACCTTCAACTTACTCTTGGGGCGGCCATGGTTGCACCAAGTAAAAGCAGTCTCTTCCATTCTACACCAGATGTTGAAATACCCTCACGGGAAGCAGGTAGCTATTGTCTTCGGAAATTCATCCATCCACCCGCCGCCGGAAGTGTCTACACCAGTTTTGGAAATCGAGCACGGCACGGAGGATGTGTTCTTATCAGGGTTCACTTTGGCAGAGGTCCGGGTAGTGCAGAATATTATGGCTGTGAATGAAGGTGTGTACGTCAGTGCTCAATCAATTTACCTCATGAACAAGCTACAACATATTCCCGGGATGGGATTAGGAAGGAGCGGCAGGAAAGGAGTCGCAGCATTGGCCGAAGTGCCACACAACCCGCATACCTTTGGACTGGGTTATCTGCCCACCAAAGAGGACTGGTGAGAAGGAAAAAATGGCGGTAGAGCCAGAGCGGCAGTTGGGAAGCCTTGAATTAATGCAGGCCCATCTGTGGTACCCAACGGGCGCTTCGTCCGGAGGGAGGACTTTCCATTTTGCGGCTTCCAGAGCCATGGCTAAACGCGAGAAGAAGCGTGCATCAAAGCCGAGATCTTCTTCGACTGCAACTACGGGGATGACGTTGCCGCAACGAGCAGACCCAACAGAGAGCTTGAACAAATAAGCGGTGGATCCCGAGGGCCTGAGAACTTGAAATGGGGGTATGGCATGTCTCCTCTCGATCCTCCAATCGACCAAGAGTGCTTGGGGATAACTTCGTGGTTTCCATGATTGGGAATGGAGCTGTGGGCCTACCAGACTATCTTGGATGCATCAATCGCACTCTCTCACCGGCAAGACGAGGAGGATTTTTGTCCAAAGAACACGGGTCGGGTAGTGAGCCGAATCGATTCCACCGAGTCTTGTGAGTCGGAATCGAGTTCCACTCGACCGAAGTCTGGTACTCCTAGAGATGTTAACCCGGATGCCACAGTCCTGTCTAGGTTGTCTTTTTCCTTTTCATTTGAGTCTGTTGTAAGTGAATCGGACGATTTGGATGTGCCTAATGAGAATGAACTATCTGTGGTTTCCGAGTACTTTTCTGTGCCCTTGATTTATTGCATTAATTCAGACTTTCAAAACTTTGATGAAAACGACGAGGACGAAGTTCCTCCGGTTTTACAACGTTTAATTGAACAAGAGCAAGAGAGATTTGTTAAACCATTAATGGATGAAATCATTATCGTGAACATTGGTACTGAGGAGGACCCGCGGCTGGTCTAGATCGGGTCCACGTTGTCTTCGGAGGAACGCGAGCGCTTAGTCGCTTTATTAAAAGATTTCAAAGATGTTTTCGCGTGGTCCTACGAAGACATGCCCGAATCGATCCCGAGATTGTACAAGATCGGATCCCCTTGACCCGAGGCCCGACACATCAGCAAAAACTCAGAAGGATCCGCCCGGACTGGGCTCTTAAGATTAAGGAAGAGGTCACCAAGCAAATCGACGTAGGCTTCCTGCTGGTATCTGAATATCCGACTTGGTTGGCCAACATTGTTCCGGTGCCGAAGAAAGATGGCAAGATCCGGATGTGTGTAGACTTCAGGGATTTGAACAGAGCTAGTCCGAAGGACGACTTTTCCTTACCGCACATCGATGAGTTGGTAGACTTCACAGCAGGGCATGCATTGCTCTCATTCATGGATGGCTTCTCAGGATACAACCAGATAGTGATGGCACCAGAAGATAGGGAAAAGACTGCATTCACCACCCCGTGGGGGACATACTGCTACCGGGTAATGCCGTTTGGGTTGAAGAACGCTGGAGCTACCTATCAACGGGCCGCGACCACAATACTACATGATATGATCCACAAAGAGGTTGAGGTGTATGTGGACGACATGATTGTCAAGTCCAAGGAAAGAGAGGGCCACTACACCGCCTTGCATAAGTTTTTCCAAAGGATCAGGGAATTCCGGTTGCGGCTAAACCCTCAGAAATGTACATTTGGTGTTACAGCGGGAAAAATGCTGGGGTTTCTGATTACACAAAGAGGCATCGAGGTCGATCCTTCCAAAATCAAGGCCATCTTAGAAAAGCCACCACCAAGGACTGAAAAGGAGGTGCGAGGTTTTCTGGGTAAAGTGCAATTCATAAGATGGTTTATTTCAAAATTAACCTTGACTTGTGAACCACTTTTTGGCCTCCTGAAGAAAGGAAAGAAGTTCCAATGGGACGGCCGATGTCAAGCTGCATTTGAACAGATCAAAGAATATCTACAGAACCCACCCGTTTTATCGCCACCAGAACCGGGGAAACCGTTGATTTTGTATCTGTCAGTGACTGAAACTACAATGGGCTGCATGCTTGCACAAGAATCAGAAGATAAGGTGGAGAGAGCCATCTACTATTTGAGCAAAAAGATGCTGGAGTATGAGACCCGATATACACCGCTGGAAAAGGCTTGCTTAGCTCTGGTATGGGCCACCAGGAAGCTGCGGCACTACCTGTTAGCTCACTCTGTAATGTTAGTTTCACGACTTGATCCCATCAAATATCTCTTCGAAAAACCAGCACTTACGGGTAGGCTAGCTCGTTGGTTGCTTTTGCTCTCCGAATTTGATCTCACGTACATGACACGCAAGTCAGTGAAAGGAAGCGATGGCGAGTTCCTTGACCACGGTTGAGTGGGACGAAAGCGATTGAGTACTGTTCCGGATGAATCAATTACGCATATCGACGACGAAACTTGGGCGATGTACTTTGGCGAGCGCCAAATCAACATGGGTATGGGATAGGAGTGTTCTTGATAGCACCGACAATTCAGATCCTCTCGCCTTCAAACTCCGATTCAAAGTCTCGAACAATGAAGCAGAATATGAGGCGTGCGTCGCTGGTCTAGAAGCAGCCCTGGAACTAGGGGCAAGACGGTTGGACGTCATTGGGGACTCGAACCTTGTTGTGTCTCAAGCTAAAGGAGACTGGAAAGTGAAAGAGGAAAAGATGATGATGTATCACCAGACCTTGGATTTGCTGATTCCTCGGTTTGAGAAGCTAAGTTTTACTCATCTACTAAGAGAGAACAACAGGTTCGCAGATTCTTTAGCAACTCTATCTTCTATGATAGACATCCCGTGTGGAGTTCGGATGCGTCCAATCATCATCGACTAGAAATTTGTACCTGCCTATGAGTCGATTGCAGCCATAGATAAAGTTCAGGACGAACATCCCTGGTACTACGACATCTGGAACTTCTTGGAGAAAGAAGCATACCCGCCAGGGGTAAATGCCAAAGACAAAAGGGCAATTTGGAGAATGGCAGTTCAGTTCATCATCTGCGGGGGTAAACTGTATAAACGGGGTCATCTGGGAATGCACAAACTGTGCGTTGATGCCGAAGAGTCAAAGCGTCTGATGGAAGCCATCCACGGGGGAGAATGTGGTGCACACATGAACGGGGTAATGTTGGCACGGAAAATCCTCAGACAGGGTTATTACTGGTCCACCATGGAGGAGGATTGTATTGGTTTCGTCCGGCGATGCCACAAATGTCAGATTCATGCAAACCGTATGAACATTCCGCCGTCAAAACTGTACAACATGACTTCGCCATGGCCGTTTTCTGTCTGGGGAATTGATGTAATCGGAGCTGTCACGCCAAAGGGGTCGAATGGGCATGAGTTCATCTTGGTAGCGATAGATTATTTCACAAAGTGGGTTGAGGCCCAATCTTATGCGGTGTTGAAGGCTTCGTATGTCGCAAAATTCATCCGAAACAACATCATCTGTCGCTACGGGGTCCCAAATGAAATAATTTCAGACAATGGTTCCCACTTCAAGAAGGAGGTGATTGATTTGTTGGAGAAATACAATGTGGCTTTTCATAAGTCATCTACCTACCGGCCGCAAACTAATGGAGCAGTTGAGGCCGCCAACAAGAATATCAAGCGCATACTACAGAAGATGGTGGAAACCTACCGGGACTGGCCAGATAAGCTGCCGTTTGCTCTGTGGGGCTACAGGACTTCAATCAGAACTTCTACTGGGGCGACTCCGTACTCATTGGTTTATGGGATGGAGGCCGTTCTGCCTATCGAGATTGAGGTCCCGTCATTACGAGTATTGGCTGAGTGCCAGATAGCCGAAGCGGATTGGCAGCAAAACAGATTTGAGGAACTCATGCTTTTCGATGAAAGAAGGTTGAAAGCACTGTACCACGTCCAAAGTTATCAACGCAGAATCGCCCGGGCTTTTAACAAGAAGGTTAAGTCCAGGAATTTGAAAGAAGGAGATTTGGTACTCAAAGACAATCGAGCCCCCATCCACGACCCAAGGGGCAAGTTCAGACCCAATTGGACTGGTCCCTACATTATCAAGTCAATCTGGTCTGGTGGAGCTGTGGTTCTGATGGATCTAGATGGCTTAGAGTTTTCCCAACCGATCAACATGGACAAGTTGAAGAAATACTACCCCTGAGAGGCTCGCTAGGCCAAAAACCCGAAAGGGCGACCTAGGCAAAATTCAGAGCATAGAAAATTTGAAATTATAAAAACTGAGCTCGCAAGGTTGAAAACCCGCAAAGGGCGGCCTTGGCAAAAGTTAGAGCGCAAAAGGAGAGTAAAAATACCCGAGCGAACCTAAGCCTGAACTACGTAAGGCTTGATTCCCATCTTTGGGATACGTAGGCAGCTTCATCTTGAAGTTCAGCCACAATCTTTTCCCCGATCAACTTTGTCCATTCGATCATCTTAGTCATCTCTATTCATCAGCATTTATCGTGATCTCCGGTACAGTGCTATTCAGACTAGGGGCAACTTTCCGTTGCCACACAGTGCCGCGGTACTATCCAGACTAGGGGCAACTTTCCGTTGCTATGAATTGCCGAGGCACTTTTCAGACTAGGGGCAACTTTCCAGTTGCTAGGATCTGGGGTTGTGCATCTCAGTGACAGATCTCAGGCGTGTCCAGTTCTGATCCATATCGAAAATAGTTTTGAAAAGTTTTAATAAAAGTTGACTTTGCTCAAAATTAATCTTTTTACAACTAAGACCATTTTTGGACCAAAGCGGAGAATCTTCAGTACCACAACCTTCAATTTCATTGATTTCACAACAGAGTTCTCTTGTTCTTGCAGACAATTGAAGTTGCTTTTTATTACACTCATAAAGAAAACTTGAAAGTACTAATAAAGCAATAAATCTGGGGCATAGTCAAGTCAGGTGTCCCTACGCCCCCTCCCAGAGCTAGTCGAAGCCTCTGACGCCAACCTAGGCCCAATCTGTGCCTCCTCATTGAGCCAATCCCAGCACTCGTCAGATAAAGTGCAACTGAAAATAGGGGCGGGGGGCAGGAGCTCTCTAGTCCTCCAGGCCGTAGTATGTCGGGCAAGGTGTGCACCTCGGACCGGGAAAGTGACCGGGTACTCAATCCCCTCCGGAGGGCAAGTCTGATCATGACCAAACTGACGCAGAATACGGAATGGGAAATAGAATACGCAGTGAGTCAAGCCGACCAACCGGATCCGTATCAGATCCCGAACATGCTATAGCTCATTGCCGGAAGGTTAAGCCAAGGACAGCGCCAAGCAATGCGATCAGCAGACAAATTGCACATCCATTCAAACCACCATCCCTCATCAAGGGCGTCAACTAGGCGTTGTCGAAAGAAGTAGCCGCGGGCTGAGTAAGCAGGGCAAGAGTCCACAACTTGCAATTTATCCATCAACCATATCTGGGGAGGGATGAAAAATGAGAGAATAAAGAATAGAGAGATGTGCGATGAGAGAAAAGTGAGATGAGGGTTTTGTGAGAAAAACCGAGCCTGAGGGCCGAGCGATGTGAGCAAATATATATGTGAGATCGGGTGGGAAACATCACCTGCAGCAGTAGTGGACTCCCTGCAAATTTAGTCCTCTCCCGGCGATAGAGAGCATCCAAACCCATCAGTGTCTCGGCCAATGTCATGGCGATACATCTCTTTCCTTCCCTCAAGCCTTGAGCGACTTCAATCAAACGGATGCTAACTCCTCCGGAGCCCGAGACAAACAGAAAATGAGATAGCATGCACAAGCAGAGGGCATGTTGTCGGAAACCTTGCCAATGATGGTCGCTGCGGTCACCGGCATCAGAGAATCGGTAAATCAGGCTCGGGATATCCAACATCCCGTTACAGATCAGAGATCGAGCATCATGCGCGTTGAGACCGCACATCCGTCCTAAAGCTTGGGCGTGGCCAAAACGAGACTGAGGCGAGATCTCTTCTGAGCGTTTAGACTCCATCAAGACCTGAAAATCTTCGAAAGTGGGACATACCTCTTGCCCTCCGAAGCTGAAGACATGCGTCACCGGGTTCCAAAATCTCACTGCGGCATGGAGGAAAGGAAGGTGCAGTGGAGTCTGGCCCAGCGTGAATAGTGCATTCAAGCCGAAACCCCAGAAATTCAACTTTTTCGAGCCATCTAAAGAAGAGATCCAAGATGTGAGATTTTCTACGAGAAATGCCTCCATTTTTGTGCAAAGCAGTGATGAAATGAAAGAGTTCCAAAGTTGGAGCTTTATAGGGGGGGTAAAACACTATTCGAGGACAAGTGTCAGAATTCTAGGAGTTGCAGGAAGGGTGGCCGGCCGGCCACCTATTCTAGCAGGCCGGCCATCTTTGTTTCAAAAAGCGGCGGCCACCTTCGATCTCGGATGCAAAATGTGGCCGGCCATGCATTGGTCCTATTTTGCCCTCCGGAAGGAAGTTTGAGGCATTTCTATGCATCGGGGATGTCGAAGGCCTCCATTTCCCTCAGTTTCGGATGCGTTACATCATCCAGATCGTCCGTCCGAAGTACGCTTTGTTGTATTTTGCTTATCGAGTTGTTGCTTTGTTTATCGAGTTGCAAGTTTTGTCGAGCTGTCACATTTTGTGTTTTGAGTTGTTACTTTTTGTTTACACAATTTTGTTAAGTCTTGTTTATCGAGTCGTTAACATTGTTGTATTTTGCTTATCGAGTTGTAAACTTGCTAAGATTCTGTTATTTCTTAGTGAGTCGAGTTGTTTGATTTGTTGCGTCGGTTCATTACCTGACCCGGTAAATACACAAGGCACATTCCCATTCAATTCCATTTTTGTGCAGAATGATGCGATACGATGCTAAGAGTTTCAAATACAAACACCTTTTCAAAAGCTGTTTCATTCCATCATGTTTTACAACAAAACAAAGGTACAAGTTTTACAGAAAATAAAACTGCCTAACAATATGCAAAGTGCTACAAACTACTAGCAAAAAGTAAAATAAAACAGGAAATAACATCAATATCCTCGGGAGCGGGAATGAGGGGGCCCCCTCATCCTCTTCTGCGGGACAACCTCTGCACCATCATCACCATCCGGGTCGGAGCTGTCATCCTCAGGATCCCCCTCAGCCTCGCCTCCACTCCCAGAACCAAGGCCGGAGTCCCCCTCCTCAGCAGATGTCTCTGACTCACGATCTGCGACCTCCTCCTCCTCCTCCTCATCAGGCTCTACCTCTATAACATGTGCCCTACGTCTGTGAGACGACCTTGCTCCTCGAGCTCCTCGGAAAGGCCTAGATGGCCCTGCTCCCTGAGAAGGCCTGGATGGCCCAGCTCCTCCAAAGGGCCCAGATGGCCCAGCACCTCGACCTCTCTGAGAAGGCCCGGGCGGCCCGGCCCGTGGCGGAGCATATACAGGAGGCATCTGAAAATGAAAAGTTCAATACATCAGTTCACATATGAAAATCAAATGCAGATGCAGCATGCGAGTGGGGTGTGTGTCAGATGTGCTCTACACAGCCTATCAATACAGCAGAATGTTCAAAACCAGCGTGTCATCAGGGAATATGGTAAATGCGGGAAAGATGAACAGTACCTGTACACCCATAATGGCCAACTGTGCCTCCCTCCGTAGGATCATGCCCTCGAATGTGGCCAGTATCCTGAGCATCTCATCCATGTACTCAACTGGAGGCTATAGATACAAATGCAAAACTATCAGTAAAGGAATGAATGTCCAAATATCCGACTGATAAGTCAAAGCTGTAAAACATACCGGTGGTGAATCAGGGTCTCTGACATATCTATGGTCAGGAAGAGGAGGCTCTAGCGAGACCTGGTAAGGAGTCCCAAATCGCCAACTCATCAACTCGGTCGGCATATCTGGCCACCCAGGATGATGAAGAGTCGGAGGGATCGGGGAAATCGACCTACCCCCACCTCGAGACGTACCAGCCCTGCTGGAGGAGGGGATATCCGTAGCACGAGCCCGACTCGAAGATGGTACATCAGCAGACCTTAGTGGCGGAGCGCGCACTCCCGTCAAGGGAGGCATCAGATATGTGTGACGATAAGCGGCGTAGTCCCCCTCCGTAAGATGCAGCAAAGCATCGGTGCCCTGCATAGCGCTAACGACCTCCTGGGTAGAGAGTCTATCAGCAGTCCGCATAGTGGCTAGAGGTGCTGCAGGAGGGTCCTGAGAAGTGTATCCCCACACCTGACGCAGAAAGCGTTCCCCCAGGAACCATGCTCTACTAACCGGTCCTTCAAGCAGGAACCTGTACTGGGAGTTACCCGATCCTCCGGGATACTGAAATCAAAGACCATCACCCAAGATCGCCCAGGGCTGCCACGTAATCTGCGGATAACCAGTGCATAAATCAATCAGAAATCGGAGATATACAAGGCAGATCAAAGATGAAAATAAAAGGAACTGAGAGTACTGAAATACTTCTGTCGTCTGAATAGTGTCAAAATACTGCCGCAGACAGAAGAGAGTCTCTCGAGGTCTCGGTCGGTGCTGGCCCTCGAATACCAAGGAATACGGGGTCATAAGGGGCCCTACTACCTCCATCTCCGGGGCTAATGTCGGAAAATATACGTAGACCCATAGCTGAGAAAAGCAATGCATAATGTAAATACAAACTGCTGAGGGCAAAATACAGGATGTAAAGTGCACCGTGTGTGCAATGAACAAGTAATGAGGAGCAGAAATGTAAATCAAGAGGACAGAACGTACCTCCCAGGCTCTCCAATAGCCGCCGAGTAAGTCTCCCCGCCCGCGAGAGGCCGCGCTCATATAGCAATAGAGGGTAACTAGGCCGGCGCCACCCCAGTTGTACCGACTGACCTGTGATAGGTGCACTAGAGCGCTCAAAAGATGCAGCCCGATAGTGTTCCCCCTATCAGCAAACAGAGTGGTGCCAAAGAGGAACATAAGGAAACCACGGCGTACTGCTCAACCTTCTCAGAAGACTCGGGCTCCATCCCCTCCCTCCGAAAATGGGAAGAGAACCAGGTGTACCGGACTTTCCCAGAAGCTCTGTCCACAGGCGGGCGGGCCCCCAACAGATGTACCCAAGCGGCCTCCCATTCGCCCATATCCTCGTCGTAAGGAATGGGCCAACCTCTTATGTCTAGGCCGGTAAGTACAGCAAAATCTAGCGGGGTCATGGTCAGATCCCCGGTGGCAGAAAAGTGGAAGGAATTGGTGTTGTCCCACCATCTCTCCACCAAAGCGGCTAACAGTGTCCTACTGGCAGGACAATGTGATAACCCTACGCAGAAGGCCCCGAACCCTGCTAAATCAACTAAATCCCGGACAGCCTCCGGAAGCTCAGTATACCACTCTCTCGCAGCAGTGGAGCCATATCCTCGCACGGTACGAGAGCCAACCTGCATTCAGAATGAATGCATGCGTCAGAATGAAACGAACAAGCCGTGTGCAAATCAAATGAACAAGCCGTGTGCAAATCAAATGAATGAGCTATGTGTCAGAATGAAATGAATGAGCCGTGTGCAAACGCAAGTAAATGAACTGTGTGTTCAGAAAATCAAAATATGGGCTGCGTGTTTATCTCAAATGTCTAGGCTGTGTGTTCAGAAAATCAGTGTTTTGGGCTGCGTGTTCAAAATCTTAATCAATTTGTCGCTTTAACTGTCTGGCCGTGTGTTCGTAAAATCGGTGTTCTTGACCGTGTGTTCAAAATCAAAATATGGGCTGCGTGTTCATCTCAAATGTCCGTGTGTGTTCAAAATCGGTGTTTTGGGTCATGGTTCAAATCTTAATCAGTGGGCTGCGTGTTCACTTTAATCTGGGCTGTGTGTTCAGAAAATCAGTGTTTTGGGCTGCGTGTTCAAAATCTTAATCAGTGGGCTGCGTGTTCGCTTTAATCTGGGTTGTGTGTTTAGAAAATCAGTGTTCTTGGACTGTGTGTTCAGAAAATCAAAATATGGGCTGCGTGTTCATCTCAAATGTCTAGGCTGTGTGTTCAGAAAATCAGTGTGGGCTGTGTGTTCACCATCAACTTGGACTGTGTGTTCAGAAAATCAGAGTGTGGGCCGTGTGTTCACCATCAACTTGAACTGCGTGTTCAGAAAATCAGAGTGTGGGCTGTGTGTTCACCATCAACTTGGACTGTGTGTTTAGAAAATCAGAGTTTGGGACTGTGTGTTCTACTCTTAGTCAGTGTGTGCCGTGTGTTCACCTTCAAATTCGGGCTGTGTGTTCGACAAATCAGTGTTTGAGCCGTGTGTTCAATTCTTAACTAGTGTGTACCGTGCGTTCACAATCAATCAATGAGCCTAGTGTTCAGAAGTTCAAGTGTTTAAGCCACATGTTCAGGATGCAAGCAAAGTACTATGTCATAAGCTAAACTGTGTGTTCAAGCATGGCAAAGGTATGAAATGCACGAAAAATACAGAAAATGACGTAAAATACCTCTCGTGCCTCATAAGAGAGGCGATGCTCTGGCTCTCGCAGAAGTAGATCTCCGGGTGCCCGATCATTGAAGTCAGTAAAATGACAAAAAATGGCCCGCGGAAGAATGTGTACCGACGGGGTGTATCTCTCGGGAATAAAGGGTCGGACCCTCGGGGGCAGCGTCATGATATCGAAATCATCCCCGGCACCTGGAGGACCTCCACCATGAGGGAAATTACCCGCCATTTCGAAAAATCTGCAAAAGGAGCAAAAATGAGCAAAAATGAGCCAAAAATGGAAAAAGTCAACAAAAGTCAACTCTCGGGAAATGGAAAAGTCAACAAAAGTCAACTCCCGAGAAAATCTTCCAAATATTGAGACAAACTTACCTCCAGTGGTGAAAATGAGAAAAGAAGCCCCGAAATTAAAATTTAATCGGTCCAAAGTGCTTAAAATCAAATGTTTTTGCGAAAACAACTTACGTGGGAGGTTGAAAAGTGCGTATAAAGTGCAGATTTGAAGGGGAAAATGGTTTGGGAAGCAAGAGGAGAAGTTTTCGCAGCTGTGGGTGTGAGCTCGAAGTGAATGGATGAGAGAATATAAAGAAAGTGAGGTGAAAAGACCAAATTGCCTTGTTTGGGCGGTGGCCGGCCACCTTTTTTGGCCGGGCCGACCATTTGCTTTTTGAAACCGGTGGCCTCCCTTGGGCAAATAACTGGCCATGTCCCCCACATGCTCACCTAGCTCTCGCAAATTTTGAGGAAGATTGGAGTTCCTGACCAAAAGTTCAAGAAAAGTGCACTTTCTGGCGCGAAATTGCTCCGCCGGAACTTCAGCTGCAATTTCTGACATGTGTCTCATCATTACTCATCAAAATCAGAGTGTATCCTTTTTGAGCATGTTGTAACCTCTCCGGGAGGTGAACCAGAGGCCGCGATCGAGTCGCCTTCGCCGAAATGCGCGTTTCCTTACTCGTTGTTTCGCAACAAACGGGCACCCTGATTTATGCTCGTTTTGCATTGTTGTGCACATGACTTGCATTCTCATGAGCATTTTGCATCGTCGTGCATGTTTTCTTGGTATACCATACCTCTGTGCTTGAGCATGCGTTGTCACGCACGTTCCCTTCTCGCATTGCGATGCATTTACTCGCCGACACTACGTGTGTCAAACTTTCGGAATCACAGGAATCCCATTGAATATATGTTGTTAGCATATTGTTCTTGTTGAATTTCTCTCTTTTGCAGGCACGATATTGTATGTACGGTTCATTTGAGGCTGGTGCGACCAGACGAATCGCGCAGGTATCGTATCTTCTCCGTGTGAGACGCGACGAGAATTGAATAATTCTCCGCATTCCTAACTGCATGAAATGTAGTTTTTGCTTTGCACTCTTGCTTAAAACTGATACATCTATTTGCGAATACTTGCTTCATTACGACTTCTTTGTCGACTTGCATGATCATTAAGTTACATCCGCTCGCATATCGCTTTGCATTTTGCCCCCTGCTGGGCATACTGCAAGGCACATATCTCTGCATCTTGTATGATTGTCTAAGTCTTCCTTGTCAAAAATGGGTCGTCTCGGGCTTTGACATTCACTCCGTCACTTGTGACTTCGAAGTTCACAAAGAGGGGCAATCAGAGACACCCCATTTTTGACCGACCTTAAGACTCAGACATCACCGATTGAGCGCTCGGTGATGTTGTATATTGTGCTCGTTTAGAAGTCTCAGAGTCACGGCCGTGAGCCCTGCCTCCGAACTTCCGAACCCTCTTCTGTACCTTGTCTCGGTTTGCGAACCAAACTCGGTTTTCTCTATTTCTTTTCCTAAAGGGAGGGAGAGGTCCCGTAGAACATCTCTCAGTGGCCGTGGGCTACATTTCGTGGCCGTAGGCCATTTTGCCCATTTCGAACCCGTTTTTGAGCCGTGTGCCTCGGTTCGGGACCATCTAATCATCTCTGATTCCTCCGGTTTTTGGCATACATCTTATTTACTCCCTTTTGAGGGACACTGAGGTCTGAGAGACCCACTTCATGGCCGAATGCCACTTTCGGTGCTTAACAGCTTATTTTCGGGACGCCGAACTGCGTGTTTTGGCCCCCGAGCATTCGTTTTGCATCGGTTTTCATTCATTTTTAAGTGTACCTGCTTTTACCACCAGGAAGGTCACTGAAGGGTGGGAGGCTAGCAATTGTCTCAGTAACCAGTTATATTCCTCCGGCGCCCTCCGACGCCTGTTTTTCTCACTTCCGAGCCAGTGTTGACCACCCTAGGGCCATTTTCTTCAACCCCAAACCACATATTTGTGTTGTACACACATGGGAGGACCCTAAAAGTCTATGGACGGCCAGTAATTCAAATTGAACCTTTTAAACCCCTCCTAAAAGTGGCCTATTCTCTCTCCTGTTTTAGAGTTGCCAATTTTGAACCACAGGGTTGTGACGAGGAGACTTGGGAGGACACCTGTCTCTGGTGGCCGGCCAGAAAATCTTCTTGAGCCTTTTGACCCTTGGCCGGCCGGCCATAGAGGGTGGCCGGCCGGCCACCTGAAACAAAAATAGGTGGCCGGTCATGTTCCTTGGGATGTGTGCTTTACAGTTGTATAGCTTTTTTCCCCCAAAATATCTGATTTCGGGAGACTTTGATGGAGGGGGGAAACTTAATCCCTTTTTCCTACACATTTTCCCTCCATTGCCGCACCATTCTTGCATACATAACAGCTGCTCTAGCTCTCCCTCAAGGGTAAAAAAGATTGCTCTCAAGCATAGAGACACACATCATTCTCTATCTCTCTCATTTTCTCAAGTTCCAACTCCATTTCTTCACTACCACCAAGCACCACTACCACTACTCCATTCCAGCATCAAGGAAAGGTTTTTCAGAGGCTTAGAGGCATCATTCCTTGGTCCAAAAGGCAGCAAAGAAGTGGGCTTCAAGGGTAAGTCCATTTTCCCCCTTTTTTAGCTCATTTTGGCAACATCTTTCTAGCCTATTTTCTTGCTGTTTTGGGCTCTGAACCTAACTGAAAGGGTCATTTTTTTGAGCCATTATTCATGTTTGTTTAAGGGCTTAACCCTGTTTGAGCCCCCCATTTGGTACTTGCTTCAATACCCTCTTAAATACCATAATCTTGCATGATATTTCTAGCCTATGTGTGATCTGTTTTTTGAGCATGATATAAACTGTGAGTTGGCTTATTTTGAGCCCCTCTACAACATTGTAGAAGGGCTCAACATTGTTGGGGGCCTCCATGTAGCACTTACCATTATACCCCTCTTTGGCCCCCATTTTTGCATGCTTTTTTAGGCTTATCTAGCTTCTGTTTTCGGCCATCATCAGAACTGAAAATGGCCATATTTTGACCTTCTTGGAATATCTCATTAAGGGTCTTTGGCTGTTTGGTGAATGATTTGTATACCTCATGTTATAGCCTCTTGTTGGCCTATTTCTTGCATTGCATTTTGAGCATGTTTTCTTACTGATTTGAGGCTTTTCATCTATTTTAAATGCTCATATTTTTAGTCTCTCTTCAGTGTTGTAGAAGGGTATTTTTCCATTTGGGCTTTGCATCTATCACTTGCTTCATTACCTCCTTTGCGGAGCCATTTTTGTATGCCATTTTAGCCTTACTTGTGATTGCTGTTTGGCCTTGTTTTGTACTGTAAAAATGTGATTTTTGGGGCTTCCTTGCTTCTGCTTTTTCATGTCATGTATCAATTATGCATGTATTGTATAGCTGTAAGCCATTTCATGCATTTATCTTCGCATTTCGGGATCATTTCATGCATCGGGTATTATTTCGCCTCATTTCGGGGCTGTTTTGCCCCTCATTTTGCCACTGATTTTTGCATGTTTGCATATCATATTCCATGTCTTTGCCATTAGAGTGGCATTTCAGTGCCCGAGGATCTGTTCTCGGTTTGTGTGCCCGCGGGCACGTACTTCGAGGTATCTTGTTTTCATCTGATGGCCTCCTGTGTGAGAGTGGCTGAGGCTCTCTCATGTTGGTATAATCCCATTATTGCATTGTGTATGCCGTTTCATCCATAGCATTGTGTATGCCCGGTTGTGTATTACCTCGTGCAGCGTGTATGCCATTCCATGACATTGTGTATGTTAGGGTTACATATTAGCTACATTTCATGCATATCATGCATATTGCATCATGTTCGGGATAGAAGTTAGCCCGGGCACGGGAAACGAGGCACGTTTCGTACTCCGAGCGACGGAACGGGTCTCAATTCCCAAATCACCGACACTCCGGATTATCCATGATGGAGTTAGGTTTTGTTGTAGCATTCATATGCATTCATTCTATATTGAGTTGTGCAATGCTCTACCATCATCATGCACCGATATGCGTGATTGGTGGCACGAGGATCGAGGCATGCATATATTTGTGAAATACATTGCTATGCCCCTTTCCTGCTCTTTGTTGCAGCAAAATGAAGAATTAGTAACTTTTCAGAGTCTCGCACGCATTTCGAGGAACATTGCAAATAGAGGCTAATTGGGGCATCCCAGTGGATTTCCGCGCAAAGCAGCCCAAACATGCATCATTTCATCATTCGGAGCGGAGTCAAGGCAGTCCCTGGCTTGCATGCCAGTTTACAGTTTTTCTTAGTTAATTTGTTAATTAATTAGGAATTTGTATATTATTCGGACTATAATATTTGGACTGTATTATTCTTTCATTTGGGACTGTATTATTTATTCGGACCCTCTGCGCGAGGGCATAATTGTAATAAGTGTGGGTGAGTGTGATGTATGTCTTCCAACCCCACGTCTTTCTTCCCTTTTATTTACCCGCTTATGATGGTTAGATATAGGGCATATTTCAATTAGCATAACAGTATGACAGCATGTTTGCATCATTCATCTGTTTTGCACACACCGGGCTCGGCACATCATACAAACTGCATTTGTATTTCAATTCCAAATTGAATACGTGTTAGTTGTAGCATTTCATATGCCATGTTTAGAATAGCTGAGCCTGCTATAATTTGCATCTTTGCATGTGTTGCATTAGGCAATTCTGTGCATCTAGGATCATGCATGGATTTCTAACGAGCTTCTATTTTGGCTTGGAGTACTCGGTGAGTTTTATGCTTTAGCATCCTTGCATGCGTGTGAGTGTTGCCATGAATAGCATGCTTACCATGAGGCTATGTGCTTATGTGATATAACTGCCTTGAATGCCTGTGGGTGGAGGTTGAGTTACTTGAATTGGGACAATTCATCAAATATTTGTTTTTTTTAAGCCCACTAGATAGTGGCAAAACCATTGTTCTTCTAAGCCCACCTGAGGGTGGCAAAATCTGCATTTTAAGCCTACCTGCGGGTAGCAAACCATTTTCAAACAAACAAACATGAAATGTTTTGTTCCAATTCAGGCGATTCAGTCTATACTTGTATGGTGTGCGCATCACATTGTAAACCTAGGCTAATAACCGGAATAAGAACTCATAATGTTTTCAAAATAAGATATCATGGTTAGTAGAGGCCGGTCTTTGACCGGGCGAGCGGGGGTGCTCACGAAGTGACCTTCCCCAATCGTACCCAAGTTCCCAAGCCGAGGCAACTTTGGTGATGACGGACACGTGGCCTTTGGCACCGAGTCAGGGTTTCCTAAATTTCCCATTTAAAAAACATTTAGGTGGTGACTCTGTATCTGGCAAAGCAGTCCATGTTTGGCACTTCTTTCAAAAAAAAAATCTGTTTTCAAAACGATTTGCCGGATTTGGACTCTTTGGTTCAAGATTAAGAACCGTGACATTTGAGTCCTTCGAACTGTAGTAACCCAATATCGAACCAGAATAGGGGGGGCTTGCACTCCTTTCCACGGGATGCGTTCGGGGACGTCTACACCACTCCACCTCTACGATTACCATTATTACCATTATCGCCACCACTCCACTACCACTACTACTACCATTACCTTTTCTCCACCACTGCCACTCCATCTCCTCTGTCTATCTCTCCCTTTCTCTATGTGTCTCTGTCTCTCTTCTCTCTCTCTCTCTCTCTCACTCATCACTCTTCTCTCATGCATCCGTCTCTCTCCTTCTCTCTGTGTCTCTATCTCTCTTCTCTTTCTCTCTCACTCATTACTTTTCTTTGTCCTGTCTACCTCTTTATTTTTCTCTGTGTCTCTCGTCCATCTCTTTGTCTCTTTTCTATCGCTCTCTCGCTCATCTCTTTCTTCTCTCGCTTATCTCTTTTGGCTCTTTCTCTCTCTCTCTCTATATATATCTTTTTCACCTATTTTTCATCTTTCTTTCTTTCTTTTCTTTCTCTCTTTCACTCATCACTCTTTTCTCCTATTTCTCTCTCTCTCTCTCTCTCTCTCTCTCTCTCTCTCTCTCTCTCTCTCTCTCACTGTGTTCGTGTTGCTTACTATTTCCCTTCCGTCTTCTCTATTTACCGAGCTCCCTCTCGATTTATCGATCCACTACAAGAAAATACACTTTTAGCACCACTTTGTCTCTCTCTCTCTCGCTCACCACTCTGTCTCTCTCTCTCTCTCCTCTATCTGTCTCTCACTTATCTCTCTCTCTCACAACCCATCTCCTCTACCACCTTCACTACTACTGCAAACGCCATTTCACTACCACCACTACTACCACGGTCGCCACTTCACCACTACGACAACCATTACAATATTTTTCATTAAAATATTACCCATACTTCTACCAAATAAAAAATAATAATAAATTTGTTTTCATTAAAAAAAAAATGAAACAAATAAATTTTCAAGCTTAGTAACTAAAATAAAATAATTTTTTTTAAAAAAAATTTATTTTAACAAAAAATAAAGTTTTTTTGCGATGACAACTCCTATCGCAAAAAATAAATAAATTAAATAACGTTATTTTATTATTTAATTTTTTTTAAAAAAATTGATTTTTTCTTCCCCCTCCCTCTCTTTTTCCATTCCCCCCTTTTTTTTTTCTTTTTTCATTCCCGCTCTGTTCCCCGCCGCCCGCCCAAAACCAAAAAACCCTAGTCTGTTCTTACCCCTCCCTCTCTATCGATCGATCGAGCGGCAGCAGCCGACGGAGAGCGGAGAGAGAGAGAGAGAGAGAGAGAGAGAGAGAGAGAGAGAGAGAGAGAGAGGCGGAGAGATGGTATGCGGCAACACATTTGCGAAGACCATATGCTCAATCTGCTACGAAGATCTCAAACCCATCGTCGAAGACCTTCAATCCATCTCCATTTGCGGTCACGTCTTCCACGAGCTCTGGTCAGTCATCACTCATTCATATTTCATATATATATATATATACACACACACTCATTCACATTAATCGGTTGAAAATTCTATTATTTACCTTTGTAAAAACCCTAGCATTCAACAATGGTTCGAGAGGGAGGGGTAATTTAAATATACCTATGTGAAAAGTTTGGAAAAGAAATATAATTAAAACTATTCATTAAATCCTGCAGACTCTGTTTTTGATAGGCAACTGCATCTATTGGAAACCATTTGCAGCCAACAATGTAGATTGCTTCTATGACCTTGAGGAGACCTATGATGAATTTTTTACCAGAACAGAGGTGTTGAATTTCTCTTTGATATTTTTTTCAACTGCTTTCCTTTTCTTTTTTCTTTTCCCCAATTTTTGAACCCATAAATTTTGACAATTTTAAGCAGTAAACAGCTGCCTCATCACACACAATATGTAATGGAGAAATTTTTCTATGCAGTATGTCTCTTTCACTTTGCTCGCAATAATCTCCTGCCGCTCTCATTGAATGGGGAAGTTACATGACGTGATTTGTTTAATGTTAATATTCTTATAGAGGTTAATATTCAACAAATATCTTTGGAATCTAGCACATTCGTTTGTTTGTTTCTTTTCTCTTTATTTTTTGCGTGCCCTATATATAGATTTGACAGCAAGTCAAATGGAGGGTTCAAGTTTGATGCCAGAGAATAGATACATATCCTTGTACATTTTTGCTCAAGAAACGGATATATATATATACATTTTTGCTCTTTTCTTTCAATGTTTACTGGAAAACAAACAAAGCCCAAAGTAATTGTTACTATCAAGTTGTTACTTTCTTTGTACCACATTTTTTTTTTCTTTGGTTGATATGTTTAGTGATCATTAGTTAATATGATTCATGATGAACTTTTCCTTTTGGGGCTCTATATCAGGTGAAGAAAATGATGCACAATATTCGCCAATATCAAGTTCCACTTCAAGTACATGGCCATGATGGACCTCCAGGTGCCTCTTTAACTCACAACAACAACTCCAACTTGTTGATTTGAAGCCGTTGGTGCATATTTGGCGTGCTTCGATGCTACTTGGTTATAAATAATTCATTTTAAACTCCTACAACAATATGGAATCTGGGATTATCGGCATTGGCCCCTTCATTCTTCATTTCAATGCCAGTGTACTTAAGATACTACAGACAAGAAAAGCATAACAGATTACTTCATTTATTGTAGCCTTTAAAAGAGTTCAAAACAGATGAAAACAAAATGGTAAATGTATAATACTTTCATTTATTTATTTTCAATTGTTTTGGTTTACAGGAGAGGAATGAATGGCTGTTCTACAAGCTTCTTATTGACAATGTTGAGGAGCTTCTCCCGTTTGTCTGCACTGCAGCTGTTGGTGAGGCTTGCAAGAAGTATGAGAGCATTTTCAAACACCCTCAGGGTCTTTACATTAGCTTGAAAGAGAAGTATGATTTTGTTTCACCTGTATTTATGAGGCTTACAAGTTCTGATAATTTCAGTTTCAACTTAAAAAATGTTTTTTGCTTTCATAGGGGAAAGATTCTTGGGGTATTGAAAAATTGGCCTGAGAGGAGCATTCAAGTTATTGTCGTCAATGATGGTGAGCGAATTTTGGGACTTGGGGATCTTGGTTCCCAGGTGAATTCATGTTTTCTTTCTTAACTATTAAATATTTTACCTTACGTAACAATTCTTACTTACAACTAGCATATAGAATATTTACAAGACAGTTTTTTTTTTTTTTTAGGACTTCCATATTGATATTTGTTACCAGTGCTATTTCAATACATATTTCTATTTTCAAGTGTTAGTTCAATTGTGGAAAATTCTTGTATAAAAGCATTTGTAGCTAATAACAGGTTAAATCATTATCAGGGGATGGGGATACCTGTTGGAAAGCTGGCTCTATATACAGCACTTGGAGGAGTTAGACCTTCTGTGGTAAGCCTCACTAGCAGATAATATACAGTATTCTCTATGTAGATGCTCACCTTCTTTGAAACCTTTACTTAATTATTCATGAACCTCTTTGATTATAATGTGTGTATGCAAGTTTCACAACCATTATGTTTTAAGAAAAACTACATAACATGGTTTAATTCTCAGCTTGACCATATAATCTGGATCAATGTCTTTTTGCTTGATTGTCCAGTGTTTACCGATAACGAATGATGTGTGGACAAACAATGAGAAGTTGTTGAAGGATGAGTTCTACGTTGGGCTCCGACAAAGGAGGGCAACTGGGAAGGTACATTGGTTTTGGCATTTTATTGCTTGTTTACAATCATGAAAGACAATTTTTTTTTTTTTTTTTTGGCATTCTATTTGGTACTGAGATAGTTTTAGAAAATTGATCTTCAGGAATATGTTGACCTACTTCATGAATTCATGGTCAGCATCAAGCGTAATTATGGTGAAAAAGTACTCGTACAGGTGCACACCAGCTCAGTTGCAGCTTTAGTTTGAATATTTTCGAAGCCTAATCTTGTTAATGCAACTCTAATATTGGTTTGATTTCTTACTGTCACTTTACAGTTTGAAGATTTTACAGACCACAATGCTTTTGAGTTGCTAGAGAAATATGGTTCTACTCATCTTGTCTTCAATGATGATATCCAGGTATATGGCAACATAGTGGTGGATCTGGTTACTGATTGTTTGAAATCTTGTGTTGTCGTCTAAATTTCAACCCAAATGAAACTTGTACAGTTATAAATTTCAAGGGACAATTTCTTGTTTTATTGTGTTCTACAGATTCAATTATTGATTTAGAAAATTTGTGTGCAATTGGCTTAGGATTGGTTAATTCTAAATTAAGCCTTTTCCCTAGTTTCTTTGTTTATTTCATGAATAATTATCTTGACTATGAACCAACCAAAACAACAATTTTGCAGAAAGATGAACAATGATTTTGAGTAAGATGAAGAATAGTGCATATTAAGACTTCTTTGTGTATTGTGGTGCTGTTGGATATGTTATGAGTCGTTGAATTGTAATGTCGCTATAATCGATCATTTTATTAGTTTTAAGGGGAAGAAATTAGAAATATTTCTACTTGCTTTTTTGCTTTGAACATAGTGTTGGCATTCTACATTGCAAGAAAAAGGGTACTAGTGAATTGTATTTAACCTCATTCTAGTGCTAGTTTTAGGATCTCTTGTTGCTTAGTTCAGATTTGTAAGAAAATTGTGTCTAGAATTTTGTTGAACCTCAGACTGCCTGATTTTCTTCTTAAAAACTTTCCACTTCCTCTTTGGAAATTGTCTTGAATGTCTCTAACATCTAGGCTTATCTTCCTTCTAATTTGCATCAAGGTTTTCTATGCCTCTAAATTTTGATTATCCCTTTTTTCACTCTAAATAAAATTTTTCACTCTCTCTTTTATTTTCATTTTTCCCTATCATTGTTGCACGGTTTACATTCAAATTGGTATTTTACTTTATTTTATTTTTCAGTGTTGTATTTGGTATCTAATCTATCTCTAGTCTAAAACTTTCTAGAGGAAAATGATATATCTATTCAAATTGTCTGTCTGGTTGAAGTTTACTGAGATCTTCTGCAGGATCTTCAGTAATATGAACCACAAAAGATGATCTAGATTATCATTTCGCTTTTCTGTATAGTAAAAGTAGAAATTATTTATCGTCATCATTGTTATTTTTACGATAAGTTGACACGTAGTGGACCAAAATTGGTAAACTTGAAGCATTATTGAGTTGAGTTGCATTACCAAATTCTCCTTAGCTGACTTCAAAAGTTGATGGCTTTGCTTGATACCTTAAATCAATTGTTGTCTAATCGACCAATACATACAATGACGTCGTTGTTGATATCAAAAGTGATAGATGATTGTTCTTGTTCGTATAAGGCACTAGCTTCGCATACCACAAGTTAAGATAGGTAGTTGGAATATATTATGTTATTTCAAGATACTCTCTTAGCTTGGTGGTTTCCCAACCAACAAAACATCTATTCTATGTTTGATACTTGAATGTCAAGGACGTGAAAACTTCTTCTTGTCTCGGACATATGCCTCGTGTATGAGTATGATACATTTTTTTGAGCTCCAACATTGCATGTCTCTATGGTAAATAGCCTACCATACATTTTGCCATTAGCTAGCTTAGGTACTTCATTCATGCTGCTTATGAGTGCTGAAACTTGATACTTATCGAAAAAAAGAACAAAGAGTGCTGAAACTTGATTCCAGGACAATTTGGGATGGTGACCACCAGGACAATTTGGGACTTTGGTGGATTGAACATTCAAATTATCCATATTATATGCAAGGAAAATTATATAAATAGAAGTTGCTTTAGTAAATTACCTATTACAATGGGATGGTTGGAAAGCAACCCCATTTTGGCAGATTCCTTTCCATGAATTGGGAATTGGGTGGCATCCCCTCTTGATGCTTTCTTAATATACTTCCGGGAAAAAAAAATTATTGGCTTCCAGTTTTAATGATTTTGTAATTTACCTTATTGTATATGGTGACCATCTTTTCTTTTTGGCCTTGTCAATTGTACTTTATTGTAAGGATGTGTGAGTTTGTTATGCACTTCTGTGTCATATGTTGTAAGTTGTAACAAGTGTTGTACTTCTATTTTTCCTCCTTAATTGTGTCTTCTCTTTGTATTTTTTTGGGTATTACAACCCTCTTTCTTCTGCATTGTTAGGTGAAGAACATTATTTGCTCTAACTAGTGATAGACTAAACTGTTGATTATTAATATGTGCAGTGGCTTGTTGAGTACAATGCGGCTTTGGCATCCATCTGCTTCATGTTTTTGCTTGGATTTGTAGATGATGTCCTCAATGTCCCTTGGAGAGTGTGAGTATTCCAATCATATTTTTTGGATTTATCGGCCCATTTATTTCAAGAGCACTGTTTTCTCTTTGCATTACTGCATTCAGAGTTAATGCTAAACTAGGTCTTTCTGACTTTGAAGAACAAGAAATTATTATTGCCATCAATTGCTACTCTTCCTCTGTTGATGGCCTATGCTGGACATCCAACTATAGTTATACCAAAGCCTCTCATTCCCTATCTTGGGCTTGAGGTTTTGGATCTAGGTAAACCTAAAGCATTGATTATGATTTTAGAGACCTTTCGGAAAAAAAAAAAATTCTGATAAACCCAGATCCATGTCCCCAATGTCTTCTACTACAACTTTCATTTTGAATCGTTCATGTTTTTTTCAATTTAACCATCATTTCACTTTCTCATCAACATTACTTGTCATCTCTACCTCACTAATTTCTTGCATTAATTTCTAGAAACAGGGCATTACTCTAAATTGGGTGAAAAACTCATTACCCTCTTTCCAAAATTTCTTGATTCTAAGTAATTATTTTATATGTGCCAAACAGTCTTCTAACCCAACAACATCAACTTCCTACTTCTCACGTATGAGAGGTTAAGGGTTCGACTTTCGATAGAGACAAGGCTGTGGCACCATTCTTTTATTATCACTATGTTGCACACTCTTCCTGTGAATTTCAGACAAAATAGTATTTGAGTTCTATGTGCAAAATTTACTCTTTCTATTAGATTGAAGGCATTGTATGGCAAATTTCTAGAATTGAATATAAGACTCACCTTGTTTTTGTCTCATTGTTAAATTGTGAACAAATAATATTTCTATGTACTCTCAGCCTCAATTCATCATATTTACAAGTAGAAAGAGAACTTGTAACTTAAGTTGCCAATGATTGAGGAAAACATTGTTGGTAGAGCTAGCTATCTTCTGCTCTTCATGTTTATGCAATCTATAATTATTCTGTTTGTCAGGTATTTGTGCTAAATTTAATTGAATTACTTGATGCAGGTTTTGGTTGTAGGAGGTGGTGATGGTGGAGTTCTTAGGGAAATCTCTCGCCACAATATTGTTATATAAGTCAGAATGCCATAATTAAGTGATCCCATAGTTAAGCTTGAAGTTGCTCTTAAGGTAATTGAAACTCTTGTTGCAAATTATTGATCTGCCATAGAGATAGGTCACTGATATAGTTTTATTTTGATTATTTTAAGCTAAACTAACACATTTAAGTGAATTAAATTTTCAAGTCAAGTTTGATATATGTTTTTGTAGATTTTGTTGAGGGAATAGTTGATACGATCGAGCGGTTGATGTTGGGAGTTAAAGATTATGTTGCTCTTCTTCTTTTTCTTTTTCTTTTTTTTCTTTTTTTTTTTTGAAGACTTGAATTTTTTAGTATAGTGTATTTAAAGATAGTTAATGGATAATGTCTATTATAAATTTAATTAATTTGTCAATTTTGTTATTTTTCATTTACAAAAAATTAGTTGGTGCTTGTAATTGATTTTTTTGTTGTAGCAAACTCATATATGATTTTTTTTTTAATAAATAATTATTTGCGACAGTGACACAATGGTCGCTAAAAGTGTTTTTTATTTTTTTATTTGACGACAAAATAGTCTGCATAAAAAGTCTTTTATGATCAGTATTTTTATTATTTGCGACGGCATGTGACGGTCACAAAAAGTATTTTTTTTAGTAGTGAATGTTATTAATCACACTTAAAAGATGTGATGTAAATATTTTTAATCATACTTAAAAGGTGTGATCTAAATGTTATTAATCACACTTAAAAAGTGTGATTAAAAATGACCATTTTTAATCACACTTCCAAAGATCACACTTAAAAGGTGTGATCTAAATATTTTTAATCACACTTAAAAAGTGTGATTAAAAATGACCACTTTTAATCACACTCCCAAAGATCACACTTTAATAAAACTTAAAAAGTGTGATTAAATAACATACATCATACCAAAAAAAGTGTGATCTTTATCTGTTTTTGTAGTAGTGAGTGACTTAACCTCAACCAACTTGGTGAATATTTTCCGTTAAAAACCCATCAACATTATCAATTAAATCAAATTAAAGCAAATTAAAAAAAATTACGAATTAAAAATGTGTCAATTGAAATTGTAAGAATTAAAAATGACAAACGACAAAATATATGAATTATCAGTATAACTTGTCCTTTTTTTATCTAAAAAATGAAAAAAAAAAAAAAAAAAAAAATCGTGAGAAAAAATTGAGAGGTCTACGTGTGTTTGTTCGCAACTCGCCCACAATTTATTGGATAGCCCATGTTGCACCAAATCCCTCTCCGATATGTTACACAAATAAATTTAACTTATGATTTAAAAATAAAAAATAAAAAAAATAAAGAAGAAGAAGAAGATGGATTTCCTATGATGTGCTTTTAGACTTACGGAATTTTAGATAATAAGTAGGCTAAGTTATACTTTTAACCTTTATAATTTGACTTTAGTTACTATGGTTTTAAATCAAATAACTTCATGTATAATTTCAATTTAGCTCTTTCGTAGAAGTTGGAGTTTAAAATAAATAATTTTGGGACACTTGTTTGTCTTTTGATGCATACAACTAGAAAAATTAACAATAATTTGTATGAAAAGACCAAATTAAAATTAGATTTAAAGTGTAAGAATCAGATTGTTCTAATTGAAATAATAGAAATCAAAATAAAATTTAAGTTAAACCATAAAAGTAAAGTGTAATTTACCTGATAATTATGTAAGAATTTAATTTTGTTTGTTTGAATTTCGAACGACCTTTTATTAAATATGTATATACAATCTCACACAAACCCAAACATGTTCAATTTTTCTCTAATTTTTTGTGCACCATTTTTACACATTTAAAAGGATTATATCAATCAAACATATAAATCTAATCTAATCTATATATTAAGGAAAAGGGTCTTTTAAAACTCAAAGCTTGTGGAACCTCCAACATGCCAATCCTAATTTCCTGATTTTTTAATTTTTTTTTAAAAAAAAATTGACTTGGTGATTGGTGATTGGTTCAAAGATTGTAATAATTACACTATTGATTACAATAAATTCAAAGATTGTAATAATTACACTATTGATTACAATAAACACTTAATTTATAATAATTACATTTATTAAATGAATAACGCAATAAATGAAATCCTAATTTTCTTACTTTTGCATCCCCAAATAAATAAATAAACACTTATTAAATTCTTTCAAACTCCTCGGTCAAATCCCATGTATTTAATTTATATATTATGTAATTATTGTGTAAATGCCTCTTAAATAAATAAATAAACATTTATTAAATTCTTTCAAACTCCTCGATCAAACCCCATGTATTTAATTTATATATTAAAAAAAATGAAAACAAATATAAATATCTATAATTATCCCGTGCATAGCACGGGTGATAGGCTAGTATGTAGTATTGCAAAGTGACATTTTGTCTAAAAAAATCTCTAGAAACTTTAAAGTATTAATAAAAAAAAAAATCTCTAGAAACTTTAAAGTATTAATAAAAAAAAATCAAAAATTTTAATTATTATTATTTTGTTGGTATATTTTTTTTATTATATTTGATTTGTATTTTTTTATTATATATATTATTTATTAAAACATTGTTATTCAGGTAAAAAAAAACTAAATTCACTTTTCGAGCCCAATAATATGGTAATCAATTAGGATATCTAAAGCAGTACTATCAATCATTTCTTCCCTAATTATTAACAAATTATATCATTTATACATCATTGGTTTTATAAAATAAATCTAAAAAGTGAATTTGTATATTATTTTTCTATTTATTATTATATTTTTCTTGCAAGACCTCTCCTTGGGCCTCCAAATTTTTCCTCAAAACTCAGCCCCAAATCTTCCAGCCCTATACAATAACTTAGGCCTAGGGCCCTTAAATATTCCAGCCCGTAGATCAGAGACGAAGACCACAAGTCCAAAAGTGAAACTTAATGGCCGAATAAATATTCCAGCCCTTATAGTATAATTTTGGTACCTAAATTTTATCGTTTGAGTAAATTATTTTTTACCTTTTTTTGTTTTGTTTTGTATTTAGTCATTTTTTTAATTTGGTCATTGAAGGTTTTTCTTTCTTTTTTTTATTCAATCAATTTGACCCTTTGTGGTTCAATTTTACTCATTTTACTCTTAAAGCTGACGCTTTTTTTTTCTCTCTCACTTTATCGCTTCATGTTTCAATTTTTTTCATTTCACTCCTAAAGCTAACGTTTGTTTAAATTAGGCCAAAAAATGTCACATTAATCACATGACTTATGTTCAAAAAAAATAAAATTGACACATGAAATAAAAAATATATTCTTATATTAAGAGTTGAGTTTATATTGTAGGTGTGAGTCATAGATAATAAATATTTTTATGTCGTGTGATTATCAGTGTAATTTTCTATCAAATTTTGGATATAAGTTAGGTTTTGCAAAGTATTTGATAGAATGATGTGATCTGTTTTGTAGGTGAGGTAAGATTGTTTACTTTGGGTTGTGTGCGTGATAAATAAGGGAAACGCACCCTACCACAGTTTAATTTTATTAATCATAAAATGTATAATTTTATCATAAATTAATGTAATAAAATATTTAAAATTTTATGATTTATATAATAAAAATTTATGATTTTGTTATGACATTTTTTGTGGCGAAATTACGTATTTTATAATTGATGTTACGAAATTTTGTGATAAGATTATGCTAATTTATGATAGGATGCATATGGAGGGATATGTACCATAAAATTTCCCCACAAATAAAGACAACCTAATACTTCTTTTATATTAATTTCAATAAATTTCTTATGTCTAATTTACCGTATTTGAATATTGCATTCCAGTATAAAGCTATTAATTTCTATTTGATTTATACCGTCTCTGATATTAACGATTTATAATTTGTGACCAATTTTTATTATTTTTTATTTTTTATAGTTATTGAAATGAATTTATTCATATTTTTATTTAAGTAAATTTTATTATATAATTTTCATAATTATAATTGAATAACTTCCCTCCATACTATCATCTCTCCGTACTCATTCATAACCTTCTTTGTAAGTCTCAATTAAGATTCACATCAATGATTTGAATCGTCTATTTTGTAAGCTCCGCATTGAAGGTTATCCATATAAAAAAATTAATTTCATTAGATATTTACAAGCACAACAACAAATCAAATTTTGTTTTATAAAACTAATGACAAATAAGACTAAAGTTAAATCATCTATTTTATAAAACAAAATATGATTTGTTCTCATGTTTATAATTGTTCGATAAAGCTAAATTTTTGTATGAATAATTTTTATTGTGAGGCTTACGAAATAGACAGTTCGAATCATCTATGTGTGCTTGAATTAGAGTCCATAAAAGAATTATAGAGGAGTATAGAGAGATGAAGTATGGAGTAAATTTATCCCAATTATATAAGCAAGAAAAGTAATAACAAATATTTTTTTTAAAATGAATATTTATCCTTTTTATTCAATTTTTGTTTTGAGTGTGAAAGGGTCCCGCTCCAATCTCAGTGTTAGCCTTATCTATGCGTAGTTATTCTTGGTTCACGCAGGTTAGAAATAGTTGTTATAAAATTGATACGACTTAAAATAGATGAAGCACCATATAGATCAATATTAAAAATTTATGATTCAACTATCCATATAGAATATCTTGTAATATCACTAAAGGGCAGATAAATTTTCAACCCAGCCACTATATCCGATCCTACTAGGCTAATATTCATACTAACAAAAGATTTTGTGACAACAATAATCAGAATGAAACATCACTATATCTTATTTATTCGGTGTAATTCAATAGATATGATTAGTTTTGAATTTGTCTTGTGCTAAATCAATAACACTAAACAATAGGGGGCAAATTAGGGGTTGATTTTGGGTCCATTTTATTGATCTGAACTATTTAACTTTTAATAAATTTCGAGTAGATCATGTATGTAAAAAATTAGATTGAAATGGACATTGGTAATTACATTTTTAGATAACATTTGCCATTAAAAAAAAAAAAAAATAGGTAACCTATTTTTCAAATTATATTTATCGTTCATTTTTTAAAAATAACTGTGATCCAAACTTGTGAATATCAATATTTGATCAATCTAATTTTTGTATGCATGATCTATTCAAAATACATTACAAATTGAACAATTCAAATGAATGAATTGGATGGGCTCCTAATGGGCCTAATTGGACCCTCTTGTCGAAACAATGAATTGAAGGAAACTGCTCCCTAAACTATAATACTTCTACGGGTAAATGACACTTTGTCACCTTTATGTTTGGACACTTTTTCATTTTGACTTTTAAAATTTATTTTTTTAATTTTTTTTACTTTACTCTTAAAATTAATTTCTATTTAGAATTAGACAAAAAAAAAAATGACACATTAACAGTTATGTGACATAAAAATATTTTATTATATATAACTCATACATCTGACATAAATTTAAACTCTAATGTGATAATATTTTTTTATATTATGTGACAGTTATTGTTATATTTTCTATCTAATTTTGAACAGAAGTTAGATTTAAGAGTAAAGTAAAAAAAAAACTTAATATGAAAGACTAAAATAAAAATATATAAAAAATTTTAAGAGCCAAAATGAAAAATTGATTAAACAACATGTAATTTACCCTACTTCTAATTGATAGGCATTTATATACTAATAAATTTCTGTAGCTATATAATTTTGTCTATGCATAGCAGAGGGCTTTTGCTAGTAATTATTTTTATAGAAAACTCTATTCTTAGAGAAAATCTATGCAGTATACAAGAATGACACTATAATATTATTCTTAAAGTAAATCTATATTCTATTCTTATATAAATAAATAAAAAGTGGGTGGTATTAACGCCAGAAATTAGCCTTAAAAATTAGTCAAACCTTCTTACTAGTTCATTTTCTCTTTCTAGTTTCTTAAATCAATCTTCATTCTTCTTTTTCTTCGGTCTCCCTCTTCACACTCTATCTTTCTTTTCCATTTGACACTTTCTCCGGCTGTTTCCTCCCATCCTTTTGCAATCTGTCTCACTAAAATCATTTAAATTGTATTTAGATTATGAATTTAAATAAAATTTTAAAAAAAAAATCATAATTGTTGGCACCATAAATATTCTTCTTCTTATTATTATTAGTATTATTATTGTTACTATTTTTAGGACATGTGACATCTTTTTATTCATTTGGAAGTTAGAAGAAGTTACAAAGATGATAGAGAACATGCAAGACACCGTGAATGAGTGAAATAACACATGGCAAGACAATAATGAAGATGGGAGAAATGAGTAGTTATTAAGTAATTATTGTTGTATTTTTTCCTCTATAAATAACCATCAATGGCTACATTGTAAAACATCGAGAATTCAAATCAAAGATAATTGATTTTAATATTTTTTGTCATTTTCCTTATCTTAGAAGTAGTTTAATAAAAATTATATTTTGAAACATTTATTTTCAACACTTTCTTTTTGAAATATCTTATGAGTTTCCTTTTCAAAGCATAGGAGTAGAGATAAGTAATTATTACTTTGATTATTCACTCAATCATCTTTCTTCGTCTCCCTCATTCTTCTTTTAATTTTTATTTTCTTTACACTTGGCAATTTTCAAGTCCTCTTTGTTGAGGCAAAAGAACCGTCAACGCAATTGCTTAATAATTGGCTTAAATTTAATCTGTAAGGATTTTTCAATCCTTGTTGGCACGCTTGCATTTATAGTATTTTCCTTTGTAGGAAAAATAAACCAACAATTTTTGGCACGCCTAGTGGAACATCAAGTGTAAGAAATGAAAAATGAATTGGATTCATCCATTTCAAATAGCCTAGATGAAATCTGTTGGCGTAAGCAAAAAATTTTAGATCTTCTAGAAGAGATCCATTCTCTTGATGAAATAAACTTTTATCCCTCACAATATTATTTGGTGGAAGAAAAAAGACACCATTTAATTGGAAAAATTTATCAACTTGATAAGGAAATTCGCTAATGGAATGATGAATTGTCAACTCTCACTACTAAGTCTTTAACTAAGGCTTTAATGGCCGGAATTGGTGAATTTTTTCAAAATTTTTCCATAGTTGAAAATAGCAAAAGCAAAAAATTGATTTCATCAATGGCTTGGGGGGTCAAAAAACTCATTTTAAAAAAACCAATTTATGAAAATAACATGGCTATAAAGTATGTTGTTGAGCCAAACATGATTAAAAATATTATTCCATATAAGACTCGAGGGGTTGAAAAACCCATTCTTAGATAGTCAAATCATGGACATAAGATGTCTATGAAAAAATTTCATAAGCCATTAATGGTTAAAATGGAACAACCCATTAGACCGAGAAATGATGAAACTCACATGGAGGATTTTCATAATCCATTAATGGATAAAATAGAAAAACAACCACATTTGTTAATGAATGATAAAAGTTATTTGGCCAAAGAACATATTCTCAAGCCAAACATGGTTAAGAATGATGAACAATTTAATGTTCATGAATCTGAATTTTTTTAAATTATTCAAAATGTCAAGTTATTTGAATTTTTAAGGTCATCTTGTACCATGGTTCTTGGTGTTCAAAATCCTTTTTGGATTTGTGGTTCATATCAAAATTTAATTTTGATGAAATGGCTAATAAAACGATCATCTTTGAGCATTGTTTTGATGAATTTGATGCACTAAAGAACAACTTAGCCATTTGAAATGTTGAACTTGGTTAGGAAAAGCCTATGCATTTAAATCAGTGGTTGAGAATGGCTTATCTTTTCAAATTGATGGTCATTTTTTTTTTTTTTAAAGGCACAAAAATGATAGTATGTGTCTTTGGTTCGGCCCTTCAAAAATTCAAGTAAACATCATTTTTAAGGGCCGCAGGGGGTAATGTTGGCACCATAAAATATTATTATTATTATTAGTATTAGTATTGTTATTATTTTTAGGATATGTGGCATCCTTTTATTCATTTGGAAGTTAAAAGAAGTTACGGAGATGATAGAGAACATGAAGGACAAAGTGAATGAATGGAAAGACACATGGCAAGACAAAGATAAAGATGGGAGAAGTGGGTAGTCACTTAGTAGTTATTACTGTATTTTTTCTTCTATAAATAGCCATCAATGGCTACATTGTAAAAAGATCAAGAATTCAAATCAAAGACTATTGATTTCAATATTTCTTGTCATTTTCCTTATCTTAGGAGTAGTTTAATATAAATTTATATTTCGAAGCATTTATTTTCACCACTTCCTTTTCGAAGCATCTTATGCACTGCCTTTTCAAAGCATAGGAGTAGAGGTAAGTAATTATTAATGTTGGCTGTATAAATTGTATAAGCCAATCACGATTCAACACATGGCATGAAAAGGGCAATTTGGGAAGGTAATATAAATCGCCAACCATAGTCAGACACGTGTCAACCCATACTGGTATTAATGGGTCTGCGTAGTACTGGAATGATCGAGGGATATAAGGTGATGTGGCCTAACGGTTACTCATAAGGTTCAAATTCAAAATCAAGAGGAAAGCCTAATTGCAAACATGGCGTAGTGGAGCTAACTGTGAGAGAGCATGATCAGCGATCATGGAGGAATATTTCGACAGTTAAGAGCCCACTTCGACATTATCATTGAGAAGTATAAATAACAGAGAAGGCCCTAAAAGGGAAGATCCAGACTCAGATCAAAAAACCAGTTTTATCTACTTTATTTTCCTTTCCAATTTTTACAGTTCTTTACATTTATGTACTTCAGATTCTTGTATTGCACTTCATTCATAGGAGTAGTTTTAAATAGTTTGTTGTTGTAAACCTCTACGAGGCTGGATCAGATCATTGTAAGTTTTTCATTTTTTACTTAATGAAATGCTGCAATTATTCTTCACTTAATCGTTGTTTACTAAATTCTCCTAAACAAGCCACCAGTAAAAGTCCTCTTCATTGAGTCTGAAGAAACTAAAACACAATCATCTGATAATTGGTTGGCAATTAATCTTCTGTAAGGACTGATTGATCTTTGCTGGCATGCTTAAAATTACAATACTAACCTTCAAAAGCCAAAAAGCCAATAAATATTTTTGGCACGCCCAGTGAGACTAATTGAAATGGCTAGACATAGGAGACAAGAAGAAAATGAACGCCTAGAAGAAGGTGTGGAAGGAGAGGTAGAGGTACCTGATCTAGAGGATAATGTGATAACACATCATATGGAAGCACCTATCTCATCAGAACCTATGGTCGAACAGACCAGTAATGCAGAACATCTACCACGTGTCCAGAATAGTGGGCGAGACCATGGAATTGGACCATCTACTGTTTCATCTATTCAGCCAATGAATCCATGGGAAGGCCTAGTAGATGCCATGGGACAACAGTTAATGAACACAATGGAAATATGAGCAATATCCTTTATGGGTCGAATGAATACCCATCAACCAACTAACACAAGGCATATGGAAGAAATTTCAAATGTCCCTCAGTAAAGATTAGCTAGAGATAAACAGCTTATGCAAAGTAATTGACATACTAATGGTCAAACTAGTAATTAAAATTTTGAAAAATCATCACCTTAGTCTTGGTATGAGCCTCTTTCGAGGCCTATGGTAAATCAAAATGCCTCATTACTTAACAGTGAAACCATGCAAATTGGTGGATCTGGGCCAACACAAGAAAATGGCATAAGAATCTTTCCAAATCCCATGTTCGAAGCCATACCTGGCATAAGGGGTTCGTTAATCCTTTGTTCGAATTTGCACTCGGGGGGGTTGGAAGGGTTTCTTGTGGTTGGAAGAGAAACAACACATGTTCCTCCTATTATAGCACCTTTCGCAGGTCCTCTCACCAGACAAGCTTAGAGCGGTCAATCATACCTTCAACAGCAGCTAGTTCCACAGGGACAGCCAGTCCCAAATATACCTCTCTACGGACCAAGAAGACCTTAGGTACAAAGATTTCCACCAAATCCTGTGTTTGTTCCTCTAGTGGTAATCCAACAAGCACAAAATATGGTTCCTAGGGACCAAATTGCTGATATTGTTAAAGAAATGTATGGACCTATGGCTCAGAGGGTTCAAACTCCTGTGTATAAGAAACCATACCCAGAATAGGTAGATAGGGTACATAAATACCCAAAAGGGTTTAGAATACCAGACTTTGCTCTTTTTTATGGGAATGGAAACTAATCAACAATGGAACATATTGCTAGGTTCGCTGCCCAATATGGTGAATTTACCAATAATGATTACATGAAGTAAGACTTTTTCCAAATTCTCTAACTGTGGTAGCTTTTGTATGGTATATTAACATTACACCTGGCTCTATCTAAACTTGACAACAAATTGAGGAGGTATTTCATACCCAATTCTTTCAAACAGAGCTAGAAGTTTTTATGGCACACTTGGCAAGGTTGAGTCAAAGGCCTGATGAGAAGACTGTTCAATTTATTGCCAGATTCAAAAGAGCACGAAACAAATGTAGGGTCATTCTACCAGAGCCGGAATTTATGAGATTGGCTCAAAATGGTTTAGAGTTTAGGCTTCGAAAGAAGTTTAACTCAATTGAGTTTCGAGACTTAGTGGAATTAACCTATAAGGTGTCTAGATATGAATCATTACTTGAGGAAGAACAAGACCGAAATAATGCATCATACAAGACTCATTATAGAGATCTTAATTACGAGATTGATGCAGCAGAGATCGTATGGAAAGAGCCTGTGGTCTATGAGGCATTAATTCATAAAGGCACTACAATAAATCAGCAATTTAAAAAGAAAGACTTTCCATAGGAAATACTCTTTCGATTTAACAAAGGCAGATGAACTTTTTGATCATTTGCTTGCAGTTAATTTCCTAAAATTACCAAAAGGAGTTAAAATTCCTTCTCCATAAGAACTTAAATGAAAAATGTATTGTAAATGGCACTGTGATACCCCTGTTCCGTAATATATTAATTGGTCCTTAATATGAGTGTGATTATGTGTTCTATTATGATTTTGTGTACCATTACGTGAAAATATGTGGTTTTGAATTTCTATCTGTTCACCGTAGGAATATCTGTCTGAATAATCTGCTTCAGAAATTAAATTGAGGGCCTTATCGGCCGCAGAACCCGAAATCGATTACGCCATTGTGATTAGCATAATTTTTAGAGTCTACGGTGAAATTTTATTGAAAATTGATTCTGGTCAAATTAAACTGATTAAATTGATAAATTAAGTGCCCTATTATTTTATGTTAGAATAATGTGTTAGTGGGGCATGATGTATGGAGGCACTACACTCTCCTTAACTCATTTTGAGCTCAAAAATCCGAGGATACAATTGTGAGAGAGTGAGGGCCGGCCTTAGTGAGAGGAAGGGAGAGAAATTGTACATTTTGGCTAGAAGCTTGGGAATTTTGGGGATTTAGCTCAAGAATTGACTAGAGCTTAGAGAATCAAAGCTTCTAGGTGAGTAATTCTTGAAGTATAAATTGTAATTTTGTGTGTTCATGCTATTTTGGTGATCAAGAGTAAGATTGAAAGGAAATTGTGTTGGATTTGTTGAATTGAAGCTTAATATGTGCATGCATGTAAAGACTTGCCTTGAAATTGCATGTTTGAACACAAATGTGTATAATCCATGTGAAATGTTAAAGGAAACTCATGCCTTGATCACCATTTGTGTTACCTAAGTTGAGAATGTGGCTAATTCATCACATGCATGTACAATTTGAGAAAATATGAGCTTGAATGCATGAGTTTGTTATGTTGATGTTGAGTTTGTCATATTTTGGGACATGCATGTGGGTAAATCAAGAAATTGAGCTCCATGATGTTATAATCTTGCATTGGTGCCATGTTAGTATGTGTGTGTTTGAGATTTGAGCCATAACATGCAAGTTTTGTTGGTTGAAATTCGAGTTGGAACTCAAGAACATAATCTGGGAAACCCAGAATTTTGATGTCCGCTCGAGCAGGGATTTCGAGCTCCTAGTATTTTGTTCTTACAGGCATGGTGTCCGCTCGAGCGGGGCATTTCACGCTTGAGCGTGGATCATGGAGGATGAACTTCCGCTCGAGCGTCATATCTCGCGCTCAAGCGTAAAAATGGGGCATCTAGTACTTTTTGCAGACATAGAGTCCGCTCGAGCGGATAAGTTCACGCTCGAGTGGGGAGCTATGTTGAGAGGCCTTCCGCTCGAGCGCCATTTAGGAAGATCGAGCGTAAATTTCACCTACCCAGTACTTTTGTAGGTCTTAAGGGTCCGTTCGAGCGGGAAGGTTTACGCTCAAGCGGGGACCCTGTTTTTTGAAACTTTGATCAGGCGTTCCGTGTTTCGTTTTCCGTTCTCTTTCACTTGTAATCACTCTTAGGCATATGTTAAACATTGTAAATGAATTAATGAGATAACAATAAAGCCTAAAGAGGAATATGTGAATTAAAGAACGGATTGAATTGTTAGTGACCCTTTTGTGTTCATGAAATGTGTAGGGTCAAGCTCCAGGGCAAATCCACAAGCCGATCACTGTGAGTAATATCGATATTTGAACGTTTATGAATGTCCAATTGTTTATTCCCTTATAAGCTTTATGAGTTGCTAATTGGGATTGTGGACAAAAGTTGACATGAATGAATGAATGGACCCAAGGTCGTTTTGATACGTATGTGTGGGCCGAAGGCCGTTTTGACAAAAATGTATGGGCCGAAGGCCGTTTTGACATAAATGAATGGACCCAAGGTTGTTTTGATACGTATGTGTGGGCCGAAGGCCGTTTTGACATAACTTTATGGGCCAAAGGCCGTTTTGACATAAATGAATGGGCCAAAGGCCGTTTTGACATAAATGAATGGGCCAAAGGCCGTTTTGACATAAATGGATGGGCCGAAGGCCGTTTTGACATGAATGGAAATCCGAATGGACCAAAGACCAGTATGTTTGGAACTAAAATCACTTGACCTAATCTTGGTATAAATGTACATATGTTAAGTAGTAATATGAATTGGGCCCAAGGCCGTTTGGAGTATGTTGTTCTACATATTGTTTATATGACTTCTGTAATTGATATTATTCACTGGGCTATCGCTCACGCTCATTCATGTGTTTGTAGGTGAGCCAATGGAAGTCCAAACCCAGCCCCAATGAAGTCTGCCAGGAACAACATGGGTTTTGAGAAAGTCAGCCTTGTGTCTCACGCACGAGACCTACCCTTGCCATTTTGTTATGTAATTATATTTTGTCTTGCTGGCAAGGACTTTATGTGTATTTGTAAATAGTTTGTCATGGGTTGACTTAGTTGGATGATCCTGTCTTAAAGAATTTGTGGTACTGTACTTTTGGCGTGGGTTATTAACATATATGGGTATGGTTTGTTTTGAAGTGCATATAAGCACGGCTCTATGGACAAATTTTTTGTTTATTGCTTCCGTTTGGCCCCTTTACTCTGTTGAGTTATGTCTATTTTGTTTTGAGGCCGTGGGTAATCTCAGGATTACTGGCCGGTTACGTCCTTAACCCATAGGGGCGGGTTTGGGTCGTGACAGGCACAATTCTTGGTCTCACTCAACTAAAATCTGTATTGTTTTTCGGGATAGGATTCAAGAACAGATTCGAAAGGGGAGTTTAAAATTCTCAATTAAAATAGAGAAAGTTATTGGGATTGACACTAATTCATTCCCAAAAATTGGAGAAGTTACAGCCAATGTTATTGTGCCAGACTTCCAGAACTTATCCCTGAAGGAATTAGAAGAGGTTAATATGCAGATGCATGTTGCCAGTCAAACTACTGTTAAGAAAGATACCAGAAATTCACCAGTGAATGGGCAGGGCCTTACAGACCAAAGGGAGGACTCTAGTGAGGAGGCATTGAATGATGACTCTTTAGAAGCAGCTGTTATGCAAAGGATGTGTCCTAGGTGCAGGTTAAGTTACAAATGGTTGAACGAGCTCTCGATTGATGGGAAGCAGTATTACAAAGATGTGCAGAGGCGCCCTAAACCAACCAGTGCCTATAACAAAAGGCTGTGCCCAACTGGTCCTAGACAACAACCATTCTTGACTGGACCAATAGCCACTAGAGTGCATTCCAAGGGCAAGAGACCTCTACATGAGTTCAGACCACCTAACTATTACAGGATGGAGGGCAATCATCCTGAGAGGAGACCTGAAGTGGGCTCAAGTTACGGGATCAGAGCCAGAGATTGGCACCCTAGACCAACCTCACACAAGATGAAAAGTAGCCACCCTGATGGAAGGCCTGAATTAGGCTCAAGACAGGGGATCAGAGCCAAGCAGTGGCCTCCACAAGCAGCTTCGAAGCTGGCTTCAAAGGCAGAAAGAGATAGTTCAACAACTGAGCTAGTGAGTTCATGGGTACCTCGGGTTCTAGATTAGTTTGTCATGCAGAGCAAGCCTAAAGAAATGCCTACCCATAGAAGTTTTGTTGGAGACCAGGGTAGGATGGTTAAATCTCCCTTAGTGGCTCCAAATAATTTGTTGTTACTGAAACATCCAAAAACAAAGGAACCAAATATGGTTCTAGTAATTTCTAGGTCCCAAAGGAGGAAGATTCAGCGAAGGTACACTCAGTACCAAAAGGATCTGAAGGAAAGTGGGGAGAGTTCTTTATTGGCCCAGCCAAAAGGCCAGACAGAGGAAAGAAAAAGTCTAAAATTGGTCCATAGTCCAAAATCGACTCCTCAGAGCAGAAGGAGTTTTAATAAAGAGCAGTTGGCTAAAGTTCACTCTGAACTAAAAGCAAAGGAAAGATCCAACTTAACAAGTCTTGAAAAGGCTTTGATGGAAAGCGACAGTGAGACAGAAGGGGAAGTTGACCTAGGCCAAAGGAAAGAGATGGTTAAAGAAGAGATGTTTGAAGCCTTCATGGCTGAATAGACATTTTTGGTCAAAAAACCAGCAGGAACAGACCAGTCGAAGGAAGACAATAGTACTAAAGTGCTAGAATGTAGCATGGAAGATACCTCTGAAGTAACTGAAAAAGTTAGCCTAGAAAAGAAGCAAGTGCAGCCAATAGTTCAATTTGGCTCATTTCCTCCAGTATCAGTGAATATGGTGCATATACTACCGCAAGAGTTCCAGGCTGAAGATGGAAACCAAGAAGGTCAAGAGATTGACCCTATCCCAATCTCTAGTGAAGATTCACAGGTTAGTATGGTTCAAGATGAATACGAGGTGGCCACACCGATGGAAACTAAGAACGAGAGTAAGGAAGAAGTGAGTATTAATCTCTCATATCCTTTTCATTATCCCACAACATCCATGACACAGCATGCCAAGCCCTTGTATGTCAAGGCTTTTTCGATAGAATACAGATGAATAGAGTATTGGTGGATAATAGGGCAGCGGTGAACCTGCTTCTGAAATCTTCTTTGAAGAAATTAGGGAAAAGGAACCCCAGATTAATTCCAACCAGCACAACCATTGTTGGTTTTGCTGGAGATAAACAGATGTCTCAGGGTATTTTGCCCATCAACCTGAGTATAGGAACCAGAGATTGCGTGCCAGCATTCTTTGTTATTGATAGCAATGCTAAGTGTAATGTTTTACTTGGCAGGGATTGGATTCACACCAACAAATGTGTTCCTTCCTCTCTACATCAAAAAATAATGATGGCCTTCTGCAATGGAGAAACAGAGGAGATCAATACAGATCCTCAACCCTTTGTCGCTTGTGCTGACTTTGCAGAGGCGAAGTTGTATACTGAAGGAGTGACACCACTCAGTATATTGAGAAAACCTGATGGTTCAACCGAAGTGACGACTGATGAGGAAGTAGCACACCTGAAGCACTTGGTACAGGAGAGTGCTGATGAAGAATTCATCGTCAAAGATGATAATGATGCCTGGTTATAGGCAAGAAGATGAAACCCAAGAAGCCAGACCTTTGGCTTTAGTCAAGTTCACAACATTAGACTTAAAAGCAATAGTTCAAAAGGTTTAGGAACAAGAGAAGGAAACCATAATAGTTGGCTGTAAGCATAAACAACAACAGGTCAGACCTTTGATGTTTGATAAATATTGTGCATTGGACATCGAAACAAAAGTCCAGAAAATACAGGAGGAAGAAGCCTTATGGACAGACTTTGTTTATGAAAAAGAGGGCAAAGATGTTGAATCATAGAAAATAGGAGCAGAACAAAGCAAAGAAATTGCTTCAAAGATAGAAGAAATCAAAAAAGAAGCATTAGGGAGTTCTTAGATACAAGATCCCTTGGAAGAGGTTAATTTAGGGGAAAGTTCTACACAGCAACCCACCTACATCAATGCTTGGTTAAGTGCTCTTGATAGGGACCAGTTGTTAATGGTCTTAAAGAGATATGAAGATTGTTTTGCATGGTTTTATAATGAATTGCCAGGATTGGATAGGTCATTAGTGGAATATAGGATCCTTGTGAAGCCTAATTTCAAGCCATACAAGCAAAAACCAAGAAGGATGAGTCCTAAAATGATTCAAAAGGTCAAGGAGAAAATTCTTAGGCTCCTTAAGGCAGGTTTTATTAGAACAACCAGATATGTTGAATAGCTATCCAATATTATGCTTGTAGTTAAAAAGAATGGTAAAATGAGGGTATGCATCGATTTTAGAAACCTAAATTTAGCAACTCCAAAAGATGAGTACCCTATGCCCATAGTAGATTTATTGGTGGATAGTTTAGCAGGGCACAAGATTTTATCAATGATGGATGGGCACTTTGGTTATAACCACATCTGCATTGCAGAAGATGATGTCCATAAGACAACATTTAGATGTCCTGGGAACATTGGCACCTTCAAATGGGTTAAAATGCCATTTGGCCTAAAGAATGCTGGGGCTACATATCAAAGGGCTATGAACACTATCTTTCATCATCTCATTGGAGGATATTTAGAGTGTTACATTGATGATATTGTAGTAAAGTCCCAATCCATGGAGGAACATTTGTTTCACTTGGAAGCAGCTTTCAAAAGAATGAGAAAGTTCAAGTTGAAGCTTAATCCTCTCAAATGTGCTTTTGGTGTATCAGCTGGAAACTTCTTGGGCTATGTAGTACACAAGAAGGGAATACAGATTGATCAAAATAAAGCCAAAGTCATCATTGAAGCCAAGCCTCCATCAAGTAAGAAAGGAGTACAAAAATTCCTTGGACAGGTTAATTTTCTTCAAAGATTTATTTCTAACACTGCAGAGAAAACTAAATTATTTTCTTCCTTATTAAGGTTGAAAGATGAAGAGGAGTTTGTGTGGACAGCAGAGCATCAAACTACTTTCGAATGAATCAAAGCTTACTTGGCCAAACCTCTAGTACTAATGCCACCAAAGAGTGATAAGCTCTTGAAGTTGTACATTGCTGCAGCAAAAGATTCACTGGGAGTTTTCTTAGCCCAGAACAATGAAAAAGGCAAAGAGCAAGCAGTTTATTACCTCAGTAAGTTCTTGTGGGAGCTGAATATGTGGCTAAATCGGAAAGGGCATGTTTTGGTACTGACACTAACCGGACGTCCAGCAAATGTTAATCGGCCCCATCTTGCGAGACTAGGATGGGCCAAATACGATACGTAAGCCGATTAAGCCGATTGAAAAAGATCGTTAGGGGCCGAATATAAGAACGGGTAATGATTGAAAACCAAGCTCAGGCCCCGAGGCCTCAGGAGGAACATATATAAATAAAGAAACAGCGTTCTTGGAATGGCAGGTAAAAAAAACACTTCACTAAATTAAGTAAACAAGCTTTCTTGAGTAGAAAAACTAACTTGCCCGCCGGAGTGCTAATCCCGGCACCCCCGACCGGAGTATTTGTCTTTGCAGGTGACTAGCTGAGTATCAAGAGCGTCTCCCAGGATCTGAAGAGTATTTCCAAAACCACTTCCCCAATGGCGCCGTATGGGAATACTCAAATACATCCATGGAAGGCGTGACGCAAGATCCTCCGATAGCCACCGACGAGACCACACAGAGAGACGACATCACCCCGGCAGATATGCTCAGGAAGGAAACCATTGCTGCGAGACGCGCCTTGAATTTTGATTCACCAACGACTTCAGTGCAGGAGACGATGCAAGCCATCATAGAACAAGCTAAACATAATGAGCAAAGGCTGGAAAATATGCTCGTAGAAAATGAACGCCTCCGACAAGATTTGGCCCTGGAAGTAGCAAAATCCAAAGAAGCCGCGCGCCAAGACCCCGAACGACCCCTGAGGGTAGGTAAACAACGACCTCGAGCCCGACCAAGGGAAACTGATAGCGACTCCAATTCATTATCCACGGAGCATAACAAGGGACGCTCAGACACTTCCAGCTCCTCTGAAAAAAGCCCACATATAAGGAACAAGCGCAAAAGAAGCAGTTTAGACGAAGAGGACCGGTACGATCCTTTTATCCGACGAATTACGAGGGCGACCCTGCCCAAGAAGTTCAAAGCTCCATCATTTACTCTCTACGACGGAAAATCAGACCCCACCGATCATATACGTCACTACAAGCAGGCCATGACGTTGCATGCAGACAATGAAGCCCTCATGTGCCGAATATTCCCTAGCAGTTTGGGGCTACTAGCTGTTAGATGGTATTACAAGCTGGAGCTGGCTTCGATCAGAAGTTTCCATCAATTGCAAAAATCCTTCAAGGCCAGGTTCATTACCAACGAGGTACAGCCGAAACAAGCCGACTCTCTCTGGGCTATGCAAATTCAACTGGAAGAAACGCTGAGAGCATATTTGGCGCGATATTGGGAGTGCTTCAATCTCATTGACGACGCTTGCAACGACTCCATGGCCGTCACCGCCTTCAAAATGGAACTACATCCTGACAGTGCTCTTCGCAACTCCCTGACCAGAAGACCCCCCAAAACAGTCTGGGCGTTGATGAAGAAAGTCGAACAGTATTGCAAAGTGGAAGACGATTCCCTGAGGATCAAAGCTAGTCAAGCGTCCACCAAATCGGGACCTCCTGACATTGCTCAGCCGATAAGCTCCGTGCCACCTCTGAGTCCCGAGCCAGGACAACGTGCTAAACGGGACAAAAGGCGGGACTCTCGCCGATCGAGCGATCAATGCTCCCACCCGACTAATGAGCAATTGCAAGTCGACAGTAGGCGCTCGAGGTGCACCGACAAAAAGTACACGGAACTGTCAGAGCCAATCACCGCCGTAATGACCAAAATCCAACACCTTCCATTCTTCAAATGGTCGTCAAAGATGGTGGGACCACCCAATACACGACGAAGGGACCGGAGGTGCGAATATCACAAAGATCACGGCCATGAAACAGAGAGTTGCTACGCATTAAAAGACCACCTGGAAGAACCGGTGCAAGACGGCCGACTGCAACAATATGTGAAACAGGGAAAGCCAACCAAGGCATTAGCATTAAGGCAGGACTCTCCCCCACTTGGCGTGATCCACGTAATTTACAGCCTGCCTACATTCCCGGCCATGCACACAATTCGATCGCACCAGTATTTCGGCTGACCGATCCGAAGAAGCTCCGACAATTGCCTTCAACGACTCCGACCTCAATGACGCAACGCCTTCCCACATTGATCCGTTGGTCATTGGATTACGCATAAACCGGTTCATCATTGAACGAATCCTCATAGATCCAGGGAGTAGTTCAGAGGTCATGTACTATCAAACTTTCATCAAGCTCGGCCTCAACGAGGCAGTTCTATCTCCGGCGCCTCACCCACTGTTCGGCTTTAATACGAACCCGGAATACCCATTGGGCAAGGTCACATTACCTGTTCGAGCGGGGTCCAGAACGGTTGAAGTGGAATTCCTGGTCGTGAAGCTCCCCTCGCCGTATAATGCTATAATGGGAAGAACCTGGCTACATATCATGAAGGCCGTCCCAAGCACCTACCATCAGATCCTACGTTTCCCAACAACCCACAGCATTGAAGAAATAGGTGGTTCCCCCCAATCAGCACAAGCAGAGTTCTGACGAAAACCCTATCACTGACCCGATCTGTGGGCTCTGATAACTGTAAATATATTTCGCCTCTGCAATATGAACTATTTTTCCTCGATGCTGAAAATCATATGTCGATTCCCAGTGGGGCACTTGCCACGATTGGCCAAATTAAGTCTCCAGATTCGGAGCCCCCCTTTGGCGCATGCCGTCTTAGGGCCGATTAAGTCTCCGGATTCGGAGCGCCCTTCGTGTATCACGATTGGCCAAATTAAGTCTCCGGATTCAGAGCCCCCTTTGGCGCATGCCGCCTTAGGGCCGATTAACTCTCCGGATTCGGAGTGCCCTTCGTGGATATCACGATTGGCCAAATTAAGTCTCCGGATTCGGAGCCCCCTTTGGCGCATGCCGCCTTAGGGCCGATTAAGTCTCCGGATTCGGAGCGCCCTTCGTGGATATCACGATTGGCCAAATTAAGTCTCCGGATTCGGAGCCCCCTTTGGCGCATGCTGCCTTAGGGCCGATTAAGTCTCCGGATTCGGAGCACCCTTCATGTCACGATTGGCCAAATTAAGTCTCTGGATTCGGAGCCCCCTTTGGTGCATGCCGCCTTTGGGCCGATTAAGTCCCCGGGTTTGGAGGCGATTAATCTCCTTAAGGCCAAATGGGCCCTGGATTCGAAAACGGATCATACAGTGCTAAGTGTTAATCGCGTCTCCAAATCCGGAGCAAACGTTGGCACGAACAAAAGATTGATAATTGATCCTATGTAACATGCTAGAACAGATCATGCATTCGAAGTAATGAGCCTTTGTACACAAGCAAAATTCAGAATAACACGCAAATATATTTAAAATAAAACCATTTATTTGATTAAACAGTTGTTACATGAATACAACCCGCATTCGAACATTACAATATTGAAAGCAAAAAAGGGACAAACGCAGTAGCAAAGATCGCGGATCGACGATCGCCGCTTAAACCCTCCACGGCGTGCACTACCTTGAACCAGTTACGCTTAAGCCCACGACTTGCATAAACGCCAAACTGCCCCTGACACCATTGACAATGTCAAGGCTAAGATCCAGGATAAGGAGGGTATTCCACGGATCGGCAGACCATTGACAATGTCAAGACAAAGATCCAGACAAGGAAGAATGAACTTGACAGCTTGTTGACTCTCCTTTCGGGTGATCGCCGACGACTTGGAGACTCACAGATCTCAAGCCCTTCGCTTGGAGACTCACAGAACTCAAGCCCTTCGATGACCTAACTTCTTCACGGATAGGTTTTACGTCGCAAAACCATCTCAACACCAAACTTGACCGAAATTTGAGCCTCAGAACCAAAATCGCCATACCGCATAAAGAATGATGAGTCAAATGGGATTCTTGCGCGGTTACCCACCTTTTTATTCTCAGCAACGATTGCGATCTCGAGGTCCCAACCCCGAGAAAATTTTATTAACTCCCAAAAACGCATTGGTCAAAAAAAAAAAAAAAAACAAGCATCGATTGACATTCGCCACGACCATCCCGACGGCTGGCCGAAATGTGTGTTGACTAGGCCAAAGCGGAATAACTTTACTAAAACCGGTCGGCCAAATATTCACATGCCAATCACCATTGACCAGCCCATTAATCCAACTGCTCAAGCGTCAATACGCTCACCCAAATCGGAGATAAATGGCCGTTGAAACAGCCTCAATAAAACCCTAATGGTAGCCGCGGACGTGTCAGCCCTGCCCATGTGTGGATCCTACCGATAGGCCCGCGTCTTGCCGGGCAGTTAACGGCTATCTGGGTCGGGCAATATCTAGACATTCAAACATTTGAGCAACATGAAATACACATATGCCGAATATGAATGACAACGAAACAGTTATAATGAAACAATCTTTATTTAATAAAACAATAAGTTACATAGTTTCGAACACGCCCTGCGTTCCAATCTTAAGACTATAAAATTCATACGGCGTCACCCTCATCCTCACTCTTCTCAATCTCAAAGGCACAAAACGGAAAATCTTTACTCCTGTAGCGTGGTGATGCCGAATCAATTCCCGACGAAGAGCTTCAGGCTTGAGATGCCTTGATCCAACCGTGTTCGAACCCGCGGTTTTCACATCGGCATACTTCTTCACCCGTTTCCGGTTTTCTCGATTCCCACCTTTCGCCCTCATGGAAACCTTTTTCAGAGGCCTCCCCTTCGACTCTATTGCGAACATACTAGCCGTCTCTCGATTGGCAAGTGCGGAGTCGAGTCGACTCGTAACCCTCTCTTCCACAATTGGGTTCGCGTGCGGTGGGTTCCTGAGCCGCCTTTGGCCTTCCTTAGTTCCCGCCGCCTCCCACGCTGCCTCCAAACTTCGAATCGTTCGTCCTTCTTCTCCATCTCTTGACGGCAACAAGGCAGACGCATGCCGAATTCATAAGCAGTAAAGCCCTTTCTTTCGCCGTGAATGCCCTCATGAAACACTTCGTAATCTTGTCGACCCAAAGATTGATTTCAACCTCAGAAATATCTGTCGGGCAAAGTCGACCGCTACATCTGGATCTCAAACGATCGAGTCCGCCTCTGTCATGGGTCTATTCTTCACGAATACCGCAAAGCTTAATGGGCATGGTTTCGCGTCGGACCTCCCCTCGACTCGGGACTGTGGAGCCTTACCCTGCGATCGCTTTCTCGCTGGCGATCTCTGCGACGTCGGGAGATCGACGCCTCCCGACCCCTGGCACTCCTACTTCCTGCCCGTGAGGGTTCACCACCCCGATTCATATCTCCGCCAAGCTCAGCCAGGGTCTTCGCTTCCCCTTTGCTGTTGAAGAAAAGTCGGTTCGACATCCGCGCAATCAGTCTTCCCCCAAGAGCTCAGCTCAATTTTCTACCAAGCTCATAAAGGATGTACGTTTCCTCATTTACCCTTCACAGAGGCAGCACGTTCGAGGCAATCTCATTAATTGGAGATCCTGAATCGTCCGACGCCGACTAAGTCAACGGCAGGGGCACGATTCTACCATAATCCATCAATCTATCCTGCCCAAGTACCCCAGCCGGCCCTCAACCCCGCAAGGACCGACTGGGGCAAGGGCAGATTCTTCAATCTAGCCGGCTCAAGTACCCCAGCCGGCCCTCGACCTCGCAGGGACCGCCTGGGGCAAGGACAGACTCACCAATCTATCTGGCTCAAGTACCCCAGCCGGCCCTCGACCCTGCAAGGACCGCCTGTGGCAAGAGCAGATTCACCAATCTATCCGGCTCAGATACCCCAGCCGACTCTCGAATTGACAGTTCATAATTCGAATCCAGTCGACACGAGAAAGACGAATCCATATTGACAGGATATTCAATCCCTAAAAGCTGAAACCCAGCAACAATTTTACACAAAGAAGACAAATCAATGTTGACACAGGATATTCAATCCCTAAAAGCTGAAACTCTGCAACAATTTTACACAAAGTAGCAAAAGGCTTTGAGCCAAACTTAGCAAAATGTTTCATTAACATAATCACACAAATTGTGCACAGGAAGTAGTGGCATTACAAGGAAATGTTCATTAATAAATTGCGTACAAGTTAGTAACCAATTTATACATGAAAATTACCCCGAACCAACAAAACCCTACCAAGCAAAAAAAAAAAAAAAAAACTAGGAAACGCCTCCCAAATCACTGCTCGGTGTCGGATTCGAGTGGCTCAACATCCACTTGCTCGTAAGGAATTGGCAAATCCGATGTAACCTAGCGGCAGCAAGGGCTTTGAGCCACCCATGTTTGAACCCTCAATTCTCAAACTTCGGAACTTCATCAACATATTCCGTATAAGCGGCACTTTTTCCCGCCTCGAAAGCATCAGATTTCCGGCTTGGCCGCCTTTCTCCTCTACTTGAGTCTCCGCCTTTGGCAAGTTCGTCATTTGAGAGCTTGAGCGACTCCTCACTCGATTCGCTCTCGCCAAAGATCGATCGGTCGCTCAAAGAAGACGAGCCCTTCTTCTCCGCTGCTCAAGGCCCCCATTGCGGCCCTCATTTTTTCAAACTCTGCTCTACTCTTCTGACCTTTCACTTCGGCTTGCAAACGGTCAATCCTGCCAAGAGCATCATGCAGGCGACAGCCCAAGTCGGCAATCCTGCCGACGGTCTGCAAGAATAAGGGATCATTAGATACCTTTATAAAAAATAAATTCAGAAATAAATATAAGATTCCTACCAGGAGTGCCGACTGCGCAGATAAGGCTACGGCCAAAATATCCGGCACGGCGCAAAAGGCTGCACTGTCAGCCGGCAAGGAAATCGAAGCCGCCAAGCTCAACGCAACGGCCGGATCCTCAATGGCAGAAGCATTGGAAGAAATTGGCGTATCTCTGATCTTTGGCTGAATAACAAATGGAGCAACCACGTTCGATTCTTCGAGGCGGTAACCGTTTTGAATCGCTTCCCTCGGCTGCGTTTTGGGTCGGTTTCACGGAATTTGCCGTTCTTCAACGGCCCGCTGTTCACCCCCTTTTTCCGTTTCAATCGGTGTAACCTGAACCAGCCCTTCAACAATGGGTACGGAGGCCTTAGGCAAGCTGGGATCAGATTCGCCCGCCTTTTGACGAAAATACCATTCGCCGGGCGCTTTCCCACGCACCATTTGCGAAAGGCTTTCCTTCGCCATATCTTCGAAGAAGTCGCCGGGTAGGTCGCCCAAATTTGCGAAAATGTCTCCGGAAGAGACTTCCGCCCAACCCGACGCGGATGGTGAAGGCTGATCGAGTCCGGCAGCCTCAAATGCCGAGCGCACAGCCTCGTCAACTTCTTCGGCCTCCTCAGTGAATTCTCTTGTCGGATCGGCAACTACTTCTATTACTGGCTCTGCGTCTCGCCCTGAATCAGAATCTTCGAGACCGACGGTCGAGGTTCTTGTATTGGGGAAGATAAGAGCGAGAGTCACGATCACGGATGGAATCGAATGTTGTCCGCAATGAGAACGTGGTATAAGTGGGCTCGCATCAAGTAAAATGTGGCGTCTCCTGCTTTTTGCACGCTTAGGCCAAAGTAGTCGAGTGCAATCTTAATATCCCTAAGGACCGCTCACAACGCAAGTCAGAATCTTCTTCAATTTATTACCTGCAAAAGATGAGTGATTAAGGAAAGAAAGCCGATTAAAAGATAAATCATTAAACACAAGATACTACGTGGCAACCTGGGTCACCCTTATGTCTGGGAATGGGGTCTAGGCAATCTTTGCCTTCAGCGAACTCCCAATTACCTCGGACATCGACCATTACATCGTCGACCCTCTTACCAGAACTGGCAAGCATAGTCACCAAATGATGGTGTAACATGCTCGCGAGGGAACTCACGGGTTACAGTTCGGACTCCCTTTTGTGTTATGGTTCTTAATCTGAACCAAAGAGTCCAAATCTGGCAAATCGTTTTGAAGAAAAACAGATTTTTGAAAAAGTAGTGCCAAGCATGGACTGCTTTGCCAGATTACAGAGTCACCACCTAAATATTTTTTTAAAATGGGGAATTTAGGAAACCCTGACTGCGTCAAGGCCACGTCCGCTATCACCAAAGTGGTCTTGGCTCGAGCTTGGGTACGATCGGGAAGGTCACTATGAGCACCCCTTTCGCCGTCCAAGACCGGCTTCTACTAACCGTGATATCCGTTTTTGAAAACATTACATGTTCTTATTCCGGTTATTGGCCTAGAATTACTATGTTATGCGCGCAGCAAACAAGTATAGACTAGATCGCCTAATTTGGAAATAAGCATTGCATATCCGTTGGTTTTGAAAACGCTTTGGAATTTGCTACTCACAAGTAGGCTAAAACACGGATTTCAACGAGTTTTTCCAACTCAAGCAATACAACCTCCACCCACAGGCATTCAAACAGCTTATCTCACATAAGCACTTAGCCACATGGTAAGCATACTGTCATGTTAACATTCACATGCATGCGCGATGCTAAAGCATAAAAGCTTACCTAGTACTCCAAGCCAAAACAGAAACCAGTTAGTAATCATATGCATGATCCTAGTTCATGTTAAGTGGCTAATGCAACACAAGCAATGGTGTAATCTAAACAGGCTCGACTGTCCTAAGCATGTCATATGGAAGGCTACAAATAGCACGTATTCAACTTGGAAATTGGAATACAATGCAGTTAGCGTGATGTACCGAGCCCGATGCATGTAAACAAATGCATGGATGCACGCATGCATTGCATAAGGTATGCTAATTTTAAATATGTCCTAATCTACCATCATAAGCAGGTAAATAAAAGGGAAGAAAGAAATGGGGGTTGGAAGACATACACACACTCACCCACACTTATTACAATTATGCCCTCGCACAAAGGGGCTCGAAAGAATAATACAGTCCCAAAATAATACAGTCTAAATACAGAATAAATTAATTATTACAAAATTTTTATTTATCAAATTAAATGCAAAAAGGAAAGGTGGCCCCAACCCCTGCCTCGGGATGCGTGAATGATGTATGCTCGAATTCGACTCGCCCGGAAACCCGCATCATGACACTGCTGCCTCTGTTTTCACTGTCCTGTCTTTCTCAAAACTGCCAAAGTCTCAGAACACCTTCTACATGCACTGAAGATCACCACCGGCTAAAGGGGAACACTACCGGCTAAAGGGTGTGGCCACCGGCTGCATTTGGATTTATCGGCTGTTCATGAAGTGCCGGTCGGCACTCTATAATGCCGGTCGGCACAAAATTCCTGCAAAGGACAGTTTGACAGCATTTGTTTACATGCATCGGGCCCGGTACATCACGCTAGAGCAAATTTATGCATGGCCAATGTTTCCTGTCATGCGTGGGACTCAAGGAAGCATGACCCTTGGTTCTTGGGCCATCAATTATGCATCTTGGTGCATGATAGCCTAAGGAACTAAGTTTGCATTTTAATGTAAAAATGCATGCAAACACACAAATGAAACCAAGGCCTTATCATGTGTTGGTCAAGGGCCTTGGTGACCAAGAATTGAAATAAGTTGCACCACTTGTAGTGTGAACTTCTCTCAACCCTTACACTTGGTTTGACACCCCAAACCAAGACATGGAATGCATGTATGCAATAAGGCTCAACAATGCAACAATAATGCAAAAATGCAAGGCATACCAAATGCGATGCAACATGATATTAAGTATGCAATACTAGGCATGCAAAATGCAAGGTGTAATGCAAACATGGACACTTAAGGCAATGGGAATGACATGTAGTAACACTTAATGAATCAATTAAGCAACCACCATGAGGCAAGCATGCAATGGTGGATTTAACTACAATGGGGCAGCCTTCAAATCTCCCCAAAACAGTGGCAAAACATGTCCAAAATGGTGACCAATACTCATGCAAACATGCAAGTCAAATGGCCTAAGATGAAGGCACAAAAAGGGAGCACCCTTCCACCACTACTAAGACCAATCATGGCATGACTTATTTAAGCAAAAACAGAGTTCCATCATGCAAAAATACACCCATAAACCTTGATATGGCAGCCCCAAAATGCATTAATCATGCAAGCATGCACAATACCCTCTTTAAAGCATAAGAGACCAACACTTCAAGACATGGAAGAGGTGATAAATGGAGACATATAGGCATGGGATAGGGACTGAAATGTGATCTAAAATGATGCCAAATCATAAGATCGAGGTAGGCTAAACATGCTAGGGACTCACACACTCAAGGCTTGCAAGCCAACAAGCAAGATAACAACACCAAACATGCCAAACATGGCAAAAACAGTGGCTAACAGCCCTTACACACAGCAATATGATGCTAATGCCCTCATGGAATTATGCTAAAACATGCAAAGAACTTGGCCTAGATGCATGGCATACTTTTAAGCATAAGAGAACATTTCAAAGCAAGTATGAGAGACATGCCTAGGGCTACAAATCCGACCCAAAACAGAGGTATAACATATCATATGAACCACAAATATGCTCTGAAATGAAGCCAAAACCAACCAAGCATACATGCTATCCATCAAGCCAAGAGTGAAGGCCAAAGAGGGACAAAGGGGAGAGGGGTATCCCTCCCCTATTTAAGACTTGAAACCATCTCCCTCACCACTGAAAACCCACTGGTTTTCAGTGGTGAGAAGGCCAAAACACCAAGTTAAACAATGCTCAAAGAAAAGGCACTAAAAGGGCCAAAACAAGGCCTAAGAGGGTGAGCTTTCACTCAAACCACAAGATACCCTTAATGAATGTTCTTAAGCATGAAAATATAAGCCTTTTTTATGTTGGACACAAAACCAAAAACAAAAAGCAAGATAGGTAAAAACTAGTTGCAAAAATGGGGAAACTAAAGTAACTAGCTCACCCTTGAAGATCCTTTGAAGAACAGGTGGAGCAGCCCTCCTTTAGTGATCAAAATCAGTCCAAAATCACAACAAACAACCCTCCAAGTCCCTCAATCTCGAAATAAGGTGTAATAGTGTGTGTAATGGTGCAAAAGTAAGGTAAAAGTGCACTATTTGGCCACAAAACACACACACAAGGATGAGAGAGAGAGATATAGAGAGAGAGGTATAGATACACAAGCTCTGGTTTTCTATCTCAAATGGCTAACCCCCAGCCAAGAAGACAAGGCCTCCTCTTATAGAGGAGACCATTTTGTAAACTTAGCCACGTGTATGGAGGGGAAGCCAGTGCGATACAGCTGCTTAAAAATATCTGAAAAAGCAACTGCACAGTAGTCGGCAGGGCAAAATTGTCATTTTGACAAAATTGACTGCCGGCAAGACTAATCTGAGGCCGATGGCAACAAAACCGGCAAAGTGGCCTCTAGCCACTGTCGGTGGAGTGTGGGGATGCCTCACAAGGCATTCCCTGCCCCTCCAAGGCAAAGCACAGTGTTTGGCGCAAAACCAGACACAAAACGGTCAAGTTCGGAGGTCCTGAGGCAAGACGCGTAGCCGAGAACTCCGGGAACTCCAAACGAACACGAACATGGATAATCACTGAGTGTCCAAGCGGTGACGTCCAGGTCTTGAGGACGGTCAAAAATGGGGTGTCTACAGATGGTCAGTATCCTTGGCCCTAAGGAAGTACCGACCCAGCCGACCAGAGGATTTGGCTAAAGCGTAGCAGTGCCGAATGGCCGAAATTCCGAGATCGATCCTAAGACGTCGATTCAATTCTATAACACCCATAATGATCCGAAAGAAATTTACATTTGGTTGAGAAGGAATCAGACTCCAATAGCGAAGGACAGCCCTAAGTAGTGGATGTAGGGGGAAACGGACTCCGCCTTCCGCTATGGACAGGAGGGGGAATACGATTGTATTCTGATCCTCCCTCTCCATATCCAGAGTACTATCCGTTACAAGAGTTAGATGGACGTCATCGGGAATGGAAAAATGTCGCCGGAATCCAGAAATACGACTCTCAGAAAGGAGGTCCTTCAAGTGTTTAGCCATTTCGACGGGGACCCAAGGATTCGCCGAAAGTAAAAATGATAAACAGAAAATAGGGCTACAAAGGAAAGGGAAGAAAACTTACGAAGAGCAGTTGATGCAAAGGTAGACGGACGAAAGTTGCAGAAAACGTGAATGAGAGAGGGGATGCGCGCTGGCGGTCCAAACGTATCAGATGATCAACGAAGCGTGTACCAAAAGGGACTGAAGTTTCAAATCGCAATAAATGCGAGAGATGCATGAATGAAGCGGGAAAGTGCAATGATAAACGAAAAGGCGGGCACCTTCTGACATTTCCTGACGCCTTGGGATATGCGAAGCCGCCCGATCTATGATGGGCTCTTTGAATTCTAAATCAAACACGCCGATTAACTACCGTCAATAGGGAGTTCAAGGGGCAATTGTGGGAGCCGAATATATGGCTAAATCGGAAAGGGCATGTTTTAGTACTGACACTAACCGGACGTCCATCAAATGTTAATCGGCCCCATCCTGCGAGACTAGGATGGGCCAAATACGATACGTAAGCCGATTAAGCCGATTGAAAAAGATCGTTAAGGGCCGAATATAAGAACGAGTAATGATTGAAAACCAAGCTCAGGCCCCGAGGCCTCAGGAGGAACAAATATAAATAAAGAAGCAGCGTTCTTAGAATGGCAAGTAAAAAAAACACTTCACTAAATTAAGTAAACAAGCTTTCTTGAGTAGAAAAACTAACTTGCCTGTCGGAGTGCTAATCCCGGCACCCCCGACTGGAGTATTTGTCATTGCAAGTGACTAGCTGAGTATCAAGAGCGTCTCCCAGGATCTGAAGAGTATTTCCAAAACCACTTCCCCACAGTTCTTAAATTCTTGTGAATGTAAATATTCAGCTGTAGAAAAGCTGTGCCTTGCATTGTATTTTGCTGCAATGAAACTAAGATACTATCTTTTGCCTATAACTGTCTTGGTAATTGCAACCACAAATTTGGTTAAGTATATGTTGTCTAGACCTATGTTGAGAGGAAGAATGCAAATGGATACTAGCTTTATCAAAATTTCATCTAGAATATGTCCCTAAAAAAGCAGTAAAATGACAAGTTTTAGCTAATTTCTTGGCAGATCATCTAAGTCAGACAGAAAGCTAAGAGATAATGGATCTTGGTACAGTTAATATTGAACCATGGCAAATGTGGTTTGATGGATCAAAAGTCAATGGTCTAACTGGAATTGGTGTGGTGATTAGGTCACCATAGGAGGTAGAAACCACACATGATTTCAAAGTGAATGAAATTACTTGTTCCAATAATCAAGCTGAATATGAAGCTTTAATAATGGGACTGGAAATACTTATTGGATTACAAGCTCATGCAGTTGATATATTTGTTGCATTACATTTGCTTTCTCAATTCCAGATAACAAATATGACTTATGTCCCAAGATTCATTAATAACAAAGCCAATGATATGGCTCAGAAAGCTTCGAATTTCAAGAGAAGGAATAACACTCAAATGAACATAAGTCAAGAAACATATCAAAAAGTAATACCACCCTTAACTAAAAAGAATGTGGTGTTAGAAGTCAATCATAATGATTTACAAGAACAAGATTGGAGATATCCAATAATGCGGTACCTAACTGGTCCATCTTTGAAAACTAGCAGAAAAATCAAATTGCAATCTATGCAATACATAGTGTATGGTAATGCTCTTTACAAAAGGGGAGCAGATGGGTTATTATTGGAATGTTTAGGGCCAAATGAGGCATTAACAGCCATGGCTGAGGTTCATGAAGGCATCTGTGGTGCTTATTAGCCTAGTGTGAAGATGAGATGGCTGATTCAAAGACATTCCTACTATTGGCCAACCATCCTTAAGGATTGTATAGAGTATGCTAGAGGTTGCCAGGCATGCCAAAAGTATGGCACGATAAGACATGTACCAATAACTGATTTGCATGTGGTTGTGAAACCTTGGCCGTTTAGAGGATGGGTTATGGATATGATAGGAAAAGTACATCCACCCTCTTCGAAGCATCATTGTTTCATCTTAGTGGCCATAGATTACTTCACTAAATGGGTCGAAGCTAAACCATATAAGGCTGTAAACCAAACTGAAGTTATTGGATTCATTAAAGATCTGATCCATAGATTTAGCATCCCACAGACCATAATTGTTAATAATGGGACTGTATTTGATGGGAAGATGGTAAAATCTTTTGTGGCAAAGTTTGGAATTAGCCTTGTTAATTCTACTCCCTATTATGCACAAGCAAATGGTCATGCAAAATCATCTAATAAATCTTTGAAAAAAGAATACAGAGAGTTGTGGAAGACAATCCCAGGAATTGACATAACTTACTGTTGGATGTATTATGGGCTTATAGGACTTCTCCAAGATCAAGTACAGGAGTTACTCCTTATGCCTTAGTATATGGATATGATGCAGTATTACCTGTAGAAATAACATCAAGTCCTTGAGGGTAAGATGTCAGAATAAATTAGTTCCAGAGTAGTACCATCAGAGTATGTGCTTGGAATTAGAGAATGTGGATGAAGCTAGAATTTTGGCATTAAAAAGTATTATTTTCCAAAAGAAGAAAGCAGCCAAAAACTATAATAAGAAAGTCAAGCACATTAGCTTTGATGAAGGTGATTTGGTATGGAAGACAATACTCCCAATAGGGATTAAAAGCCATAAGTTTGGCAAATGGTCACCTAATTGGAAAGGACCATATCAAGTTCATAGGGTCTTGCCTTGGAGAACATATCATTTGAGAAATTTGAATGGATATGTACACCCTAAGAAAATTAATAGCAGGTATTTGAAGCCTTATTATCCAACTGTGTGGGAAACACAAGGAGTATAGTAAGTGCTAAACAAAAGAAGCATGAAAACACTCAAATAATAAATAAAAAATTTATTTCATAAGGATTTGAATACATGCAGCCATAGATTGGCCCAAAAGTCGATTCAATGTTTCAGTTGTTCCTTTACAATTGACTCTCTATTCTTAAGAGATGGGAACAACTGAATGGTTGTAGTCATCTCCTACTTCCGATCAGCCAGTTCTTAGTTGGTGATTTGCAGCTTGGTGGCAGTTCAATGCAAAGCCAGGTTGACTGCTGATAACTCTTCTTCTAGTTAAGCTTTTTTCTCCAAAAGTTGGGCTCGAAATTGGGAGACAGAGGAATGTTGTTCTTTCAATTCAAACACTTCAGCATGTATCTGGAAAACAAATTTCTAGTCTCTTAACAATTTCTCCTCTGCAGCTTTGGAAACATGGTAGATGTTGATATAAAAGTCAATGGTAGCTACTGCCTGAGATAAATGACTTGAGATAGCCATGTTGGATTGCTCAATAACCTTGCAGCACTAGAGGAAACCATTCTTGATAATAGATCTTTGCAAGACTTCAAAGGAGATCCTCGAGAACAATGTCAACAACTCCAAACATCTACCCAATTCTAGTGAAGATGAGGAAGCCCTAATGATGGTGGAAGAACTCTCAAAAATTTCCATGAGAGAATCAGCCAGAACCAATGGCTCAGTCTCATTACTGGCTGTTGGAATGGTAGAAGGCATGTCAAAAAGGCTAGCTAGTCTAGCTTCGAAAATGTTCACCTCTTCCGTTGACATGGTTGGTGCAGAAAGGGCTCTAGTAGAAGGAAGAGATGGCTACATAAGGATAGGAAAGGAGGATGAAGTATCCCTAGCAATTTCCATGGTCCTGGCTACTAATAGTTCAAGAGAAGAGGGACTGGAGCCAGATAGGGATAGTGGACAAAGAACTAGTGAGCTACCAGTGTCTTCTCTAAGAGAATCAGCTATCATTGGAGATGAAGTAATAACTGGGATTTCTGCATGAGGGGAAGGAACAACAAGGATTGAAGGAAGAATAAATTGGGTTGAGTTAAAGGATAGAAGAGGAAGGTATGGAGTTAAGCCAAAAGATAAGGACACAAGAATGCTTTGCTTCAAAAAGGGTATGAACAGTGTAGAACCAAGGAGTGTGATGTAGACGCGCCCGAACGTCCCGGGAGGGAATCCCGTTTGGTTCATTTGGGCTTACTACAGTTCAGACTCAAATTGTCACGGTTCTTAATTTGAACCAAAGAGTCCAAATCCGGCAAATCGTTTTGAGAAAAACAGATTTTTAGAAAAAAAGTGCCAAACATGGACTGCTTTGCCAGATACAAAGTCGCCACCTAAATATTTTATTTTGGGAGAATTTAGGAAACCCTGACTCGTTTTCCTAAGGTCACGTGTCCGTTATCACCAAAGTTGCCTCGGCCCGGGAACTTGGGTACGATTGGGGAAGGTCAGCTATGAGCACCCCCTCTCGCCCGATCCGAAGATCGGCCTCTACTAACCATGATATCCAATTTTGAAAACGTTATGTGTTCTTATTCCGGTTAATTAGCTAGAATTACCATGTGATGCGCATAGCAAAACAAGTATAGACTGAGTCGCCTGAATTGGAACAAAGCATTTCAAGTTTTGTTTTGAAAACGGTTTACTACTCGCAAGTAGGTTAAAATGCAGGTTTTTCCACCCTCAAGTGGGCTTAGAAAAGATGTTTTTGCCACTGTCTAGTGGGCTTAAAACTCATAGTTTTAATGCATTATTCCAATTCGGGCAATTCAACCTCCACCCACAGGCATTCAAGCAGTTATATCATATAAGCAAATAGCCTCATGGTAAGCATGCTGTCATGGCAACACTCACACGCATGCAAGGATGCTAAAGCGAAAAGACTTACAGCGTACTCCAAGCCAAAACAAAAGCTATGTTAGAAATCCATACGTGGTCCTAATTATACAGAAATGTCTAATGCAACACATACAGGAATGCAACTTCAATAGGCTCGGCTATTCTAAAATGACATATGAAATGCTACAGTTAACACGTATTCAATTTGGGATTGAAATACAAATGCTGTTAGTATGATGCGCCGAGCCTGGTGCATGCAAAACGAATGAATGTATGCAAACATGCTATCATAAGTATGCTAATTGAAAACATGCCCTAAACTAACCATCGAAAGCTAGTATATAAAAGGGAAGAAAGATGTGGGGTTGGAAGACATACACATACTCACGCACACTTATTACACAATTGCCCTCACTCGGAGGGTCCGAATAAATATTACAAAACAAATAAATAATTAACTTTTCTAACTAATTAAATATTCCATGTCTTCTATTTAATTAACAAATTAAATGCAGAAAGATGATGGCCGCAGCCCCACCTCGGAATGCTAGGATGATGCATGCTCGACTCGCCCTGCCCGGAAACCCATACTATACCACTGTTACCTCTGTTTACACTGCCTCACCTTTCTGGAAATTGTGAAAGTTTCCAGAACTGCTTTGAGCTTCCTTCTGAGTGCTGTGGAGTGCCACTGGCCAGAGAAAAAGGACACTGGCCATGGGAATAAGGTTATCGGCCAAAGATGGTGTCACCGGCTGGACTTTGGTGGCTGGTCGGCACTATATGTGGCCGGTCGGCCATTGCTTCCTGTAGAATCCTGCAGTTGACAGCAGCAGAGGGCAAGCAGTGTATGGCATGGAATTTTCAAGTAAATGTGTGCATGGCCACTCTCCCAATCATGTAATGGACTCAAGGGAGTGTGGCCCTCGACCCTCGGGTCATCAATTGCGCATTTCGATGCATGATGGCCTAAGAGGCCAAGTTGCAAGTCAATGTAAATGCATGTAAGCTAAACAAATGAGTGCCAACAACCTATCATGTTGAGATCAAGGGCATTGGCGACCGAGGGTTGAGGCGTGTTTCGTTACTTTGAGTACGAACACACCTCACCCCTCATGCTTGGTTTGACACCCCAAACCAAGCAAAATGCTATGCAAGTATGCAATGTACCTCACATATGCGATATGAAACTAAGTAAGCAAGGCATGCCAAATGCAATGCAACCTAATATGTAAATGTGCAATGCGCTAATCATACAAGAGGCAATGCAATGCAATCTAATATGTAATGCAAACATGGTATAATGCAAGCATGTAATTAGAGACAATATGTCAAACATGCAACTATGCACCAAAGAGGGACTTAAACTGAAGTGAGAGGCCTCAGCCATGCCCCAAAACAGTGGCCAAAGATAATGCAAATGGTGGACAAATGCTCATGCAAACATGCATACCAATGGGCCTAAGACTAAGGCATAAACAAGGAGCATTCTACTACAACTATCATAACTACACATGGCATGGGCTAAGCAACCAAAAACAGAGTTTTGATGCAGTAAAATACACCTCGAAACCCACATGAATGGCATCCTAAATGACTTAAACAAAAAGGCATGCACTAAGGCCTAAACATGGAGCATAAGACCACATCTCATCAAGGCATTAAAAGGGTAACAAATGCAAGCATGTAAGCACAAAACATGGACTGAAATGACATCATAAGTGATTCCAAATCACTGAAATAGACCAACTCAAGCATGCTCATGACTCACGCACCCGATGCCAACATGCTAGAAAGCAAATGGGCTATACAAATCATAAAATGCATGACCAAATCAACACCCAACAGACCTCAAGCATGGCAAAATATGACTAAAAACTTCACAAAGCTAGGCAAAAATATGCAAGCATGATGGTCTAATGGCAAGATGCATTTCTAGGCAAAATGGGGGAATACAAAGCAAGTATATTAGGCATGCAAGGGGCCATTAATCTGACCCAAAACAGAGATATAATATGACCCAATAACACCCAAAAACCTCTGAAATGAAGCCAAAAGCAACTAAGTATGAGCCAAAAAATGCAAACAAAAGAGAGACCAAGGGAGAGGGGTGTCCCTCCCCTATGAAAGACCTCAAAACCCTTTCATCACCACTAAAAATCCACTGGATTTCAGTGGTGAGAAGGCTGATACACAATAGTCCTCAAAGCTTAACAAAGAGAGCACCAAAAGGAGTAAACAAGGCCTAAGAGGGGGAGGTCGACCCCCAATACCAAAATGACCTTAATGAAAGATCTTAAGCATGCAAATACAAGACTTTTTTAAGTTATACACAAAGCTTAAATCAGTATGCAAGATACGCTAAAAGCTAGTGCAAGATTGGGGGAAATAAAGCAAAAGTGTTACCCTTGAAGAACACTTCAAGAACAACAAGCTCAGCCTCTTCCTTCTGATCAAAACCAGCCTAAAAATCCAAGAACAACCACTTAAAACCTCCCAAGTCAAAGTATGGTGTAATAGTGTGTGTCTTAGTGCAAAACTAAAAACAAATCACCCTTTTAGGCCCTCAAACACACACAAATGAAGAGGGAGAGGGAGATATAGAGAGAGAAGGTGTATATATCAGGGATATATGATATAAGCTCTGGTTTTTGCTGAACCAAAAACAAGGAGGAGGATGGGGCTCTTATATAGACAAGGTAATGGCCAAAACTTCTAAAGGAAGCCAAATGAAAAGGGTCAAGGCTTCATAAAGAAGCTAAGGCAGGGGTTCAAGGCTTCTTGAGGAAGCTAAGACAAAGGGTCAAGCTTCCTCAAGAAGCTTGACCAAAGGGTGCAAGTAGTTTGGATCAAAAAGGGTCAAAGGCTCAAAACAGCCACACCCGTGCATGGGAGGCAGGGTCCGTGCATTCCAGCTGGCACAACTGGCATGCATTATGCCTGTAAAAGGCAAAAAGGTGGTACCGGCCAGAAAAAGAGGTCATCGGCCAAACAGATGGTTGGCCAACCACACCAAGTGCCAACCGGCCATCACTAATGGCCGGTGGAAAGAAATCAAGGCCGGTGGCCTCAAGCCATGGTCGGTGAGGTGTGAGGATGGTCAACAAGCCATTCTCTGCCCTCTGAAAGCAAAACACAAGTGTTTGGTGCAAAACCAAACACAAAACAATCGAGTCGAGAAGTCCCGATGCAAGGCGCACGGTCGAGACCTCTGGGAACTCAAGATGAACACAAATATGGATGGTCATCGGGTGTTCAAACGATGACGTCCAAGTCTTGAGGATGGTCAAAAATGGGGTGTCTACATGTGAGTATTGCCTGAATGGATTCTACACTTCGAGGCACTGCTTCTGATAGTCTTTCAACTTCAGATGAAACTGAAGAAGTCCTTATTGAAGGAGAAAGTAGAGTAGTTGTTGCTGCAAAAGAAAAAATACGAAACAATGTTAAGTTTCAATATCAAAAACTTGAAAAAGGAAATTAGAGGCACAAAACGAAATTACTAGTTTCAAAAGTGGTAGCAATGGTTGGAGAGCTGCGAAAAGTATAATGTTTAGCAGTTTGTTGTTTCCTTGCAGTTTCTTTTTGGAGTGCATTAGCAGCAGCAGCTTCATCTCTACGTGTCACACCCCAAACTCACCCCTAAAAGTTCGGGCATGACCCATACAGATTCGGACACTTAACCTGATATACATATCGTATGGGGCCTGAACGGAAGCATTTAATATAATAAAATAACACAGAAAAGCATCCATTGAGCTAAACCTAACATGCCAGGATCACATTCGTGAGAGTCATTTATTTTTAGACATACCCATACACATACATGACCGCATAAACAAACATTGGTATAGAAAGGGGTCATATACATACATTTTAACCTTAGGTAAATAATTAAAGTGCAAGCCAAAATCTTAACAAAACTTGACATAAATGCATAGACTTGGTCTGGGAGCCTGGGCATACTGAGGTTGACAACTGAAGGGGGAGCTTCAAGGGTTAAGACGGACTCCCAAAGTGATTACCTACAGAACAGACATAATATAAAATGAGCGAAGCTCAGTGAATAATAGTACATAAACGATTCAATGCTCAACTTGAATTATAATACATATCAATGCATACATAAATAATGAGGCATAAGGTTAATTGATTCTGTATTAATTCTTGATCGGCCTAAGGCCTAGTCTTGAAACATATTGACTTGAAACATAATATCTTGGAACATAATGGCTTTAAGCCCTTGAACAAAGTGGCGATAGCCCTTGAAAATATTAGCATTAAACTTTTAAACATGTTAGCATATAGCCCTTGTACATATGGCATGAAGCCCTTGAACATATGGCATGAAGCCCTTAAACATATGGCATAAAGCCCTTGAACATATGTGTATGAATTCAAGAGGTGTCTCACACAGACTCTAGAGGTGACTCACATCGTAGCACTTAGTTCCGTGTAGCACTTTGTTCCATATTATAATAACTTATCCGAAATGGCCATAAGCCTCATAACTTGCACATATGTATGGACTCAAGAGGTGGCTCGTACGGATTCTAGAGGTGACTCGCATTGCAGCACTTAGTTCCGTATAACACTTTGTTCCATACCAAAAATACAGAATGGCCTCTGGCCTCATAGATCATATAGAATGGCCATAGGCCCAGATTGGCTATAAGCCTCATTCATATATGTATGGACTCAAAAGGTGGCTCACATGGACTCTAGAGGTGGCTCACAATGTAGCACTTAGTTCCAAGTAGCACTTTGTTCCATACTAATAATTAACAGGTTTTACAGACCAACCATACATATCATGTCATATCATAAACGGAAACAAATTCATACATATGCATTATGCTTAATTCATAAACAAAAATCAGAATTCAAACTTAATTATACCTGGCACTTCAATGGTGATAACAAGTCGATATAAAGCATTCTTGTTCCTCGCTACTAAGAACTTGTAATATCCTTGAACTTATAACATACGTGAACTTGTAATAGACTTAAACTTATAACATACGTAAACTTGTAACAGATGTAAACTTATAACATACGTAAACTTGTATAGACTTGAACTTGTAACATGCGTATACTTGTAACATACTTGAAAACATGGTATTATTACCCCCGGGTAAGGGTCGTGTGCAACGGATGTCATGAATACTTTACATATATGGCCAATGGTTCTTTATTTCAAAACGTAACATATTAGAACATAGAACATTTCTTGTTATATCATGTCATTACAGTACACTTAGCAAAGACAGAACAGGTTACATCATAATGTGGGTTACATGACAAGGTCGTCGATATTTAATTCTGTCTTTGGGTTGAGCCATCCGTAAGTCAATTCGTTGTTTATCATAATACTTAGCAGGTATTAATGTACAAAACAATCTGTGGTCTTAGCTAATTATTCGTTAAGAAATAGCGTAGTTCACTTGATCTATTAATAGCTTATAGAAGCATACACCTTTGTTTGCTCGTTCATATATGTTACCATATTTGACTTGTACTTAGCAGAGTACTACTGGTAGCCGTCACATCATTCACATAAGTTAACATAGCTAACTTAAGCTTAACAGGACGTTCCTGATAATTACTAATAAGAGATAAGCACATTTACAAATTGAATGATTTCAGAGATACGTGAATACTATGATTCTATAGTACTTATGCGTTCCCTTGGTTCGTCACGAATCACTATAGATATCTTGCACATAATGTTAGTATTCTTTGTCAACAATAATAAAATGTATTGCGCAATAATGCCTTTAGATTTTCCAATCAACATACTTGCAAGAAATAGAATGTTAATAATAAGAATCATTAACGATCATTGAATGTACGACTACCGTACTACTACTCACAGTGTTCAGATGTTTGGTCCGCCCCTGTAGCTGACCCTACATAATTCATAATACACATAAAAATCGGGTCATATATAATTATTTCGTTCTTAACTTGTTTAATTCTCTTTATACCAATTACACATCAATTTGCAATTCAACATAATTCAAACTAAATCCTTGAATCCCATTTCAACATTCCACAACCGAGTTCATGTCATCCATATCCTTAATAAATTATTTCCCCAATTTTCCCTTTACATTAAAGCATGAATTGCAACGTTCATAACAAAGTTCATTCGCAAATTTTAAACATAATTTTCAAACATTTCCAAATTCCAATTAAACTTGTACATATCTAATTCAATATCTCAATTTCATTATTCTACTTTCAATTTGAACCAAATCATTGGTTATCATCATTAATCAACATAGGGTTTCAAGAAAATATTGAAATTTCAAGACAAATTCAAACTTATTAACCCATTACTTTTTTATTCCAATTTTCCCATTGATTAAACACTTAGGATTCATAATTCACCATTTAAACCCATCAATTTAACTCCCAAGATTCCATACCTCAAGAATCAAGCAAGCTTGATGAGATTCCTTCAAAATTTCGAAATCCAATTGGTAGAAAATGTTGATCTTCTCTTGTTCTCCATCCTTGATGCAAGAACCATGGTGGATTGTTGATAAAAGTGGAGGAAATCAAGGTTTTGGGGGCTAGGGTTTCGGACATGGAGGAGGGGAAAAGAAGAGAGGAAAAGAAAATGTAAGAAATGATCCAAAAATCACGTTTTTGAGCTGCTGTCCCGCACAGTCCCGCACGTGCGCCGCTATCCCCGCACGTGCGGACCTGCTTCCAACACAGATGTGAAAACTTCAAACGGGTATAACTCTCTCATCCGAACTCCGTTTTAGGTCATTCTTGTGGTCAAATTGAAGCCCCAGAGATAAGCTTTCCAATGGTTCTAACCTCACATCCAAATTCAAATTGTGGAAAAAGAAAAAGGCAAAAGAGTGCCGACTGATCATAGACGAATTATTCGAATTAAAGTTTTTGGTCCAATCTTACTTTACCATCATATTACCACCTCAAGCAACACCCCAAAATAAAATGAGGAGGTTCCAAACATACCAATAAAAATGTCAAAAACGAACCCACGTGTCTCCTTATTCAACAGATATGAATCCATAGTCATAAGGTTCACTTACTTAAACTTAATTCCATGTGACATTTCATAATAAGCATATAAATACGCATAATGAGGGACTGAAAATATATCAGAAACACATGCGAGGGTTGGGTTATGACACTAAGCATTTGATGTTGTCTCCTCTTTTCAGCCTTTTGGAACACAATGATTTCCTTAGAGTGTTCCGCTTCCACTTCTTTAACAGATGCTTCATGAATGGGGTCCCCAGTGAAATCAGAGGGAGAGACTGTCATTTTCTTCTTTCTTTTTAATGATGTCTCTTGCTTTTTTTCTGCTTCCTCTTATTCTATGTGAGCCTCAAGTACCTTTTCTTCAGGATCAAGCAAGAGCTTTCTTTTCCTTTGTTGTTTCTGCTTGCTCTTTGAGGAGAGTCTCCTTGTGAGGCACCTATGCCACCTGCACCAAAGAAAGAACTATAAGTAAAAGGCAAAAGTATCATAAAAAAGGAGAAAAGAAAATAAGCAGCAGTGCATACTTTTCTTCAAAGCAGCTCGAGTAACTCTAGGAAGAGGTGAGGTAACATGAGCAGACTGTGTAGTAGTATGGGTAAGAACTGGGTAGCCTGAGTAGTGGAGGAAGTAACAACTCCAGTCCCCTTTAGACTTGGCTTGAGGCACGTCTAGTACCATTAATAGATCTTGAGGAGAAATGGCCAAGTGCGCCTCTATATTGGCCATCCACCAGTTCTGGTACCTTTTCAGTGTATTATTTTGAGGTATGAAGGGTAGGTACTCTAAATCAATTAGATCTTGGATAAATTTGGAAGTTGCTTCTTCTAATATGGATTTTGGAATCTTCAAATCTCTGCTAGCAAGGTTTAAATTAGACTTACTGCAAAGAGGGATAGGGACCTCCTGTGAGCGTCCAAATTGCCTAGCAAATTGGGCAGGGTAATAGGGCTCAGAGATGCACTTATAAGCTCTGGGGTTCATAGTACCAATGAAAAGTTCCCTTGGGATCAAAATAGAAGCCCACATGTTTTTGTGCTGAGGCCTAGAGCAGGACCTATCACTCAAAAATGTCCTCAACCAGGCTGGGCCAATATTGGTAGCTTTGAAGGGACGAAAGGTGTGAGAAGAAGGGGAAGCTGAAAGTTGGTGAAAAAAAGAAAAGTAAAAGGCAAAGTTGGAAGGATAAGTGAAACATTGGCTAACTTTATACCATAAGTGGTAGGATTTGGTCTCAAAAACTTTAAACATTTAGACTGCAAATCGGTGAAGTATACAAAAAGCCAAAGTTGGAGTATCCAAAATAGACCTCCTTGATTGGCATCCATGCGTTTTTCACAAAAGGAGGAACAAGCTCTATAGACATGACCCAAAACATATGGAGCTAAGACCACCCTTTTACGCAAAACAAAGGCTTTGGCAAGAGGGGCAAACTCAGGCATGATCCTTTGAGAAGAAGTACAAAAGAGAAATTTATAAAGCCAATACAATAAAAAAGAAAAGAATTCCCTATCAATCATAGGGCCTTCTCTTTTGTTTTCAACCTTGACAAAATCACTATAGGATGAGTTCAGAGGTGGAAGAGAAAAAGGGGGTTTTAAGGTTAAGGTAGTCTGGGCCAATGGGAGTACTAATAGGGGATAATCCTAACAGAAGGTAGATGTCAAGGACAGTGGAAGCCATCATCCCACATCTAAATTGGAAGAAATTGAAAGTAGAATTCCAAAAACAGAGAGTAGCAAGTATTAAAAATGGGTCTTCCGAAATTGTGAACCTGGACAGTTGAAGGGCGTCAAAGAGGCAAAGCTCCTAAAGATTCAGTGTCCTAGCAGGGATGACCCAATCATACCATTTCCTCTCACTCTAGTCTTACTGTGGGCCAGCAGCGATAGGGTCGGTTCATTCTCCAGCTACCCCAATCAAGACCGCCTTCATAAAAGAGGCAATGATCCTCCAGACACAGATACAGAGCTGGGAGCTCAGTGGGGACCTCTTTAAAAATAGGCCCAAGTACATATTCATGTTGTTCATGGAGACGGGGAATAAATATGCGCCCATCAATAGCACTCTTCTCAATAGTTTTGTATTTCTCACACTCTTCAGCGATGATCATTTTTAAGGCTACGAATAGACTCACACGCTCCACAACTGGTATCTTCGAGGAGGAAGAAGCCATTGGTAGAATTTTCAGAAGACAAAGTTGAGAAAGAGGGCAAAGAAGAAGAGAGGTCAATGGAGATGAAAGGTTTGTGCGTTGGGCGAGCAAGTAAATCAAGAGCACGAAATGAAAGGGTTTTTAAACCTTTCTATCTGAAAAAATACCCAATCATTTTAAATGGGTAGAATTCATAAAGAAGTACTGAAGGTACGGATGTGAAAATTTTCCCTTAATATGGATAATTTGGGAGGGAAATGTATCTCAAACACTTATATTGGCTTCGAAATCAAGTATTTGGCTTTGAAGCCAAGCTTTGGCTCCAAAGCCAGGTGATAAACATCAAGTTAGAGCTTCAAAAGTAAGAAGCTGACTTCGAAGCACATTTCACACCTAAGAGAACAAGAATGCTCAGGTGCTTGTTTACTTCAAGAGGGTTAAAGACCTGCTTTTAGGTTTCTTGTTGAAAGTAAAATCCTTCGAAGTTAAATTTGAAATACTCTACAGTTAGAATTTGTTTGTTCTAGACTTCAAAGTGACATAAAACCAATATTTTGTTGAGTAGTGAAGGATACAAAAGGGACGTTCTCTTTTAGAATAATTAGTGCAATCCTTAAGGGAAGTTTCCATACTTCGAAAAATGTAGATTGTTTATTCAAAACAAGAATAGTTGATTCGAAACTGTTGATTATGTTAACCATGTGATTGAAAAGAGAAGACCTAAGGCAAAGGTTGTCAATTACACTTCATATGTTGGGAAAGTTCAAATTGGGTTTCCAGTATTCCATTGGATATGTTCAAATTAGGTTTCGAAGGACAAAATTGGTGAATTCGAAGCTCTGATTTTGTTTGTTTTGGACAAATAGAATAAAATCAGACCATGCCAAATAAAAAAAGGAAAACTTAGCTTTATTAAGATGAAAGTAATTACATTAGAAGCCCTTTTTGGCTACATATTCAATTTAATAAAAATAAGGAATAGAGAAAATGACAAGGTCATGGAATTTGTTCCAACTGTGGTCAATGAATTTCTATTCCTTTTTTATTCTGTCTTCTATTTTCTCCAGGCTAGATTGCTAAAGCTAATATGCTCTTATTTCATAAAAAAAGCTTTTCAACTTTTATTTCAAACTCTGTTTCCTTCAATCCTTGTTCCATCTCATCCATATCCAAGTCATCCCAGTATGCAGAGTCTTTATTCTTGAAATCATTATATTCGTCGATAAGGTTCTCTGTTTCATACTGGGTATAAATTCGACGGGCTAAGATTTTGTCCAAAGATTGAGTGATGGCCACAGAAGTTTGGTGCCAATGAAGAAGCAGTGGGAGTTGATCCAAAAACATCTGAAGCTCTGCTTGGGCAATGGGGTTGAGGGCATGACCCCGGGTCATAATGTCACAAGCCCATCAAAAGTTCTTAAGAAGAACATCACCCTCAAGAACATTCAAGGGCAAGTGAGAAAATGTCGTAAGCAGAAGCTGAGCTTGATATCGCTCAAATATAGTGGGGGGAGCTGGAGGTTCATAGGAAGGAAGAAACTGGTTCTTGAAGAGAGTAAGTCTCAGTTCTTTCATCCAGTGAGGGTTTTGCGGAAGAGGAGGTGTAGGAAGATCCATCTCGAAAGAAGAAGGGAACTGGGGGTTGTTTACGCATTCAAGCCAGTCAGAATAGCAAAATTTTGCCCTCTAGACTAAGAATGACGGGTTGTACCCTTGTGTTTCCTCTGGGCGACGAGTGGCTTGCACTATCTTCGTAGGCATGGATGATGTGTACCATGCTATGAATAAGTTGTCTTCCAAACTGCGTCGGCGATCGATAGATACATATGGGTAAACCATCGAGCTCCAAGCGAAAGGAGGGAAAGATGGAAGATCAGCGAATTCGACAAAGTGATGATTAATTCGCTCTCTCAGCTTGGATTCCTCAAGTTCTAGCCAGCCTCCCCAGCCAGATGCCTTAGAAGAAAAAGAAAAAGCTGCAGTCTCATCCCATGCAGAAGGTTTTGGGTTAAAAGAAGAGCTTCCAATATCCATGTTTGCAAACTTTTGGGCTAAAGAATTATGAACAATAGATTCGTAATCCAAAGGTCAATAGTTTGCAAAAGATTCCATGACTTGAATATATAGAGATGGATAGGTGTGGCTAATAAATGCATGAAAATTCTTTCGAGGGCACACATCATTATCTAACAACTCCTCGTATGCTCGATCTATGTCACAGAAAGTTTGTTTAACCATGCGAACTGTATCAGTCTTTTCGAATGCTCAGATAGTGGGAAATGTTCAAGGTGTAGAAAAGAATTTAATCCAGTCGGTTGCAGTTCTAAGAAGATATGAAAACTATGCACGTCCTAGGACGTGGGTGAAGTGTTTTGATACACTAATATCACCAAGTATTGGGTATATTAGTGCGGGGGTAATGTTGGTTGTATAAATTGTATAAGCCAATCACGATTCAACACGTGGCATGAGAAAGGCAATTTGGAAAGGTAATATAAATCGCCAACCATAGTCAAACACGTGTCAACCCATACTGGTAATAATGGGTTTGCGTAGCACTGGAATGATCGAGGGATATAAGGTGATGTGGTCTAACGGTTACTCACAAGGTTCAAATTCAAAATCAAGAGGGAAGCCTAACTGCAAACATGGCGTAGTGGAGCTGGCTGTGGGAGAGCATGATCAATGATCATAGAGGGATATTTCGATGATTAAGAGCCTACTCCGACGGTTATCATTGAGAAGTATAAATAGCAAAGAAGGCCCCAAAAGGGAAGATCCATACTTAGATCAAAACCAATTTTATCTACTTTATTTTCCTTTCCAGTTTTTACAGTTCTTTACATTTCTGTACTTCAAATTCCTGTATTGCACTTCATTCATAGGAGTAGTTTCAAATAGCTTGTTGCTATAAACCTCTACAAGGCTGGGTCAGATCATTGTAAGTTTTCATTTTTTACTTAATGAAATGCTGCAATTACTCTTCACTTAATCGTTGTTTACTAAATTCTCCTAAAAAAACCACTAGTAAAAATCTTCTTCATTGAGGCTGAAAGAACTAAAACACAATCGTCTGATAATTGGTTGACAATTAATCTTCTGTAAGGACCGATTGATCTTTGTTGGCACGCTTGAAATTACAATACTAACCTTCGAAAGTGAAAAAGCCAACAATAATGTAAACATAACATTTAGGCGAGAAAGTATAACCCACTTATGTAAACAAATTTGCCTCATAGCCAACTCTAATTTCTTGCTTTTTTTGCTATGTTTTCTTTAGAGGAAGATGTTTGCCCAAAAAAAAAAAATATTAAATAAATAAATTAGAGAGAGATGCATTCACATCCTTCTTGAGCCCAAATAAAATAAAATAAAATAAAAATAAATAAATAAAGAAATAAGGGAAAGAGAGTGCCAATTGTACACACACTGTTAAGAGTAGGAATTGGGCACAGTGTCTTATTTTTTTACTTGTGTTTGATGGAGTTTTCTTAGGTGTGCAACCCACAAAAGGTGTAAGTGGGTTGCACACCATGTGCCACTTACACAAAAGGTGTAAGTGTAAGGTGTAAGTGTAAGTGTAAGGTGTAAGTGTAAGGTGTAAATGTAAGGTGTAAGGTGTAAGTGAGTTGCGCACCATGTGCCACTTACACAAAAGGTGTAAGGTGTAAGGTATAAAAGGTGTAAGTATAAGGTGTAAGTGTAAAGAATAAGGTGTAAGGTGTAAGTTGCACACCATAACCAAACCCGTGTTTGATTTCAACTATGAAGAGATAAACATAATTTTTTATTTAAAATTGTTTGGATTTGAGTAAGAAATCAAAAGAGAACACAAAATATGAAATAAAGGTGAATCAAATATATAAGTTAATTGACCCGGATATCCAATTACAATATATATATAGTGGTGGAGTCAGAAAAATAATTTAGAAGGGATATTTTTAATTAAAATTTTTAAATTTTTTTTCTCATAATCAATAATAATAGATAATAATTTTAAATTAATATCACGCACAAAATCTTAAATATTTAATATAAAATTTAAATTTTTTTTGTTTTTATAATTGATTTTGTGAAAAATCAGAATTGAAAATATATGGTGTTACTTGTAACTAGTGTATTATAGGCAATGCAAAATAGTTTGTCTTATAATAGATTATATAATAATATATAAATAATAGTGATATCACATTATCATCAATATATGATATCACTAATCAATACAAAAATAATGCATGGAAGGTCAATTACACTTGTTAATTATAATTAATAATTCAATAATTTTTTATTTTCGTAGTGGGATTAACTATATTTACATGTAAGTGATGATTTGATATCACTGTTGCACTAATTTTTTTTTAATAATGTGGTTTCTTGTAATTTTTTAATTTTCAATCAAAACAACCATCTTTATTTTCATAATTTAAAAAATGTCATTAAGAAATCATTCTAAATATTATTTTTATATAAATTTCTTATCAATTAATTATTTTTCTTATATGCAAAAAAAAAAAAAAAAAAATCCACTTTAGAGGTGGCACGTGCCCCTAGTCCCTTCATAGCTCTGCCATTGTATATATGTAAATTAAAAAATTTCATTATTTTTCTTATATTTTTTTCTCTTTACAAATTTTTACTCAAATCATAAATTCAAACACAATTTAATTATTGAAGAGAGGAGAAAAGAAGAGAACGAAGTAGAGAGACAAACAGAAAGAGAGACGCGGACTGGCTGTAAGGAGAGAGGAGAGAGAAAGAGAACGAAGTGAAGAGAGAAGGAGACAGGCAGACTGTCATTTTATATGGAGAGGGAGGAGGATATATGGTGGTGAGTAGGTTTGATTGTTGTTAAGGTTAATTCTGTAATTACAGCAGAAATGTGTGAAAGCAAACATTTTCTTGTTGGTATTGGTGCGTACATACACACAAACACATTAAAAAAAAGACTGATTGAGGTCAGCCAATGGTAGGAGAATGTTCGTCCCAACTAACAAAAACGTGGAATATGATTTTATTTAAAGTATTTATACACAAATTTTATTTTGTAAATTTATATTTTATTTAGTTTTAGATAAAAAATTTATTCCTTCAAATCTTATTAATTTTTAATAGACGAGATTATTCTTCAATTGTTTACCATTTATAATCGTTTATAAAATATATATATATATATATATATGATGATCTAACATTTATTTTGAATTTTTAAAATTTTAAATTATCATAATTTTCACAATATATATTTATTTTCGATAAAATTTATATTTCTAGAATCAACATAACGAAATTTATCAAACATGATTAACATTAAATACAAAAGTATATAAGAATAAAAATATATTTTTTTATTATACATTTACAATTTAAACTATTTTTAATAGTAAATTTCATAACTTAACTAATAATATTTTTTTGGTTAATTTTTTCAGTTTTTTCCAAGTTTAAAACTAAGAAATTTCTCAATTTAAAACTGAAAAAACTGACTCACATTACAACAAAAACACATTTTAGTGACACCATACTAGTGCCATGTTCTTAAAAAATGTCACAAAAAGAATATTTGGTGGCATTTTTTAGAAAAATGTCATAGAGCCACAAACATACAAGGTTCTAGTGGTATTTCAATTAAAAAAAGTGTCACTTCACTACAACAAAAATGTCACTACAACAAATTTACACTTTAGTGATACTACACTAGTGGCATGTTTTTAGAAAATGTCACAAAAATAAAAATTGGCATTTAATGTTTTAGAAAAATGCCACAGAACTACAAACATATAAGGCTCTAGTGGCATTTCAATAAAAAAATGTCACATCAATTTTATAGCATTTTATAAAATAATGACACAAAAAATTATATTCGTGACATTTACCAACAAATGCCACTAACTTTAGTAGTAATGGCATTTTTTAAAAAATGTCAGGACACTAGGTAGGTGCAAATTACTTTTTATGGCACTTAAGTGAAAAGTGTCATAAACAAATATTTTATAGCATTTTGAGAAATGTCATCAAGCCAAAAACTTTCCAAGCTTATAATGACATTTTTGAAAAAACAAAAAATGCCAATATATTTTCTAAATTTTTAAAATGAGTAAATGATTAAAAATAAATAAATTAAACTCAATATACACTACAGGAAAAAGCACATTCGGCGACTAAATTTCCTGACCAAAAAAAATTTGGTCGCTGAAAGTATAGCTTTCAGCAACCAAAACAATATTAGTAACCAAAAGTAAAGCTTTTTGGCGACTAAACAATTTTAGTAGCCAAAAGTCTACAATTGGCGACTAAAACTAAGTTTGGTCGTTGATTATATGGGTTTTACCGACTAAAAAAATTTTAGTAGCCAAAAGTAAAGTTTTTTTGTGACTAAAAAAATTTTTGTAACCAAAAATCTACAATTGGTGACTAAAAAATAAGTTTAGCTGCCAAAAGTGGTCATTTTTAGCGCAGGAGAACTAAAATCCTAAGGCGGGAGTTAAATTTTTTGGCGACCAAATTTTGGTAGCTAAAAGTGCATCTTCGACGACCAAATCTGATTTTGGTCGGCAAAAGTTAAGTTTTTTAGCAACTAAAAAATAATTAGTAGCCAAAAGTGGTCTTTTTTTATTTTGCTAGTAAATAGTTTATTTTACATAAATTATGTTCAATAAAATAATTATGTTTATATATATACTTTTATATTAATATGGATGTATGCACTATATAAATAATATATGTTGCATATATAATCATGTGGTGCTATAGAGGTGTAGTAGGAAGAGTGTGGTGTATAAGGTTTATGGTGCGGGAGGTTGGCGATTCGAGTCTCCGCAAAAGCGGATCAAATTATTCTACAACGAATTATCGTCACGAATAGTGTCTACCATGACATTAAAGTGTCATTGAAAGGTTTTACTATTGATGGTGTAATGACATTTATAAGTGTCACTAACTCTTTTTTTAATGGCGTTTGATAGTGCCCCAAATAATATCTACCATGACATCAAAATGTCATTAAATTTTTTTAGCCATGATGGTGCAGTGGCACTTACAAGTATTTATCGTGGCACAGATACAAATGGCACTTGTTCAAAATGCCTCAAGACTAAAAAATGTCATTAAACCAATAGTTTTGTGACACTTTCAAATGTCACTAAACTACGAAAATGTTGTAGTGTCAGTTTTAAAATTGAAAAAAAAAATATTGAGAAATTTCTCAAAAACAAAGAATATTCTCGGTTAATATTAAAAAAAAAAAAAAGGAGAAATTTCACAATTTTACTGGATAATTTCACAAATTATGAAGTTAATAGTTTTTTTTAAAAAATAATATTTTATTTTTATAAATTTTATATTCAATATTAGTTTTCTTTGATAGATCCCAATGTGTAGGATCCAAATATATAAATTTTATTAAAATAAATGTGTATAGTAAAAGTTATGAAGTTTTGAAATAACAAAACAAAAGTAAAATATCACATCAACAATTCTATTTGAATAAGAGAAAATATCTAGTGCTTTTGAGGTATGGTTAGGTGATTACCAAAATATTTGTGATTGATATATACGTGGGGCACACAATTTTGTTTTGGGGCATGAGACATAATGCTGGGTGATTGTTAAATGACATTGTCATGCATTACACTTGTAACACATAATAATTTTTTATTAGGACTCAATGAATTGATACTTTCCAATTCCTTCCGCTTCTTAATAATGGTAAAGTAGTCATATATACATAAATATTTTGAAAATATGACTTTGTGCGCTGAAAAAAAAAAAGAAGGAAGGAAGACCTAATAGAATACCAAACTTAACAATAGAATTTTTAGATAATTAACCTTTTTATTTATTATTAGGGCAAATTTTAGTAGTGGTTTTTGTGGGGAAAAAAAAAGCTTCTCTTCGATCCTCATCTAGATGGGAGAGGCATTATCTATAAATCTTATTTGAATAATTTAAATTGTTCACTTTTTAGGACTCTTCATGCATATTATTTACACCAAAAATTCAGTTGATCCGATAATAAGAACATCTTCATTTTATTATATTTGTCACAAAAAAAATTTGAACGGCAAATGTGTTTTTGAAAATAGACACTTTATTTTGTTGAAAACAAATGTGATAAAATGAGGATGTTACAATTATTAGATCGGCCCAATTTTTTATGTGAATGATATACACGAAGAGTCCTAAAATATAGACGGTTCATATCATTAAAATGTGGCCTGTGGTGGGCCCTACAAGCTCGGACAATGCATCTTTAGTTCAAATGAGGACAGAAGAGAAGCTTCTCTTTCCTTTATATCAAGGGAAAATTATGACGGTAGTCCCTGTATTTTGGTTCTTATGTCATTTTAGTCCCTGTGATTTCAATTGATTCAATTTTGACCTTGAATTTATAATTTTGTTTTAATTTGATCCAATTAGTTACAACTCTTAGTATTTTTTTTATGAAAAATATGCACACAAGTGTCATGTGCCATATTTTTAAGGGCAAAATTATAAACTTATCAAACTCAGTAAGTTAAGCTCAACTAATTTAGTAATAATTTTTCTTAAAATACACTAACAATATTATCAATTGGACCAAATTAATGCAAAATCTAAAATTAAAAATAAAAATCGAGTCAATTGAAAATGTAGAGATCAAAATAACACAAGAAATAAAATATAAAAACTACCAATATAATTTGCCCTTATATCAATTTGATTCGTATAGATTTTGTTTGGTTGTGACTTATCGATTAGTTCATTAACTAAAAAGTTTATTTTGTTGAAAATAGCATAACTCATTAAATTTATTTCTTGCAAAAGTCTATTGTCGCCATTATAAAAAAGCTATATATATAAAAAAAAAAAGTTCAATCATTTTAAACCACTCTAATATATTTTGTTAATGTATACTCTGAGGGCACATGTCAAAAAGTTCAAAATATTTATATAATTTTTATTGTACATATTTTTATGTAAAATGCACAATCCTTTTAAATTATCCCAGGGGCACATGTTAATAAAATTTTAATTTTAATGACATTATTATATCATTCCTAATTTTTTATTTTATTTTTTAGTCTAACAGATAATGAGCATTAAGATAATAAGATATTCTAAGTCGAGACCAAATAAAAAATTTAAAGAAAAAATTGACAGAATCAAAATTAGAAAGGTTAAATTGACATAAGAAAAAAATTACATATATTATTGATATAATTTACGCTTATTATTATTTTGGTGTTCAAGTGTAGCTTATGTTTGATATCTCCCTTGTGCGAAAGACAAATTTTAGACAAGAGTACGACATAGTACTAAAGTGATGTGCTGTTATATGAAAGCTTAAAATACCCTTTTCATCCTAAATTATTCATTCATTTTTGACATTTATGCTCTTTATTCATGTCAATAAATAATGTATTTTTATAAAAATAAATAAATTTTTTCACAAATTTAAACATTTCAATTAATTATTGTAAATAAAATCAAATCATTGAAAAAAGATTAAATTAAGAAATTTAGACAACTTTTTTGGGTGTTTGTCAAAGTGAATGAGCAAATAATTTAGAAACAAAAATATATTATTTTCATATTTGTGGGAAAATATCTTTGATTGATAGATATTTGGCCTGCCGAAAATAAATTTTGTGGGCTTTAGAATATGGAATACATTGAATATTCTTGATATTTTATGAATTTTGTGTAATTATTGCTGTGGGTGTTAATTTCTGACCACATAGTCAAATAGAAAATTCAGCTGAAGAGTACCGGCAAAATAGATTGAGCCAACACCTACCAACAAAAATATGAGAATGCCGTGGTGGTTCGTCCACTTAGGGGCACTTCGATGATCAAATTAGTAAATCTTATCTCTCACATATAGCAAAATAATACTTAAATTCATAAGACATAACTTACCTCAGACCCTCGAGGATGCCTTACTTTTATAACTAGTAGTGACCTGATCCCTTAAAAGTCTCACTTCATTGGACTCAGGCTCAATGCTCATCCTGAACTCTCAGCTAGATAGGAAGAAACTCTTCATGAGCCTTATCATTATCCAGACTGAGATCCTTCCTTGTTCTAGGACTCTTGTCCCTTATTCGGATATCTCGGGATTCCGATATTATTGCAGAACATTTTGGCATTTTCCAGAGATCATTTCGGCAACATAACTCATCCACTTGACACCTTAGCCAACATCTTAAGACTATCTTAATCAAGTGATGCCATTCGCAAAATACTTCCCCACAATTGCAAATTGTTTGTCCTTGGGTATGGAATTTATCGGGACTTTTTTTTTTTTTGTTAGGACTGTGTGGGTCTAAAGATCTTAGTACAGTTACATAGGGTTGAAATGCCATGTGTCATTGATTAAAACCCTCTTTAGAGTATGATTCCTAGAAAGTGCAATCCCAACAAAGATATAACTTTTAAATTGTGTAAGAATGAGACATTTTGAGAAGATTAAATGCAACCCGATTAAGAAGAAAATTTTTAAATAATCAATACTTGTTAGGCAAAGCATATTCCTAGAAAGGAAAATAATGAATCCTAATGGGCAAGTCGGCTTTGACATTTTTGAGATTTAAATTGAATTTTTGGTATGGGATCTTTCATACGTTTTAAAATATATATATCTATATATATATATAATTAAAAAATAAGTATTACTATTAGCATTTACCTTTTTTCTTTAGACCTTTACCTCTTTTTATTTATTTATTTATTACAATTTTACTCTAACACCAATTTTTATTTTTACCCATCTCTATTGTAATGTCCTAAGTTCTTTTTAAAAACAAAAGGAGTATTTTAATTTAAAATTTCTATTTCTTTGAACATCCTTGCTATTGTTGAGCCTTACAAGTTTCGTGTTGTTATCAATTCCTTTTTTCTCCGTGGTTGTTCATGTTTATCCTAGCGTGATCCATGGTGTCATTTTTCATTTTTAGGTGTTGGAGTGAATCCGAAAATGGTGGAAATGCATTAAGGTTGCTGTTGTCTCACTTTTGAGTTGAGACCGCTCAAGCAATACTTTCATCACTCGAGTAATGATGTCGTCCTTCCCGTATCTTGTTTTGCAGTTTGAATTACTAGGAGTATGTATTCTTGACTCAAGCGAAGGTTTCATCGTTCAAGTGGTCTGTTTATGGAGAGGAGAGATTCTGGGAGTTTGAATTCTTCACTCAAGCATAGTATTGTTTACTCGAGTGGTTTGTCCGTAGTTTATTCCGAAAAATGTATCAAATCATTTAAAAGTTGAGTTATTACATATCTATCCCTCACTTTTCACTTCACACACTCTTTCTATATTTCACTTTCTTCTTTTCTCTCATCTCTCTCTAAAATACACCCACCAAAATTGTATGGGTTTGTTAACTACTTTTGTGTAACTAGGCTTAAGCCTCGGAACTTGTAGCCCTTGAGGCATTCTTTTTGTTGATTATTTTCTTGTTTAAGAATTGTCGCACTTGCTATGGATTCAACTTAGAAAAGATTGACTATGTATTGCATGTAGGCTCCTTTCATAAATCTCTTTCATGAATGAAATACGGTCGTTAAGATTTGATTAATGAAAACTTCAGCTTATTGATTGTAACGCCCCAAATTTTATAATACCATTTAAGTACATCAACCAACATTCATTATACGAAAAGAAGTAATTCTCCAACCTTTATATTTCATGATCATGAGGTTTGTACAAAATAGTTCTACATGCAAATTATACATTCAATAATTTCTAGTGCATGAATCTATAGCATGTAGAACATCGAATCCAAAAATAAATAAATGCCCTCAAGGGCTTACAAATTCCAAGGCTTAAGACTGGTTACACAAAAATGGTTTCTCGTACCCATATAGTTATAGCCCGTGGCTAACAACATATCACAACAAAAATAAGAGCCATATGCTCTCAACAATTTCGTCTACGCTCTAATTTGGCGGAATCACCATATCCTTTCCCGCACCAAAATCCCATAGGGGTAAGCACAAGGCTCAGTAGGAAATTCTTAACAAAGTATATACATTTTATACAAGTTTCACCAAATAAAATTCATATGCCATGCTATGCTTTTTGAAAGAAAATCACATTTTCATCCTTTGAAAACCATCATGCTCATAGATAACTTGAAATCTCAACAATTCAAGAATGATCAATTTGGTTCAAGGGACGGTAAATACGACTCAGGTAATCCCCAGATTGGTGTCTGCAAGTAGGCATAACGAGTATTACTAATCCCCACTTTACCGGTAGTTAACCGGAAGGCACGTGGTACATTCTCCGTTCATGTTTTCGGTCTTTCACCCTGGACACTCAGACCAACTTAATTCAATTTCATCTACACCTCCCATTCGGACTTACCAACGTATTTATCCCATAAATATTTCAATCAATCTTATTTCACAACATTCTCTTATCAATGCAAAGTTTCAAATCCCAATTCAATATTTGTAACAAGAAAAAGTATTTAAATGCCAATGTAACAATTACCCATGCAATGCAACATCCTCCCATTTAAAAAATTTCCATACATTTGTTCTATTCATGGGCATAATTTCCATTTCCCTGTCCAATGCCATTCACAAGATCACCATATGTCCATATAAACCCATTAAGAGCAATAACATTTCCACACTCATATATTCTCAAAAAAGTAATCATTTCATGGTTGTGTCACATTTTCTTTTAACAACAACTCCCAATCAACAACCCTCTTACACTATGAAATTCCTCATTTCAACATTTATTAATATCATAATATCACCATATTTCTCAAAAGAAAATCTCAAATTTTCTAGGGTTTCCATAAATGAGGTTTCCTTCTCATAAAAATTCCATTATTTCAAGAAAACACTTTCCAACAACAACACATAACTCAACATTTCAAGATTTCTCATGAAACATTTTGAAAACCCATGTTATGAGTTAAAAACAAAGTTTCCATTCTCCCCAAAATTTGATCTAAATCAATATAATCTTACAAATATATATGTAACTTTAAGAAAATCTCTACCTTAAGTTTTGGAGAAGAAGAGATGAGAAACCCCCAAATTTGACAGTGTTGAAATCCAATTTCCACCACACAAGATGAAGCTCTCAGTTAGCTCACCAACTTTGATGAAAAAACTTGGGTTAATAATCCAATGGATCTGAAGAAATCAAGGCTTTGATCTTGTTTGGTGTAGGAAATGTAGAGAGAAGAAGGAGAAAAGGGTTTTTAGAGAGAGAGGGGTATACAAAAGTGATATACGCACAGCCCAACAAGAGATAAAAGCAAAATTTTCGGTCTCAACGACTCCCGCATGTGCGGCGCCTATTCCCACACGTGCGGAGCATACCTTTCGCACGTGCAGCACTCATCTCCACACGTGCAGCGTCTCCATCACACCTCCTTCCGCACTTGTATATTATGTAGTAGCCAACCCATGACCTCCCCTTTCCCACACGTGCGACCTTACCTCCCATACATGCGGCCCCCTTCCCATACGTGTGGCCCAAGGCCCCGTACGTGCGGCTCTACCCTCCAACCAGAAAATTTTTCCAGGTCAACACTGGACACTCCAGACCCAACCTTGCACCTTCCAAAACACGAGAAACTTGACACAGAAATAAATAAAATTAAGGACTTTGAAATAAGCTTCTAAAACACAACAAACCCAAACCGTTAACAAGACTCCTAGTTAAACCCGACACTCCCAAGGTTTAACAAAGAGGAACAAGACAAATAACCTACCCGGTCATCACATTGATTAGATGAATTATTGGGTTATTTAAGTCATTTATTTTAGGGTCGTCGCATCTATCCTTCCAACCCTAACCCTAACACTAACCCTAATAACCATCCACCTCCACTCCGATCAACAACCACTCTCTCTCTCTCTCTCTCTCTCTCTCTCTCTTATTCTTCTTCTTCTTCTTCTTCTTCAACAAATCTAACCACTCTTCACTTCGTTATCACCGCCCCTCTAATCTTCATCCTCACCAGAAACCTTCCTTCTTCTTCTGTCTCATCTTCTTATCTTCATCTTCATCATCACCGCCCACCACCACCATCACCAACCACATCTTCACCAAACCCTAGCCACTCTCTCTCTCTCTCTCTCTCTCTCTCTCTCTCATTCTCCTTCTTCTTCAGCAAATTCGACCACTCTTCACTCCGCTATCACTGCCCCTCCAATCTTCATCCTCACTAGCAACCTTCCTTTTTCTTCCGTTTCATCTTCTTATCTTTATCCTCACCATCACCGCCCACCACCACCATCGCCGACCACATATTCACCAAACCCTAGCCACCAAATCCTATGTAATGCCTCGGGAAAAATTACCTCAATCAAACATGTTCACCAAGGGTCAACCAATATCAGGAAGTGTGTGTGTATGTGTATGTGTGTATGTGTGTGTGTGTGTGAGTGAGAGGAAGAGAGTAAATCCATAATAATATTAATAAAATTCCATGACTATCTCTTTCACATTGAACTATTCCAATGATTGCATCGTTGTTTATTTACATCTACCACAAAATAAAAATAGTTCAAAAGACAAGGGATGATACGAAGAAAGAGCCAAAAAGGCAAACATATTTTCAAGAAGTGTCCTTGAATACATAAAATGGAGTATAAATTTTCAGACAAAGATTGCCCGTGGCTTAAACATCAAACATCAAAAGAGAGCTTCCATGCTCCCATCCAAAATCTCTTCCCAAGTCAATCATATAGGTTGCATCTCAACATTATTTTCTAAAAGGTGGTTAGTTTTGGGGTGAGCTGGTGCCTAGTATGAGATACAATTATCAAGTTATATAAGCAATTGAGATGCATATGATCATGCCATATTACACCTAAGAAATTACCACATATATATCACAAATCAAGAATATAACGAGTTAAAAGTACCATTACCTCGAAATGATAGCTAAGAGTTGAAGACCCAACAAGAAGTTTGGCCAAAACACGATCCAATCGGTGAAAATCTTGAATCAAGCTTGCTGTTCACTTTTCTTAAAGGATTTTAGGTAAATCTTTAATAAAACTTGAGGAATTTAAGTGTTTTTAGGGTTAAGGCTCGAAAAGGGGTGTTAAATAGAGAATAAAATTGGAAAAAGTAAGAAGGAAAAGTGTTTAATCGACCTTTAAGTGAGTTGTGACAACCCCCAATGTGCATATTATTTCATTGGGCATATTTACATAATTATGTGTTTAATTTGTTCTTATCTGTTTGTTTATGGAAGATCTGTCTGTTTATGCAAAATCTATCTAAGTGCTTACTTTGGATTGGAAATTGAAAGCCAAAACGGATTCAGAAACCGAAATTGATTAGTTCAATAGGCTAATTAGAATATTTAGAATCATATGGTAAATTTAATTAAAATTTGATTCGGATCAAAATACTTAGAATAAATTAATTAGAATTAAGCTTAATTGATTAGCCTTAATCTCACTTAATTAACTTAACTTAATTAAGCCTATAAATATGCAATATAAGCTTAATGAGTTCACATTCTTCATCATTTTGGCCGAGATTAGAGAGAGAGAGAGAGACTTCAACTTTGAGAGAGCGAACTTGGAGAATTGTAGAGATTTGAAGGGGGCCTTGAAGAAATTAAGCTTCTAACCCTTGAATTCAAGCTATAGGTATAGAATTCACCGATAACTCTTGTAGATTATCCATGAAGAAGTTAAGTTCACTTAGTTTATAAGAACATTTGCATGAATTTGAAAGGAAAGAGTTAGAATCAACATGAATTTAGTGAGTTTGAGCTAATTGAGTATATGCATGCATAATTGATCATTTGCAAGCTTAATTCTCAACAAAATCCTTGCATGCATGAAGTTTTACTAGCTATCTTTGAAGGTTCTTCATCATTTCACACTAAACATCTCATATGATCATGCTTTGAAAAGAAAATAGGACAATTCATTACATGCATGGCTAAAGTATGGACTTTTGAGTTTGATTTTAAGAATTGACAATGATTTTGAGCGATTCGTTATGTATATATTTTTCAAAGAGTTTTGGTACTTTTGGGTCCGGCCATACAAGCTTTACAACTTGGAATTATGCTTTTCAACTTGAACTCTATTCTAGAAATTCTAGAATTTTGCTCCACCGCTCGAGCGAACTATCTGTCACTCAAGTGCACTTTGCATGCATCTAATGTTTCTGCAAACACGTTGCACATGGCTTGAGCGATATAATTACCGCTTGAGAGAACTCACTCTTTTATCCCACAAGGCTTGAGCGACCATGGATTGCACGTTTCGACCATCTAGCACTTTTGCAAACAGGCCACACCGCTCGAGTGACCAGAGGTGTGCTCGAGTGAACTGCCCTGTTTTCTGCATTTTTGAAATACACTCCATATGCATGCTTTTATCCTTAGGCATTGTTTAGGCATCTTTAAGCATTGTTTGGACATCCTTAATAGGGAATGAACTAGAAACACATTAAAAGGGAATTGAATTATAAAACGTTTGATTTAGATTTGCGTTTCAATATGTATATTGTGTAGGTGGATGTCTGAGGCCTAATATTGATCTAACCCACTGTGAGTAATGTCTTTATAAAGCTATGTTCGAAATGTATCTTGAAGTTGTTCAAGAATGGTATTTTGAATTCCATTTTGTTAGTTATGAATGAATGTCCCTTTTGAATTATAATTATGGCATCTACTAGTGAGGCCCTCGCTTAGGGAAAACAATATCATGGCCCATTGATTAATAGGCATATCCCTTGAAGAAACAATACTATGGCCCATTGGATTAATTGAAACACAGAGATCTCTGGTGTTAGACCTTAATGGTCCACATCGTATTATGAATTATTGATTGACCTGTCGTGGTCCCATTGGATTAACCCTTGTGGTCCCATTAGATTAACCCTTGTGGTCCTATTAGCTTTGGCACATTGTCTCTTTGATACTCTATTAGATGTATCACGTAAATTGAATGATTGATTATTGTTATCGTAAAGAATAGATTGACATGATTATTTACTCTAATGGTTGCTTATTGACATGAATTGTTTCGGAAACGAGAAATGCATTTTATAACATGCTGAACTTCATTCATATAAAACCTTTATATTGATATTACTCACTAGGCTTTAGCTCACCCCTTTCCATTATATATATATATATATGTAGGTGAGCAAGCGGGATGTCAAGTTTAAGGCAGCTTCGGTGTCTATTCCTGTGAAGTCGTTCTAGAGTGCCTCTGTGAAGGGCGTGTTTGGACTCAACAGGAGTCTAGCTTTGTCAACCATCTTTTTTGTTTTGTTTTGTTTCTTTTTGATGTGTTGGAATGACAATATATGAAAAGTTCAACTTTGATGTATTGTGTATAAGTTGAATGAAGTTTAAAGTTTTTCAATTATTATGATTTTGGCATATATGCGTTACTCAATGGACTCAATTTATATATCTTTATTGCTTCCACAAAGTCCGGTTATTTTATTATGATTGTTTTGTCATTGAGACCGAAGGTAATCCGAGATTATTGGTCGGTCATGACCTAAGCCTATAGGGGTGAGTTCGGGTCATGATAGAGTAGTATCAGAACACGAGTTATATCTCACTCACTTGTCCATTGAGCAGTAAGGTGTCTAGAAAAGACTTAAGGATTGCATCCACATGCATTTGAATATTAAAATGAAATAATTTTTGTAAATATGTATATGTATATATGTGCATACAATGTGTTTGTTATAGTACAAGTTTATATAGATAATGGTGAGAACAAGAGGTGATGAATTGAAGGAGTCAACCTCCTCAAGACTTGACATAATGGAGAGAATGATGCATGGCATGGCTGAAAGCTTAAGGAACAACAACCGCTATCTCCACCTCCGATGACTGTACCACCGATACAGGACCACCAAATAGATGACCAAACCATTGCCCTCACCAAAGAATTCAAAAGGATTAAGACACCCTTATTTCATGGGGGAGTTGATCCACTAAAGTTTGAGGCTTGGGTGTTAGGAATCGAAAAGTTATTTGATGTGTTTCCTTCTGCAGAGGCACAAAAAGTTTAATTGGCTGCATTCACTCTAGAAGATGATAAGGGAATTGATCGGGCTTAGTGTTTAGAAATTTTCTATGAGAAGTACTTCCCACAGTGTGCCTGGGATAGAAAGGTATTTGAGTTTGAGCAACTAAAGCAGGGGAAATAAGACAGTGGTAGAGTATGAAGCCCAGTTCACTGAACTAGCATGTTCTACACCACACATGGTTGATACAAACTACAAAAAAAAGCTAGAAAGTTTGAAGGAGGTCTTAGAGATTCAATTTTGGGAAGAATTAATGCACTTAAATTGCCAAATATGTTAATGTGCTGGACAAAGCACTGATGTCAGAAGCAAATATGGCCGCTCACAATCGAAATTTTGAATAAAGAGCTAAGTGACAAAATTTTAATAAGGGAGCAACGTCTTCAATGAGCAAGAAATCAAAATCTAGTGATTCAAGTTCAAATCAGAGTGGCAACTCGATACCCACTTGTGCTATATGTGGAAAGAAGTATCGAGGTGTTTGTTACCGTACTACAAGAGCTTGCTATCAGTGTGGGAAAGTTGGTCACATGGAAAGAGATTGTACACAACCTCGACGAGATGGTAACCGAGGTGCTACAAGTTTGACCAAGTCAGTCCTAACAGTGAGATCAAATGCAACACCTACTCCAACAAGAAATGATGTAAGGCAAGGAAGAGATTTTGCACTTATTCCAAGGGATACTCAGAACACAGAGGTTGTAGTTTCAGGTACACTTTCTGTTTGTAGCCAAGCTATATATGTATTGATTAATTTGGGTTCCATATATTCTTTTATTTTTATGGTATTTGCTGATAAATTGAATAGACCTATCAAATCCTTCGGATACATCTTATGTGTTGCATCACCAACGGGAGGATCTATGTTGTGCTTATCTGTTTATTCTGCATGTGAATTATTACTTGGAAATGCCACCATATATGTTGATTTGTTACCCCTTGATATGAGACATTTTGATGTTATTTTAGGTATGGAATGGCTATCTAAGTATCATGCAACTATTGATTGTGCATCTAAATAAGTGACATTTCGACCTTTAGGTTAGTTTTATTTTGAAGGTAAGGGTGTAGTTCCTCATCTTTATCTAATATATGCAATGAAAACCCGTAAATTGATTAGTAAGGGATGTCATGGGTACTTGTGTAATGTGATAAATGATCAAACCATGGACCTCACCTTGGATAGTATTCCTGTAGTAAGGGATTTTCTTGATGTGTTTCCTGAGGAGTTACCAGGACAACTGATTCATAGGGAAATTGAATTTGTAATTGATGTGATGCTGGGTACTTAACCTATATCTAAAACTCCATATCGTATGTTTACTACTGAAATGAAAGAATTGAAAGTTCAGTTGTAGGAATTACTCGATAAGGGGTTTATTCGGCTGTACATCGCCATGGAGCGTACCGGTTCTCTTTGTAAAGAAGAAAGATAGCACACTCCGATTGTGTATTGATTACTAGGAACTCAACAAGGTAACCATTAAAAATAAATATCCTCAGCCTCAGATTGATGATTTGTTTGATCAGCTATAGGGGGCTCAGGTATTTTCAAAGATTGGTTTGAGATCAGAATATCACCAGTTGAATGTTAAAGTCAAAGATATTGAGAAAACTGTCTTCTAAACCAGGTATGGACACTATGAATTCTTAGTCATGCCTTTCGGGGTTACTAATACACCTGCAACATTCATGGATTTAATGAATAGAGTCTTTAAACCTTTCTTGGATGATTTTGTTGTTGTATTTATTGACGACATCTTGATCTATTCGAGAAGTAAAGATGACCATGAACAACACTTGAGAATAATCCTTCAGACACTTAGAGAGAAACAATTGTATGGAAAATTTAAAAAGTGTGAGTTCTGGTTAGATGAAATTATATTTTTGGGGCATGTTATTAATAGAGATGGCATTTCAATTAACCCACAGCAAATTGAAGTGATTATGGATTGGCTTACTTCGACTAACATAACAGAGGTTCAAAGTTTTATGAGATTGACAAGTTACTATCAGAGATTTGTCAAAGATTTTTCAAAGATTGCTGTGCCATTGACACAATTGACCCGAAAAGGAGAACCATCTGTCTGGACGGACCAAAAGGAATCTACATTTCAAGAGTTGAAAGGAAGACTGGCCACAGCTCCAATCCTTACCCTACCATCAGGTATTGAGGGATTTGTAATTTTTAGTGATGCTTCTTACAGAGAGTTGGGTTGTGTTTTAATGAAGAATGGCAAAGTGATTGCTTATGCATCCCGACAGTTGAAATCACATGAAAAGAACTACTTGACACGTGATCTAGAACTCACCACTGTTGTCTTTGCATTGGAAATTTGGCGCCATTACCTTTATAGGGCAAAATGTGAGGTACATACAGATCATAAAAGTTTGAAATATTTTTTTACACAGAAATAGTTGAATATGCGACAAAGGAGATGACTTGAATTGATCAAGGATAATGATTTGCAAATTCATTATCATCCTCGCAAGGCTAATGCTGTAGATGATGCACTCAGTAGAAAGAATGTGAAAATTTTAGCTTGTTTGCTTACATATCAAATAGAGCTTCTGCAAGAATTTGAAAAGCTTGAATTGGAAGTGGTACCTTATGAGCAAGACCATTTATTAGTTGCGATTTCAGCACAGCCAGCAAACATAGAAGAGATCAAACAGAAGCAAGGAAATGATTTTTACAAAGATTTGTGATGAGTTCGAAACCAAGCCTAGACCGGAGTTCACAATTGAGGATCAAGTATTGAAGTTTCAGGGAAGACTTTGTGTACCTAATGATGCAGAATTAAAAAGGAGAATTCTAGAGGAAGCCCACAAGTCAATGTTCGCTGTGCATCTGGGGAATACCAAAATGTACCAAGATTTGAAGCAAGTATACTGATCGCCAAACATGAAGAGAGAAATTGCCGACTACAACTCCAAATGCCTCCAATGCCAACAAGTAAAAGCTGAGCACCAGAAACCGGCAAGCTTTCTTCAATCCCTCCCTATTCCAGAACGAAAATGGGAGCATATAACCATGGACTTTATTCTTAGTCTACCTCAAACGTCTAGAGATATGAATGCTATTTGGGTTGTAGTAGATAGATTGACAAAGTCTCCTCACTTCCTTGCTGTGAAAACTTCTTTCAATGCTTATAGACTTGCTACAATCTATATTAATGAAATTATTCAATTGCATGGAGTTCCGATGTCTATTGTTTCGGGTAGAGATCCTAAATTCATTTATAGATTTTGGAAAAGTTTGCAATAGGCAATGGGCACAGAATTGAGATTCAGTACTGCCTTTCATCCACAAACTGATGGGTGGACTGAGAGGACTATCTAAATACTGGAAGCTATGCTTCGTATGTGTTTTATTGAATTTCAAGGTAGTTAGGAAACTTACTTACCGTTGGCAGAGTTTACATATAATAACCGTTTCCATGCTAGTATTGATATGGCACCATATGAGGCATTATATGGAAGGAATTGTAGGTCCCCAATTTGTTGGATAGAGGTTGGTGATAGAGCATTATATGGGTCTAAACTTGTGCAAGAAACAATCGACAAGATAAAGATCATCAAATACAGGCTCAAGACTACCCAAAGTCAACAAAAAAGCTATGTTGATCAAAGAATGAGGGATCTGGAATACGAAGTGGAAGATCATGTGTTCATTAAGGTAACACCAATAAAAGAACAAACAAGATTTGGCAAGAAGGGAAACTTAACTCCACGCTACATCTGGCCGTTCCAAATTCTAGACAAACTTGATCCTGTTGCTTACCGTATTACTTTACCACCGAGGATGGAACAGATGCATAATATGTTTCACATGTCAATGCTTTGAGGGTATCTCAGGGATCCATTTCACGTCATTAACTACCACTGAATAGACTTAGACGATGATATGAAGTATGATAAATGACTAGTACAGATCATTGACTGGAAAGTAAAGTAACTAAGGAACAAATCGGTCCCAATAATGAAGGCAGAGTAGAAAGAACATTACGGAAAAGAGGTTACATAGGAGAAAGAGGATGAAATGCAACAACGGTGCCCACATTTGTTTCCGAATGGAGGTAACTTAAGTTTGAAGAACAAAACTTTCTAAGGGGAAGAGACTGTAACGACCCCCAATGTGCATATTATTTCATTAGGCATATTTGCATAATTATGTGTTTAATTTGTTCTTATCTGTTTGTTTATGGAAAATCTGTCTAAATGCTTACTTTGGATTAGAAATTGAAAGCCGAAACGAATTCAGAAACCGAAATTGATTAGTTCAATAGGCTAATTAGAATATTTAGAATCATATGGTAAATTTAATAAAAATTGGATTTAGATCAAAATAATTAGAATTAAGCTTAATTGATTAACCTTAATCTCACTTAATTAACTTAACTTAATTAAGCCTACAAATATGCAATATAAGCTTAATGAGTTCACATTCTTCATTATTTTGGCTGAGATTAGAGAGAGAGAGAGAGAGAGAGAGAGACTTCAACTTTGAGAGAGAGAACTTGGAGAATTAAAGAGATTTGAAGGGGGCTTGAAGAAATTAAAGCTTCTCACCCTTGAATTCAAGCTATAGGTATGGAACTCACTTAGTTTATAAGAACATTTGCATGAATTTGAAATGAAAGAGTTAGAATCATGATGAATTTAATGAATTTGAGCTAATTGAGTACATGCATGCATAATTGATCATTTTTAAGATTAATTCTCAGCAAAATCCTTGCATGCATGAAGTTTTACTAGCTATCTTTGAAGGTTCTTCATCATTTCACACTAAACATCTCATATGATCATGCTTTGAAAAGAAAAAAGGACAATTCATTACATGCATGGCCAAAGTATGGAGTTTTGAGTTTGATTTTGAGAATTGACAATGATTTTGAGCAATTGGTTATGTTTATATGTTTTCCAAAGTGTTTTGGTACTTTTGGGTCTAGCCATGTAAGCTTTACAACTTGGAATTATGCTTTTGAACTTGAACTCTATTCTAGAAATTCCAGAATTCTGCTCCACCGCTCAAGCGAACTATTTGTCACTCAAGCGTACTTTGCATGTATCTAGGATTTTTGCAGGCATGTTGCACATGGCTTAAGCGATATAATTACCACTCGAGCAAACTCACTCTTTCATCCCACATGGCACAAGCGACCATCGAGCGCACATTTCGACAATCTAGTACTTTTGCAGACAAGCCACACCACTTGAGCGATCAAAGGTGTGCTCGAGCGAATTGCCCTATTTTTTGCATTCTTTTATCCTTAGGCATTGTTTAGGCATCTTTGAGCATTGTTTAGACATCCTTAATAGGGAATGAACTAGAAACACATTAAAAGGGAATTGAATTATAAAACATTTCATTGAGATTTCCGTTTCAATATGTGTGTTGGGTAGGTTGACGTCCAAGGCCTAATATCGATTTAACTTACTGTGAGTAATGTCCTTATAAAGCTATGTTCGAAATGTATTTTGAAATTTTTCAAGAAGGGTATTTTGAATTTTATTTTGTTAGTCAAGAATGAATGTCCCTTTTGAATTGTAATCCACTAGTAAGGCCCTCACCCAGGAGAAACAATATCGTGGCCCATTGATTAATAGGCCCTTGCCTGGAGGAAACAATACCATGACCCATTGGACTAATTGAAACACATAGATCTTTAGTCTTAGACCTTGATGGTCCACATCGTATTATGAATTATTGATTGACCCATCGTGGTCCCATTGGATTAACCCTTGTGGTCCTATTGGCTTCGACACATTGTCTCTTTGATACTCTATTAGATGTATCACGTAAATTGAATGATTGATTATTGTTATCGCAAAGAATAGATTGATATGATTGTTTACTCTAATGGTTGCTTATTGACATGAATTGTTTCGAAAACAAGAAATGCGTTTTGTAAAATGCTGGACTTCATTCATATAAAACCTTTATACTAATATTACTCACTGGGCTTCAGCCACCCCTTTCCCTTATATATATATATATATATATATGTAGGTGAGAAAATGGGATGTCAAGTTTAAGGCAGCCTCGGTGTCTACCCCTGTGAAATCGTTCTAGAGTGCCTCCGTGAAGGGGCATGCTTGGACTCAACAGGAGTCAAGCTTTGTCAACCATCTTTGTTTTGTTTTGTTTCTTTTTGATGCTTTGGAATGATGATATATGAAAAGTCCAACTTTGATGTATAGTGTATAAGTTTAATGAAGTTTAAAGTTTTAAATTGTTATGATTTTGGCATATATGCACTGCTCAATGGACAAAGCCTCATTATTATATTATGATTGCTTTGTCATTTAGGTCGAAGGTAATCTGAGATTACTAGCCGGTCATGACCTAAGCCTATAAGGGCAGGTTTAGGTCGTGACATGAGTTCTCCTGACCAAATTGCTTGATTGAACTTTTCACCACTCGAGCAATAAATGCAAGGTTCCAAAAGTTTTGTAGAGCTACAATGAAAATACTGAGAGTTTGGATTCTACACTCGAGCAACTATTTCATCGCTCAAGCGGTCTTGCCTGCAAACGGGCAAAATACTAGGAGCTTTGCATCTATGCTTGAGCAACCAAATGACCGCTCGAGCGACCACCCAAAATAAATTGTTACAACCTACCCTTTTTAAAGAATTTTGTCCCTGAAATTTCGTAATTCCTGCCCAAACAACTCCAACAATTCCCAGGAAAGATGAAGACAACATTAACAATAACTCCAATCATCACAACATCACCAACTAAAAACCAAAATCAAATCAAAACTCCTATTATGACACAAAGTTCAAGTCTTTAAGGAAATTAACATTTTTACATTGCTCTATTCCATAAATTGAGATGTACATTGTGATGAACATAGTTATCTAACAAGATTACACATTATCAAATAAATCTTGATATTTTGCTTGGACCTTGACTTCTCATTCCCAAGTAGCTTCTTCCGTTCCATGATGGTGCCCCAATACCTATACTAAACGAATAGTCTTACATCTCAAAACTTGTTCTCAGGAGTCTAGGATCTTCACAGGTCTCTCCTCATATGAAGAGTTCTCATCCTCTTCTAGGCTTGTCCAATCTAAAACATGGAAAAGGTCGGGTTCATACTTGCGAAGCATAGAAATGTGAAACACGTCGTATATCCTGGACAATTGTGGTGGTATGGCAGGACGATAGGCTACTACTCCCACCCGTTCAATGATATCAAAGGAACCGATGAATCTAGATGACAACTTCCCACTTCACCCAAATCTCATCAAACCCTTCCTAGGTGATATCTTCAAAAACGCATGATCGCCCACTTCAAATGATAGAGGTCACCTTCTTCGGTTGGCGTAACTTTTCTATCAACTTTGGGTCATAATTAATCTTTTTCAAATGAGAGCTACTTTCTCAGTGGTCTCACGAACCAATTTTGGCCCAAGCATAGGTGAATCCCCCACCTCCAACACACCGGGGACCTATACGGATGTCTATACAAGGCTTCAAAAGGTGTCATCCCAATGCTAGCTTGAAATCTATTATTGTAGGCAAACTTTGCTAAAGGCAATTGTCTCTCCTAAGAACCTTTGAAGTCTAGTATACAAGCTCTCAACATATCTTTCAAGATTTGGATAGTGCGCTCAGACTATCCATTAGTTTGAGGGTGGTAGGCGGTGCTAAAGGTTAACTGAGTGCCCAGGACAGTTTGTAAACTTTGCCACAACCGTGCGGTGAAGCGAGGGTCTCTATCTGAGATAATACTCACTGGAACTCCATGAAGCCGGACAATTTCCCTAACATAAAGTTCAACCAAGTAATCAACCGAGTCGCCCATACATATAGAGAGAAAATGAACCGACTTACTCAGTCAATCCACAACAACCCAAACCGTGTCATTACTCCTTTGTGTTCTAGAAAGACCTGAAACAAAATCCATAGTGATGTGCTTCCACTTCCACTCCACTATAGGCAAGGGTGGTAACAACCTAGCTGGCTTATGGTGCTCCTCTTTGACTTGTTGAGTAGTTAGACACTTGGACACAAATAGGGCCACGTTTTGTTTCATACCTCTCCACAAAAATTGACGACTAAGGCCGCGATATATTTTTGTGCCTCCCGGAAGTACTGCAAGGCATGAATGATGAAATTCTCGGAGTATTTTGTCTCTACAAGATTCTAGTACAAAAAGGCAGTCTACATACCGGATACTCGAATCAGAATCTACTCTCAACCCTTTTTCCTCCTTCTGTTGTGAGATTCTCTCTCTAATTGCCTTTACTTCTAAATCACTCTGTTGTGCATTTATAACTCGTGTGACAAGTGTGGATTACGCAAGAACTAAGAAAAAAGTGCCTTGCCCAAGAGACTCGTCAAGCTGCAAGTCAAACTCATCTATATCACCCAACATCTCCCATTCTCTCATGGCTAGACGAGCAACAATGCTAACAGACTTCCTACTCAAGGCATTGGCCACCATGTTGCCCCCCTCCCCCGGATGGTAATGCAATTCAAAATCATAATCTTCCATGAACTCCATCCATCTCCTCTAACGTAGGTTCAAATCTTTTTGTAAAAACAAGTACTTAAGACTTTTATGATCCGAAAACACATCAAATTTTCTCCCCATCGAGATAGTGCCTCCAAAGTTTTAGAGCAAAAATTATAGCGGCAAATTCAAAATCATTGGTAGGGTAGTTCTTCTCATGAGTCTTTAACTAGTGTGAACCATATGCCACCACCTTACCCTCCTGCATCCGAACACATCCCAAATCTTTCCTGGAAGTATCACAATATACGGTGTAACCCAACCCTCTCTTTGGAATGATTAAGATTAGTGCAGAGATCAATCTAACTTTTAATTCTAAGAAGGATTTTTCATAAGACTTGCTCCAAACAAATTTTACTCTTTTTCTGGTTAGTCTAGTCAATGGTGATGTTAGGCTAGAAAAGTCTTTCATAAACCGCCTATAATACCCTACAAGACCTAAAAAGCTACGAATATCGAAGGCGTTCTTAGGTTGTTCCCAATTTTGTACTCCCTCGATTTTTGAAGAATCTACAATAACCCTTTCCCCAGAGACAACGTGACCCAAAAACTTCACTTCGGAAAGCCAAAACTCACATTTCTCATACTTAGCATACAACAGGTGATCTCTAAGCAGCTGCAAGACAATGCAAAGGTGTTCTTCATGCTCCTTCTTGAAAGGTGAATAGATAAGAATATCATTCGCAAACACTACTACGAATTTATCAAGATAATCTTGAAAGACTCAATTTATTAAGTCCATAAAAGTGGCAGGGGCATTGGTTAAACCAAACGGCATTACAAGAAATTCATAGTGACCATACCAAGTACAAAAAGCCGTCTTCAGAATATCTTTCTCCTTCACACACAATTAATGTTAACCCTATCTTAGATCTATCTTTAAGAAACATCGGGAACCCTTAAGTTGATCAAAAAGATCGTTTATCCTAAGCAATGGACACTTATTTTTAACCATGACCCTATTCAGCTTGCAGTAGTCGATGTATAACCGCAACGAACCCTCCTTCTTCTTAGAGAAAAGAGTCGGTGCTCTCCAAGGTGACGTACTAGGGCAAATGAAACCCTTGTCTAACAACTATTGCAATTGCTCCTTCAAAACAAGCAACTCTACTGGTGTAAACCTGTAGGGTGACATGGAGATGGGTGCCATACCAGGTACTGAGTCTATAGAAAAGTCAACCTTACGGTGATGTGGTAATTCTGTGAGATCCTCAGAAAAACGTCTAAATACTCACAAACCACTCTAGGAAATACCCCCCAAACCACATTATCTCCATCATCCATAATGGTTACAAGAAGAAAACTAAGTTTGCCTTGGCTTCGTGGGTCATCCAACGGCGACAATCCATCATCGCTCCTATCCTCCAGAAAATAAAAACAATCCCCACCTACTATGCACACAGTAACTCTTTTACGGCAACAATCTATGGTGGCATGATATGAAGATAACCAGTCCATGGCAAAGATGACGTCAAAATCCGACATATCTAATAACACAAGATTAAAAGGAAGTCAACGATCAGCGACTTCAATTATGCACCCACGATATCCCTAATTTAAGATAATATGACCCTCAATTGGTGACTATACTATAAGTGAAGATTCTAGTTGCTCGATCTTTAAGCCCAACATGGATGCAAATACAGATGCTATGATGCTCCGGTATCCATTAACACATTGGCCCAAGTATTATAGATAAGATATGTACCTCTCATCACCGATGGTCCAGAAGATTGCTCAGAAGTAGTGACAGCATAAACTCATCCTTGTGGTCTCTGCTCACTCTGATCACCCTTCATAATGTAGGTCGGTTGCGCTGACTATGTAGATGTAACCCTTGCACCGCTCTAAATACTTGCCTAATCGGCCGATAATTACATCTCTAACCTGGCTCGCTGATGACCTCTGTGTCAAGACCACAAGCACCTCCTGTTCGCTAGCGGGCAAGACCTCTTCATATGCCCCAACTGTCCACAATGGTAACATACAGGCGACTGGCCCCTACCTTAGGATTGGCTTTGAGAACGAGCCGATTGCTGATGGTTAAGATTCTGCTTACACTCCGATGCCTTGTGGCCCTGCTGGCCACACCTAAAACAAGTAATACGACTAGGACCCGTACTCCCCGAACTTCTCATAGAAACTGACCCCATACCCACATAGTCACATAAATATATAAAGTACTAACGTCCTATCCCAATGTGACAACCCATTGTGGCATAAGCCATATCCCACAAGTTCTAGGTATTCAAACCCGGTTAGCTCTGATACCAAATTGTAACACCCCAGAAAACATTACCTCAATCAAACATGTTCACCAAAGGTCATCCAATATCGAGAAGTGAGTGAGAGAGAGAGAGAGAGAGAGAGTAAATCCATAATAGTATTAATAAAATTCCATGACTATCTTTTTCCCATTAAATTATTCCAGTGATTACATCATTATTTGTTTACATCTACCACAAAATAAAAATAGCTCAAAAGACAAGAGATGATATAAAGAAAGAACTAAAAAGACAAACATATTTTCAAGGAGTGTCCTTGAATACAAAAAATGGAGTGTAAATTTCCATACAAAAATAGCTTGTGGCTTAAACATCAAACATCAAAAAAGAGCTTTCGTGCCCCTATCCAAAATCTCTTCCCAAGTCAATCATTTAGATTGCGCCTCAACATCGTTTCCTGAAAGGTGGTTAGTGTTGGGGTGAGCTAGTGCCTAGTAGGAGATACAATTAACAAGTTATATAAGAAATTGAAATGCATATGATCATGCCATATTACACCTAAGAAATTACCACATATATATCTGAAATCAATATTATAACGAGTTAAAAGTACCCCTACCTTGAAATGATAGCTAAGAGTTGAAAATTTAACAAGAAGTTCGGCCAAAACACGATCCAATCGGTGAGAATCTTGAATCAAGCTTGCTCTTCATTTTTCTTGAAGGATTTTAGGTAAATCTTTAGTAAAACTTGAGGAATTTAAGTGTTTTTAGAGTTAGGGCTCGAAAAGGGGTGTTAAAGAGAGAATATAGTTGGAAAAAGGGAGAAGGAAAAATGTTTAACCAACCTTTAAGTGAGATGTCCCGACTAGACCGCTCGAGCGAACTTTTCACCACTCGAGCGATAAACGTAAGGTTCCATAAGTTTTGTAGAGCTACAGTGAAAATACTGAGAGTCTAGATTCTATGCTTGAGCAGTCTTGCCTACAAACGAGCAAGATATTGGGAGCTTCACATCTACGATCGAGCGACCGAATGACTGCTCTAGCGGTCACCCAAAACGAAATGTTACACCCTAGCCATCACGAGGGAGAGAGATCGAGTGACAGAGAGAGAGCAAGACAGAGATCGAGCGAGATAGAGAAAGCAAGATAGAGATCGAGCGACATCGAGAGGGAAAGAGAGAAAGAGAGAGACAGAAATCGAGCAAGACAGAGATAGAGGCAACCCAAATAAGAGGAGGTGGTGGTGGTGGGTTTGGTCGTCTTCTTTTTTTTATTATTCTTCTTCTTCTCCCCAAATCAATTTAGCAAATGGAGAGTTGCCGTCGTGATTTCCACCGTAGATCTGGAAAAAAAAAAAAAAAAAAAAAAGGAAGAGGAAGGGGGTCAGTGGACGCGCCCCGAGGGCCTATGCTTTTCCACAGTTCGGACTCAAACATAACGGTTCTGAATCTAGTCCCGCAAAGTGCAATGCGAGACCGATAAATTACCAAAGAGTCCAAATCTGGCAAATCGTTTTGGAAAACTGATTTTTAAGAAAGAAGTGCCAAACATGGACTGCTTTGCCAAATACAGAGTCGCCACCTAAATATTTTATTTTGGGGAATTTAGGAAACCCTGACTCGTTGCCTAAGGCCACGTGTCCGTCATCACCAAAGTTGCCTCCGCTCGGGAACTTGGGTACGATTGGAGAAGGTCATCTATGAGCACTTCGCCGCCCGATCCAAGATCGATGCATGTACTAAGCATGATATCGAGTTTTTGAAAACACATGCGTTCTTGTTCCGATTAATTAGCTAGAATTACTATGTGATGCGTACAATACATATGTATAGACTAGATCGCCTAATTTGGAACAAAGCATCGCATATCCATTTGTTTGGAAATGGTTTTGAATTTGCTACTCGCAAGTAAGCTAAAACATGGATTTCGATGAATCGTTCCAATTCAAGCAATCCAACCTTCATCCACAGACATTTAGGCAGTTATATCACATAAGCAATTAGCCTCATGGCAAGCATGCTTTCATGTTAACACTCACATACATGCAAGATGCTAAAGCATAAACACTTACAGTGTACTCCGAGCCAAAACAAGAAACTAGTTAGTAATCATGCATGATCCTAGTTCATGTTAGCAATGGCTAATGCAATGCAGGCAAAATGAGGCTAGAAATAGGCTTGGCCATACTAAGATGGCATGTGAGATGCGACAATCTAATACATGTATTCAACTTGGAATTGAAATACGATGCAATTAGTATGCTACGCCGAGCCCGGTGCATGCAATACAGATGAATGGGTGCAAACATGCATAGCATAAGGTATGTTAATTAAAACATGCCCTAGAACTAACCATCATAAGCGGTTAAATAAAAAGGAGAAAGAAATGGAGGTTGGAAGACATGCATCACACACATGCACGCTTATTACATAATTGGCTCTCTCGAGGGAGAGACCGAAAGAATAATACAAATTAACTAATTAACAAGCTAATTAATTATTACACAACACTTAACTAATTAAATGAATCAATTAAGCTACTAAAGCAGTAAAGCAGCCTTGGGAAGATGGTCAAATGCATGCATGCTCGGCTCCGCGCGAAAATCCATCACCATGTCATATGTTGCCTCTGTTTGCACTGCTCTGCACCTGTGAAAACTGCACAAGTCTCAAGGATACTTCTGAACCACTCCTTGAGCACTGTGGGAGGTCATCGACCAAGAGGCAAGGCCATCGGCCAAGGGAAACTGGTCATCGACCGTGTATGAGGCTCTCGGCCAACAATGCATAGCCGACCGGCACTAAAGATGGCCGATTGGCCATCTCTTCCTGCAGAATGCTGTTTTTGCTACAGCAGAGGACAAACAGAGCATGACAATGCATTTACAATACAATGTTTGCACAACCACCCTCCTTATCATGTCATAAACTCAAGGGGGTATGGTTCTCGACCTTCAGACCATCAATCACGCATTTCAATGCATGATGGCCAAAGGAGCCGAGTGTGCAATTCAATATCAAATGAAATACACAAAAACACATAAGAGATCCCAACCTCTATCATGCTTGATCAAGAGGTAAGGGATGCAAACATGCAAGCAAAGCTAATGCAACATGAGCATGTTAAGGACAATGCCATACAAGGCTAATGGTAATAAGTATACCAAATGCAATATAACCTAGACAAACATGCAAGGCATGTGACAACGTTCAAGGATAGGCAAACATGTAACAACAGGTGACGCAAGCATGCAAACATGCAAAGTAACTTAACCAAAGATGCATGCCAAACGCAATACCATTTAAACATGCAACAACATGTCAATAGACCTACCATCTAAACATTACAAACATACATAGCGTGCAACAACATGCAAAGGGCCAAGTATGTAACAACATGTAAGGCAAGCATGCAACAACATACGATAATGGTCTTAAACCAAAATGGACAGCTCTCAAATAGGTCCAAATCAGTGGCCAAAGTGATGCAACAAAGGCATGGAATACACATACAAACATGCATGCCAATTGGCCTAACGCTTAAGCATCAAGAGGGCAACTTTTAAGCACACTTAAAAAGAGGATAAACATGGGCATATGACAAGCATGTGAAGCTCTGAAAACATGCACGGGATGATGCCAACTCAACCAAAGTACATGAGTAAAGCATGCATTAAAGCTTAGAGCTTGAAGCCAGCCAAAGGACTCAAACCAAGGCTACATGAAGCAAGCCCCAAAGGGCCAAGGGGACCTAAAATTGTCCCAAGGCAGGTCTAAACAAGACCAAAAGTGAGCTCAAAACTAGCCAACACAAGCTAGAAAACACAATGCCAAAACATGAGGCATGCAAAGGCCATAAGAGAGGTGTTACACTACACCTAACACAACCAAACATGGCATGACTTCAGCAATCAAAATTAGAGTTATGGCATGCTAAGATGAGCCTAAAAACTCACTTAGATGGCATCCCAAAGACCTAAGCATGGTGGTATACACAATGGACCATTCATGAGGCATAAAACACAAACTCTTTAAGACATTAAAGGAGTGATAAGTGCAAGTGTACAAGCTTGAAACATGGACTGAAATAACATTACAAGTGATGCCAAACCACTGAAATGGTCCAAATAAGGCATGCTAGTGACTTGAATACTCAAAGCTAACAAGCTAAGATACATGGTAGCTATACAAAACAATACAAGCATGACCAAGACAACAAAAAGCAGAGCTCTAGCATGTTAAAACAAAGCTAAAAACTTCATGGAGTTGAGCCAAAAAATGCAAGCATGGTAGTCTAAATGCAAGATACATGTTAAGGCAAAATGAGGGGATTACAAGGCAAGTACATGGTGCATTCAAGAAGCCATTAAACTAACCTTAGATAGAGGTAAAACATGGCAAAATAACAACAAATACTTGCTGAAATGAAGCTAAGACAAGCTTAACAAACATGCTACAAACATAAGCCATTTATGCAAGCATTCAAGACAATAATGAGAAGGGATGACCCTCTCTTATTTAGGACTTCAAAGCCACCTCTCCACCACTAAAAATCCTTTGGATTTCAGTGGTAGAGAGGTCATGCAAAGACAAGAACAATGGTCAAAAAGAATGGCCTAAAACAAGGCCTAACAAGGCCTTGGAGGGGGTAAACAACCCCAAACCAAAATGAAGCCTTAATCAAAGGTCTAAAGCAAGTAAAAATAGAACTTTTATCAGTTAATAGCTAAGCTTAAAACAATAAGCAAGAAGGGCTAAAAGCTTAAGCAAGAAAGGGGTATCTAAAGCAAGTATGCTCACCATTGAAGAACACCTTCAAGAACACCACTCCAGCACCTTCCTCTGATCAAAAACACCTCAAGAACCTTAACAACAACCCTCCAGTGCCTCAGCAACCAAGGAAGGTGTAACGCTAGGTGTTTGTGTGCAATAGTGAGACAAAAACACACTTTAGGTCACAAAACACACACACAAAATACAAAGAGAGGAAGATATAGAGATAGAGAGATACAACTTTCTAAACCCTAATTTCTGAACCTCTGAGAAGGGAGGAGAAGCTCCCTTCTTATAGAAATCCAAATTCTAAGCTTCCAAAGCAAGCTAAACCAAAAGCCAAATCCCTCTATACACGTGTATGGAGGGGGGCAATTGTGCATGCCAGCTGTGCCAGCTAGCACTAAATATCTGCATAAAGCAGATGAATAGGGTTCGGCCAACAAAAATGGCTGATCGACCAACACAAGGGACGGCCAACAAAATAAAGTGCCGACCGGCCAATACCTTTCGCTGATGGCAAGAAAACATGGCCTCAGGCCTCAGGCCTTGGCTGATAGGTTGAGGGGATGGCCAATAAGCCACCCTCTTCCCTCATAAGCAAAAACACAAGTGTTTGGTCCACAACCAAGCACAAAACAAACAAGTTGAGAGATCTTGAGGCAAGGCGTGCGGCCGAGACCTTCGAGAACTCAAAATGAACACGGATATGGATGATCATCGAGTGTTCAAACGATGACGTCCAAGTTTTGAGGACGGTCAAAAATGAGGTGTCTACAGGGTCGCGGTGGTTGGAGGTTATAGAAGGATGGTCGCCGATGGGGGAGGTGCTGGGAGGTCACCGAAGGGATGGGATTGCCAGCCAGAGTTAGTGGCGATGGAATTAGGGTTAGGGGCTAGGGTTTGTGTTTGGTTTGGAGTTAGGGATATAGTTGGTATTAAGGAAATGCTTCAAAGAGAAAATGAGGGGAACTCATTTTTGTAAATGGGGGTTCAAAGAAGTTGGGGGGAGGGCAAAGTAAAAAGATGGGAACAAATAGCAGCCTTCTAAAAGATTATGTATCTATTTTTTTTAGATAGTATTTACAAAAAGGTTACTTCTATATATAATTATTAAATTTTATTTAAATATATAACAAAATTTATAATAAGAAAAATGACTAAAATAAAAATCAACTAGTACATAAAAAAATAAACAAATTGTAATGAAATATCAAGCTTGTTTGGGATGTAGGTTAATTTTTTGACTTTTTGATTTTTTGGCTATTTTAGTCTGGGACTAAAAAGCCTCATTTGGAATAGGTTTTTTTGGCTTTTTTTGGCTTTTGTGAGAAAAAAATGAAATGATTATAGGCTGGATGTGACATTTTGTCATAGTTGGCTAAAATAGCCTATTTTCTCTTATATGGCTATTTTTGCCCCAATATTCTTCCCAAACAAGCTTATGTCACAATTTTAACATTTTTAATTGCAAAATTACTAATAAAAAATGTATAATCTAATTTATCAAATAAGCCTTCATTTGGGATGTGGGATGGCTTTTTAATTTTTTTGACATTTTGGCTATTTTAGCTTGAGGCTAAAAAATCTTATTTAGGATGGGCTTTTTGACTTTTTTGATTTTTGTGAAAGAAAAAATGAAATGATTATGATTTAGATATGATATTTTGTCTTATTGGATTAAAAAGCCTATTTTTTCTTTTTGGGACCAAAATAGCCCCAATCCAACCCAAACTTTCATGCCAAACGAACCCTAAAAGAAGTGTTTTTTGGGATGATCTAAATAAGTATATTTTTTAACTTTTTAAGAAAAGATGTGTAGAAAAGTAAATAATTAATGTGATCTAAATAAATACACTTATCTAAATAAGTGCACTTATTTAGTCTATGCCGAATAGTGCTTTAAATACTTTTCAATGAATAAAATTGATAATCCATTTAAATTTTCTTGTGACAGAGTCGACCAAAAATAAAATTTAATTAACTTTAAATTTTAAAAAAAATTCCATAAACAATTGTAACTAATATAATTAATCATTTCTACATATAATTCGTGCATTTGAGAAACTACCATCTTTAATTTCAAATAATTTACCATATTAATCGGCTTTATAATTTTTTTCATTAAAAATAATTATTTATTAATTTTAAATAATTCACCATATCAACTATCTATTAATTTTAAATTTTTATCAAACTTTGATGGGACCTTTTTAATTCAAATTAGTTTTGTTTTTTTTCTTTTTTAACTAGCAGAATAGCTAAAAAGAAAATTGGAAACTTTTTTTTCATTAATTTTTGGGCCCAAAGCCAGCTCTGCTGACGGGTGGCAAGACACTTCTATACATAGATCACACTTCGGTTGAGGTATGCATAAGTGAATTTTAGTATTCCTTCCGTCTCAACATAGTAATTTTTTTTTTGGTTGAGAAATTTAACTTTTTTTTAATATTACAATTATTATATTTTAAAAATATTAATTTTCTAATATTATTATTTGATAGCATATTTTTTTAAGAGTATCAATTATTATAATATACATTTTATGTTATTAATAAATTTACAAGATAAAATAAAAATTCATATTATTTTATTTCTTAAATTTTAAAAAGACATTAATATTTTGAAATAATAAAAAATAGAATAAAAAAATAATATTTTAAGAGAAAAAAAGTATTTTAATTGTTATTTGTTCTAAAAGTTGTTGGCTGATTTTAACATCGAACTACCCTTTCCGTTGACCACCAACCGGAACAAGTATTAACTTCAGTCTTATAAGCGTAGATCTCGATGAATTAGTGGTGTTTTGAAAACTTGATAAAAAATTAATTTTTTAATTTTTTTTGTATTTTTTTGTTTTTTTGTGTAAAAATAAAGAAATAATGTGACTTAAAAAAATCAAAAAAGTAAAGAAACTAACTTTTTTGCCAGCTTGCTAAAATCTCCCTTCATCATGACTTACCAATTTCTCATTTCCAAATATTTTAGAAAAATTAATCTTTTCAGATCTTATTGATTGTATGGTCAAATTTTAACAGAATTGATGTTAATTAAGGTTTGCTTGTTTCGGAAAAAAAAAATATTTTACACAAATAAATATTTTTCTTAAAAATTAATTTTAGATAAAAAAATATTTTTATTTTTATTTTTCGGCGTTTGGTTAATTCTTGAACAAAAATATTTTATTATTTGAAAGATTGGCCTTGTTTGATTTGTTTTTCAGAAAAAATTTTGAGAAAAATTCTCTACAAACAAATTTTTAAAAGTAATCAAACCAAACAAATTTTTTTAAAAAAAATCTGAAAATTTTGTTTGATTACCTACTTTTCAAAATCACTCTCTCTCTCATACACATCAAATCAATCACTTTTTTTAAAACTCTCTCCCCAAAACAATTTTTCAAAATTATTTCTAAAAAAAGCAAACCAAACAAGTTTTCGTACTTTTTATCTCAAAAACTACTCTACAAAAACAAACCAAACACACCTTTTGATTCAATAAAAGTGTTACTTATGACTTTTTACTAAGTTAAGATATTTATTTGAAAATACTAAATGTATTGAAAAGATAGTGAGTGAGAGTCAATTTTGTAAAAATTGAGTTACAAAATTTTTAAAGGCAGGCCATTTTTGGAAAAATGATATAAAAATATTTTTCTTAAAAAATAATTTACTTACTTTTTATTCAATTAAATAACAAAAGATAGATGAAATATTTTTAACAAAAACATTTTACGTTAAAACAAACAGAACCTAATAGCCTAATGCATTATAGTCTAGGCATAGAAAAAAAAATTGGAGAAATTACTAAATAATTGGATAAAGAAAAAAAAAATACACAAACACGGAGGGTTGCACCCCACCACAAATTATATTCTTTTAATTTTTTTCTCTATCCCACTATAAAATAATTTCCCCAAAAAAATTCAACATTACAGCGTGGGTTGTCTCACCCACTTGTTGCTTTAAAAAAGGAAAATGATTTTTTCACCGAATTTGGCCCTCCCGAATGCCCAAAACGACGTCGTTTTGGGCATTCTTTTTTTTTTTTTTTTTTCTTCTTCTTCTTCATGCAGTCGAGTCTGAGCAGAGGGAGAAGGAGAAGGAGAGGGAGAGGGAGAGAAAGAGAAAGAGGGAGAGGGAGAGGGATAGAGGAGAGGAGATCGTCGCAGCACCATCGCCGTCGCCTCGCCGCCGCCGATCGTCGCAGCACCACCGCCGTCACCTCCAGCCCCGCCTCCGCCTCCTCCCTCAGTTATGGCCCCTTCCAGTCCAGTCCTCCTCCTTCCTCCTCTTCTCCTTCTCTGTTTCTGAAAAAAAAAAAAAAAAATAAATAAATAAATAAATAAATTAGGAGGATTCGGGGGAGCTCATTTTCGAACTCCCTAGCATTGCTCTTTAAAAAATCCCAACGTAGAAAGAGTCAAATAGGACTTCTTTTCGGAGCTTCCATGAGGTTACCTTAAATAGATGTTCATCGGTGATTTTGAATTGAGTAATACTATAAATTTAAAAATTTTATTTTTAAATTTTTCAGAAACATTAATGTGAGGTTGAGACTTATTTTATACTCTGATCTCATAATACATGCTTTCAATCTCCATCGTACACTTTGTTCTTGAACCAAGTCTAGGATGGCCCAAACTTACTATTTTGAATTTCTAAACCATCATTCCATCTTTCTTTTATGTTAAAAAATAAAATAAAATAAAATAAAGTGAAACAAAATAAAGGTGAATCACGTTCAACAACTCTTGTTGGAGTGTTTGGAGTTGATTTTTGTAGTATTTATTTATTAATTTTTTTAGTGTTTCTAGTGATTTGTTTTTTTTTTTTTTTTTTTTTTAAATCTCAAAAATTTTACACGTTTAGGTTTTACTTGACTAAGAATAAAAAAAAGTAGAAAAAAAATCTAAAAGTATAGAAATGACCAAAAAAAAAAAAGGTTAAAAGCATTTTTTTGGGGTTTTTTTTTTTTTTTTGTCTTCAGTGATTTTTTTTTAATTTATTTTTTAAATTTGTTTATACAACACAAACTTAAAAATTAAAAATAATGATATAATTTATAAAAAAAAAGATCATTAATGACAAAAAAAATTCTAAAAAAATGTCACTTTTTAAGTAGATGGCAAACATCTACTATACTGGAAACCTTAGGGACTTGGAAGAAAGTTCCATAATATAATTTTGTCAAGAATGTGTTTGTATGTTAAAGTTTTTACTCAGAGAGAGAGAGAGAGAGAGAGAGAGAGAGGGGCGACCCAGATCAGGGGAGGTGGTGGTGGTGGGTCTAGTCGTCTTCTTCTTTTTTTCCTTCTTCTTCTCCCCAAATCAATTCAGTGAATGAAGAGCTATCGTCGTGATTTCTGCAACAAATCTGAAAAAAAATAAATAAATAAATAAATAAAGGAAAAGAGAAGGGGGTTGTGGTGGTTGGAGGTTATAGAAGGATGGTCGTCGGTGGAGGATGTTTTGGGAGGTTGCCAGAGGGGTGGGACTGTTAGTTTGAGTCGGTGACAATTGAATTAGGGTTAGTTGCTAGGGTTTGTGTTTGGTTTGGAGTTAGGAATATAGTTGGTATCAAGGTAGGGCTTCAAAGGGAAAATAGGAGAAGAGGGAGGGGGGGGGAGGGGACTCATTTTTCTAGGTGGAGGTTCAAAGAAGTTGGGGGAGGGGGCACAGTAAAAGGCGGGGACAAATAGTAACCTTCTAAAAGATTATGTATCTATTTTTTTTAGACAATATTTACAAAAGGGTTACTTCTATATATAATTATTAAAATTTATTTAACTATATAACAAAGTTTATAACAAGAAAAACTACTAAAATAAAAGTAAACTAGCAAATAAAAAAGTGAACAAACTGTAATAAAATATCACTTAAATATCACAATTTTAACATTTTTAATTGTAGAATTACCAATAAAAAATGTATAATCTAATTTATCAACTAAAAGATGTGTTTTAGGGATAATCTAAATAAGTATATTTTTTGACTTTTTACAAAAAGATGTACAAAAAAGTAGAGATGTGATGTGATCTAAATAAATGCACTTATCTAAATAAGTACACTTATTTAGTTTATGCCAAATAGTGCTTTAAATACTTTTCAATGAATAAAATTGATAATCCATTTAAATTTTCTTGTAACAGAGTTGACCAGAAATAAAATTTAATCAACTTTAAAATAATTTTCTTGTAACTAATATAATTAATCATTTCTATATACAATTTATGCATATGAGAAACTACCATTTTTAATTTCAAATAATTTACCATATCAATTAATTTTTTAATTTTTTTTAATAAAAATAATTAACTATTAATTTTAAATAATTCACCGTATCAACTATTTATTAGTTTTAGATTTTTATCAAACTTTGTTGGGACCCTTTTAATTCAAATGTTTCTTTTTTTATTTTTTTTAAACTAGCATGGAACCGTTTTTTTCATTAATTTTTGGGGCCCAAAGCCGCCACTTTGGGCCGAAGCCGGCTCTGCCAACGGGTGGCAAGACACTTCTATATATAGAACACACTTCGGTTGAGGTATGCAAAAGTGAATTTTAGGCTCCGATTGAGCTTTTGAAATTTAATTATATCATTTAGTTTGAGTGTGATATTTGGTTACAGTATTAAAAAATTAATTTTACATCCACTTTTCAAAACACTTTTTAAAACATTCTTTTTTCAATATTATATGTCACATCATTTAATTCAAACTATTTTTCAAACTCATAATTAAATAAATTTTTCACACTCAAATTATAATTTCAAAACTCACAAACTCAAAATATAATTTCTCTTCTCAAATCATAATTCTAAAACTCTACCAAACGCAATCTTAGCATTTTAATTATTATTTGTTCTAGAAGTTGTTGGCTGATATCGAACTATCCTCTCCGTTTGTTAAGTTTTGATATTTTAGAAGTTAGGTTGCTTTAGTGGTTTGTTACCACTCTGTCAATAAATCCCTATTGTTAAGGGTTAGTTGGTTAATTGAATTAGTCTTACCATGTTTTTAGGATTTGTTAAATGTGGACTGTTATTTTTGTTTTGCTCTGTAAGGCTATAAAGTAGCCAAGTTTGTTATTCAATAAAACACATAGATTTCTCCCAAATTTCCTTATCTCTTCCATAAGATTTTCTGGTTCTTTACATTTGGTACTAGAGCTCCGTCAAGGGGCCTGGTTAAAATTAGAAGCAGCAGTCTTCTACGTGTATAGTGGTTGAAGCATGATGGCAGAAAGTTCTTTTGTGCAGCTAGCAGTTCCGAAATTTGATGGGCATTATGATCATTGGGCAATGCTCATGGAAAACTTCTTGCGTTCTAAGGAGTACAGGGGCTTGGTGAAGAATGAGATTCCTGCAGCAGTAGAAGGTCTCACGGATGCTCAGAGGAAGAGCATTGAAGATCAGAAGTTGAAAGATTTGAAAGCAAAGAACTATCTATTTCAATCAGTAGATCGTTTGATCTTGGAGACAATCCTCAACAAGGATACATCAAAGAACATATGGGATTCTTTGAAGCAGAAGTATCAAGGTACAACACGAGTGAAGCATGCTCACTTGCAAGCTCTCTGGAAGGAGTTTGAAATTCTTCACATGAAGGCTGGAGAATCTGTGAATGAGTTTTTTTCTCGGACCCTTACCATAGCCAACAAGATAAAAGCAAATGGTGAGGACAAAGGAGATGTTGCTGTAGTTGAAAAGATTTTGAGATCCATGACTCCAAAGTTTGACTATGTTGTATGTTCCATTGAGGAGTCGAAGGATATAGACACCTTAACCATTGATGAGTTGCAAAGCAGTTTGCTTGTGCATGAACAACGCATGAGTTCTCATGTGGAAGAAGAACATGCTTTGAAGATTACTCATCAAGATCAATTTGGAGGAAGGGGTCGAGGCCGTGGAAGTTCTAGAGGAAGAGGAAGGGGACGAGGCAGACAAAGCTTCAACAAGGCCACAGTGGAGTGCTATTACTGTCATAAGCTTGGGCATTTTCAATGGGAATGTCCAAGCAAGAAGAAGGAAGCCAATTATGCTCAGACTCAAGAAGAGACTCAAGAAGAGATGTTACTGATGGCTTATGTTGATATGAATAAGGCAAATGAAGAAGCTTTGTGGTTCCTTGACTCGGGATGTAGCAATCATATGTGCGGAAAGAAGGAATACTTCTCGGATTTTGATGAAAGTTTCAAAGATTATATGAAGTTGGGCAACAACTCAAGTATGGTTGTAATGGGAAAGGGCAATGTACGGCTACAAGTTAATGGAAGAGCACAGATTATCACAGGAGTATTTTACGTGCCAGAGCTAAAGAACAATTTGCTAAGTCTTGGGCAATTGCAAGAAAAGGGGCTTACCATTCTGTTTCAAGATAAAAAGTGTAAAGTGTTTCATCCTGAGAAAGCCTTAATAATGGAGACGAAAATGGCTCTGAATCGAATGTTCATACTACATGCTATATCTCAGCCTATAGCATCTACTTGTTTCAACATGATCACGGAAGATATGTTGCAACTTTGGCATTGTTGATATGGACACTTGAGTGTTAAGGGCCTAAAGACTCTTCAGCAGAAGAAGATGGTGAATGGTTTACCACAGTTTAAGTCTCCCTCAAGGCTATGTAAGGCTTGTTTGGTAGGGAAGTAACAAAGGTTCTCATTTCCTCGGAAAAGCACATAGAGAGCTTCACAAATTTTTCAATTAGTGCATGCTGATATTTGTGGACCAATCAAGCCCATCTCAAATGGCAAAAAGAGGTATTTGCTTACTTTCACTGATGACTTGAGTAGAAAAACATGGGTTTATTTTTTGATGGAGAAATCAGAAGCCTTAGCTGTCTTTAAGAGTTTTAAGATACATGTTGAAAAGGAGACAAACTCGTTTATTAGAATGTTACGTACTGATCGAGGATGAGAGTTTACATCACAAGAGTTCATTAATTTTTGTGATATAAATGGCATACGAATACAATTGACGGCTTCTTACACACCACAACAGAATGGAGTTGTAGAACAGAAGAATAGAACTATTATGAATATGGTTCGTAGTATGATTTCCGAAAAGCAACTTCCAAAAACTTTCTGGCCTGAAGCAATAAATTGGACAATGCATGTCTTAAATTGAAGTCCAACAGTGGCAGTGAAAAACAAGACTCCAGAAGAAGCTTGGAGCGGAGTTAAGCCTTCAGTTGAGCATTTTAGAGTTTTTGGATGTATCTCCCATGTTCATATGCCTGATAGTAAAAGAACTAAGCTGAATGATAAGAGCTTGAGTTGTGTTTTGTTGGGAGTTAGTGAGGAGTCCAAGGCGTACAGTTTCTATGATCCAGTTTCACAAAGAATCATAATAAGTAGGGATGTTGCATTCGAAGAAGACAAGAATTGGGATTGGGACAAGAAATATGAAGAATCCATTGTGTGTGACTTGGAATGGGGTGATCTTGAGGAGGAAGCAGCTATGTTTGATGACAATGAAGAAGGGAACGAATCTGAATCTGATCCTGAAGCTAATGTATACAGAGCCGCAGAGAATTTTTCCTCAGATTCCTTGACTGAAGAAAGCTCTCCTAGCTCGAATGAAGGGAGGAATAGGAGACCACCAATCTGGATGAGAGACTATGAAACAGGAGGAGGCATTTTTGAAGAAGATAATGAAGCTTATTTGGCCATGTTTGCAACTACCGATATCCTATTCACTTTGAAGATGCTGTGAAGAGTAAGAAATAGAGGAGAGCAATGGATTTAGAAATTGAAGTAATAAAAAACAATGGTACGTGGGAATTGACGGAGTTACCTAAGGGAGCAAAGAAGATTGGAGTGAAATGGATTTATAGGACCAAGTTTAATGAAAATGGAGAAGTGGACAAATACAAGGCTAGGCTTGTAGCGAAGGGGTATACTCAACAACATGGGGTAGACTATACTAAAGTATTTGCACCTGTGGCATGCATGGAGACAATTCGATTGGTGGTAGCACTTACAGCTCAAAGAGGATGGACTATCTACCAGTTAGACGTGAAATCTGCATTTTTACATGGTAAGTTGAATGAAGTGGTTTTTGTGGAGCAGCCTTGTGGTTATGTGTAAAAAGGAAATGAACAAAAGGTATACAAGTTAAAGAAGGCACTTTATGGGCTTAAGCAAGCACCACGTGCTTGGTACAGCCGTATAGAGGATTATTTCATGAAAGAAGGCTTTGAGAAGTGTGACTACGAGCATACTTTGTTTATCAAGACAAGCAAAGAAGGCAAAGTATTAATTGCAAGTCTCTACGTTGATGATCTCATTTTTACTAGAAATGATGAATTGATGTTTACAGAGTTTAAAAATTCCATGAAGCATGAGTTTGACATGATAGATCTTGATAAGATGAGGTATTTCCTTGGTCTTGAAGTTTTGCAAAGATCTGATAGTGTTTTTATCAGTCAAAAGAAGTATGCTTTAGAGGTACTGAAACGGTTTGGAATGGACAAAAGTAATTCTGTTCATAATCCAATTGTTCCTGGCTTTAAGCTTGTGAAGGATGAAGGTGGAGTTAAGGTAGATAAGACTTACTATAAATAGATTGTGGGTAGTCTCATGTATATTACAGCTACTCGACTTGACATGATGTTTGTGGTGAGGCTTATTAGTAGATATATGGAGAATTCTACTGAGTTTCATTTACAGGCAGCAAAAAGGGTACTAAGATATTTGAAAGGAACAACTGGGTTTGGAATTTTCTATAAGAAGCAAGGTTCTAAATATCGGCCGGTACGTGCCGTACCGGCCGGTTCGTAACGGAAATGAGAGTGCCGAGTCGGATACTCACCGATATACCGGTGAGAACGAATTTCACGTCCGTAGCGGCCGATTCCCGACACGTATCGGCTTGTATCCGATACGTGAGCGTTCCAGTTCCGATATAGTCCGATTCGCTGAAAAACGAGCAAAGCATATGGAAAAATAATTGAGGAAAGCAAGTCACATGGAAAAGCAAATCACCTGGAGAAGCATCGAATCAGACCAAACCTCAAACCCAATCGGACCAAACTCAACTCAACTCCCCAAAGTTTTCCCTCAATCGGACCAAACTCAACTCCCCAATCAAACCCAAATCCATCTCCCAGGAGCATCGATCTTGTAAAGTGTTACAAGGAGAAGCATCGAATCGAACCCAAACCATCACCGATTTCAAGCTTCTTCATTGAAGGTTTTTCTCTCATGCTCTGTTTACATTTGTTTCGTGCTCTGTTTTTTGCTTTGGCTGAACACTTCTTCAAATAGTTTTGCTTTTGTTTGGTTTGTTTATATTATATTATGTTATATAATATTATTTTATGGTTGTGCTTCTGTCCGGTTTGCTTCTGTTTGGTTTGTTTATGTTATGTTATTTTTTTTTTTCTTCAAATGGTTTGTTTATATTATATTATGTTATTCTTTTCTTTTCTTTATGGTTATTTTTTTATTTATATTATGGTATGGAATGGTTTTGCTTGGTAAGTTGCGTTTGGTTTGTTTATAATTTATTTATTTATTTATTTTTCTGGTTAGTTGTTTATAATGGTTTATAATTTGTTTGCTTGGTAAGTTGTGTTTGGTTATTTTTTTTATTTATATTATGGTATGGGATGGTTTTTTTCTTGATTTTTTTAAATAATCAAACTATATATAATAAAATATTAATAATATAAATAAAAAAATTTAACAACTTTTGTTTGCTTGATGGGGGATGAGACTAGAGTCACCCTGATTATCGATTGAAAGTGCATTAAAATAGATCAAAAAAATAAATAAATAAAATAAATTAAGGCTAAAATAAATACATATCATTTAGTTGAAAATGAGTCAAAAGTACCTTTACATATCAAAATTTTGATTAAAATGTGATAAATTAAGGCTTAAAGAGTGAAAAAATACATAAAATTGAGTTTTAGAGGGATTGCTAATGATTTTTGAAATTTCACGGTATGACGCCCGATACCGTCGTCACCGATCGATACTCGATCTCGATACTCGCGATCGATACCGAATTCGTTACCGCGATTTAGAACTATGATAAGAAGGGAGGAGATGATGAACTTGTTGCGTACTCTGATAGTTATTATACTGGAGATTTAGAGGACAGAAAGAGTACTTCAGGCTATGTGTTTTTATTGAGTCCAGGAGCAGTATCCTGGTCATCAAGAAAACAACCAGTAGTAAGTCTATCTACCACAGAGGCAGAGTTTATTGCTGCAGCTTCGTGTGCATGCCAAGCAGTATGGTTGAAAAGGGTGTTAGGAAAGCTGGGTCAGAATAAAGGCAAGTCAACTATTATTCGATGTGATAATAGTTCTGCAAGTAAACTCTCAAAGAACTCAGTAATGCATGGTCGTAGTAAGCACATAGATGTACGTTTTCATTTTCTTCGAGAGCTCACAAAGTCTGGTACAGTGGAGCTGGTGCATTGTGGGACACAAGAACAGTTAGCTGATGTGATGACTAAACCATTCAAGTTGGATGTTTTCTTGAACCTGCGAGGGCTATTGGGAGTTCGTTCTGAGATGGATATAAACTGAGTGCTTGTAGTATTTAGTTTAAGGGAGGAATTGTTAAGTTTTGATATTTTAGAAGTTAGGTTGCTTTAGTGGTTTGTTACCACTCTGTCAATAAATCCCTACTGTTAAGGGTTAGTTGGTTAATTGAATTAGTCTTACCATGTTTTTAGGATTTGTTAAATGTGGGCTGTTATTTTTGTTTTGCTCTGTAAGGCCATAAAGTAGCCAAGTTTGCTGTTCAATAAAACATAGAGATTTCTCCCAAATTTCCTTATCTCTTCCATAAGATTTTCTGGTTCTTTACACCGTTGACCACCAACTGGAATTATTATTAACTTCAATCTTTCTTTCTTTTTTTTTTTTTTATCTTTTTTAATTTTTTGATTGGCAATTGTTAGTTGTTAGTTGTTAGATTAGCACCTATGAGAGAAAATCTCTCCACCCTTGGCAAAACACTTAAGTGTTTGCACACCCTTAATTCAATGTTATAAACGTAGATTTGGATAAATTCATCATGACTCACCAATTTCCCATTTCCAAGTGTTTTAGAAAAAAATGATCTTTTCAGATCTTATTGATTGTGTGGTCAAATTTTAACAGAATTGATGTTAACTAAGGTTTTGTTTGTTTCGAAATAAAATATTTTACATAAATAAATATTTTTATAAATTTATTTTACGTAGAAAAATATTTTTATTTTTATTTTTCAGTGTTTGGTTAATACTTGAACAAAAAAATTTTATTGCTTAAAAGAGAAATTGTGATTCAATGAATGTGTCACTTATAACTTTTAGTGAGTTAAGATAGTTATTTGAAAATATTTATTGTATTGAAAATGTAATGAGTGAGAGTCGATTCACAAAAATTAACTTACAAAATTTTTAAAGGCAAGTCATTTTTGGAAAACAATGATGTAAAAATATTTTTCTTAAAAAAATATTTGGGCAAACTTCATTTTACCCCATGTGGTTTGGGTCGGGTATAGATTACCCCTGATATTTGAAAATCACCACATAACCCCCATGTAGTTTGTGGACTAAAATGCACAATTAACATTTCCGTCCAATATAACAGATTGTGAGACCCACGTGCCTCAGCGGAGAGTAAGTCAATTTTTAAGACAAAAATACCCTTTTTACATCTTTAAATTTACTAAAAATGTCATTATTTTTTCCCTCTCCTTATTTCTATTGTTTCTCTCTCTACTCTGCAATTAAATAATGACAGTCATATATATACATAGAAATTAAATAATTTCCATTAAAATCTATCTCAATATGGATATGATGTAATCTGTATATCACCTCTACATTCACACACAGAACTATCTTGCTCACCAATACATTTGCACAACTTCCATTGGAAGTCAATTGCTTATGGGTTAACCACTGCATTCAACCAAAAAGACTGGAATTCTCCATGAAGTTGTTTGTTTGTTTGTTCCAAAATAATTTCAATATTACCGCGTGGGTTGTCTCGCCCACTTGTTGCTTCAAAAAATCGCAACGTAGAAAGAGTCAAGTAGGGCTTCTTTTCGGAGCTTCCATGACATTACCTGAAGGTGATTTTGAATTGAGTAATACTATAAGTTTAAAAAATTTAATTTTAAATTATTCAGAAATATTAATGTAAGGTCGATACTTAATTTATACTGTGATCTCCCAATACACGCTTTCAATCTCTATCACACCCTCTGCTCTTAATCCAAATCGAAAATAGCCCAGACTTACTGTTTTGAATTTCTAAACCATCATTCCATCTATCTTTTATGTGAAAAAAAAAAAAAAAAATGGTGAATCACGTTCAACAACTCTTGTTGGAGTGTTTGGAGTTGATTTCTTTTTTTGTAATTATTTATTAATTTTTTTAGTGTTTCTAGTGATTTTTTTTTTTTAAATTCAAAAATTTTACACATTTAGGTTTTACTTGACAATAAGAATAAAAAAAGTTGAAAAAAATTTTAAAAGTATAGAAATGACAACAACAACAAAAAAAAGGAGGTTAAAAGCATTTTTTTGAGTTTTTTTTTGGGTGGTTTTTTTGAATTTATTTTTTAAATCCGTTTACACAATACAAACTTAAAAATTAAAAATAATTACATAATTGAAAAAAAAGATCATTAATGACAACAAAAAAAAAATTTCTAAAAAAATGTCACTTTTTAATTGGACAGCAAACACCAATATACCAGAAATCTTAGGGACTTGGTAGAAAATTCCAGAGTATAATTTTGTCAAGAATGTGTTTGTATGTTAAAAATTAAATTTTGTTAGTGTAAAATCCATATGTGCATAATTAATATTTTTGGATAAAATTTTTAAATATATAATTTTACTCTTAAAAAATACCAACTTTTAGAAATTCTCCTGTACCAACCAACCGCTGGACACCACCCAAAAAAAAGGAGGGGGGCGGGGGGGGGGGGGGAGAGATCTCGTAGTGAATTTTATTTTATGTTTTTAATCAGCCAAAAATTGCATTGACGTAGCCGAAAGAAGAAAATTGAATCATGACTCAACCAAATCATATGCACCTCCAGAGCCATTGCTAGTGATTTTACCTCAAGATTTTTAGTGGAGGTTTGAATATAAGGAAAATTAGTGAGATATTTCTTTCTAACTTTGTGCAGTATTAGATGTTTAAGATATTTTTTTTTATTAGTTAAGATCCCTCAATATTTTCATAGAAAAAAATTGACTCGAAAAAATTTTACCCAACTCAGAAATTTCACTTGAATCAGAGAAATTTCGGCCCTAACTCAAAGAAATTTGAAAATTTCTCTAATATGATCACAAAGAAATTTCTCTGAGACGGACAAAATTTCTCTAAGGCTACGTTTGTTTTATCATGTACCTTAAAAAAAAATTCGCCTTGAAAATAAGGCTACGTTTGTTTTATCATAAAATATTTTATATGATAAAATATTTTTCATTTAAAATAAGAGCAATGATTCATCCCCCCTTTTCCCCCACCCCCTTTGACTCCCTCTCTCTCTCATTGGTTACATTTTCTTTTTCTTTTTCTTTTTTTTCCTGCTCCTCCAATCACCACCCGCCACGTGGCAAAGGGGGGGGGTGAGGGGGTGACCCCCAAAAGGGGGTCTCAAGCATTAATAATTGTCCAAAAATATATTTTTTTTTGGTTTTTTGGTATTTGATTAACACTTAAAATATTTTCTATAATAAATTTTTTAATAAAGAGCAAATTATGTAGTAAATTTTAAAAAGAAAAAATACAAATATATATATATATATATATTCATATATAATCTTTATATAGAGTAGAACGCAAATGACATGGTAAAATCACTCTAACAATTATGAATTATAGTAATGAGAATTTTAGTTTTCAATGAGTGGATATAAATGGAACACATCATTATGAATAGATTTTTTTTATATATAAATTTTGTTTGTATATATTACTCAAGAATAAAAAAAGACAAATGTAACAACTATAACACCCCGTAAATATAATAACAGATAACTCTCAAAACCCTTAACAGACATGCGAAAGTTTGCTCATGTTAATCTCTCACTACCATTAACACTTCTCAAACTATCATTCATTCATTAATATGCTTTAATGTATTATACATTCACTAATCATAGATAATAAATCTATAGTAAGTGACTGATACATAAAAACAACGGTAAATAATTACACGTTCATGCCTTAAAGGTTACAAGTTTCCAAGATGATACTTGTTTATAACAAAAGTGGGTCAAAGCCCAATATAACGAAAGCCCCAGGCTTGTACAACATATATTTACAAAAAAAAAATTAAATGAGCCTTTAGCTCCACAGTCCTCCCGAGTTAATCTCTTAGCGGATGCATATCATCAGCACTTGAAAGTGAGTTTTCACATAGGGTGAGCTAATACCCAATAGAGATATGTTTAATGATTTGTATGATACTTATCAAAATCATATAATGAATGCATATGAAATGCCATTATCAAAACAATACATTTTCTCTTTTAAATCATGCAATGCCAAGTTTATATTGCAATTAATAAACTATTTCTTTCAAAACAGAAAATATGTTAGTAAATACACACATTAAGAATCTCTAGGTACGTGTCTGCAAATAGGCTATACAAGCACTACCAAAACCGCTTTACCGGCACTAACTGGAAGGATCGGCACCTAACCGCGCGCGTTTCTGGACTTTCACTAAGGACATAAAAAGGCCAACATAATAACCACAACAACATCCCCTAACCAAATTTAGCAAGTATCACTCATTTTTTCTGAAAATGATACTTTTCAATGCAATGAATATAAAACAATTGTTCAAATTAAATGCATTAGTGAATGGGTTTGCATTAACCTAGTTCACATATGCAATTTCTATAACAAGCAATGTTATTTTCCACTGATAGTCAAAACAGATATCTCTATTCAAAAGATAAATTTTTAAGAGATAGATATATATTGTAACGCCCGAAAAATATAACAATAAGATCAACCCACGATGGATATTAAATAATAAACGATTCTAAATATAATGTTCTTTCATTCATAAAATTTAATCTCTTTACAAAAGTGTAACATATGTAATGATATATTCAAAAGTTCTAACCCTGAATCTATAGCATATGTTATGACAAAAGATACGAAATAAGAGTTAAACAGATATAGTAATGTCCTATTGGCTACAACTTTCCCAGACGGTGCTTGGTTATAACAAAAGTGAGTTTAAACTCAATACAACTAAAGCCCTAGGCTTCTATAAAATAAATACAACATTAACAAAAACAGAAGCTCTTGGCTCCTAGTCTTCTCAAGCTATTACCTTGGTGGAGGCATATCATCATTACTTGAAAATGATTTTCCACATAGGGTGAGCCAAAGCCCAGTAAAGATACTCTAACACAGTGTATGAATCTTAACAGAGTTATAAGGTGAATGCACATGCAATGCTCGTGTCATAACATTTTATATTTCTTTCCAAAACTATGCTATGTCAAGTTTATATCACAATCCATGCAATCAATTCCATTTCAATAGAAAACAGGATAATAGATACAACACTAGGAATCTTAGGACGTGTCTGTAAGTAGGCTATAAGCACTACCAATTTGTCATTTTTATCGGTATTAGCTGGAAGGCTCGATACCTACCTACACGGGTTTCTGGACTTTCAATAAGGACACACAGGCCAACATAATACCACAAGTACACTCCTACTCAAATTTACCAAGGTATTCACCTATTTTTCTCAAAACAACAATATTTTCAATGTGTTAAATATGTTACAATTCTTAATACAAATGGATGAGAAAATAGTTTCAATTCACTTAATTCTCATGCAATTTCTATAACAATCATAGTTATCTCCACTGATAGCTAAAATAGATATCTCTAAACAGATAATTAATTTTCAACATAGATATACTTTCCAATATTTTCAAGTAGGAGTGATAGTTCATATCCAACTCCACTATGATCATCATCATTATTCTAATTTCATAAAACCAACATCGATCCCATTTTTCCTTTACAAAACCAAATTTTCACAAATTTGGGGCAAAACTCCATTTTCTTTAAAAATCAATTTTCATGGTAAAATCCACCATCTATCACACACCTAACCATTTTTACAAAGCCACAATCATATACAAGAGCCTATTTTGAAAACCACTCTTTTGATTTCAAACCAAACCCTAGGTTTTATCCAAAAATCCCCAAATCACTATCTTGTTTAGAAAAGAAAATAACTAAGTTAAAAATCATAAAAAGGTTTAAAGTAATCCCTATCTCAAGGCTACAAGACAAGAGAGAGAGAGAGAGAGAGAGAGAGAGTGTGTGTGTGTGTGTGTGTGTGTGTAAAGAAACTTTAACGAAGCTGAAAATCAACTTTGCTCCGATCGAAATGAAGTTCTAGGTAAGCTCTACATTTTTTTTTTTTTTAATCAAAGGGACTATGGTGTAGAAATCAACGGATCAAGATGTATTTGAGTTTTAGAGAGGGTTTCTAGAGAGAGTGTAAGTAGATCTAGGTTTGGAGAGTTTTAGAGAGAGAGAGAGAGAGAGAGAGAGAGAGAGATGAGAAAAGTGACTCAAAAGTGACCTCTTTTCAGACTGATATACGCGTAGATCGCTCGAGCAACTAGACACAATGAAGACACTGCTTAAGCGCAAGAATGGTCACTCGAGCGCACAATGCACCCCTCCCAGTAGTTCAAACCTACAAAACTTCACTCGAGCGTAAGTTTAAATCAAAATCAAAAGTTTAAATCTAAATCAAAAGTTTAATTTTTTTTCATGGTCATTACATCTCATGTTAAATTACTATATATTGTTTAAGTTTTTCAAAATTCTATGGTTTTTAATTTTACTTTATGTTTTTTTATTGATATTATTTGGAAAGGTTGAGAGGGAGGCAAATATATAAGATATGTCAATGATTTTCGATATTAGTGTGATATTTGAATTTTGAAATTCAAATTTGAAGGATAATTAAAGTTTTTTTTTTTAGTTGGGTTAATTAATAGAATTTTTTTAACTATTTAAAAATACAAAAATTCTAAAAATTCATGTTGAAAACTTGGAACTACCACAAAATTTCTCATAGAAACCCTATTGTCCTTAATATATACTAGCGTAAAACTCGTGCAATGCATGGGCGAGTAACAAAATGTGATATACAATACTAAATACGTTAAAAACTAACTAAATATTATGATATTAATTTAGATGGGTATTTAAATAATAGATTTGAGTGACTTTACTATATTTATATAGATATGCAAAACTAATTAATTTTTTTGAAATATACCCAATCGAATAAACTCAATTGAAAAGGAAGAGAAATAGTGAAATTCTATAAATATAAGATAAAGGTAAAATAAATTAAGTTTAATTTTGAAGATGAATATAAAAAGAGAAAATTGGATAAATCCTTTAAAAAAAATAAACTCAATTGACAATCAAGAGCGAGAGTGGATTCTTAAATATAATATAAAGATAAAAAAAAAAAGAGTCAAATTTAAATTTGAAGATGAACTATAAGAATATAGAAAGAATTAGAAAAATGAGATAGAGAGAAATTCAGTAAATATCAAATATAGATTGAAAAAAAGAAATCAAATTGAAATTTAAAAATTCAAAAATAAAATAAGATAAACCTGAAAAAAAAAAAAAATCTAATATAACTCTAATAATAGAATAATAAAAAAGGGTAGTAGTTTAAAAATTGGATAAGAGTGAAATGTCACCTACAATTTTTTAAATTTTGTATTAAAAAAAAAACCCTCAAAAATAAGAACTGAGATGTAGTAAGTTAAAAATTAGATGAGAGTTAAATGACCGCTACAATTTTTTAAAATTTAAATTTCGTGTAGTTCAAAAATAAGCATTTATGATATCTTATTATACAAATTTTAACTCTATTTTGTGTCTACTACTAATAATTTTTAACAATTTTTGTATTCTAAAGCTACTTAATTAAAATAAATTCAAAGGATCACCTTTTTATTTCTTAATTTAGTTATGTGTCAATAACCTATAAATTTCAACAATTTTTGTATTCTGAAACTATTAAATAAATAATAAAAAAATAGCATCACTTTTCTTTTTAAAATCTTAGTTAGTTTCATTTTAATTTTGTTTTGTGTCAATAACCTATAAATTTTCGCAATTTTTGTATTCTGAATCTACTAAATAAATTTTAAAAATCATTTTTTTTAAAATCTTACTTAGTTTTATTTTTACTTGGTCTAAGAGTCAGTGAAGTGACATTGGTAGTGCTATGCACGAGTATAAATAAATAGTCAAATATTAGTTTTAAAATTAAATAACAATATAAAATTTATCTATAATATGTAGTAAAAATGATTTATAATCAATTAAGTTTTATTTATTTTTATCAAAGTTACACATAAATGACTTGTATATTTATGTCAACGTGACCTTCAACTAATCATTAAAAATTGTCTTGGTTTATACCCAACTTATGAATCATTTGACCTATTTATTTATTAAATTGGTAAATAAAATCTATAAGTATATTCTATTTTTTAAATAAGAAATATGAACATATTTTATGCATATCTATTAAAAATTTTGAACTTAGGTAAAAAATTTATATATATATGTCAATGCTATGAAATAAATAGTAACATATATTCATATCTTAAAAAATTATCTAAGATAGAGCCGCCCTAAATGTATGTCATATTTTAACTTTAATCTTAGTAAAAATATTTGATAATAATAAATTTAAACATGGGGAAGCACTAACAAATTTCAAATTGTGATCTTATAAACTGTTTGATCCTCCTTTTTTCTTATAAATTCTACTCTGAATTACATAAAGGGTCAAGCATAAACAAGCATGTATTATGTGTTGACGGACAAATGTGGGTTTTCTCATAATGTTGAAATTATTAAACGTAACACTTCAAAAAAAACTTTTTAATATATTTGTTTCAAACATAACACTCTAATGTAACATATTAAAAAACTTGGATAAATTATGCAAATGGTCCATATAATTTACACAATGTGTCAATTTGGTTTCTATTATTTTAATTTGCCCAATTTTACCCCTTAATTTAACGGATTGTGTCATATTGGTCCAATAAATAGCAGTCATTAGGTTTGGTGGATGGAAAGTCGTCACGTGCTTAAACGATATGTCAATTTGGTCTCTGTAGTTTACACAATGTGTCAATTTGGTTCCTATTGTTTTAATTTGCTCGATTTTGACTGAGACCAAATTGACACATCATGTAAATTACAAGAATCAAATTGACACATCGTTTGAATTTCCGTCCACCAAACCTAACGGCCATTATTTATTGGACTAATATGACACAATCTATTAAATTAAAGGGCAAAATCGAGCAAATCAAAACAACAGAGACCAAATTGACACATCATGTAAATTACAAGGACTATTTATATAATTTACCCAAAAAACTTTTTAGTATACTTTTCTCAAACGTAACAACATAACATTCCAAAAAAACTCCTTAGTGTATTTTTTCCAAACGTAACACTCCAATCAATGTAACACACAAATACTCCTTAGTGTGCTTTTCTCAAACGTAACATTTCAATCAATGTAACATACAAAAACTCTTTGATGTGCTTTTCCCAAGCATAACACTCCAATATAACACACTAAAAAACTCCTTAGTGTACTTTTTTTAAACGTAGCATTCCAAACAAATTCTTAGTGTACTTTTCTCAAACGTGACATTCAAATCAATGTAATACACAAAAACTCTTTGGTGTAATTTTTTTAAACGTAACACTCCAATGTAACACACTAAAAAATCCCTTAGTACAATTTTCTCAAATGTAATAACGTAACATTATAAAATAAAAAATAAAAAACTCCTTAGTGTATTTTTTCCAAATGTAACACTTCAATAGTGTACATTTTTCAAATGTAGTACTCTAATGTAATACTTTAATGTAACACCAGAAAATCACATTAAAAAAAAAAAAAAATTCACGCTCAACAACCAACACTTCAGCCACCATTCCTCCCAAAAAGAATCTTCCACACTTTACCTTTCTATTTTCATTCCAAAAACGAAACAAAAAATTGAAAAAATGAATCACAAAAGGGTATTCACTTAAATTCAAATGGCACCAAATCAAATAAATACAACTTTTCAAAAAAAAAAAAAAAACTAATTGGTTCATAAGAAAACTCTTAGGACTAAATGGATTAACATTCCTCCATAATGCCCAGGCAAAAACCTCCCTGTTCCCATTCATCGGGGCATTTCTAATATATAATCGACAAGAGAACGAGATAAAATAATAATAGCATTCCTTCCCTTTTGAACTATTTCCAAGCTTTACAACATTGTCTCTTTATATTTATAAACAAAATAAAATAGTTCAACAAGTAAGTAATGATATGACAAAATCAGCTATCGTTCATCTTTCCTCAAAATTTGTTTCTTGTTATATCAAAATACATGTCTACACATAGTCACCCAAAAACTTCCCTTGGCATGCACATAATACAATTTCAAACATAAACGTTCACATCCCAAAAGTTTTCTTCTTCTCAACATAGTCATTTAGGAGGCACTTCGTCTTCATTTCCTAAAATTGGTTAGCTTTAGGGTGAGCAAAATCTCAATGGGTAATGCACTTAACATATTATAACATTAATTGAAAAACACATGATCATGCAATGCAACATTTGGTGAACTTTATTATGTATGTGTATGAATGCCTTTATGCATGAATATGGAATGACAAAGTTAATGTTTTTCATGGGCAGTAAATGTACTATGACATCCCAAGTAAGAGTCATAATTTCAAAATACATACATAGTTATAGATTTTGTATACTGAAAATAATCACACATTTGCCGACTCCAAAAACGGTGGGGCCATGGGCACCCAAAAATATTTTTCCCTTCCACATTTGTTGACACCTGAAATGGCGGAGACGTGGACACCCAAAACCATTTTCCAAAAATCATGTTTTTCCACATTTGTCGACTCTTGAAATGGCAGGCTCGTGGATACCCAAAAATATTTTTCCACATTTGCCGACTCTTGCAACGGCGGGCTCGTGGACACCCAAAAATATTTTTCCACATTTGTCCGGCAATATGTGTAGACAAGGCAATTGGGCACCTTAACTACCCTCACGGGTACCAAATACAATACACAATTCAAACCAACCCGACTCACTACCCGGATTCATAGACTATTTACCCCTTTTCAACTTTCCACTGTTCACACTAGTATCGTATCATGAAAGAAATTTGATAATGTGTATGATGCATGAATTTGTAAATTCTCATTTTTCCTAAAATGACTCCAAATGCACACAATTCACTATTTCACTCTTCAATAATGACCCTTTTTTATTTAACAATTATGACCAGCACAAGGTGCATGTAGAAAAACACTTTTAAATCAGACATTTTAACCTCAAAATTTAGCAAATGCCTTCAATTTCATGTTTTTGAGATCAATCACGAAAAACTCCTTTTTATTGAACAATTTCTAAAACTAGGGTTTATATATAATTTAGGGATTTTCCTTCCTCCCATGAAATTGAAGCCAGTGTACATCGCAAACAACAATAATCATCAATATTAAACACAAATCCTTCCAAAATTTGGAAATATTGCTCACTTTGTGCAATCCCTTCACTAATACAAAATAATCTCTCTCTCTATATACACACCTACATATATACACATATACATATGTATCTAATGAAATTACCACGTATGAGTTTCAAATTAAAGGTATAACAAGTTAAAGACACCCCTACCTCAAAAATAAAAGCAAAAGATGAGAATCCACATGAAACTCCGATGAAAATGCGAAACAATCGGTAGATATCATGAACTAGTCTTGCTCTTCAATTTTCTTGGAGGATCTAAGGCAGATTTAAGGCAAAAATTCAAGAAATCAAGTGTTTAGGGTTTAGGGTTTTGAAATGGGTGATAGAGAGAGAGAGAGAGAGAGGAGAGAGAGAGAGAGCAATTGGAAAAAATGAAAAATGAATGAGTTAGAATGATTTTTAAGTGAGCTGGCCCGAACAGACCGCACAAGCGAACTTTTCTTCGCTCGAGTGACCAACAAAATTTCAAAGAGACCGCTCAAGTGATACTTCCACCGCTCGAGCAGTAAATGTGAGGTCCTAAAAGTATTGTAGAGCTACAGTGAAAATACTAGGAGCATGAAATCTAAGTTTGAGTGACAACTTCACCACTTGAGCGGTCTCGCCTGCAAAATGGCACTACTGAGAGCTAAGAATATTTGCTCGAGCGACAAAATGACCGCTTGAGCGGTCCTCCAAAAACAATTGATTGACTTGATTTTTTACAAGGATGATATACTCGACGTATCCTAAAATATGAATGGTTTAGATTATCAAAATATGGCCCAATAAAGGGCCCACAAGGCCCAACAACACCTCTCCAATCTAATGGAGGAGTGGGAAGAAGACCAGGCCATGTTAAAGAATCAATAATGTTTAAATTTTAAATTGAAGAATTAATTATTTTCCATATGTGTATCTATGAATGTATCAAAATCATGCATTAATGCAATCTTCAGGAAGCAATTTTGAAAATAAATTTGGTATGGTAAATATAAATTAAGGAAGTAATTTGAAATGGTAATTATGGTGCGATAATTTAAGGGTTTAATATAAAACTCCATGAATTTAATTATGAATTAATTAAAATGCAACACATAAAGACACTTAAAATTTTCATTATTACAAAAATTCAAAATTTTAAAAACATTGAGTCGAGAGTTTGAACCTTAAAAAAAACCCTATTAACTTTTGTTGTGTATGAAACTAATGAGGTTAGATATATTCGTTGAGTAGTAATGGCATGGTGAGAGAAAAAAACATGTTACAAAATTTTAATTATATAAATTATTTTATGCTTTATGGTGAAGAATTTAAAATATTTTAATAGAAAATATTTTACAACGAAATATTTTCGAGTGTGTGATTTATTATTATTATTTTTAATTGGAAGACTCCTTTTTTTGAGCATGTGATTTATTTATTATTGTTTCTTAATTAGAAAACTCCTTCATTGTTTGATGGTAAGGAAAGAATGATTTTAGGAATAAAAAATGCACTCTTTATTTAAAAAAGAAAGTGTTAGTGTGTAATTTATTAATTATTTTCTTAAATTGAAAAATCAAGAAATTTAGATTGAGAACTTAGATCTCTCTTAGCTCTTCTCACCAAAAATCCCATTTTGCTTATATAATATATAGATAGATACTAGTAATCACCCATGCGATGCATGGGATTTTACCCAAAAAAAAAAAAAAAATACTATTTGATTGTATCCTCTTATATGGATAAAATATTTTTATTTAGTTTGTGTATATATAGCTTCGTTCACATCATTCAAAAATTTTAATACTTTATAAGATATTTAGTCTAACATCCCTTTATAACTTTGCATAGTAAGAAAGGTCCACAATATATATATATATATATATATTGTAACTGTAACGCCCCTTATTTTATTACTCAGATAACATTATCAATATTCATTAATTAAGTCCATTTGCAAATGATAATTCATCTTTTGATGAATTGATGAATAAATAAATATACATGTTCCCTCCCATTACACAACAGTGTCCTTTACATACAAATAAAAGAAATGTCTTGAGACTTACATCCATATTACATACAAGGAAAAAAAAATATTGATATCTGAACTACGAGTATATCTTACAACCTTAAAATAAAATAATAAGTATAGCGATTCTGATTTAGACCCGACCCATTTGATATTCTGGATTTGGGTTTCATTGTTTCATATTGTTGTTCATGTCTTATTCCTCTTTTCCCTTCTTGAGTTTGGTTATTGGGATGTCTTGGTTGCATTTGAAATGGGTCAGTAACTTGTTTTTCAAAACTAATGTTGCCTAGATTTTGGCTTTTACGCTCGAGCGGTCTTTGTGGACTCTTAGTATTTTGGTAGGTCTGTAAAACTACTAGGAGAATGTATCCTACGCTTAAGCGATGCTTCCTGCACTTGAACGGTCGTGCGCTCGAGCGACACTTCTTGAGCTCAAGCGGTAGGCATCTGTCGGTAAAACTTCTGGGAATGTGCATTTTCCGCTTAAGCGTCACTTCTTGCGCTCGAGCGGTTATGCCTTTTTCTTTGTGTCTTAACACTCAAGCGTCACTTCTTGCGCTCAAATGGTAATCATTTTAGTGTCTGGACGCTCAAGCGTCACTTCTTACGCTCGAGCAGTCTGTACGTATATCAAATCGCAAAACCAACATTTTAGGTCACTTTTTCATTTCACTCTCTTTCTAAACATTCCAAAAACCCTAGTTCTAGACTCTCTCTGTCTCTTTCTCTTTCTCTCTCTCTCTCTCTCAAACCTACCTTCTCTCTACAAAAACACCAAGATCTAGTGATTTCTCCACCCTACTCCCTTTGTTAAAAAGGTAGAGCTCACCTAGAGCTTCGTTTCCATCCGAATAGAGTCGAGTTTCGGCTTCATCCGAGTTTCATCCGTGTTTATCTCGTCTTCTAGCTTTGAGATAGGTATCATTTACACTCTTTTATGATTTTTAACTTAGCTATTTGTTTTTATCAAACAATCTTGTGGTTTTGAAGGATTTTGAACAAACCTAGGGTTTTGGTTTAAAATCAAAAGAGGGGTTTTCAAATGGATGTATTGAAAATGGTTATGGGAGTGGAAATGAGGTTGAGTTGTGATAAAATTATTGATGTTGATACTTGAATTGGATTTTGAAAGAAAAAGAGATTTTGCCCCAAATGTTTCAAATTTTTATTTTGTATAAATAAATGGAATTGATGTTGAAAATGTGAAATTAGATGGATATTGATATGGATGATGGAGTTGGATATGTATTATCACTCATATTTTGAAATTTAGAAAGTTTATCTGTATTGGAGATTTTATATCTGTTTAAAAATACCTATTTTGGGCTATCGGTGGAGGATAGCTATGATTGTTGTGGAAATTGTATAAGGATTAAGTGAATTGAAACTAATTTCTCATCTGTTTGCATTGAGCATTATCACATCTTGGGTGAATCTGGGAAGGGAACGTATTTCATTGAATTAAATTGGCCTATGTGTCTTGGGTGAAAGTCTCAAAAATCGCGCTTGTACATGGGTGCCGATTCCCACAGACAAAATATCCATAAAATAGCAATAGTAGCACTTGTATAGCCTACGTTTACATGGGTGTCAGTTACGGTTTCCCACGGACGAAATATTCGTGAAAGGTTGTACTTTGAGATTCCCAGAGTTATGATTCATGGCCATGTTTTCTAATGTAAAGGGAATGAATGATGAATTGTGATATAAACTTGACTTTGCATGGTTTTTGAAAGAGAAATGAGACTTCTTAGTCATGAGCATTGCATATGCATTTTACCCTTATATCTTTGTTAAGATTCATATATTGGATTATTTCTACTGGGCTTTGACTCACCCTATATGGGAAAACTATTTTTAGGTGTTAGTGAGATACCTCCGCCAAGACAGTAGCTTGGAAGGACTAGAGCAAGAGTTTCATTTTGTTTACTTCTTGTAATTATTTTGTACAAGCCTATGGCTTTATTTGTACTGGATTTAAATCCATTTTGATGCAACCAAATACAGTCTTGGAAAGTTGTTGCCTTCAAGGCATTTCAATTATCTGTTTAACTTCTATTTCATATTTGCATTGTTGACACATGCTATAGATTTAGGGTTAGGACTTATGAATGTATATTCGTATGTGTCGCCCTTTTGTACAACTAAGTCTTATGTAATGGAACAATATTAAACTCTAATTTATATTGTTATTTACTTATCGTCATGGATGGTTTATTGTATTTATTTCGGGCGTTGCAACTTGGTATCAAAGTGTACTGGGTTTGAATACTTTGGGTACGTAGGAAGTGGTAATTACCATAATGGGTTTGTCTCGCTTGATAGCATTTGTATGTATGGTACGCTTTGTGATAATATGCTTATGTGATTATATAGGTATGAGATTTAATTTCTAGGATATTGATTAGGTCTACGGGTTTCTAGAAGTCTTATTAGAAGAGCACCTGATCATTGTTGTTTCTAATTAGAACTCTGGCAATGCCGCGAGACGGTCATTATCTAGGAAGGAAATTCGTATGTGTTTATGTGATTATGTGCTTATGTGGAGTGAATTACTGTTGTCCATTGCATTAGGACGTGAGTGAGTTAGCCTCGGCACATTTGTAAATGTGTTAATCTTTTTTGTTACCTTCATTAGGATGTCAGGACGTGGTGGTGGTAGGCGTGGTAGACCTAGAAGGCATGAGGTATCTTTACTGGATGAGATTTTGGTGCAAGAGGAAGAGGTTGGTCAGGCCAATGTGGCCGAACCAGTTGGTCAGTAGGCCATAGGGGCCTTAGCCTGCGAAATAGCTGGAGCATTGCAAGAATCCATGGACATTCTCAGAACTGAGAATCAAGTCCAGGCCCATATTGCTAAGATGATGCTGTCTTTTCTGATGCGAGAGTTTTTCCAGTCGAATTCAAATGAGTTTGTGGGCGACCCTAAAAAGCCACTAAAAGCTGATGAATGGCTCGAGCAAATGTTGAAGACATTCGAGATGCTCCACATCAAGGACGACCAATTGAGAGTGACCTCGGCATCCTTCCAGCTAAAAGGAGATACAGGTCAGTGATGGAAGTACACGCATGGACGTATTAGGGTGACTTGGAAGGCCTTTTTGAACGCCTTCCAGGAGAAGTTCTTGCCTCCCACGGTTAGGGAGAAGTTGAGGGAGGAGTTCTCAAAGCTTAAGCAGCTCAACACGCCTATAGTTGAGTTTGAGGCAGCTTTTACTAGTCTCTCTAAGTTTGCACCACAGTTAGTAGCGATAGAGGAGCGCCGTTGTGTGGAGTTCGAGAAAGGGTTAAGGACCGGGCTTCTTTTCAAGGTAGTCGATTTAATGATTAGAGATTACAGTCGACTTGTAGAGTCGGCCACTCATCTTGAGACCGTGATACAAATGGAAGAGGAGCGGTGTAGACACCCCATTTTTGACCGTCCTCAAGACTTGGACGTCATCATTTGAACACTCGATGATTATCTATATTCGTGTTCGTTTTGAGTACCTGAAGTTCTTAGTGGAGTGCATCGCCTTTAGACCTCTCAACTTGTCTGTTTTGTACTTGGTTCTGTACCAAGAGCTTGTGGTTTTGTTTCTGAGGGAAGAGGGTGGCCTGCTGGCCAGGCCTACAACCCATCGGCCAGGTCTTTTTCCCATCGGCCATCAGTGGTGGTTGGTCGACCTCAGTGATGGCCGGTCGGCCTCATTAATGGCCGGTTGTAACACGTCCGCGAGGGGACTCATGGGTTACAGTTCGGACTCAATTTGTGTCGGTTCTAAATCTGAACCAAAGAGTCCAAATCCGGAAAATCGTTTTGAAGAAAAACAGATTTTTTGAAAAGTAGTGCCAAACATGGACTGCTTTGCCAGATTACAGAGTCGCCACCTAAATATTTAAAAAGGGGAAATTTAGAAAACCCTGACTCGGTGCCGAAGGCCACATGTCCGTCATCACCAAAGTGGTCTTGACTCGGGAGCTTGGGTACGATCGGGGAAGGTCAGCTATGAGCACCCCCTTTCGCCCGGTCCGGAGACTGGCCTCTACTAACCGTGATATCCGTTTTTGAAAACATTACATGCTCTTATTCCAATTATTAGCCTAGAATTACTATGTTATGCGCGCAGCAAACAAGTATAGACTATATTGCCTAATTTGGAAATAAACATTGCATATCTGTTCGTTTTGAAAATGCTTTGGAATTTGCTACTCGCAAGTAGGCTAAAACACGAATTTCAATGAGTTTTCCCAACTCAAGCAATCCAACCTCCACCCACAGGCATTCAAACAGTTTATCTCATATAAGCACTTAGCCGCATGGTAAGCATACTGTTATGGCAACATTCACACGCATGTGGTATGCTAAAGCGTGAAATACTTACATCGTACTCCGTGCCAAAACAAGAAACTAGTTAGCAGACATGCATGTCCCTAGGTCATGTTAAGTGGCTAATGCAACACAGGCAAGGATGCAATTTAGAGTAGGCTCGGCTAACCCTAAAATGGCGCGTGAAATGCAATCATTTGATGCACGTATTCAAGTTGGTATTTAGAATACAATGCAGTTTGTATGATGTACCGAGCCCGGTGCATGTCAACAAATGTATGGATACACGCATGCATGGCATAAGGTATGCTAAAATAAACGTGCCCTAACCTACCATCATAAGCAGGTAAATAAAAGGGAAGAAAGAAGTGGGGGTTGGAAGACATGCACATACCCACGCACACTTATTACAGATTTGCCCTCGCTCAGAGGGACCAAAAGAATAATACAAATTAATTAACTATGCAAGCTAATTAAATATTACAAATTAATTAAATTAACAAAATAATTAATCTAAGAAAAAAAGAACCGCAAGGCGGGGCCCAATGCATGCACACTCGGTTCGCTCGGAATTGCCTTTGCCATGCCTAGCCTGCCTCTGTTTTCCCTGCTTTGTTCCTCTGAAATCTGCCAAAGTCTCAAGGATGCCTCTCACGGACCGGAGAATCCCATTTGGAGGAAATGACCACCGGCACTAGAATGTAGCCATCGGCACAAAATATATCCATCGGCCATTGATTGACTGCCGGTCGGCACTAAACATCTTGCCGGCAATGAATTCTCAGAACACCGCAACTCACAGCAGCAGAGGGCAAAACTTGCATGGCAGCTCAATTCAAGCAATGTATGCACCAAACACATTCCTTATCATGTTTGTGACTCAAAGGAGGATGTGCCTCGATTCTCGGGCCACCAATCGTGCATTTCCATGCATGATGGCCAAAGAGTTAAGTGTGCATTTTAATAGCAAATGTAATGCACACCAAACATACAAGGGACCCAACCTCAATCATGGTTGATCAAGAGGCAAGGCAATGCACAATAATGCACATGCAACCTAAGCATGCAAGCTAACATACAAACATGCAATGCAATTACATGGCATACACAACGCTAACAACATAACATGCACAACGCATTGAAACATGGCATACACAATGCAACATGGACTTACACCAACACAAGTGGGCCTCTGCCACACTCACACAGGAGGCCATCGGATAAAAGTGAAGTGCCTCGAAATGCGTACTGCAGACATAAGCAAAACCGCAATGGCATACGGAATGCAATGATGCTAAAATGAGGTGTCTCAAAATGCGTGCACATGGGCACGCAAATCGAGGCGATGGCATACACGATGCGATGAGACTAAAATGAGATGTCTCGAAATACGTGTACACGGGCACGCAAACCGAGGCGATGGCATACACAATGCAATGAGGCTAAAATGACATACAGAATGCAAAATGGACTTATACTAACATGAGTGAGCCTCAGCCACACTCATATAAGAGGCCAATAGATGAAAATGAGATGTCTCGAAATGCGTGCACGCAGGCACGCAAACCGAGGCAATGGCATAAAGGCATGAAATGGAATACACAATGCAAATTGGGCTTACACAAACATGAGAGGGCCTCAGCCACCCTCACATAAGAGGCCGATGGATGAAAATGAAGTGCCTCGAAATGCGTGCACACGGACACGCAAACCAAGGCAACGGCCCTAAAGCATGAAATGGCATAGAAAATGATATGCAGACATGCCAATGGAATTTCAGCACTGAAATATGGGGGGAAACAGTCCCGAAAGACGGCGAAATGACACCAAATGCAAGGAATGGTCCCGAAATGCGAATTTAGGCACCCGAAATGGCCTATAGCTATGCAATGCATGCACAATATGGACATGGAATGAAAATACAGTAGCAAGGAAGCCCCAAAACAAGCATTTTCCAGTTTAAAACATGGCCAAACAGCAATCATAGATAGGGCAACAATGGCATACAAAAATGGCTCCACAAGGGAGGCTATGAAGCAAGTGATACATGCAATGCCCGAACAGCAAAATACCCTTCGACAACACTGAAGAGGGACTAAAAATATGAACATTTATAGTAGATGACATCCCCCAACTCAGTATGAAAACATGCTAAAAATGTCATGCAAGAACTAGGATACATAAGGCTATAACATGAGGTACCCCAAACATTCATCAAACCAGCAAAGACCCTTAATGAAATATGTCAAGAAGATCAAAATATGACTCTTTTCAGCTCTGATGATGGCCGAAAACAGAAGCTAGATAAGCTTAAAAAAGCATGCAAAAATGGGGGTCAAAGAGGGGTATAATGGAAAGTATAACATGGAGACCCCCAACAAGGTTGATCCCTTATACAATGTTGTAGAGGGACACAAAATAAGCTTACTCACATTTCATGACATGCTCCAAAACAGACTACATGTAGGCCAAACAAATCATGCAAATTTACGGTAAATAGGAGAGATTATGAAGTAAGTGCAAGATAGGGGGCCCAAAAAGGGTTGAGCCCTTCTTCAATGTTGAAGAGGGGCTCAAAATAGGCCCACTTAAAGTTTAAATTATGCTCAGGAACAGATCAAACATAGGCTAGAAATACTATGCAAGATTATGGCATACAAGATGGTATTGAAGCAAGTACCAAATGGAGGACTCAAACAGGGTTGAGCCCTTAAAAAAAAATGAAATATGGCTCAAAATAATGACCTTTTCAGTTCTGGTCGGAACTCAAAACAGTAAGCAAATAGGGTAGAAAAATGTGACAAGAATGTGCTACAAAAGAGGGAAAATGATCTTACCCTTGAAGACTACCCTTTTTGTTGCTTCTTGGCTTGAGTTGCAACACCTTTTGCCTCTGAAAAACTGCTCCAAGCTTCTGTGATGGAGTAGTGGTGGTGGTGCTATGGATTGGTGAAGAAATGGCCAAGGATTTGAGAGGTTTGGAAGTTGGAAGTGTAGAGAGAGAGAGGGATTTCTTAGAGTGAGAGGCTCCCAAAAACTTGCTTTTTTGTTCTAACCTAAGCCATATCAGATATAAGGCTCTATATATGTCAAAATAAGAGGTTTTGGTCGAAATATCCCAATTGAAAATATCTGCCACAGTGTATTGATAAATATCTGTCAAAAATCTGAGTTCTGGGCACTTTTGGCCGGCCGACAATCTTTTGTGCCGGTCGGCTAAATAGAGTGCCGATGGGTGGATAATGAGTTCAAAAAGTGCTAGTGGAAGTCCAAATTGAAGCCCCGGAAGTTAGCTTTCCAATGGCGTAAACCTTGCATTAAAATTCCTTCTGTAGAAAAAGTTATGCCAGTTTCCGTAAAGCCGCGCAGATTCGGTCCAACCGGACTTCAACCAACCATATCTCCTCCCCCCGGATTTGGACTTAGGAGATTCTTGAGTGCAAAATGAAGCCCCGGAAGTAAGGTTTCCAATGGTGGTGGCCCCATATTTTAATTCCTCTTGTACAAAGAGTTACGCCCATTTCGGGAAGCAGCAGACTTTTCTCCTTCAGATTCATCTTTGAACCACTCCCAAACTAGTTTTCTCCCCTCTTCTCCTCTTTTCTTCAACTTCAAACCCCTAAGTAAGGTGTTTTGAAAGATTTTTCAAAGATTTCATCTCTCTTTCATTCATCTCCCCTTTTGTCCTTGCTCGGTTTACCGAAAAGCGCAACATTTACCGAAATGCGAGCGTCGGAACATCGTGGGAATTTTATTTCAAAAATGTTTTGAAAGAGAGGGTTTTAAGGTATAAAAACCATCAAAAATAATTTTGGTCCACAATGGGGTATGAAGTTGAGATTTGCCTCTCTCCTTGCCGAAGAAATTGAACCTTCGCCCTACACACCTTTCTCCAACAAGTAAACCATCAGTAACGCCCAAGTCTCGAGGGCGGTCAAAAATGGGGTGTCTACACCGGTTGACCACATGTGTTGGTTGAAGGCTTTTTTTTTTTTTTTGCTTTTTCAGATATTTTACATGCCAGCTGTTCCAGCTATTGGTCACTGAGTGCATCCTCTATACATGTGTATGGATGGATAAAGCCAACTTTTGGCTTGTTTTTCTAAATAAGGGAGGCCTCTCCCCCATTTTTGGGGTAGAGCTGAAAATTCTCTCTCTAGAACTCTCTCTCTATATATATATTGTGCTATATTGTGCTTGAAAGTGCCTTTTCTACACATATTTGCAAACAACCCCTTAACCAAGCTCCCATACCTTGGAGTTGAGGTTTCTTGAGGCTTGTTTGGAGCTTTTAAAGTTGGTTTTGGCTCAGAAGTTGTGATGTTTGTTGCTGTGCTTCAAGGGTAATGCCTTAATCCCTTTTAAGCTTTATTTTGATCAAGTGTTTGGCCACCTTTGCATATTGTTTTAGGTTTACTTTTTAACTGCAAAAACCTTTGTTTTTAAGTGTTTAAGATGATGGTTTGAGGCCTCTTTGAAGTTAGGGGTGGTCTATCCTCCTTTGTTGCTTATTTGCTAAGATTTGTGCCATCTTTTAAAGCTTTTAAAACAATCTTTTTTTGGCCTTTAAACTACTAAATTCTAGATGAATTTCAGTGGTAGAAATCTTGTTTTGAGGTCCTAAAAAGGAGGGGGTGGTCCCTTCTCCTCTTGTCTTGTTTGTATGTATTGATAGCCTACCAAATGAGCATGTATTTCTCCCTTCTTGAGGCTTAGTTCAAGCATGTTTTTGTGACTTTTTGGACCTGCTATAACTCTGTTTTAGGCTAGTTTAGTCATTGGTTGCTTGTATCTTGCACTTGTAGTGCAATTTTGTTTATTAGCCTAGCATATTTGGTGTTTTAACCTATTGATCTAGCATGTGTTGGCTCTACTTCAACACATTTTTGGTCCTATTTTAGCATGCTCTAACTCTATTTTGAGTGGCCATGGTCCTTTGAGGCTTGCTTTGCATGGTTGTAGTGTAAAGGGGCTTGACTAGTTTTGAGTTTTGAGGCCTTTAACATGTTGTGTATGTAATGATTGCATGCCATGACATCATTCCATATGTAATTTCAGAGCATATACCTTTGTCACATTCTCACACATATCACTTGTTAAGTGCTTTTAAGAGTTGAGCGCTTTGCCTTGTTTGCGAGCCATCATATGAGCATGCTTTTCTTTTTTTTGTTTTTGTTTGGGCTTAAGTGTCATCATGTTTTGGCCACTGTTTTAGCATGATTAAGCTATGTTTTAAGTTGGTTTGGTTGTTCGAGCTTGATATTGCATGCCTCTAGCGTAATACACTTCACTAGCTTTTATGCTTTCGGCTATTAACAGGTTGATCACATGATTTAAGTCGTTTGGCTTGTTATTTCAATGCTGAAATATATGCCACTGCACTCCATGTTTCACTCTTTCATTCGCGTTGAAAGTAGCCTTAAGCCTCTTATTGGCTTGAACATGAAATTGAGGCTCTCATGTCTAATGGTCTTAGCCTTCTCTTGAGGGTTTCTACCAACCAAAGGCATGAGACTTCTTTCATGCTCAAGGTGCTTGTAGCTGAGGCCATCTTTCCCATTAGAGGACTTTCAAATTGGACTTAATTAGTTAAAGGATTAATCGGTAATGTAAAATGTGTAAACAAAATTGAATCAAGTAAAACATGCAAGATAAGCATAGTTGTGTTGCATTGCATGTGTTTGGATCGGACGTTAATCCAAACACAAGAGATGCGAGGCGTTTCATACTCAAAGTGATGAAATATGTCACATTTCTTGGTCGCTGTCCCCCTTGATTGTGCATGATAGGGTGGAGGCCTTTTGAGTCTTACTTGTGCATTCACTAAGCTTGTACAAACTTGGTTTTTGGGCCATCATGCATTGAGATGCTTGGTTGGTGGCTTGAGAGCCAAGCGCCGCACTCCTTTGAGCTTGAGACACGATAAAGAGGGTGGCAGTACATACATTTCCTTGCAAATACACTGCCATGCCTCTGTTTGTACTCTGTTGCAGTAAAAGGAGGAATTTCAAGGAAGCAGTGGCCGACCGGCCACATCCTCCAGCCGACCGACCACCAAAGCCAACCGACCGGCCATCATTACTGGCCGATGGCCACCATCTCTGGCCAATGAGCCCTCAGAGTGTTCTTGAGATCAGACAGAATCAATCTGGAAGTTGGCACAATTTTCAGAGGTCCAAAAGAGTGCAAACAGAGGCATCTAGAGGCAAGGCGGTGGATTTCCGAGAGGACGCAACCGAGCATGGATATCTCCCTCGCCCGCGAGGCCATTTATCGCTTTGTTAGCTAGATGTAGTTAATTACATGTATTGTAATTAATTAGTTTAAATTGTTTTGTAATACTTTAATTAGCTTGGATTAGCTAGTTATTTAATTCGATTTGTAATTAATTAGCTAGAATAGTTAATTAGTTGGTTTGTAATAAGTAGCTTAGCTTAACGTAGCTAGCTTAGTTTATTTATTCGAACCCTCCGTCGCGAGGGCACAATGTTGTAACAAGCGTGCGTGTGTGTGTGCATGTCTTCCAACCCCCACTTCTTTCTCCCTTTTACTTATCAGCTTTTGATGGTTAGATTAGGGCATATTTTGATTAGCACACCTTATGCTATGCATGCGTGCATCATTCATTTGTCTCGCATGCATCGGGCTCGGCGCATCATTCAAACTGTATTGTATTTCAATACGCTTACCTGAATACGTGTTTCAAAGCATGTTATCAAGTGTTGCATTCATATGCCATCTTAGATAGCCGAGCCTATTTAGTTGCATTTTTGCATGTGTTGCATTAGGCATTTTTAACGTAGTTAGGAGCATGCATTGTTTTCTAACTAGTTTCCTGTTTTGGCTCGGAGTACACTGTAAGTGTTTACGCTTTAGCATCCTTGCATGAGTGTGAGTGTTGCCATGATAACATGCTTGCCATGAGGCTATTTGCTTAAGTGCTTAACTGTATGAATGCCTGTGGATGAAGGCTGTGTTACTCGAATTGGAACAATTTATCGAATGTGAGTTTTAAGCCCACTTGAAGTGGTAAAATCATGTTTTAAGCTTACTTGAGGGTGGCAAATCCGCGCTTTAGCCTACTTGCGAGTAGCACTTTCAAACCATTTTCAAAAACAAACATGAGTTGTTTTGTTACGATTTTCGTGATTGAGTCTATACTTGTATGCTATGCGCATCACATAGTAAGTTAGCTAATAACCGGACAAGAATACATGTGTTTTATAAAAACAACATATCATGCTTAGTAGAGGCCGATCCTTTGATCGAGCGAGCGGGAGTGCTCATTTCAGGACCTTCCCCTCTCGTACCCAAGTTCCCGAGTCGAGGCAACTTTGGTGATGACGGACACGTGGCCTTTGGCACAAGTCAGGGTTTCCTAAATTTCCTAAAAACAAAATATTTAGGTGGCGATTTTGTAATATGGAAAAGCAGTCCATGTTTGGCGTTTTTTGATCAAAAATCGATTTTCCAAAATGATTTGCCGGATTTGGACTCTTTGGTGATTTATCAGTCTTACATTGCACTTTGTGAAATTAGATTCAGAACCGTGACAAGAGTCCGAACTGTAGTAGCAGGACCCAATTTGCGCCCTCTCCGCAAGGGGGCCGCGCGGAGAAAGTTCGGGCGGTCTACAGTATCTGTCGACTCTGCTGGGGACTTAGAGAACTTGACTCGAAACTCATGATATGTTGTTTTGTTTACACTTATGTGTTTCTTTGCATTATATGTGCATTGGTCCGCCTAAGTCACAGTGTTTTCCATCTGCTATTCCTGAACAGTTTGCCAGAGGCTCTCTTGGAAAAGCGTGCCACAAGGCTGACCGGTTATGGGCTCTACCATGATGGAAACACAAACCTTGGCTTTGTCAAGGCACCCTTTTTGACCATTTGACCTAGTTGCATATCAGAAGCCTTAGAGACCATTCCAAACTATGACAGGTTGCTTACCCGAATGCAGGATTGTTTGAAACCGCATGCGTGCGTAGTGAAACCCTAGCTCCTGACAAAATAGGACAGGGAAACCCTACCTCGCTATAGGGGTGTTTTGGCTCTCACTTGCTTGATATGTGTTGTTAGGGTGTGTCTCTACAGGATGTATGTATTAGTTGCAAATCTGGGTATCATGTCTGAGGACATCATTGTTTGAGGGTATCAGTCTTACTTGAGGGTATCAGATTTGAGGCAGTGATTTGGGGGCAAAAATCAGTGTTTGGCTGCAGTTTGTTCAGCTTACGATTTATCAACTGTGTGGTATCCTGATTTGAGCCGAAATGCTGTCCGTTTTTTGATTTTTGTTTCCTTTTTACTTTATTTATCTTTTTGCAAGGTAGTATTTCATCATTGTTTCCGAAGAGGCAAATACCCCCCGAGCACTCTAGACCAGAGTTGGGAGAATTCATCGATCTGAGGATCTAGTTGACGGACAACCAGTGTTTGCCTCATTGGCCCCGGTTACGAGACGGAGGTCATCTAAGCACAGATCATCAGTACAACGGTCAGCAGATCAGCGGTCATTATCCACCTCACATGTACGCAGTTGGGCTGAGATATCTGCTTCCACCTCAGAGAGGGAATACACACGTAATCAGTCAGATCAGCACTTTATAGTCAGTATGGAGGACATGATGCGTCAACTCCAAGAGACCATGCAGGCCATGTAGCAGGATGTTGCTCATCGGGCGGAGGTTACCGCTCGTTAGGCAGAGGTTATAGCTCAGCAAGCAAAATTAATTGCCAGGCTTCAACAACAGCAGCAACCACAACAAGCTGGAGCATCTGCTTCGCATCCATCCCCACCCTCACCTAGGGTTCCAACACCCAGGGAAACAGCTCATGTCCAGGAGAATATGAATGTTCCAACAGGGCCAATCCCACCACCAATTCTACCACAGACTTCAAAAACACCAGCCTTCCCAACAGATACACCGTTTGAATTGAAGGTGGATCCAACAGCTCTGAAAGTAAGTAAGCTTGAAAAGCTGTTAAAGCGAGCCCAGGGAGTTAACTCGATCCTGGACATAGAAGATGGATACACTGATTCGGCGGTCACGTTGCTGGACAGGTTCAAGATGCCTCACATAGATCGCTTTGACAGCTCGGGCAATCCTATGGTTCATTTGAGGCTATTTTCTGATATTTTACACCCAATGGGCTTGACTAGACTCCAGAAGCTATCACTCTTCGGTCGAACCCTGACGGGTATTGCGGCCATATAGTACGCCAAGCTGGAGGACTCAGTGAAAAGGAGTTGAGAGGAAATGGCTGAGGCCTTCATTGCCCAATATTCATACAACACTCAAATCGAGGTCACGACCCGTGATCTTGAAGCAACCAGGCAAGAGTCGAAGGAGGGCTTTTCTAACTTTGTCTCTCGATGGAGGGCTAAAGCCTCCATGATGACAACTCGGCCACTTGAGAAGGATCAGATAAGGATGGTTGTGCACAACCTGCAACCCAAGCTGATGCAGAAAATGATCGTCTTACCCCTTCCTACCTTTGCTGACTTACATGAGATTGGGGTACAAATTGAAGATGCTATGAAGCAAGGTCTAATTGACCAGGAAAGGGAACAGCCCAAGAGGGCGTTTATCTGTGATTCGAATCTGAGTCTTGTAACATGCAGGGGGTCCCCATAGCGTTAAGCAGATTCGGACTCCCGAGATCTCTTTGATCTCAAGTTTCACGAGTGCAATGTGAAACGTAGACGAGAGTCCAGTTTTGAAAACTTTTATTGAAAATCCATTTTATTACAATTTTGTCAAAAATGGACTGCGTCATCAGATTTCAGAGTCGCCACCTAATATTTTGGGAAATTAGGAAACCCATGACTCGGTGCCAAGGCCACTGTTCGTCGTAACCAAGGATGCTTGGCTTAGAACCTTAGGTATGAGAGGGGAAGGTCAATAATGAGCACCCCCGCTCACCCAATCAAAAGATCGGCCTCTACTAAACCATGATATGACTTTTTATTTTCTTTATATGTTCATGTTCTGATTATTGAATAAATCCTAAAATTTACTATGTGAAGCATACAAGTATAGACTAGTTTGCTCAAATTGGAACAATTCAATTTCATGTTTGTTTTTTCGAAAAGGGTTTGAATTTGCCACTTGACAAAGTGGGCTTAAAGTTTGTGAATTTGCCACTACAAAGTGGGCTTAAAACGTACATTTATTGAATTATTCCAATTCAAACAACAAGCCTTCATCCACAGGCATTCAAACAGTTTATCATTTAATCAATTAGCCTCATGGTAGGATACTAAACATAATAAGAAAATCACACACAAATGGGATGCTAAAGCATAAAAACTCACAGATTTACCGACGTCCCTCGAACAGCTACAAAACAAAGTTAGTAAAATATGCATGATCTTATATACAGAATCCTAATGCAATTCACTCATGAGATGCACTAAAGATTCGGCTTCTAAAATATGGCATGTGAATCATCTCAATAACATGAGGTAGCGCATAGAATCACAGAAGAATTGATTAAATCCACATGTATAAATTTAGCCGAATCTTAATATATGAAACATGGATGCAAAGCATGGATATGCATGGCATGTCAGATATATACATATATACAGGTAGGGAAAGTGAGTAAAGAATGGGATAAAAAGAAGCGGGGTGGGGAATTATTACAACATTTTAAAGAATAATTACAAATCAAATTAGAGAGAGATGAGGAGAATATTACAACAAAATAAAAACCTCACAATACACTCAAAATAAAAAATAAATAAAATAAAAGCTTCATGTTCTTTAGAACCACTGGCGGAAATTGATCAATATCGGGAGATAGAACATGCAAGATTACAACAAAACTAATATGAGACTAATACAAAAAATAAAAATAAATATGAGGTAGAACAGGCAAGATTACAATAAAACTAACATGAAATTAAAATATGCGAATAAAAATAAATAAATAAATAAATAATTATAAGCTAAACAAACCACTAGGATTATAACAACACACTATGAAATATGAAGCAAGAAAATAAATATGAGATATAAAATATAAGAAAATGAAAAACTAAAAATTCACCTTCCAAAGAAAAATTGAACTTCTTGATTCCCAAACTTCCTCTTGATCACCCTCAAGTGTAGGAAGTGTATTATCAAATCCTCAATTCGAAATTATGGAGTTTATGGAGTTTATGGTATGAAAAGTGGCTAACTCTCTAGTTTTTCTCACTTTCAATCACTAAACACTCTTCCTTATGATCAAGGCAATTAATCTTTGGCTATATCAGAATTTTTAGAGTAGTTTTGGTGTATGGAAATGAGGAATTTCAGTAGCTATGGAAGGTATGGGGTGCATATGGAAGATAGGAATATTTTTGGCTCAAAAACTCAATTTTTCTCTCTTTTTTTCACTCTTTTCTCACTCATTTCTCTTCAATTTCGTGGTCTCTTCTTCTCTCTTACAATATGATCATTCTATATAGGAAATGAGGGAGAGTAAAGGTCAAAAAGAAGGTGGAAGACAAGAATGTGATAGGAGGGCAAATTTTCAAGGTGGTTGCATGGGATACTCCTTTATGAATGCAAACAAAACCTCTTTTTGACAATAGGGGATGAGTAGGTATAATGGAGGATGAGTGGATGCACTTGAATGTCTCAGAAAATAGGTAAATGGGTTGTCCCAACCGAACCAAAACCAAGAAAAAATGGGCTATTATTGTTTTGGGCCGAGTCAACAAAATCTGCTTTTAAGTTCAACTTCAAATGGGCATATCTCCCCCATATGGACTTGATTTTAGGCAGTTCTTGGGTCCAAATTGAAGCCCCAGAAGTATACTTTCCAATGGTGGTGGCCTCACATTTAAATTCCAAGTGTACAAAGAGATATACCTAATTTAGTAAAGGCTGTCTCGGGCTGGGTCAACAAAATCTGCTTTGAAGCCCAACTTCAAATAGGCATATCTCCCCTGTTTGGACTTGGTCTGAGGTGGTTCTTGGGTCTAAATTGAAGCCCCAGAAGTATACTTTCCAATGGTGGTGGCCTCACATTTAAATTCCAAGTGTACAAAGAGATATTCCTAATTTAGTTAAGGCTGCTCATTTCCTTCTTAATGATTTGATACTCATTCTTTTCCTAAACCAGTTTTCTTTCATCCCCTCCTATTTCCTTCAACTCCAAACCTATAAAGAAGATGTTTTTAAATATTTTTCAAAAAATTTCACCTCTCTTCCATTTATTTCCACTTTGTCCTTACTCGGTTTACTGAAAAGTGCAATATTTTAATCGAAATGGGAGCCTCGGGACATTATAGAAACATTTAGAAAAAAAACATATTTTGAAAAGAGGGTTTTAAGGTCTAAAATAGTTTGGCCAAAAAAATGGGTGAAGGTTGGGATTAAAACTTAAATTCCATCTTATTGAAAATTTTGTGAGAAACACATTCTAATTGTCATCATCGGGTAATCAAAAGAAAGCGCCCAAGTCTTAGGGCCGGTCAAAATGGGGTGTCTACAGTTGCCCCTCTTTGACAGAGCTCAAAGTCATTTCATGACGTGAGTGAATGTCAAAGCCCAAAGACGACCCTTTTGACAAGGCCGTAAGACTTGGGCAAACAAACAATATGTAATGCAAGTGGTTGAACCCGAAGGTTGCCTACGTATCCCTTTGCAAGGAATCAAACTGTAGACACCCCATTTTTGACCGTCCTCAAGACTTGGACGTCACCGTTGGAACACTCGGTGATTATCCATGTTTGTGTTCGTTTGGAGTTCCCGGAGTTCTCGGCTGCGCGCGCCGTGCCTCAAGACCTCCGAACTCGACCGTTTGTGTTTGGTTTTGCACCAAACGCTTGTGTTTTGCCTTGGAAGGGCAGGGAATGCTTTGTGAGGCATCCCTACACACCACCGGCTGGGACTGGAGGTCATCGGCTGGCTTATTTTTCCATCGGCACTTTATTGTGCCGACCGGCACTATTTTGTGCCGGCCGGCACTAAATTTTGCCATTTGGCACTCTTTGCCGGCCGGACACTGTGCACTTTTTACGAGATATTTTTCGAATTGTGCATTTGTCCTCCCTCCCTGCGTGTATGGAGGGATGAGCTTGCTTAGTGGCTAAGCTTGTAAGCTTTTGGCCTATAAGAGGAAAAGCTCTTCCCTTTGCTCAAGGGTTGGAATTCTTGAGAGGTTTCATCATTTTTTAGAGGAACCAAGCTCTGGTTTTTAGGGTTAAGATAGATACATCCTATCTCTCCTTTTTCTTTTGCTTTCTAGGTGTTTTAGTTCATATTATTGCACTAACACACCTAGTCTTCCACCTTTCTTGGTATTCTTGAAAATCAGAGCTTATTCTTGAAGTTCTTGACTGGTTTTGAGTCCAAAGAAGCCACAACATCAAGCTTTGTGAAGAGGTCTACAAGGGTAAGAACTTAACTCCTTTTACCCCATTTTTGCACCTTCTTTTTACCTAACTTAGGACTGTTTTTGTGTAGCATATAACACAAAAAGTTCTGATTTTGAACCCTCTTTATTGTATATTAAGAGTGTTTTGTGGTTTGGGGAGGTTTGACCCCTTTAGACCTTGAAAAAGGCCCCATTTTGTGCTATTTTGGAGAGATCCGAGATTTTGGTGGTAGGATCTCTTCACCACTGAAATCTTGAGGATTTCAGTGGTGAAGAGCATGCCTTGAAGTCTCAAGAAGGAGGGCCATCCTCTCCTTGATGTCCTTGAAAAGGACAAATTTTGCTTCCTTAAGGAGCTTCATGTTTAAGTGTGTGTTGAGCATGTTTGACTTATTTTTCATGCTTATATTGTAATATTATAACATGATTTTAAGTTGGTTTTAGCACTCCTTGCATGTTTTGCATGGTTGCTTTGTAATGCCTTATATTGCCTTAACTTGCTCTAGGTTTGTATGCCTTCTTTCTAGCATGTTTTAGGCCTAGATCCATGAAGCTTGTATGCTTATTTTGACATGATTTAACTCTGTCCATAGTCATTTGGGTCGATCCCATCATGCATTATGTAGCTCCTTTGCATTTGGCTTGTTGGCCTTGAGAGTATGAGTGTATAGCATGCCATGCTTACTTCATTTTTGATAGTTTGGAACCGTCTAGCATGATATTTCAGACTTTTTGGTGTGCTTGTATGCATGCTTTAGTTACTTCTTTAATGCTTTAAAAGCATGTGTTGAATGCTCCATGTTTTGGTCATGTTGCATGCCTTTGTATTTGAGCCTCTTAGATGCCATCTAGGTGCTCCTTAGGCTTTGTTTAGGCCTTCTTGTGACCTGTTTTGAGTCCCCTTAGCCTTGTGAGGCTTGGTGGACTTGGCCTTGGTTTAAGCCTTCATGGCTTGTTTCAAGACTTGGGGCCATTTGTTGTATATTTGGCTTGCTTCATTACATGTTTTGGCATCATGTTTAACATGGATTTCAGAGCTTTTCATGCATGCTATTAGCCCATGTTTGTGTCTCTTAAGTGTGCATGAGAGTTGCTTTTGTATGCCTTGGGTTTGAACTTTGACATGTGCATGTGTGTGCGTGTGTTTAGTCTTATTTCCTAGGCACTTTGGCCATTGTTTTGAGCCTTGTCAGAGTTGCCCAATTCATGTGTAGGCCCATCTCATTACTTAGTTTGCATACTTGCCATGTACGCCTACTTGTATGCTTATATAAGTGCCTCGCATTGTCCCAAATGGCATATTAGATAACATGCTTAGGGCCTTGTTGCATTGGCATGCATGTTGGGCCTCTTGAAGTGAAGTATGATGGAGGTTTGGCACCTTTATTTGCTTGTTTGCATTGCATGCATTTGACATTAAAGTTGCATTTTTGGTCCTTTGGGCCATCACGCATAGAAATGCGCGATTGGTGGTTCGAGGATCGAGGCACATGCCCCATTGAACCACCAACATGATGTGGGATGTGTTTGGTGCATACATGCTTTGAATTGCCATGCCATACACTGCTTGTCCTCTGCTGCTGTCAAAATTGCAGGTTCTGTAGCAATTTTGGCCGGCAAACCTTTATTAAGTGCCGGCCAAACAAAATAATGCCGATAGCATAATTTGTGGCGGTGGTAATTTCCCTTGGCGGTGGCCATTCCCTTAGCCGATGGTGTTCCACGGCACTCGGAAGAAGCAATCACAGGACTTTGGCAATTTTAGAGGAGTATGGCGGTATAAGCGAAACGCAGTGCTATGGCAATCGGGTTCGAGCGAGTCGGACAGCAGCGCTGCGATTAGCCCTCATCCCGAGGCATTTAATGCTTAATTAGATTAATTATTTAATTTAATTAATTTAGTCGGTTTGTAATATTTAATTAGCTAGTTAAGTTAATTATTTATTGATGTATTATTATTTTGGTCCCTCGGCGAGGAAAATGTAATAAGTGTGTGTGAGTGGGTGTATGTCTTCCAACCCCCATTTCTTTCTCCCTTTTATTTACCTGCTTATGGTAGATTAGGGCACGTCTATTTTAGCATATCTTATGCAATGCATGTGTGCATTCATGCATTTGTTTACATACATTGGGCTCGGCACATCATGCAAACTGCATTGTATTTTCAATTCCAAAATTGAATATGTGCTATTCGCGCATTCCACATACCATGTTTAGGGTTAGCCGAGCCTGTTTAGATTGCACCCCTGTATGTGATGCATTAGCCATATAACATGAACTAGGTCATGCATGTTTTGCTAACTAGTTTATTATTTTGGCACGGAGTACAATGTAAGTTTTATGCTTTAGCATGTCGCATGCGTGTGAATGTTAACATGACAGTATGCTTGCCATGCGGCTAAGTGCTTACATGATAAACTGTTTGAATGCCTGTGGGTGGAGGTTGGATTGCCTGAGTTGGAACAACTCATTGAAATCCGTATTTTAGCCTACTTGCGAGTAACAAAATCTAACACGTTTTTCAAGATAAAACGGATATGCAATGTTTATTTCCAAGTTAGGCGATCTAGTCTATACTTTTGTGTTGTGCGCATCACATAGTAATTCTAGGTTAATAACCGGAATAAGAACGCATAAAGTTTTCAAAATCGGATATCACGGTTAGTAGAGGCGGTCTTGGACCGGCGAAGGGTGCTCATAGTGACCTTCCCGTCGTACCCAAGCTCGAGCCAAGACCACTTTGGTGATAGCGGACATGTGGCCTTGACCGAGTTAGGTTTCCTAAATTTCCCAAAAATAAAATATTTAGGTGGCGACTCATGTCTCAGCAATGATCCATGTTTGGCACTACTTTTCAAAAATCTGTTTTCTCAAGCGATTTGCGGTTGGACTCTTTGGTTCGATTTAGAACCGTGACACAAAAGTCCGAATCGTAGGCGAGGTCCCCTCGGCGGACGTGCTACACAAACCCGGCGTAGTTCGAGGCGAGAATGCAAGTGACATGCTTAAAATGCAGTTTGAAAGTTGGACTTACACGCATCGCGAAGCCGATTGTTTGAAAATTCATGATGTATGCAATACAATGCAATGTCATGGAGTGATGATAAAGATATGAAGATGGCAACATGGGAGGCAAGCCTCGCGCAAATGATAGGAAACATAACAGGGGGTGCATTGCATAACAAAATGAAAGAAGGGGGTGCATCGCATTCAAATGTGCATACCACACAAATGAGAGGGGTGGGCGTGAGCAGTGGCACACCTAAGCGTATTTCATACACAACTTTTCTATTCTTCAGCGGGGTGTGAGACTAGGTTGGTTCAAGTATCGAGTGAGGCACATACAAGCTACCTCAACCTATGGGCTGCCATCTGATTTCAAGCGGGGATACACCACAGGTATTTAAACCAGGACTTTAGTCTCGGAAATTCCAAACCTTTGCGTTAGGCAGCATCGCCATTCGAACTCTAGTTTCCACCGTCGCCGTTGGTCTCCTAGGAACTCATTGCAATCATAGGTAGGTGGCTATACCAGACCACCTGAAGTCGTTCGGGCACAACAAACACCAAAGGAATTGCACCTTTAGAGGATTTAAGGTCTCCTAGACTGCGAAAGAAAATGGTGCATTGCATACAAATGTGCATACCACACAAATGAGAGAAAAGTGCATCGCATTCAAATGTGCATACCACATAAATGAGAGAAGGGTTTGCATCGCATTCAAATGTGCATACCACACAAATGAGAGAGGGGGTTGCATCGCGAGCTCCAGAGGGGATGATAGGCGAGCTCACTACATTCGAGTTAATGGGGATGATAGGCGAGCTCCAGAGGTCCGTGGCAGATCTTGCTTACGGAATGTCAACCTCGCCACCGGTTGCACCGTATGCTGGAAATTTCGAACCCCAAGAGCCCGATCTTTGGGCGGTGTGATCGAGCTCAATCGATCGGAGATGACCTCCACCTAACGATGATGTACCAGTACCAACCCAAACCTCTCATCAGGCTGAGGCCAGAGGCAAAGACAAAGTGAAGGTAGATGTCGACCCCGTGGAACAACTGCTGTGGGCGGTCCAGGTTTTGAAAGCCGGGGGAATGAGCAAACAACGGTATCATGATTGTAACCAAAATTGTGGATGATGTTTTCCCCACTCCGAGGGTAGTCAAGCGGTCGGAAAATCGGGACAAGCCGCCATGCGAGAATAGCTCCTCTTACTCCCAATCTGCACGGAAAAGATCGAAATCAAGCCCGCGCTTTCTTGATCCGTTCGCGGTCGTCAAGCAAGAACATTGAATTCCAAATACCGGCCAGGGGCATAGGGCCTTTCATGCTCTCTACATGCCCTTTGTCTAGGCGCTTCTCATTTTGGCCAGAAGGGACATCTTCGCCTTTGGAGCGGCCTCTACCAAGGAACCTTCCGGTGAGCCATGATGCCACTCGATCTTGTCGTACCATCAACGATCTGGCCATGCTATCGACAATTGTTTCCGCCGGCATGAAGTCTGATTTGATTGATAACAAGGTCATCCTCCCGTCTACCTCGGCCAAGTCAGTCACTACAGAGTTCTTGGATTGTGAGGACACAGATACCGAGGAGACCGATACTGCGAGTATGTAATTGGGATTCAACTGCCTGCGGGCAATATCTGGTACATTTTTGGATATGGCATTTGGCACGCATTTTTGAGCACCTGCCGACGCTATTTTTGTAAATCCTGACTTGGGTGTCCAGTCAGTCTTTTGTTTTGTCTTGAGCCTGTCTCATTGTTTTGAGTCAGTCCTTTTGTTTAACGGTCTGTCTAATTGTAATGAGTCAATCCCCTTTTTATATAAGAATACCAGGTGATTTCGGGGTTGTTGCCTCAAACACCGTTTTGTCTTTCAATTAGTTGTTTTCGTTGTTTGAGTCTGTTTCTGCCGAAGAGCCAGTTTACACCCGGGGAAATCTGAATGAAACAGCCGTGGCTACCATGTTTCCATATTTATTGATCATGTTGGGCTAGTTATGTCAGAAAATTTGAATGGGGTGACAGTGCATTCCACCTGCTCTCCTGTGCCTTGAGGCCATTGTATTGACCTAAGTTTTTCAAAACTTTTTTTTGAACACTACGGTGAAAACAAAGAGGGAGGAATTCCTCGGGATTTACAAAACTTTGATTATTTGAGAGAAAGAGAGGCATGCTAAGCCCTTAATGATTAAGATCATGCTTGTTAGTGTGAGTACTGAGAAGGACCCTAGCTTTGATCCAGGTTGGTTCCACACTGTCTTCGGCACGAGCAATTCGTCGCCTCCTTAAAAACTTTCAAAAACAAAATATTTTGCGCAGTTTGGCGGAGACCTGTGTGGAATCGCTCTCAGCCTCGAGACTCGACCCCCCCCCCCCCCATTTTCAAACCTTGGACCAGCATCCAGAATGTTCAAAGGTTAGCTATCAATGAAACGCCTGTGTGGCTCATTTTGGGGCAGCCCTCGAGCAAGAGGCATCAAAATCAGATCGAGGAGATCAGATACCACCAAGCAAAGCTCGAGAAGTAACTGTGATGGACCTTTCTGCAAATCAGCACGATGGCCACTCTCCTGGATACGGAGAGGCTTCAATCTCAAAACCATTTGGCATGGGCTTGCTACACTTTTACCCTTTGAGAGGCTCGCTGGGCCGAAAACCCGGAAGGGCGGCCCAGGCAAAAGTTAGAGCAAAACAAAAAGAAAAAAAAAGAAAAAGAAAAGAAAAATGCAAAAATATGTATCAAAAGACAATGCAAAAGAAAAGAAAAAGAATGAGAAAAAGAGAAAAGAATATAGCTCGCAAGGTCGAAAACCCGCATTGGGCACCTTGGCAAAAGTTAGAGCCTAAAAATAGTGAAGGTTAAAATACCCGAGTGTACCTTAACCGGAACTACGTAAGGCTTGATTCCCATGTTTGGGATACGTAGGCAACTTCATCTTGAAGTCCAGCCCCCAACGCTTCCATAGCGTCTCAGGCCATGTCATGGTTTTGATCACTTTCGCCTACTCCGAATCCGATATCTTGATTGCAGCAACCCGGAATTACATGATTAACTTCCTCTTGAAGCCAAACCACCAACACCTTCCAGGTGACTGTGTCCACATATTGATTCAAGCCGTCTTCGACTCCTCCGTGTCCGGGGATCCGACCGTCGTCAACAAAAGACTAGCTTACAACATGCCGCAGCATCATCCAAACAAGGGGCAACTTTCCGTTGCCCTCCATTGCCATAAATTGCCCTGAGCTACCGTTCAAACCAGGGGCAACTTTCCATTGCCTTCCCTCCCCTTTTAGGCCAGGGGCAATTTTCTATTACCTCCGATCCGAGGTTGCGCATCTCGAGGGTAAGTTCTACGCTCGTTGAGCATTGATTGTCTACAAAAACGGTTTTTGAAAAGTTTTACTGAGGTTGACTTATTTTCTCGAAAACTGTTTCGCTTTCAAAATTGGACCATGTTTGGACCCAAAAAGGAGAATTTTCAGTGCTCACAGCCTGACTCGCATGATTTTCAAATCAAAAATTGAATAAGTGTGTTAATCTAACTCTCATTTTGGCCAAAACTATTTTAGTAGAAAACCAAAACAAAAAATGGTCAAAATGACGAACTAGGGGCACGATTGAGTCAGGTCCTCTGTCTTCCCCCCGTTAACCTGATTGTCCGAGAGACACTTTATCCGCCAGAAGGAGTGGTTGCAAGCTAGCTATATCGGGCGTGAACCCGCTACTTCTTATTCATCTGTCATTCACCCTGGGGAGGGATGCAAAAATGAGAGATTGAAGAATAGAGAGGAGTAAGTTGAGAGAAAAGTGAGAGAAGGGTTTTTGTGAGAAAAACCGAGCTTGAGGGCCGAGTGATGTGAGAGTCACAAATCAGATGGGGTGGGAAACTTGCCCGGAAGAATTGGCCCCTCAAGATCTTTTGTTTTCTAACACGTCTGTGTGTCGTGTCTTTTGATTTGTCAGTCTCATTTTTGGCCTTGAAGTCTTTTCCGAGTATGTCTCGTTGTGTTAGGTCGTGTGCCTTTTTGTTTCTTTGTTTGAGTCTGCCTCGCCGTGTTCTGTGATTAGGCTCGATACCCTGGTTGAAAACCCATCCTCTTTCAAAAAGTAATCGCTTGTGCTCAGAATGTTTTGCCATTCTCTACATCCGTGCAAAGTAGGGGAAGGAAAGGCAAAATTCGGGACATCCGAATGTGTTTCAACCGCAAATGTCGGTTTGTGATCCGTCTTGCCAGATTGGGGCTATTTGTTCAGAGTTTGCTGTGGGCAGAATGAACCGAGCGCTGGGTTATGTATTATATGCAGATCAATCCCCAGTAGAGTATGGGCTGTCTATTCAGTTTGAGCAATGGTTTGTATGAGCTGTTTTGCGGTTTAGTTGATTGGTTATTTGATTATCACAGTGCAAGTGTTCAATTGTCAGATAACAGATCAATGTCATTTACATTTGAGGTGTAGAATGATGCAGTCGATGCAAAGTATGAAATCATAAAGATAGACAAATGTAACATTCTTTTTCAAGCAAAGTTCGTTTCATATCATCTTTTTGAATACATAGTTTGAGGAAAGCAAAAATCTGCTCTTGGCGATACATAGTACTCTATCTATCGAAAAGAAAAAGTACAAGAAAAGAAATAAAGAAAAAGCGACAAAATCATCATCATCGTGATGAGGCCCCATGCCTAAGGGTGGATCCTCGCCCTCTTAAGGCGAAGCACAAAAGCATCGTCGGAGCCATCCTTTGTCGAGCAGGCAGCTATCCCAGGCCTCCTCATAAATGACTCGATCCCGCCTCCGACTCACCGTCTCCTGGGCTGGAGCTCGAGCTGCTCTCCCACATGACCACGTCCCCTGCAGTACGAGGGAATATCCTGCCATCCAGTAGAGGCAGGAGGCCCGGTGGGCAGCGCCGCCCTTTGGAGGGATCGGGAAAGGAGGTGAAAATATAAAGACAAACACATCGAGCGTGAGCGGTTTATCGGTGCGAATCACGATATATGAGTCTGATGTGTGAAAGCTGTGGCGGTTTATCGGTCGCGGAATGCGATGTATGAGTCTGATGTATAAAAGTCGTGAGCAGTTTATTAGATTTTTGTGCAGTGTAGCAGATGGTGCGGAACAAAGTATGATTCGAGACTGTGGTTAGTAGAACATACCGGCAGGCTGTAGACGGCCAAGGCGTCGAGAGTCCGCTGCAACATCAATAGGAGGCATTCAACTCCTGGTAGCGGGTATACTCGGAGGAAGCCTGCAAAAGTATTAAATACATCAGTATTCTGTGGGATATCTGAATGAACTGAAATGACAATGCAAACTGCAGAAATAAAGTAATACATACTGGAGGCAAATCGGGAATGCCGGCCAACTCGTGACCAGCCGGAGGAGGAGCAAAAGGGATCTGGTAGGTCTCCCCGCTCTGCCCCCTATAGTCAACATAGTAGGTAGAGCGGGCTAGCCCGTCCCTCGTCCCCTCTGCACCCCCCTCCTGCCGCGAGCTCGAGCCCTCTGTGATGGCCCCGCTCCTGCTCCTGTCTCTGCCTGGGCGCCTGGTCTGGTCTCATTGGATCGGCTCGAGGAGCCCCTTTCGAGCCGCATGATAAAGGTCCGGACGTACTCTGAATAGTCGCCCTCGCCCCTGTCAGCGTCAATGTCCACGGCCCAGCCAAGGGTGTAGTCCTCCATCTGCTGGAAGCTATACCCTCGATCTCTCTCTCATGCTCGGGAGGATGGATCGGAACTATCTGCTCGGCAATCCTAGGTCTGGCGTATAAGCGCTCACCAGTACCGGGCCCGACCGGGCCCTCGGGAGAATCCGATAGCGAGGTCTCGATGGCATACGATCTCGATCTCGTATCACCGTGGAGTGGAGCCCACAGTGCGGGTGACTGAAATGAAATCTGATTGATTACCTCTTGATATAGAAAATGCGCATGAAAGCGAAGCTTAAAAGCAATTTGTAAGTAAAACATACCTCAGTGGGGGTGATGGTGTCGAAGGAACGGCGGAAGAACCTAAAAGTGTCCCGGGGCCTCCCGACTCATCGCCCGTCAGTGTGGCGAAAAGGGGACGACGAGAGGGTCTCCGTCTCGACCGGCTCTAGCACGGGAAAGTAGGCGTACACCCACGGTACCAAAAGCACGTCGATATGATTATCGAGCGAATCTGAATAAGCGAAATAGCGGGGCCGTGTGTTGTGCGGTGTATTGGCGAGTGTCAGGTGTGAGCGATTATGCGGTCGATAAAGCCAATATGTGTGTATGCAGTGTGAGCGATATCTGATCGATACTCATGAGGTATGTGTGTGCGTGTATACGATGTACGATAACGATATCTGAGACTACAATGTGTGCGATGTCTGATACGAAAATGCAAACGAAATAAGCGAAGAAGACATACCTCGAAAGCCTAGCCTCCAGCCATTGCCATTGCCACGAGATGAGCTCATCATATAAGAAGGGTGGCGGCGCGCCCCGATCAAGCGCACAATCCTCTCGGCGTCCACCAAAGGCGGCGAGCGGAGAACCTTGTGTTCGCCCGGTCGCAAGCAGGTGGTCCCGGCAAAAACATGAAAGCGGCGTGCATACCTCTCGGCGACCTCTGGGTCATCGGGCTGTGTCCACGGCATGGTCCGTGACTTTTCAGCTCGAACCGGGAGTAGCGGACGAACCACAGCGAACAAGTGGCGGCGCCTCGCCGAGCAAATGAACCTGAGCGGCGATCCACTCATCCATATCTGTGTCAAAGGGGATCGGATCACCCCCCACCCTGATGCCAGTGAGCATCGAGAAGTCGTAAGGGGTCATCGTCATGTCCCCGGTCGCTGATAAATGAAAAGAATCGGTGGTGTCCCACCACCTCTCTGCCAGCGACAAGAAGAGGCTGCAGCGAGAGCACAGAGAGTCCCTGCAGAAGGTACGGCGGCCCGATCCACAATGCGGCTATGACATCGGCATTTCGGCGTACCAATCGCGAGCGGTAACGTTCCCATACCCGCGGAGAGTATGGGAGTCTCCCTGTAGTCAAGAAATTGCAAAGCCATGTGAAGATATGCAGTTGGTACAAATCTGTGAACTACAATGTGCGATGCATCAGTGTACTTTTGAGTGGTGCGTGTCTGAGATGCAAGCAAATGTGCACGTGATGCGTTAAGCAAATGTCGGTGGGCTACAGCCTGTGATATGTCAGTGCTCCTATGAGGATCAGTGTAAAACAACGTGTGATGTGTTCGCGTGTTTGTGTAGTTTTGTGTAGAACTAGCATGTGTGCAAGTTTTCAGATTCAAATAAGCACCGGGTGTCGTTGAATTTGCAGTGCAATGTGTGCCGTGTTCGGGTGAGTCAGGATAGTGCAGTGTGTGTGCATGTGCATCGGTCCTAGACAGATGTCAGTTATGAATTTATCTACAATTAACTACAGCACAGTGCATCAGAACTAAACAAGTAATGGGTTCAGTTCGCTACGACAATTGACAGGAAATCCTACATTGCAGAAAATAAAAGATGAGAATGTTACCTCGGCGGCGCCAGAAGACAAGTGGGAGGCCGGCTCGCGCAGCAGAAGCTCTGGGTCCAAAACTCTGTCGAAGCCGCGAAAGTGGCGGAGTCCATCGGGTGGTAGCACGTGAATGGCCGGGCAATAGGTCGTCGGATCGAATGGGCGCTCGCTCAACGGGAGGAGCTCGACCCCGGGGTCCATCTCATGGTCCGGGGGAGTCCCGACATGTGGAACATCATCGACCATGGTAGTGATAGCGAGAAAATAGCCGGAAAAGGAAAACCGGGTCGGAATACGAAAAGTCAACCGAGAAGGTCAACCCCGAGAGGGCCGGAAATGGCCGGGAAGGTCGGAAGATGAGAATACACGGAAATGTAGAAGAAATCGAGGGGAACAAGTCCCGAAAAGGCGAAAATAGCAAAAGAAACACCGAAATGAGATTTCAATCGGTTGAAAATGTCCGAAACGCGACGAATATCGCGAATCTGACGAGAAAACGGATGTAAAACGTGAAGAAATCGGCGAAAAATCAAAGGAAAAACACTCTAAGAGAGAGAGAGGAAGATTTTCGGCGGAGGCAAAGTGAAGAAAATAGGGTTTCAAGCCCTATTTTAAAAGGCCCGTAGTGAAATGGCAAAACTGCCCCCGATCAGGCATTTTCTGCCGGTCGGCACCCTTTTGTGCCGGTCGGCACTATTTTGTGCCGATAGATGAGTTTATGCAGCCGGTGGTAGCCGGTAGCCACCCCACCCAGCCGGTGGTGCTCCCAAGGATGTTTTTAGGCAAGATGAGGGGTCTTTGGTCTTCATAGCTCAAGAAAGTACCATAAAATGCATCCCCGATGCTCAACCGGCCTCCGTTTTGACTTCGGACCGTCTCTACTGTGCGTGACGCTCAAATTCAAGCGAAGATTGTATCCTTTCGTATCCTTTTGTCGTTTACAGAGATTCAAAAGTTGCCCCGTGTGCGTCACGCGCATCCATCACATTGTCCGGCGCATCGTGTCGCGCCATCTTGCACGTCCCTTGCGACTTGCACCATTTTGCATTGTCGTGTGGCATGCGTGTCATACTCCTTCATCTTGCATCTCATAATGATCCACGTGAGGTGTACTACCTCACGTGCTTCATTTCGCATTTCACCTTGATTCACGTGGGGTGTACTACCTCACGTGCTTCATTTTGCATCTCATTTTGAGTCACGTGAGGTGTACTACCTCACGTGCTTCATTTCGCATTTCATCTTGATTCACGTGGGGTGTACTACCTCACGCGCTTCATTTTGCATCTCATTTTGAGTCACGTGAGGTGTACTACCTCACGTGTTTCATTTTGCATTTCACCTTAATTCACGTGAGGTGTACTACCTCACGTACTTTGTTTTGCATTCCATTCTCCATCCAATGAGGTACGCGTGCCTCATGTGCATTTCATTTTGCCAACGGGTCCGGCGGGACCGAAAACACGCACGGTCCGGCGGGACCAAAAGCTCTGTAGCAGTCGGGAGACCTTAAATCCTTGGGAGGTGCAAGACCTTCGGTGCATTAAGGTGCACCTCGTTACATTCATTTCGCATATCATTGCATCTCGAGGCATGTACGCCTCGTTTTGCACTTCATTTTCCATCAAATAAGGTACGTGTGCCTCATTTCGCATTTCATTGCATCTCGAGGCACGTACGCCTCGTTTTGCACTTCATTTTCCATCAAATGAGGTGCGTGTGCCTCATTTCGCATTTCATCGCATTTCGAGGTGCGCGTGCCTCGTTTTGCATTTCGTTTTCCACCAATGAGGTATGCGCGCCTCATCATGGTTCATTTCATTCTCATTTGCATTGTTGTGCACCCCTTGTGGCACGCGTGTCACATTCGCATGGTTGCCCCATACCGGTCCGGCGGGACCAAAAACACGTGTGGTCTAGGAGACCTTAAATCCTCGGGAGGCGCAAGACCTTCGGTGCATTAGAGTTGCCCCTCATTGCATTCGGCATGCATTTTATCGCGCCGTTTGGCGCACACCCCCATTGCACTTCATTTTCCATCCTTTGAGGCGCGCATACCTCATTGCACTCCATTTTCCATCTTTTGAGACACGCGCGTCTCATCTGCCCCGTTTGCATCCGCGCGCGCATCTCAGTTGCCCCGCTGGTCTGGCGAGACCTTAAACACGCACGGTCTAGGAGGCCTTAAATCCTCTGAAGGTGCAATTCCTTCGGTGTTTGTCGTGCCCGAACGACTTTCGGTGGTCTGGTAAAGCCACCCGTCTGTGTTTGCAGTGAGTTCCTAGGAGACCAATGGGGACGGTGAAAACTAGAGTTTGAACGGCTTATGCCTAGAACGCAAAGGTTTGGAATTTCCGAGACTAAAGTCTGGTTTAAATACCCAGGGGGTGTACCCTCGGCTTGAAATCTGTATGGAAGCCCCATAGGTTGAGGCGGTGTGTTTACGCCTCGATTCTGGATACTAAACCAACCTAGTATATCGCCCCGTTGGTAGAATAGGGAAAACTGCAATCGCAGCCATTGCATCATACTGCATTGTCATGCATCATTTGTAAATATTGCATATGTCATGCATTTTCAAAAATTCAAAAAACAAAAACATGCATCTCATGCATCATTAATACTATTGCATACGTCATGCATTTCAAAACAAAAACAAACAAAGCAAAACATGCATATGTCGTGCATCACCATTATAGTATAGTGCATATGTCATGCATTTCTGTAAATATCCATTTCTATTGCATTGTAGTTGCATGCGTCCACTGCATCATCTTCCATCTATGGCTTGCGCCTTTCCTTGTTAAGCTTGGTCTGGTATGTGTCCATACTCTTCACGTTGAAGCACAGTTCTGCATGTGTATCGTGCCTACTCCACGCTGGTATGTTGGATTGAGGTTGCGGCACCTTTTCTGTGTTAGACGTGGCTTGTACGTGTGCATGCCTTTCCTAGGCAAAATACGGTTTGGCCCGCGTGCCATACCCATTGTATCCATTTCCATTACATTGTAGCGTAGTTATTGCGTCCGGCATTAGGATCACTATTCTCACCCCAGCGGGTCGTTTCCTCACTTATGTCATCCCACCCAATACTTGTTCTTGTGTCCGTGCGAAGTACTCATAGATCAGACATCGTTCTATGGGAGACGGACTTGTCACCTCCATCAATCTATTTGACATTTGTGTGGTTTCGAACCGCTCCGGTTTGAATCATGATTCAATTGCCCTGCATGTAGTTCGCATTAGTTTTAATTGCACTACATTTTCATTTGCATTATTCATACATCATTTTGTATATATTGCATATCATTCATCATTCGCATTTGCATATGTCATGCATTTTGCTAACAATATTGTACCTGTTAAGTTTACTTTCTTTGCAGGCACGATATTGTATGTACGGCTCATTTGAGGCCGGTGCAACCGGACGAGCCGCACAGGTATTGTACCCTCCGCGTGAAACGTTTCGAGAATTTCATAATTCTCTTACATCCTTTCTGCATTGTAGTGTAGATTGGTGCATGTTAGCTTATAACTGTCGCATGTGTGCTTCATTACAGCTTTCTTTGCATAATCATAAGTTATGACCGGCTTCTTGCATTTTCAATTGCATTTTGCCCCTGCCTTCGGGCGCATATCTTATTTGTTTTGTATGATTGTCTAAGTCTTCGGCCTTGTCAAAAATGGGTCGTCTCTGGGCTTTGACATTCACTCCCGTCATTGTTATGACTTCCGAGTTCTGTCAAAGAGGGGCAACTGTAGACACCCCATTTTTGACCGTCCTCAAGACTTGGACGTTACCGTTGGAACACTCGGTGATTATCCATGTTTGTGTTCATTTGGAGTTCCCGGAGTTCTCGGCTGCGCGCGCCGTGCCTCAAGACCTCCGAATTCGACCGTTTGTGTTTGGTTTTGCACCAAACGCTTGTGTTTTGCCTTGGAAGGGCAGGGAATGCTTTGTGAGGCATCCCTACACACCACCGGCTGGGACTGGAGGTCATCAGCTGGCTTATTTTTCCATCGGCACTTTATTGTGCCGACCGGCACTATTTTGTGCCGACCGGCACTAAATTTTGCCATTTGGCACTCTTCTTGCGGCGGACCTGCACTTGCTTTACGAGATATTTTCGACGGTGTGTGCAGTGTCCTCCCCTCCATACGTGTATGGAGGGATGAGCTTGCTTAGTGGCTAAGCTTGTAAGCTTTTGGCCTATAAGAGGAAAGCTCTTCCCTTTGCTCAAGGGTTGGAATTCTTGAGAGGTTTGACCATTTTAGAGCGAACCAAGCTCTGGTTTTGGGGTTAAGATAGATACACATCCTATCTCTGCCTTTTCTTTTGCTTTCTAGGTGTTTTAGTTCATATTATTGCACTAACACACCTAGTCTTCCACCTTTTCTTGGTATTCTTGAAAATCAGAGCTTATTCTTGAAGTTCTTGACTGGTTTTGAGTCCAAAGAAGCCACAACATCAAGCTTTGTGAAGAGGTCTACAAGGGTAAGAACTTAACTCCCTTTTTACCCCATTTTTGCACCTTCTTTTTACCTAACTTAGGACTGTTTTTGTGCTTAGCATATAACACAAAAAAGTTCTGATTTTGAACCCTCTTTATTGTATATTAAGAGTGTTTTGTGGTTTGGGGAGGTTTGACCCCCTTTAGACCTTGAAAAAGGCCCCATTTTGTGCTATTTTGGAGAGATCCGAGATTTTGGTGGTAGGATCTCTTCACCACTGAAATCTTGAGGGATTTCAGTGGTGAAGAGCATGCCTTGAAGTCTCAAGAAGGAGAGGGCCATCCCCTCTCCTTGATGTCCTTGAAAAGGACAAATTTTGCTTCCTTAAGGAGCTTCATGTTTGAGTGTGTGTTGAGCATGTTTGACTTATTTTTCATGCTTATATTGTAATATTATAACATGATTTTAAGTTGGTTTTAGCACTCCTTGCATGTTTTGCATGGTTGCTTTGTAATGCCTTATATTGCCTTAACTTGCTCTAGGTTTGTATGCCTTCTTTCTAGCATGTTTTAGGCCTAGATCCATGAAGCTTGTATGCTTATTTTGACATGATTTAACTCTGTCCATAGTCATTTGGGTCGATCCCATCATGCATTATGTAGCTCCTTTGCATTTGGCTTGTTGGCCTTGAGAGTATGAGTGTATAGCATGCCATGCTTACTCCATTTTTGATAGTTTGGAACCATCTAGCATGTTATTTCAGACTTTTTGGTGTGCTTGTATGCATGCTTTAGTTACTTCTTTAATGCTTTAAAAGCATGTGTTGAATGCTCCATGTTTTGGTCATGTTGCATGCCTTTGTATTTGAGCCTCTTAGATGCCATCTAGGTGCTCCTTAGGCTTTGTTTAGGCCTTCTTGTGACCTGTTTTGAGCCCCCTTAGCCTTGTGAGGCTTGGTGGACTTGGCCTTGGTTTAAGCCTTCATGGCTTGTTTCAAGACTTGGGCCATTTGTTGTATATTTGGCTTGCTTCATTACATGTTTTGGCATCATGTTTAACATGGATTTCAGAGCTTTTCATGCATGCTATTAGCCCATGTTTGTGTCTCTTAAGTGTGCATGAGAGTTGCTTTTGTATGCCTTGGGTTTGGACTTTAACATGTGCATGTGTGTGCGTGTGTTTAGTCTTATTTCCTAGGGACTTTGGCCACTGTTTTGAGCCTTGTTAGAGCTGCCCAATTCATGTGTAAGTCCATCTCATTACTTAGTTTGCATACTTGCCATGTACGCCTACTTGTATGCTTATATAAGTGCCTCGCATTATCCATATGGCATAGTAGATAACATGCTTAGGGCCTTGTTGCATTGGCATGCATGTTGAGCCTCTTGAAGTGAAGTATGATGGAGGTTTGGCACCTTTATTTGCTTGTTTGCATTGCATGCATTTGACATTGAAGTTGCATTTTTGGTCCTTTGGGCCATCACGCATAGAAATGCGCGATTGGTGGTCCGAGGATCGAGGCACACGCCCCATTGAACCATCAACATGATGTGGGATGTGTTTGCTGCATACATGCTTTGAATTGCCATGCCATACACTGCTTGTCCTCTGCTGCTGTCAAAATTGCAGGTTCTGTAGCAATTTTTGGCCGACCGGCACTGTTAAGTGCCGACCGGCAAAGAATGACTGGCCGATAGCATAATTTGTGGCCGGTGGTAATTTCCCTTGGCCGGTGGCCATTCCCCTTAGCCGATGGTGTTCCACAGCACTCAGAGAAGCAATCCTGGGACTTTGGCAATTTTCAGAGGAGTATGGCAGTATAAACAGAGGCAACAGTGCTATGGCAACTGGGTTCCGAGCGAGTCCCGGACACGCGCGCTGCAGTTAGCCCTCATCCCGAGGCATTTAATGCTTAATTAGATTAATTATTTAATTTAATTAATTTAGTTGGTTTGTAATATTTAATTAGCTAGTTTAGTTAATTATTTATTCGGTCTGTATTATTATTTTGGTCCCTCCGAGCGAGGGCGAAAATGTAATAAGTGTGTGTGAGTGGGTGTATGTCTTCCAACCCCCATTTCTTTCTCCCTTTTATTTACCTGCTTATGGTAGATTAGGGCACGTCTATTTTAGCATATCTTATGCAATGCATGTGTGCATTCATGCATTTGTTTACATACATCGGGCTCGGCACATCATGCAAACTGCATTGTATTTTCAATTCCAAAATTGAATACGTGCTATTCGCGCATTCCACATACCATGTTTAGGGTTAGCCGAGCCTGTTTAGATTGCACCCCTGTATGTGATGCATTAGCCATATAACATGAACTAGGTCATGCATGTTTTGCTAACTAGTTTATTATTTTGGCACGGAGTACAATGTAAGTTTTATGCTTTAGCATGTCGCATGCGTGTGAATGTTAACATGACAGTATGCTTGCCATGCGGCTAAGTGCTTACATGATAAACTGTTTGAATGCCTGTGGGTGGAGGTTGGATTGCCTGAGTTGGAACAACTCATTGAAATCCGTATTTTAGCCTACTTGCGAGTAGCAAAATCTAACACGTTTTTCAAGATAAAACGGATATGCAATGTTTATTTCCAAGTTAGGCGATCTAGTCTATACTTTTGTGTTGTGCGCATCACATAGTAATTCTAGGTTAATAACCGGAATAAGAACGCATAAAGTTTTCAAAATCGGATATCACGGTTAGTAGAGGCCGGTCTTCGGACCGGGCGAAAGGGGGTGCTCATAGCTGACCTTCCCCGATCGTACCCAAGCTCCCGAGCCAAGACCACTTTGGTGATGACGGACATGTGGCCTTCGGCACCGAGTCAGGGTTTCCTAAATTTCCCAAAAACAAAATATTTAGGTGGCGACTCTGTAATCTGGCAAAGCAGTCCATGTTTGGCACTACTTTTCAAAAATCTGTTTTCTCAAACGATTTGCCGGATTTGGACTCTTTGGTTCAGATTTAGAACCGTGACACAAAAGGGAGTCCGAACTGTAGAGCGAGGTCCCCCCCTCGCGGACGTGCTACACAAACCAGCGTAGTTCAGGGGCAGAATGCAAGTGACATGCTTAAAATGCAGTTTGAAAGTTGGACTTACACGCATCGCGAAGCCGATTGTTTGAAAATTCATGATGTATGCAATACAATGCAATGTCATGGAGTGATGATAAAGATATGAAGATGGCAACATGGGAGGCAAGCCTCGCGCAAATGATAGAAAACATAACAGGGGGTGCATTGCATAACAAAATGAAAGAAGGGGGTGCATCGCATTCAAATGTGCATACCACACAAATGAGAGAGGGGGTGGCGTGAACAGACTGGCACACCTAACTGTATTTCATACACAACTTTTCCTATTCTTCAACGGGGTGACAGACTAGGTTGGTTCAGTATCCAGAATTGAGGCACATACAAGCTACCTCAACCTATGGGGCTGCCATACAGATTTCAAGCCGGGGATACACCCCTGGGTATTTAAACCAGACTTTAGTCTCGGAAATTCCAAACCTTTTGCGTTCTAGGCATCGCCATTCGAACTCTAGTTTCCACCGTCGCCGTTGGTCTCCTAGGAACTCATTGCAATCATAGGTAGGTGGCTATACCAGACCACCTGAAGTCGTTCGGGCACAACAAACACCAAAGGAATTGCACCTTTAGAGGATTTAAGGTCTCCTAGACTGCGAAAGAAGATGGTGCATTGCATACAAATGTGCATACCACACAAATGAGAGAAAAGTGCATCGCATTCAAATGTGCATACCACACAAATGAGAGAAGGGTTTGCATCGCATTCAAATGTGCATACCACACAAATGAGAGAGGGGGTTGCATCGCATTCAAATGCGCATACCACACAAATGAGAGAGAGGGTTGCATCGCATTCAAATGTGCATACCACACAAATGAGAGAAAAGTGCATCGCATTCAAATGTGCATACCACACAAATGAGAGAATGGATTGCATTGCATTCAAATGTGCATATCACACAAATGAAAGAAAAGTGCATCGCATTCAAATGTGCATACCACACAAATGAGAAAAAAGTGCATCACATTCAAATGTGCATACCACACAAATGAGAGAAGGGGTTGCATCGCATTCAAATGTGCATACCACACAAATGAGAGAAGAGGTCGCATCGCATTCAAATGTGCATACCACACAAATGAGAGAAAAGTGCATCGCATTCAAATGTGCATACCACACAAATGAGAGAAGGGGTTGCATCGCATTCAAATGTGCATGCCATACAAATGAGAAAGGGGGTTGTATCGCAAAATGTGCATACCACACAAATGAGAGAAAAGTGCATCGCATTCAAATGTGCATACCACACAAATGAGAGAAGGGGTTGCATCGCATTCAAATGTGCATACCACACAAATGAGAGAAAAGTGCATCACATTCAAATGTGCATACCACACAAATGAGAGAAGGGGTTTGAATTTGAGAATGATTGGATTTTGAACTCTGAATGGAACATTGATTCTATACTGACCTAAATCAAAGAATGACTTAATGAAAGAAGAATGAAGCGAAACGATCCAAACATTCTTATATACACCGACTAGTATAAATACACCGACTGGTATAAATATACTGACAGGTATGAAAGGAACACACTTATATACACTAACTGGTATGAATACCTTGATTGGTATGAATACACTGACTGGCATGAATACATACTTATATATACTGATGAGTTGACTCAAGTGGAGGGAGAAGACAGAATCACTTACTTAACTATGCCCCTATTTCATTGTCTTGCCTTTTTTTTTTTTTTTTTTCCCTCTTGATTCTTTGTAAAAATGTTTTGATCAACGAGAGTTAGATTAGCATACTTATTCCATTTTTTGTTTCAAATTATGTAAGCTAAACTGTGAGCACTGAAAATTTTCCTTTCAAATCCAAAGAATGGTCCAAGTTTTGCAAAAATGGAACGATTTTCGAGAAAAATTAGTCAGCTTCGTTCAAATTAATCAAAACCTATTTTTGCAAATGGCCACGACTTAACTAACATGGAATCAACCATCAGGGTGCATAGCCCCAAACCAGATAATCAAAGGTGATATCTGAACCAAGCCAACCGAACCAAGCCAATCCGAACCGAATGAAGTCGAGCAAAACTGGACCGGACCGAACCGAACCGCCAAATCAAATCAAAAAATCGAAACCAACTGAACTGAGCAAAACGAAGATAAACCAATCAAACACGGATAGGACAACCAAGTCGACTAAAGATACACCAATCAAACATGGGCAAAATGAATGAGTTGAGAAATTACTGGGGCCGAACTTCGAGATGAAGCTACCTACGTATCCCAAAGATAGGAATCAGGCCATCGTAGTTCGGGCAAAGGTTCACTCGGGTATTGACACTCTCCTTTTGTGCTCTAACTTTTGCCAAAGCCGCCCTTTTGGGTTTTCAACCTTGCGAGCTTTTCATTTTTCATTTTTTTCATTTTCATCATTTTTTTTATTTTTTGTTTTTCTGCTCTAATTTTTGCCTGGGTCGTCCTTCCGGGTTTCCGCCCAGCGAGCCTCTCAAGGGTTTCAGTTTAGCTTGTCCATGTTGATTGGGTGTGAGATCTCTAGGCCATCAAAATCTATAATAATGACTGCTACACTTGACCAAGAGATATGATGATGTAGGGACTAGGCTACTTGGGTTTGATTTTGCCCCTATTGTAGTGGATAGGAACTCGATTGTCCTTCAATAATAAAATTCATTCTCTCAAATTCTGGGTTTGGCCTTTCTAGGCGGTCTTCATTGGGAAACGATTCAGTTTTAACTCTTTGATCACATCCTAGCTTTTGCCCCTAGTTCAAGGGCTGCTTCAAATCTAAATCACATCCAACCTTCTTGCCCCTAGTTCAAGGGTTGCTTCCAATATGAATTGCAGGCCCTACATAGTTCTGGCTAAGGTTCACTCGGGTATTGACACTCTCCTTTTACGCTCTAACTTTTGCCAAAGCCGCCCTTTCGGGTTTTCAACCTTGCGAGCTTTTCATTTTCTTTTTATTTTTCTTTCTTTTTTGGTGCTCTAACTTTTGCCTGGATCGCCCTTCCGAGTTTTCAGCCCAGCGAGCCTCTCAAGGGTGGTACCTTATTGCCCCTAGTTCAAGAGCTGCCTCCATTTCAGCTATGTAAGCCTCACACTTTTGCCCCTAGTTCAAGGGTTGTTTCAAATCGAAATCACATTCTCTGCCCTGAGTTTAAGGGCTATTTCCAATCTTGATCATATCATTGCCCCTATTTCAAGGGCTATTTTCAATCTAAATCATATTCGACCTTATTGCCCCTAGTTGAAGGGCTGCCTCCATTTGAATCACATCATGGCCCCTAGTTCAAGGGCTATTTCCAATTCGACTATGCAAGCCTTACACTTTGAATGATCATTGAATACTTCGAATCAAGGTTTGAAAGCTAAGGAGGTCGGACCATGAGTCAAGAGGGATCCTATGCTGTATAACTAATTCCAAGCATGTCTTCGTAGGACCATGCAAAAACAGTTTTTTGAAATCTTTTCACAGAGTGACTAATCACTCGTACTTTTACGAAGATAAGATAGAACCAATTTGAACCAAGGCAGGATCCTTCTCAGTACCCACATTAACAAAAATGATTTTATTCATTAAAGGCTTAGCACACCTCTCTTCCTCTCAGTTGATCAAAATTTACAAATCCTGAGGAAATTCTTCCTCTTCGTTTTTATCAGAGTTTTGGAAAAAGTTTTGAAAAACTTTGGTCAATGCGATGAATTAAGGCACAGAGAAGTAGGTAGTCTCTATGGCATTTTTTTATATTTTATTTTTTATATTTTTTTATTTTTTTTGAAAAGAGACTATGACTTAGCAATGACACAGACTCAAAAGAAAATGACAAAGAAGACCTAGAAAAGACAGAAATGTCTAGGTTAGCACTATCGAAATCAACAGACTCTGACTCATTAGGCTGACTCGAGCCTGACTCTAACTCTACAAACTTGGTGGAATTAAACTTAGACTCAATACTCAATACTCAATTTAGAACTCAGAATAAAACCATTCTCAAATTGCCAGTCAACGTGTGGGCCATCCGCAATATTCAAAATAAAACTCGTCCAATCAACAGGCGGTCACTCCCTATTCACAGAGATGGTCAGATACCCTACAAGCTCTATTTATTTACAATGGTCGACTTTGTGGGATACCGGAGTTTTTTTTTTTTTTTTACAAAATTTTTTTTTTTTTGATTATATGTTTTTGTTATTTATTTATTTATTTTTGAAGTAATGGTGCTAAGTTGAACTACCTGAACCACTCATTTGAATTTGAGAACCCCTGTATAGATCCAATACATTGCACATAACACATAGCAGGAAAGAGAACAAACACCTCTATGGAGGGTAGGGTTATCCTGTCCTAGCTTGAAATGATCTAGGGTTTCACTATTCAGACAAGCAGTATCATACATCCTAACAATGGGAAAGCATCCTGTCCTAATTTGGATGGTACTATGGCTCACCATATGTACAAGGTTGGCTTTACTCTAGGGGTTGAAGTCAAGGCGACGTTACCAAAGAGTCCTTTGGGTCATAACTAATAAAGATCCCAGGAAATCAGAAGAGTCAAATAGCCTCTCTTCGGAGTCTGAGAACCTTAGATAGCAAAGCCAAATAGCAGAGCTACGTAACAGAGCTACCTTTTTGACAGATCTTAAAAGGTTACAACACAAGGCCTCTAAAGTATCGTAAAGATAGATGTAGTGTCACAAAAAGTGTGTCTGTGTTCCCATCAACATTTGGGCAACACAGGGACTTTAAGTACACCAATGCATGCAATGCAATAAACATATAATTGAAAATAAAAGTCATATCATGGAGTTCGAGTCAAGGTTTCATAAATCCCCAGTGGAGTCGCCAGAAACTGTAACATGCCCGGGGGGTACCCGCACGCGTTAAACAGTTCAGACTCCCGAGATCTCTTTGATCTCAAGTTTCACGAGTGCAATGTGAAACGTAGACGAGAGTCCAGTTTTGAAAACTTTTATTGAAAATCCATTTTATTACAATTTTGTCAAAAATGGACTGCATCATCAGATTTCAGAGTCGCCACCTAATATTTTGGGAAATTAGGAAACCCATGACTCGGTGCCAAGGCCACTGTTCGTCGTAACCAAGGATGCTTGGCTCGGAACCTTCGGTATGAGAGGGGAAGGTCAATAATGAGCACCCCCGCTCACCCGATCAAAAGATCGGCCTCTACTAAACCATGATATGACTTTTTATTTTCTTTATATGTTCATGTTCTGATTATTGAATAAATCCTAAAATTTACTATGTGAAGCATACAAGTATAGACTAGTTTACTCAAATTGGAACAATTCAATTTCATGTTTGTTTTTTCGAAAAGGGTTTGAATTTGCCACTTGACAAAGTGGACTTGAAGTTTGTGAATTTGCCACTACAAAGTGGGCTTAAAACGTACATTTATTGAATTATTCCAATTCAAACAACAAGCCTTCATCCACAGGCATTCAAACAGTTTATCATTTAATCAATTAGCCTCATGGTAGGATACTAAACATAATAAGAAAATCACACACAAATGGGATGCTAAAGCATAAAAACTCACAGATTTACCGACGTCCCTCGAACAGCTACAAAACAAAGTTAGTAAAATATGCATGATCTTATATACAGAATCGTAATGCAATTCACTCATGAGATGTACTAAAGATTCGGCTTCTAAAATATGGCATGTGAATCATCTCAATAACATAAGATAGCACATAGAATCACAGAAGAATTGATTAAATCCACACGTATAAATTTAGCCGAATCTTAATGTATGAAACATGGATGCAAAGCATGGATATGCATGGCATGTCAGATATATACATATGTACAGGTAGGGAAAGCGAGTAAAGAATGGGATAAAAAGAAGCGGGGTGGGGAATTATTACAACATTTTAAAGAATAATTACAAATCAAATTAGAGAGAGATGAGGAGAATATTACAACAAAATAAAAACCTCACAATACACTCAAAATAAAAAATAAATAAAATAAAAGCTTCATGTTCTTTAGAACCACCGGCGGAAATTGATCAATATTGGGAGATTACGCCATCTTGTTCGGAAGAAGCGAACCGGCCAGCCAACTAGGCCGGCTGGCCAACTAGGCCAAGCAAAACCTGTCTTGTTACGAAACCAAGAAAATGAACAAACAAAAAATATGTAGGCGGCTCAACTAGCCACTACCGGTTAGATTAAAAAAAACAAGAAAACAAATATAAAATAAAATAAAATAAAAAGTACAAACTTACAACATAAACCTAAAACAATAAAACAAATATAAGATAGAACATGCAAGATTACAACAAAACTAATATGAGACTAATACAAAAAGTAAAAATAAATATGAGGTAGAACAGGCAAGATTACAACAAAACTAATATGAGACTAATACAAGAAAAAAAATAAATATGAGGTAGAACATGCAAGATTACAACAAAACTAATATGAAATGAAAACATTTGAATAAAAATGAATAAATAAATAATTATAAGCTAAACAAACCACTAGGATTATAACAACACACTATGAAATATGAAGCAAGAAAATAAATATGAGATATAAAATATAAGAAAATGAAAGACTAAAAATTGACCTTCCAAAGAAAGATTGAACTTCTTGATTCCCAAACTTCCTCTTGATCACCCTCAAGTGTAGGAAGTGTGTTCTCAAATCCTCAATTCGAAATTATGGAGTTTATGGAGTTTATGGTATGAAAAGTGGCTAACTCTCTAGTTTTTCTCACTTTCAATCACTAAACACTCTTCCTTATGATCAAGGTAATTAATCTTTGGCTATATCATAATTTTTAGAGTGGTTTTGGTGTATGGAAATGGGGAATTTCAGTAGCTATGGAAGGTATGGGGTGCATATGGAAGATAGGAATATTTTTGGCTCAAAAACTCAATTTTTCTCTCTTTTTTCACTCTTTTCTCACTCCTTTCTCTTCAATTTCGTGGTCTCTTCTTCTCTCTTACAATATGATCATTCTATATAGGAAATGAGGGAGAGTAAAGGTCAAAAAGAAGGTGGGAGACATGAATGTGATAGGAGGGCAAATTTTCAAGGTGGTTGCATGGGATACTCCTTTATGAATGCAAACAAAACCTCTTTTTGACAATAGGGGATGAGTAGGTATAATGGAGGATGAGTGGATGCACTTGAATGTCTCAGAAAATAGGTAAATGGGTTGTCCCAACCAAACCAAAACCAAGAAAAAATAGGCTATTATTGTTTTGGGCCGAGTCAACAAAATCTGCTTCTAAGTTCAACTTCAAATGGGCATATCTCCCCCATATGGACTTGGTTTTAGGTGGTTCTTGGGTCCAAATTGAAGCCCCAGAAGTATACTTTCCAATGGTGGTGGCCTCACATTTAAATTCCAAGTGTACAAAGAGATATACCTAATTTAGTAAAGGCTGTCTCGGGCTGGGTCAACAAAATCTACTTTGAAGCCCAACTTCAAATAGGCATATCTCCCTTATTTGGACTTGGTCTAAGGTGGTTCTTGGGTCTAAATTGAAGCCCCAGAAGTCTACTTTCCAATGGTGGTGGCCTCACATTTAAATTCCAAGTGTACAAAGAGATATGCCTAATTTAGTTAAGGCTGCTCATTTCCTTCTTAAAGATTTGATACTCATTCTTTTCCTAAACCAGTTTTCTTTCATCCCCTCCTATTTCCTTCAACTCCAAACCTATAAAGAAGATGTTTTTAAATATCTTTCAAAAAATTTCACCTCTCTTCCATTTATTTCCACTTTGTCCTTACTCGGTTTACTGAAAAGTGTAATATTTTAATCGAAATGGGAGCCTCGGGACATTATAGAAACATTTAGAAAAAAAACATATTTTGAAAAGAGGGTTTTAAGGTCTAAAATAGTTTGGCCAAAAAAATGGGTGAAGGTTGGGATTAAAACTTAAATTCCATCTTTCTTATTGAGAATTTTGTGAGAAATACATTCTAGTTGTCATCATCGGGTAATCAAAAGAAAGCGCCCAAGTCTTAGGGCCGGTCAAAATGGGGTATCTACAGGTACGAGCAGTGTTGTAGCTGCGAGAACTTCTGACGTCGGCATGGTCACCACCATGCCAAAAACAACCACATCCTTCACCGGCACATCTGGTGCCACCCCTCAACCGGCAAAGTACCCACCTAGGGGCCAAAAGATCTTCACCCCACTTTAAATGCCTTTGTCTAAAGCCCTGGGGGTTCTAATTAGAAAAGGGCATCTGAAGCCCCTTGACCCATGCCCACTGCCAAATCCCCTCCCTCAAACACAAAACCTGGCCAAATATTACACCTTTCACCAGCAGCACGGTCACGACACCGACCTCTGCTTCAGATTACGTCATGAGAATCAAGATCTCATTGACAACAAGGTGATTGTATCTGTAGACGCGCTCGTGGGCTTACTACTATAGTTCGGACTCAAATGTCACGGTTCTTAATCTGATCTCACAATGTGCGATGTGAGATTGATAAATCACCAAAGAGTCCAAATCCGTCTAATCGTTTTGAAAAACTGATTTTTAGAAAGAAGTGCCAAACATGGACTGCTTTGCCAGATACAGAGTCGCCAACTAAATATTTTATTTTGGGGGAATTTAGGAAACCCTGACTCGTGCCTAAGGCCACATGTCCATCATCACCAAAGTTGCCTCGGCTCGGGAACTTGGGTACGATTAGGGAAGGTCATGCAATGAGCACCCCCGCTCGCCCGATCAAAGATTGGCCACTACTAAACATGATATCAAGTTTTTGAAAATACATGCGTTCTTATTCCAGTTAATTATCCTAGAATTACTATGTGATGCGCACAGCAAAACAAGTATAGACTCGACCGCCTAATTTGGAACAAAGCATTGCATATCCGTTTGTTTCGAAAATGGTTTAAAGTTTGCTACTCGCAAGTAGACTAAAACACAGATTTCAAAGAATTGTCCCAACTCAAGTAATCCAACCTTCACCCACAAGCCTTCAGGCAGTTAATCACATAAGCAAATAGCCTCATGGCAAGCATGCTATCATGGCAGTCACTCACACTTATGCAAGGATGCTAAAGCATAAACACTTACCGAGTACTCCGAGCTAAACAAAGAAGCTAATTAGAAAACATGCATGAATCCTACCTATGTTGAGGTGCCTAATGCAACAAATGCGAGAATGCAACTAAGATAGGCTCGACTATTTCTAAGATGGCATATGAGATGCTACAGATAACATGTATTCAACTTGGAATCAAAATACGATGCAGTTAGTATGATGCGCGGAGCCCGGTGCATGCAATACAGATGAATGAATGCACACATGCGAACATATAGATGCTAATTTGAAACATGCCCCAAAACTAAACATCATAAGCTGGTAAGTAAAAGGGAGAAAGACGTGGGGTTGGAAGACATGCATCACACACACGCACACGCACACTTCTTACAACAGTTGGCCCTCTCGAAGGAGGGTCCGAATAAATAATACAAATTGACTAATTAATGAACTACCCTAGCCAATTAAATATTACAGAACCTTTAATTAATTAACGAAAAGAAAAATCTAAGTATGAAATTAAAGAGGCCGCCGCAGCTCCGCCTCGAAATGATTGGATGATGCATGTTCGATTCGCCTCGCTTGGAAACCCGTTGCCATGCCACATGTTGCCTCTGTTTGCACTGTTCCGCACCTCTGAGAATTGTGAAAATCCCAAGGTCGCTTTTGAACCACTCCCTGAGCACTTTGGGATGCCACCGGCCAAGAGAAAACATCACCGGCCATGGAAATATAGTCATCGACCAAAAATGGGATCACCGGCTTGATTTTGGTAGTCGGCCGGCACTGAAAGTGGCCGACCGACCATTTATTCCTGCAAAACACTGGTTTTGCTGCAGTAGAGGACAAACAGTGCATGGCAAGGCATTTACAAGACAATGTATGCACGACCACCCTCCCTATCATACTAAGAACTCCAGGGAGTATGCCTCTCGACCCTTGGGCCACCAATCACGCATTTCGATGCATGATGGCCAAAGATGTCAAGTGTACAAATCAATATGAATGAATGCAACAAAACAAATGAATGCTACACACTCTATCATGTTGAATCAAGAGTGTCGGGGACCGAAGATTGAGGTACGTTTCGTCACTTCAAGTACGAACGTCCCTCATTCCTCATGTTTGGTTTGACACCCCAAACCAAACATAATGCAATGTATGTATGCCATACAATGCAAAGCATGCAGCCAACGCAATGCAACATGAGAATGTAAGGCAATATAACATGTGCATGTCAAATTCAATGTGATGCAACGTAACATGCAAATATCATGGCAATGCAACAAGTATGCAATACTACAATGCAACCTAGATATGGGAATACACAAAGTCATAGGCATGCAACAATGATATCAACCACAAGGATGCGACAACATGCAACGCGGTAAGCCTACAACAATACATAAATGCATGATCCATGGACTTACACTAAGGATGGATAGGCCTCAGCCGTGTCCAAAACAGTGGCCAAAGTGCCAAGAAATGATGGACAAAACACACCCAAACGTGCACATGTAAAGATCCAACACTTAGGCATAAAAAAAAGTTGACTCTTAAACACATTAAGAAGAGACAAATATGGACATATGACAAGCATGATAAGCTCTTAAAATGTGCAAGGGATGATGCCAAATCAATCAAGCCATGCAAGTAGGGCATGCAATAAAGCCCAAAACTTGAGACTAACAAAGGGGTTCAAACCATGGCCATACCAACCAAGCCCCAAAGAGCCAAGATGACTCAAAACAATTTTAGGGAAGACCAAAATAAGGCTAAAACATGCATGGAACAAGGCCAAAAACATGCTCAGAAAAGGGTGCAAAACAAAGGGGATTCAAGGCCACAAAGAAAACACTCCACTACAACTACCTCAACCACACATGGCATGGATTATTCAAAGAAAAACAGAGCTATAATATGCCAAAAGGAGCCCCAAAATCCACTGATATGGCAGCCCAAGGACTTAAACAAAGAGGCATGCACAATGACGTATTTTAAGGCACAAAAGAACAACTCTTCAAAACATTGAAAGGATGGTAAATGCAAGCATACAAGCATGGAGCATGGACTGAAATAACATGATAAATGATTCCAAATCGTTGAAATAACCCGAATAAAGCATACTCATGACTCACACACTCACAACTAACAAGCTAGGATACATGGTGGCTATACAAAACATGGCAAACATGACTGAATCAACACCAAACAGAGCTTAAACATGTCACAACATGGCTAAAAGCTTCATGAAGTCAAGCTAAAACATGCAAGCATGGTGGTTTAAATGCATGGTACGTGTTATGACAATAGAGGGGATTACAAAGCAAGTGCATGATGCATACAATAGGCCATCAAACCAACATGAAACAGAGGTCTAACATGATAAACTAACACCAAATACCCTCTGAAATGGAGCCAAATAAAGCTATGCAAACATGCTACCTTTATGAGCCCTAAATGCAAGTGAATAGGACACAAAGGGGAGAGGGGTGTCCCTCCCCTATACAAGACCTCAAAACCACTTCTCTACCACTGAAAATCCTTTGGATTTCAGTGGTGAGAAGGCCAAAACAAAAGGGTTACGAAGCCCAAAGAGGAAGGCACAAAAAGAGGCCAAACAAGGCCTAAGAGGGGGTGGACGACCCCCAACACAAAAGTGACCTTAATGAAACATCTCAGGCATGAAAATACAGAACTTTTATCAGTTATACACCAAGCTTAAAACATCATGCAAGATAGGCTAAAAGCTTAAGGAAAAATGGGGAATAAAAGAGGTAGTTCTCACCCTTGAAGAACACTTCAAGAACACCAACTCCAGCACCTCTTTTTGATCAAAACCAACTCAAAAACTCTAAAAACTACCCCTCAACACCTCAGTAACGAAAGTATAGTGTAACACTAGGTGCCTTAGTGCAAAAATAGGAACAAAACACACTTTTGAACACTATTACACACACAACTAGAGAGAGAGTGATATATATCTTGCATATCAGATAAATCAACTCCTGGATAGGGAGGGGAGGCCCTTCTTTTATAAAAAAAACAACTTTGCAAAGCTTCCAAAGGAAGCTAAACAAAGAAGAAATCCCTCCATACATGTGTATGGAGGGCAGAGTTTGTGCTCACCAGCTGGCACAGTTGGCATCCACAATGCTTGAAAAAGACAAAGAAAAGGTCTCGGCCAGAAAAGGGGTCGATCGACCAAAACAAAGGCCGGCCGACCACAAAATTGTGCCGGTCGGCCAAACATTTGGTCGATAGAAATAAAACATGGCCGGTGGCATCATGCCATAGCCGATGGGTTTTAGGGATGGCTAACAAGCCACTTCCCACACTCAGAAGCACAAAACACAAGCCCTTGGTGCACAACCAAAGACAAAACAGTCAGGTTGAGAGATCCTAAGGCAAGGCGCGCAGCCGAGTCCTTTGGGAACTCAAAATGAACACGATCATGGATGATCATCGAGTGTTCAAGTGATGACGTCCAAGTCTTGAGGACGGTCAAAAATGGGGTGTCTACAGTTGCCCCTCTTTGACAGAACTTGAAAGTCATAACAATAACGGGAGTGAATGTCAAAGCCCAGAGATGACCCATTTTTGACAAGGCCGAAGATTTAGACAGGCATGCAAGATAGCAAGATATGTGCCTGAAGGCAGGGGCAAGATGCAAGAACAATGCACAAAGCCGAGCATAACTTATGATCATGCAAAGAAAGCTATAATGAAGTATAACGTGCAACAGTTTTAAGCAAGCCAAAAATCAAACTACATTACAATGTAGAAAAGATGTAAGAAAATTATGTAATTCTCGCTACGTTTGACGCAGAGAATACAATGCCTGTGCAGTTCGTCTGGTCGTGCTAGCTTCAAATGAACCGTACATACAATATTGTGCCTGCAAAAGAAGAGAAACTTAACAGGTACAATATCGTTAGGAACATGCGTAACAACGCAAGTGAAAAGTGCGTGACAACGCAAGTGAGGGGGTGCATGACAGTGCGAGTGAAAGGGGTGCATAACAACGCAACCCAAGTGTGTGCACAACAATGCGATTTGAAACATAAACACATATAAGTAAAGCATACGCGACAACGCATACAATGTGTAAAGCAAGGAAGGCATAAACACATGTAAGTAAAGCATATGCAACAACGTATACAATGTGTATAAGAACTTGAACACATATAAGTAAAGCAAAACGCGACAACGCATGCAATGTGTATAGGAACTTGAACACATATAAGTAAAGCATAACGCGACAATGCATGCAATGTGTATAGGAACTTGAACACTTATAAGTAAAGCATAACGCGACAACGCATGCAATGTGTATAGGAACTTGAACACATATAAGTAAAGCAATACGCAACAACAAATGCAATGTGTATAGGAACTTGAACACATATAAGTAAAGCAATACGCGACAATGCATGCAATGTGTATAGGAACTTGAACACATATAAGTAAAGCAATACGCGACAACGCATGCAATGTGTATAGGAACTTGAACACATATAAGTAAAGCAATACGCGACAACGCATGCAATGTGTATAGGAACTTGAACACATATAAGTAAAGCAATACGCGACAATGCATGCAATGTGTGTAACAATGCGAGAAGGGGAGGAAGGTGCATAAACAACTGAAGCATGGTAAAGGCATGTTATTCATGACATTTGAGATGCAACTTCAAAACAAGACGAGGCATCGGTCAATGCAAGGCGCATAATGAGTGTATTTTATCAAAGTCAAAATGAAGCAACGCAATACATCATAATTGAAGCGATTTGTGGAATTCACAAGATACAAAAAGGATACGAGAAAGGATACTCCCCGCATGCATCGAGCATCGTTCATAGAAGACACGGCTTGAGGTCAATACGAAGGTCTACTAAGTTTCAAAAGTGCACTTTCTTGCACTGTCTTGAGTAATAAAGGTGCCAAACCACCTAATTGACCCGAACAAGGGCGTAGGAGGTTCATTGACCACAAGGGGAGGCCACCGGTATTAATCCAGACACTCTACTACCCTTCTCCCCTTTTGCTTTACTTTTCTTTTTAATGGTAGTTTAAGCACATTGTACTGTCTCAGGTAGGTTTTACTTTCTACGTACTTTTTGCAAAAGACATGATAGAAATGAAACAACTATTTTGTTCAAAAAGTGTTACATTTTATGTATCGCATCGCATCGTATTACATAACAATGTAAAAGAGATTTGAACCTTTGTTTGAAAAGTAAGCATTTGCCTTGTAATAATCAGGTAGTGAACCGAGTAAGGGCAAAAAAAAAAACAACTTGATAACAAAGAACTCGATAAGCTAACCAACTGCAAATACAACTCGATAAGCAAAGCAAAGACTTAAAGAATGTAAAATACAACTCGATAAACAAATCGAAGTAACAGGTGCTAGTTCGCAAAAACATCATCAGAAGGCATTGGAAGTGGTGTCAGTCACCAATTTTCATAATGCTTTAGCTTATTCAGCTTAGAGAAAAAGTGGAGGCCATCGGCCAAAGGGAGACATCACCGGCCACAACAAATAGGAATCGGCCAACATTTTAGCCGATCGGCCAAAACGGATAGTCGATCGGCACTATTTTTGATCGATCGACCAAAATGGTAAGGACCTCCAGAATGTTGACACCTGTCTTCCACTCAACACCTTATCTTCTACAACAGCTCCAGCTTTGTAGTTTTCCTCATTTCAACACTAATTTGCACCAAATGGAAGAGTTTCTTACCCAAAATCTCACAACTTAGATTGCCAACTTGGATGGCTCGGAAAAGTTGAATTTCCGGGGCTTCGGCATAAACGCACTATTCACTTTAGGTCGCACCCTGACGCATATTCCATTCCTCCATGCCGCGACTAGGTTTTGGAATCCGGTAACACATGTCTTTAGCTTTGGCAGACAAGAGGTATGTCCTACTTTCGAAGATTTCCAAGCTTTGATGGAGTCCGAGTGCAATGAGGAAATCTTGCCCCAGCTTCGCTTTGGTCACACCCAAGCCTTAGGACGAATGTGTGGGCTCACTATGTACGACGCCTGGTCTTTGATTTGCGATGGAGAATTGGACATCTTCAGCTTGATTCATCGGTTTTCTAATGCCGGTGACTGAGGTGATCACCACTGGCAAGGTTTTCGGCGACATGCCCTTTGCTTGTGCATGCTATCTCATTTTTTACTTGCCCTAGGCTTCAGCGGGTCTAGCATTCGTTTGATCGAGGTTGCCCAAGGCTTGAAAGATGGAAAGAGCTGCATTACCATGACTTTGGCCGAGACATTGATGGGCTTGGATACTTTCCATCGCCGAGAAACGACCAGATTTGCGGGGAGTCCACTGCTGCTGCAGGTAATGTTTCCCACCCTATCTCGCATGTGTGTTGCTCACATCACTCGGCCCTCAGGCTCAGTTTTTCTCACAAAATCCATTTCTCACTTTTCTCTCAACATACACCTCTCTATTCTTTAATCTCTCATTTTTTTTATCCCTCCCCAAGTGTGGTTGATGGACAAATTGCAGGTCGTGGACTCTTGCCCAGCATACTCAGCTCACGGCTACTTCTTCCGACATCGCCTAGTCGATACCCTTGATGAGGGATGGTGGTTTGACTGGATGTGTAATTTGTCCGCAGACCGCATTGTTTGGCGCTGTCCTTAGCTCAATCTACTGGCAATGAGCTATAGCATGTCCCGGCAGGCCGAGATTCAATTGATTAGCTTGACACACTACGTGTTCTACTTTCCTTTCTGGTTCCGGCGTCACTTCGGTCATGATCAGACTTGCCCAGCTGAGGGGATGGAGTACCCCGCTGCATTTCTGGTCCGCGGCACACAGCTTGCTCGGTATGCCACAACATGGAGGATTAGAGAGCTCCTGGTCCCCGCTCCCACTTTCAGTTGCACTTTGTCCGACGAGTGCGGGGATTGGCTCAATGAAGAGGCTGAGTTGGGCCAGCAACTGAGGCATCGAGCCGACCCGGAGGGGCGCAGGAACACTTGACCTATCTATGCCCCGAATTTATTGCTTTATTAGAACTTTCAAGTTTTCTCTATGAATGTAATAAAAAGCAACTTCGTTTTTATATTCAAGAGCAGGAGAATTCTATACTGAAATCAATGTAATTGAAGGTTGTGGGTACTAAAAATTTTTCGTTTGGTCTAAAAATGGTCTAAGTTGTAAAAAGATTAATTTGAGCAAAATTAACTTTTATTAAAACTTTTCAAAACCATTTTCGATATGGATCAGAACTAGACACGCCTCAGATCTATCACAGAGATGCACAACCCCGGATTCCAGCAACTGGAAAGTTGCCCCTAGTCTGAATAGCACTGTATCAGAGATCGCAACCGAGGCTCTTGAATGCGGAATAGACCAAGATGATCAAATGGACAAAGTTGATCGGGGAAATGTTTATGGCTAGACTTCAGGATGAAGTTGCCTACGTATCCCAAAGATGGGAATCAACCCTTACGTAGTTCGGCTCAGGTTCACTCGTGTATTAACCCTCACCTTTTGCACTCTAACTTTTGCCAAGGCCTCCCTTTGCGGGTTTTCAACCTTGCGAGCTCAGTCTTTGTAATTTTAAATTTTTCATTCTCTAACATTTGCCTAGATCGCCCTTTCGGGTTTTCGGCCTAGCGAGCCACTCAGGGGTAGTATTTCTTCAACTTGTCCATATTGATCGGCTGTGAGAACTCTAGGCCATCTAGGTCCATCAGAACGACAGCTCCACTCGACCAGATGGCCTTGATGATATAGGGACCAGTCCAATTAGGTCTGAACTTGCCCCTAGGGTCGTGGATGGGAGCTCAGTTGTCTTTGAGCACCAAATCTCATTCTTTCAAATTCCTGGCCTTAACCTTCTTGTTGAAAGCCTTGGCAATTCGACGCTGATAACCCTGAACATGGTACAGTGCTTTTAGTCTGCGCTCGTCAAAGAGCATGAGTTCTTCGAATTTGCTCTGCTGCCAATCTGCTTCGGCTATCTGACACTTAGCCAGTACCCGCAGTGACGGAACCTCAATTTCGATAGGTAGAACGACCTCCATCCCGTAAACCAATGAATACGGAGTCGCCCCAGTAGAAGTTCTGATTGAAGTCCGGTACCCCCACAGAGCAAATGGCAGCTTATCTGGCCAGTCCCGGTAGGTTTCCACCATCTTCTGCAAAATATGTTTGATGTTCTTGTTGGCGGCCTCAACTGCTCCACTGGTCTGGGGCCGATATGTGGACGACTTATGAAAAGCCGTGTTGTATTTTTCCAACAAGTCAATCACTTCCTTCTTGAAGTGGGAACCATTATCTGAAATAATCTCGTTCGGAACCCCATAGCAACAGATGATGTTGTTCCTGATGAACTTTGCAACATGCGAAGCCTTCAACACTGCGTAAGATTGGGCCTCAACCCACTTCATGAAATAATCTATCGCGACCAGAATAAACTCATGCCCATTGGACCCTTTCGGAGTGACAGCCCCGATTACATCGATTCCCCAAACTGAAAATGGCTATGGCGAAGTCATATTGTATAGCTTCGACGGCGGGATGTTCATGCGGTTTGCATGGATCTGACATTTGTGGCATCGCCGAACAAAGCCGATACAATCCTCCTCCATGGTGGACCACTAGTAACCTTGTCAAAGGATCTTCCGGGCTAGCATTACCCCGTTTATGTGCGCTTCGCACTCTCCTCCATGGATGGCCTTCATCAGGCACTTCGATTCTTCGGCATCAACACACAACTTCTGCATTCCCAGATGACCCCTCTTATACAGTTTTCCTCCGCAGATGATGAACTGAGCAGCCATTCTTCGGATTGCCCTCTTGTCTTTGGCATTTGCCCCTGGTGGATACGCCTCTTTCTCTAAGAAGTTCCAAACATCGTAATACCGTGGGTCCTCATCTTGAACCTCTTCTATGGCAGCAATCGACTCGTAGGCCGTCACAAACTTCTGGTCAATGATGATCGGACGCATCCAGACTCTAAAAGAAATGTCTATCATGGAAGATAGAGTTGCTAGTGCATCTGCGAACCTGTTGTTTTCTCTTAATAGATGAGCGAAGTTCTGCTTCTCAAACCGAGGAATCAGCAAGTCCAAGGTCTGATGATAGATTCTCATCTTTTCTTCTTTAACTTTCCAATCTCCTTTTGCTTAAGACACAACAAGGTTCGAGTCCCCAATGACGTCCAACCGTTTTGCCCCTAGTTCTAGGGCTGCTTCTAGACCGGCAATGTATGCCTCATACTCTGCTTCATTGTTCGAGACTTTGAACCGGAGTTTGAATGCTAGAGGGATTCGGGAATTGTTGGGTGCTATCAGCAACACTCCTATCCCATACCTGTACTAGTTTGACGCTCCGTCAAAGTACATCGTCCAAAACTCGTCTTCGACGTACAAAATAGCCTCGTTTGGGAATAAGTACTCGACTGCTTCATTTTCCTCCGCTGGGTGATCAGCTAGGAACTCCGCTACCACTCTCCCCTTTATTGACTTGAGAGTCACATACTTCAGATCAAATTCGGAAAGCAAAAGCAACCAACGAGCTAGCCTACCCATAAGTGCCGGTTTTTCGAAGAGATATTTAATGGGATCTAATCTTGAAACCAACATTATAGAGTGAGCTAACAGGTAGTGCCGCAGCTTTCTAGTAGCCCATACCAAGGCCAAACAAGCCTTCTCAAGTGGAGTGTAGCGGGTCTCATAATCCAACATCTTCTTGCTCAGATAGTAGATGGCCTTCTCCACTTTGTCCTCAGACTCTTGCGCAAGCATACAGCCCATTGTAGTCTCAGTTACTGAAAGGTACAAAATCAACGATTTCCCTGGCTCAAGTGGTGACAACACGGGTGGGTTCTGTAAGTATTCCTTGATCTGTTCAAAAGCAACTTGGCATCGGCCGTCCCATTGGAATTTCTTTCCTTTCTTTAGGAGACCAAAAAATGGTTCACAAGTCAAGGTTAATTTTGAGATAAACCGTCTTATGAATTGCACTTTACCCAGAAAGCCTCGCACCTCCTTTTTAGTCCTTGGTGGTGGTATTTCTTAGACGGCCTTGATTTTGGAAGGGTCGATTTCAATACCTCTCTGTGTAATCAAGAACCCCAGCATTTTTCTTGCTGTAACACCGAATGTTCATTTCTGAGGATTTAGCCGCAACCGAAATTCTCTGATCCTTTGGAAGAACTTTTGCAAGGCGGTGTAGTGGCCCTCTCTTTCTTTGGACTTGACAATCATGTCGTCCACGTACACCTCTACCTCTTTATGGATCATGTTGTGCAATATTGTGGTCGCGGCCCGCTGATACGTAGCTCCAGCATTCTTCAACCCAAATGGCATCACCCTATAGCAATATGTCCCCCACGAGGTAGTGAAAGCAGTCTTCTTCCGGTCTTCAAGTGCCATCACTATCTAATTGTAGCCTGAGAATCCATCCATGAACGAAAGCAAAGCATGCCCAGATGTGAAGTCTACTAACTCGTCGATATGCGGCAAAGGAAAGTCGTCCTTTAGACTGGCTCTGTTCAAATCCCTGAAATCCACGCATACCCGGATTCTGCCATCCTTCTTTGGCACTGGAATGATGTTGGCCAACCAAGTTGGGTACTCAGATACCAGCAGGAACCCTGTGTCAATTTGCTTGGTGACCTCTTCCTTAATCTTGAGAGCCCAGTCCGGGCGGATCCTTCTGAGTTTCTGTTTAATGGGTCGGGCCTCTGGATCAAGAGGGATCCGGTGCTGTACAATCTCAGGATCGATTCTAGGCATGTCTTCGTAGGACCACGTGAAAACATCTTTGAAATCTTTTAATAAAGCGACTAAGTGCTCGCGCTCCTCCGAAGACAACGTGGACCCGATCTGGACCAGCCGCAGGTCCTCCTCAGTACCCACATTAACTATAGTGATTTCATCAACCAGGGGTTTAACAAATCTCTCATACTCTTGATCAATTAATCGTTGTAAAATCGGAGGAATTTCTTCCTTGTCGTTTTCATCAAAATTTTGAAAATCCTGATTAATACAATAAATCAAAGGCACAGAAAAGTACTCAGAAACTACAGCCATTCCATTCTCATTAAGCATTTCCAAATCGTCTGACTCTTCTGTTACAATAGACTCAAAAGAGAAAGAAAAAGACGACGTAGACAGGACTATGGTATCCGGGTTATCACCCCCAGGAATACCAGACTCAGACTCAGTCGAGCTAGAACCTGATTCCGACTCACTAGACTCGGTCGAATCAGATTCTAGCTCACTACCTGACCCGGTGCTACTCGACAAAAATCCCTCTTCGTACTGCCAGATGAGGGAGGGTATGATGGATGCATCCAAGATGTTTGAAGATAGGCTCGCAGCCGTTTCATTCCTAATCATGGACACCGAGAAGTTATCCCCCAAGCACTTCTGTTCGATCGGAGAATCTGAAAGTAGACAAGCCAGCGCTACCCCCATTTCAACTTCAGTGTCATCAGAATCCACTTTTCCACCCTGCTCAACCTCAGCTGATGGGTCTGTCTGCTCCTCGGCAACATCATCCCCGGATAACTGCAGGTCGAAAAAGATCTCAAACCCTGGCACGTGGCGCTTCTCTGTGTTTATCCATGGCTCTGGGAAGCCGCAAAATGGAAAATCCTCCCCCTTCCGGACAAAGCGTCCGTTTAGGGTACCCTGAATGGGTCAGTGCATTAAGTTTTCCCGCCTGCTTTGCCCTAGCTCTCCCAGCCATCTCCTTGCCTTTCTTTACCCAGTCCTCTTTGGTGGGCAGATAACCCAAACCAAAGGTATGCGGGTTGTGCGGCACTTCGGTCGATACTACTATGCCCTTCTGGCCACTTCTTCCCAGTCCCATCCTAGGGATGTGCTGGAGTTTGTTCATGAAATATACTGACTGAGCGCTAACATACACCCCTTCCTCAGCAGCCAAGATGTTTTGTATGACTCGGGCCTCAGCTAGGGTAAAACCTGATAGGAACACATCCTCCGTGCCATGCTCAATTTCCAAAACCGGTGTAGACACTTCAGGCGGCAAATGGATTGATGAGCTCCCAAAAACAATAGCCACCCCCTTCCCATGAGGGTATTTCAACATCTGATGCAAGGTGAAAGAGACTACCTTCACCTGGTGCAGCCACGGCCGCCCCAAGAGTAGATTGAAGGTTGTGGGAACGTCCAAGACATGAAAGTCAATCTCGTGTTGTCCCGAACCAACCTGGGTCTAAATTTTCACTGTCCCCATCACTTTCTTGCTTGTGTTATCATATGCCCGAATCACCTGGGTTGTTGGCACAAAGTCTGCGGGCTTTAACCCGATTGCATATGCTGTCCTCGACGGGCACACATTAATAGCGGATCCCGTGTCGACAAGCACCATTGGTATCCACTTGTTTCTACACTCCACAGGGATATAGAGCAGCTTGTTATGATTCGCACCCTCAGGCGATAGTTCCTTGTCGAAAAAGGTCAACATCGGGGAGGCCCCTCCTGGAAAAACCAATCCCACTAGCTGTTCAGGTGTGGTGTCTATTAAGAGCTTGGCCCTATCCATTGCTGACAGAACCGCTTGTCTATGAACACATGAAGCCATAAGCAGTCCCTAGATGGAGATGTCTGCTTGTATCTTTTTCAACTGTTTTAGCATGGCCTCTTTTTCAAGTAGCTTCTCTTTCTATTTCTCCGCCTCCTTGTCTTTCCCAGACGCCTCTGGCTGATCTAAGTGCGGGGGCTTGAAATACCGCCCACTCCTAGTCATATGGTCAACTTCGCCAATGTACCAGGTATCGTCCGGCTGGTTACTCCCTCAGTCCTCATCGATGTGGGCAAGACGTAGATCATCATCTTCCCACCACATGCCTTCGGGCATGACAGACACTGTATATGGCTCTGGCCACAAACATTCCTATGCCCACAAAGACCTATGCTCTCAGACCGCAAAGACCTTCGTTCTTGTGTACACAACACGTTCAAACCCCACAGGAGCCTTGGCTTTCCTGGCTCTTTCTGAATCTTCGATTTCTTTCCATTCTGACTGCGTCAGTGCAGCTTGTTGTTCCATACTTCCTATATTCAAGATGCCCAAATCCCGAGCAAAATTCTTGGCACTGGCGCTCTCCGACGATGCATTCTGATTCTCGGCCCTTCCGGCCTCAACTGATGTCCTTGTCCTCAACAGGCCTTGTTTTGGCTGAGCTTCTCCCATAACATCGGGTTGGTCGTTAAGCCACCCTGTAACCTCTGCTGACTCATAAAAATCAGACCAGTTGACTGTCATGTCTCCTGAGTCTTGTGCATTGAAAAACTGAAGGTCAACGAAGTCCCCTTCCAGAGCTGCCAAGTCATCTATCCTCTAGCCAAGTCCATCTCCCTGTATTAGACAAATCTCTAACCTTACTGGCAATTCCACACTTGGCCTAACATGGCCTACTGACGTGATGTAATCACTCGGATTATATGCCTCCTCAACATAGCTCCCAGAATCCTTAGACCCTGAATCAACAACCCCTATTTCCTTCGAAATCATCCATGTTCTGCCTTCGACAGTCACTACCATTGGTTCAAGTTAGGTTTGGGAGATGTCCATCATGCACAAGTCGATGCTATCGGAAATGAACACCTCCGGCTCAGGTAGGTGAGAGGGAGTGATGTATATGCTGGGGTCGTATGACATGACCCCAGTCTGGATTGAATTGATGCGTTTGGGAGGTGGAGCTTGGTTGTGCGGTTGTAACAGGTCCCGCGAGGGAACTCACTACGTTACAGTTCAGACTCAATTTGTGTCATGGTTCTAAATCTGAACCAAAGAGTCCAAATCCGACAAATCATTTTGAGAAACAGATTTTTTGAAAAGAAGTGCCAAACATGGACTGCTTTGTCAGATACAGAGTCGCCACCTAAATATTTTTTAAAATGGGAAATTTAGGAAACCCTGACTCGGTGCCGAAGGCCACGTGTCCGTCATCACCAAAGTTGTCTTGGCTTGGGAGCTTGGGTACAATCGGGGAGGTCACTATGAGCACCCCTTTCGCCGTCCAAACCGCCTCTACTAACCGTGATATCCGATTTTGAAAACATTACATGTTCTTATTCTGGTTATTAGCCTAGAATTACTATGTTATGCGCACAGCAAACAAGTATAGACTAGATTGCCTAATTTGGAAACAAGCATTGCATATCCGTTTGTTTTGAAAATGCTTTGGAATTTGCTACTCGCAAGTAGGCTAAAACACGGATTTCAACGAGTTTTTCCAAGTCAAACAATCCAACCTTCACCCACAGGCATTCAGGCAGTTTATCTCATGTAAGCATTTAGCCGCATGGTAAGCATACTGTCATGTTAGCATTCACACGCATGCGATGTGCTAAAGCATAAATACTTACATCGTACTCCGTGCCAAAACAATAAACTAGTTAGCAAACATGCATGTTCCTAGTTCATGTTAAATGGCTAATGCATCGCATACAGAATGTGATTAGGATAGGCTCGGCTAACCCTAAAATGGCATGTGAAATGCAATCATTCGGTGCACGTATTCAAGTTAGATTTGAAGATACAATGCGGTTTGTATGATGTACCGAGCCCGGTGTATGTAAGACAAATGTATGGATGCACGCATGCATTGCATAAGGTATGCTAAAATAAACGTGCCCTAATCTACCATCGTAAGCAGGTAAATAAAAGGGAAGAAAGACGTGGGGGTTGGAAGACATGCACACCACTCACACACGCTTATTACAGATTTGCCCTCGCTCGGAGGGACCAAAAGAATATACAAATTAATTAACTACGCAAGCTAATTAAATATTACAGACCAATTAAATTAACAAATCAATTAATCTAATTAAAACAAGAAAAGCCCTGAAGCGGGTCGATGCAAGCATGTTTGGGATTTGCTTTAATCGCGACCGCCATGCATAGTATGCCTGCTTTTCCTCGCTTTGCTCTCGAAACCGCCAAAGTCTCGTGAATGCCTCTCGAGAATCGGGGATCCCACCGGCTAAGTAGAATGATCACCGGCACTAGGATGTGGCCATCGGCACAAAATGAATCCATTGGCTGATGACTTTCTGTCGGCCGGCACAAAATATTGCCGGTCGGCAAAGAAAGCCTGCAGAACCTGCAACTCACAGCAGCAGAGGGCAGAACTTGCATGGCAATACAATTCAAACAATGTATGCACCAACCATGCCCCTATCATGTTTGCGACTCAAAGGGGCATGTGCCTCGATTCTCGGGCCACTAATCATGCATTTCCATGCATGATGGCCTAAAGAATCAAGTGTGCACTTCAATTTCAAATGAAATGCAAACCAAACAAATAAAGGGGCCCAATTCCCATCACCAAATCAAGGGACAAGGCATGCATGTCTATGTGTGCAATCCTAAGCATGTCAACTAGTATGCAACATGGGATGCAAACAAGAATGCTAGTATGCAAACACACATACAAGGCAAGCATGCAAACCAAGCAAAGGGGTGGACTTAAACATGACTTAGTCAACTCCAAATAGGCCCAAAATCAGTAGCCAAAACCAAGGAAGTGAAGGCCAAAATGCACACACACATGCAAGCACTCATGGTCCAATACTTAAAGCATAATGGGGAAACTTTTAAACACATTTAAAAGGGCATAAATATGAACAATTAGCATGCGAGTTAAGCTCTGAAATCATGTTAGAAGAGGTGCCAAACCAATTCACACAAGACAAACAAAAGCATGCAAATGGCCGAAGTACTTGAGGCGAGCCAAAAGGCTTAAGCCAAGGTCCAACCCACCAATCCTCGCAAGGCCAAGGGGACTCAAAAACAGGTCAAAGGCAGACCTAAACAACACCTAAGGAACACCTAGATGGCGTCTAAATGGCTCAAGTCCAAAGGCATGCACAATGACCAAAACATGGAGCATTCAACACAAGCTTTCAAAGCATTAAAGACGTGTCTAAGGCAAGCATACAAGCATGTTAAAGGGACTAAAATAACATGAAAAATGACTCCAATCCACTAAGTTAAAGCAAACAAAGCATGCTATGCACTTAGATACTTAAGGCCAACAAGCCCAAAAATGCAAAGAGGCTATATAATGCATGCTAGGGTTGACTCAAACAACCTAAGAAAGACCTAAAGCATGGCAAAATAAGTAGAAAAGCTTCACAAATCTAAGCCTAAAACATGCTAAAACAAAGGCCCACAACCTAAGGCATATTAAGGCAATCACAAGGCATTACAAGGTAGGTATGCAAGGCATGCATGGTACACCAAAACCAACTTAAAACCACGTTATATTATGGCAATATAAGCATGAAAAACAATCATGGCATGCTCAACACACACTCCTACATAAGCTCCCTTAAGAGACCAAAAATGGTCCCTTTCAAGGACAACAAGGAGAGGGGGTGGCCCTCCCCTTTTGGAGACTTCAAGGCACCATCCCCACCACTGAAATCCCTCAAGATTTTAGTGGTGAAGAGGCCCAAACACCAAAGTCTCGAAACTTGCACAAAATGGCACAAAAATGGGGCCTTTCAAGGCCTAAGGGTGGTCAAACACACCCAAACCACAAAACACTCTTAACAAACAATCAAGAGGGCCTAAAAATAGAACTTTTTTATGTTATACACTAAACACAAAAACAGCTCTAAGATAGGTAGAAATAGGATGCAAAAATGGGAAATAAAAGGCAAGTTTCTTACCCTTGAAGACCACCTTCACAAATGATGCTCCAACAGTCCTTCTTGGCTTGAATCCACCTCCAAAACACTCAAACAAGCCTCCAAGGGTCTCAAGTCCAAGAGATGGTGTATTAGTGTGTGTGTGTGAGCAAAAATGGCACAAAACACACACTTATAGAGATATAAAATATATCTAACCCTAACCCTAGAACTCAAGCTTTTCCAAGGCTGTCTAAAATGTCTAACAAGTGTCCCACACTAATGCCAAGAGAAGACTCTCTCCTATATAGGCAATTCCCTATTGTAAAGCTTACAAAACAAGCCATCCAAGAGGGAAATCCCTCCATACACGTGTATGGAGGGGAATGGGGTGGGTGCCAGCTATCACAGTTGGCAAGAAATATCTACAAAAAGTAGATGAATAGTGGTCGGCCGCTCAAAATTGTTATTTTGACAAACTGGAGTGCCGACCGGCAACAAAGAGTGCCGACCGGCAAAATATACTGCCGGTAGCAACCAAAACCAGCCGGTGGCCTTTAGTCACTGCCGGTGGTGTGTGGGGATGCCTCTTAAGGCATTCCCTGCCCCTCCAAGGCAAAACACAAGTGTTTGGTGCAAAACTAGACACAAAAATGAAGTTCGGGATCCCGAGGCAAGGCGCCAGAGTCGAGAACTCCGGGAACTCCAAACGAACACAAACATGGATAATCACCGAGTGTTCAAACGGTGACGTCCAAGTCTTGAGGACGGTCAAAAATGGGGTGTCTACAGTTGCCCCTCTTTGACAGAACTCGAAAGTCATAACAATGACGGGAGTGAATGTCAAAGCCCAGAGACGACCCATTTTTGACAAGGCCGAAGACTTGGACAAACATGCAAGACAAATAAGGTATGCGCCCGAAGGCAGGGGCAAAATGCAACTGAAAATGCAAGAAGCCGAGCATAACTTATGATCATGCAAAGAAAAGCTGTAACGAAGCACACATGCAACAGTTTTAAGCTAGCATACACCAGACTACACTACAATGCAGAAAGGATGTAAAAGAATTATGCAATTCTCAATACGTCTCACTTGGAGAATACAATACCTGTGCAGCTCGTCCGGTTGCACCGGCCTCAAATGAACCGTACATACAATATCGTGCCTGCAAAGAAAACAAACTTCGCAGGTACAATATCTTAGCAACATGCATGATAATGCAGTCAAAAGTGCGTGACAACGCATGCAACGTGTATAGCAAGATAGTGGGATTGAACACATGTGAGTAAAGCAATGCACACATGCAAGCACTGTGTATGGAAAGAGAACTTGAACACATGTGAGTAAAGCAATGCACGCATACACGCAATGTGTATATAAAGGAACTTGAACACATATAAGTAAAGCAATGCACGCATGCACGCAATGTGTATATAAAGGAACTTGAACACATATAAGTAAAGCAATGCACGCATGCATGCAATGTGTATATAAAGGAACTTGAACACATATAAGTAAAGCAATGCACGCATGCACGCAATGCGTATATAAAGGAACTTGAACACATATAAGTAAAGCAATGCACGCATGCACGCAATGCGTATATAAAGGAACTTGAACACATATAAGTAAAGCAATGCACGCATGCACGCAATGTGTATATAAAAGAACTTGAACACATATAAGTAAAGCAATGCACGCATGCACGCAATGTGTATATAAAAGGAACTTGAACACATGTAAGTAAAGCAATGCACGCATGCACGCAATGTGTATATAAAAGGAACTTGAACACATGTAAGTAAAGCAATGCTCGCATGCACGCAATGTGTATATAAAAGGAACTTGAACACATGTAAGTAAAGCAATGCACGCATGTACGCAATGTGTACATAAAAGGAACTTGAACACATGTAAGTAAAGCAATGCACGCATGCACGCAATGTGTACATAAAAGGAACTTGAACACATGTAAGTAAAGCAATGCACACATGCACGCAATGTGTATATAAAGGAACTTGAACACATATAAGTAAAGCAATGCACGCATGCACGCAATGTGTATATAAAAGGAACTTGAACACATGTAAGTAAAGCAATGCACGCATGCACGCAATGTGTATATAAAGGAACTTGGACACATATAAGTAAAGCAATGCACGCATGCACGCAATGTGTATATAAAGGAACTTGAACACATATAAGTAAAGCAATGCACGCATGCACGCAATGTGTATATAAAAGGAACTTGAACACATGTAAGTAAAGCAATGCACGCATGCACGCAATGTGTATATAAAAGGAACTTGAACACATGTAAGTAAAGCAATGCACGCATGCAAGCAATGTGTATGGAAAGAGAACTTGAACACATGTGAGTAAAGCAATGCACGCATGCACGCAATGTGTATATAAAGGAACTTGAACACATATAAGTAAAGCAATGCACGCATGCACGCAATGTGTATATAAAGGAACTTGAACACATATAAGTAAAGCAATGCACGCATGCATGCAATGTGTATATAAAGGAACTTGAACACATATAAGTAAAGCAATGCACGCATGCACGCAATGTGTATATAAAAGGAACTTGAACACATGTAAGTAAAGCAATGCACGCATGCACGCAATGTGTATATAAAAGGAACTTGAACACATGTAAGTAAAGCAATGCACGCATGCACGCAATGTGTATATAAAGGAACTTGAACACATGTAAGTAAAGCAATGCACGCATGCACGCAATGTGTACATAAAAGGAACTTGAACACATGTAAGTAAAGCAATGCACGCATGCACGCAATGTGTACATAAAAGGAACTTGAAGACATGTAAGTAAAGCAATGTATGCATGCACGCAATGTGTATATAAAGGAACTTGAACACATGTAAGTAAAGCAATGCACACATGCACACAATGTGTATATAAATGACGACACGCATGCCAACGAAAAATGTGACACGCATGCCAATGGAAATGAGGCACACATGCCGATGAAGAAGATGGGGCACACCTGCCAATAGAAATGAGACACGCATGCCGATGAAGATGGGGCACACATGCCAATGGAAATGAGGCACCCGTGCCGATGAAAATGAGGCACACGTGCCAATGCAAATGAGGCACACATGCCAATGAGAATGAGGCACACGTGCCAATGAGAATGAGGCACACGTGCTGATGCGAATGAGGCACACGTGCCGATGAGAATGAGGCACACGTGCCGATGAGAATGAGGCACACGTGCCGATGCGAATGAGGCACACGTGCCGATGAGAATGAGGCACACGTGCCAATGCGAATGAGGCACACGTGCCAATGAAAATGAGGCACACGTGGCAATGAGAATGAGGAGGCACACGTGCCGATGCAAATGAGGCACACGTGCCAATGAAAATGAGAAGGCACACGTGCCGATGCAAATGAGGCACACGTGCCTATGGGAATGGGGCACACGTGCCGATGAAAATGAGGAGGCACACGTGCCAATGAGAATGAGGAGGCACACGTGCCGATGGGAATGAGGCACACGTGCCTATAGGAATGAGGCACACGTGCCGATGAAAATGAGGGGGCACACGTGCCGATGAAAATGAGGAGGCACACGTGCCGATGGGAATGAGGCACACGTGCCAATGAAAATGAGGAGGCACACGTGCCAATGCAAATGAGGCACACGTGCCTATGGGAATGGGGCACATGTGCCAATGAGAATGAGGAGGCATACATGCCAATGAGAATGAGGAAGCACACATGCCGATGCAAATGAGGCACACGTGCCTATGGGAATGGGGCACACGTGCCAATGAGAATGAGAAGGCACACGTGCCGATGCAAATGAGGCACACGTGCCAATGGGAATGAGGCACATGTGCCAATGAAAACGAGGCACACGTGCCGATGAAAACGAGGCACACGTGCCGATGAAAACGAGGCACACGTGCCAATGAAAATGGGGCACACGTGCCGATGAAAATGAGGCACACGTGCCCATGGGAATGATAAATGATGCAAGTGTGACACGCATGCCACACGGAATGGAAAATGGCGCAAATGTTGCGAATGAAACAAATGAGACACGCATGCGTCATAAGAATGCAAAATGATGTAAGTGTGACACACATGCCACACGGAATGTAAAATGATGCCAATGAGGTACGCGTGCCTCAAAGGATGCAAAATGATGCAAGTGAGGTACGCATGCCTCACGGAGATGTAGGATGATGCCAGTGAGGTACGCGTGCCTCAAAGGATGCAAAATGATGCAAGTGAGGTACGCATGCCTCACGGAGATGTAGAATGATGCCAGTGAGGTACGCGTGCCTCAAAGGATGCAAAATGATGCAAGTGAGGTACGCATGCCTCACGAAGATGTAGGATGATGCTAGTGAGGTACGCGTGCCTCAAAGGATGCAAAATGATGCAAGTGAGGTACGCATGCCTCACGGAGATGTAAAATGATGCAAGTGAGGTACGCATGCCTCACGGAGATGTAGAATGATGTGAGTGTGACACGCATGCCACATGGAGATGTAAAATGATGCAAGTGTGACACACATGCCACACGGAGATGTAAAATGATGCGAGTGTGACACGCATGCCACACGGAGATGTAAAATGATGCAAGTGTGACACGCATGCCACACGGAGATGTAAAACAATGCAAATGAACTCGAGTGCGCGACAACGCACTTTTTCTTTTTTGAAATGCATGCTAATGCAAAATAAGGAGATGCACGACAACACGAATGATGTGTTAGGCGACGTGTGTATTGAGGTGCATAACAATGCATGATAATGCTTGTAATAAAATGCATGACAATGCGTGAGGGATGTGCATGGCGGCGTGACGCAACGCACTAGACAATCATGATGAATGCATGTAACGCACGGGGGGCAACTTTTGAATCTTGTAAAAGGCAAAAGGATACAAAAGGATACAACATTGCATGAATTTGAGTGCCACGCACAGAAGACACGGTCCGAGGTCAAAACGGAAGCCGGTTGAGCGTCGGAGATGCACTTTTCTTGCACTTTCTCGAGCTATGAAGACCAAAAGGTGGCCACCGACCGGGCTAGGAGGCCACCGACTGTCCACCGGCTACAAAAGAATTCCATCGGCACAATATTCTGCCGGCCGGCACAAAATGTCGTCGACCGGCAAAAAGTTCCTGGATCGGGGCAGATTCGACTTTTCACCATGGGTGTTTTAAAATAGGGTTTCTAAACCCTATTTTCTCACTTCTCCTCCGCCAAAAACAAAATCTCTCTCTCTCTAGAGTCTCTTTCTCTCCTCTTTTCCTCGTTTCTTCGCGTTCTCGCGCCCTTTTCGTCGTCGGATTTGCGAAGTTTATCGCGTTTCGAACATTTTCAACCGAACAAATCTTTGTTTCGGTGCGCCTTTTGCTATTTCCACCTTTTGGGACTTGTTCCCTTCGATTCGCTCTTCATTTCGGTGCCTTTCACATCCCGACCTTTCCAGCCATTTTCCACCCTTCCCGGGAGTTGACTTTTCGGTTGACTCTTCGTATTCCGACCCGGTTTTCATTCCTTGACCATTTCCTCATCATTCTCGACATGGCGGACGACAGTCCACGCGGCGGGACTCCCTCGGATCACAAGATGGATCCCGGGGTCGAGCTCCTCCCGTTGAAAGAGCGCCCGTTCGACCCGGCGACCTACCGGCCGGCGATTCATATTCTACCACCCGACGGACTGCGCCAGGTCAAGCGTTTCGACATGGCGTTGGATCCCGAGCTCCTGCTACGTGAGCCTGCCTCCCACCTATCCTCCAGCGCTTCCGAGGTAACCTTCTTTCTCGCATTTTCGCAACGAGGATGCTTTAAATCACAATTGCCATAATCGACATACTTTTAATCGCTTAGTGCCGATACATCGATACATCAGATATTGTAATCGATTACAAACGCACTTGCAACTGATTATCTGTTTAAGACTCACACGCACACACACTGCACTAGCCTTGAACCACTCAAACCACGGCACACACCGTATTTCACTGCAAACACCATTGCCCGATACCTGTTTGAATCTGAAAACATGCACGCATGCCACATTTGTATTGAACCACTCAAACACGCTGACGCATCACACGTTGTAGTTCACTATAAGCACACCGGCGCCCGGTATTTATTTGAATCTGAAAATATGCACACATGCTACATTGGCACTGATCTACACAAACACGCTGACGCATCACACGTTGTAGTTCACTGTAAGCACACCGGCACCCGGTATCTGTTTGAATCTGAAAAACTTGCACGCATGCCAAATTTGCACTGAACCACTCAAACACGTTGACGCATCACACGTTGTAGTTCACTGTAAGCACACCGGCACCCGATATCTGTTTGAATCTGGAAGTATGCACGCATGCCACATTTGCACTGATTATGATTGTTTCTTCAAAACTGTACATTTTATATTGCTTCGCAACTATTTGTTTGACAACAGGGAGATTCCCATACCATCCGCAGGTATGGGAATACCGTCGCTCGTGAGTGGTACACCAAGCTACCCGACGCAATTCGCCATATCGTGAGACTGTGCTTTTGGCGATTCTCGCAGGGACTCTGTGCTTACTACATGCAGACCTCTCCTCGCCGCTCTGGTGGAGAGGTGGTGGGACACCACCGATTCATTTCACTTGTCTACAACTGGGGACATGACACCCCCTTATGATTTCTCGATGCTCACAGGCATCGGGGTAGGGGGTGATCTAATCCCCTTTGACATTGATATGGACGAGTGGACCGCGGCTCAGGTCTACTTGATCAGCGCGGCACCACCTCTTGCGCGTCCCGGCTTTGTCCGATACTCCTGGTTCGAGGTGCAGTTCAGGGTCCAGCCCCTCCTCGTCGATGCAGCCCCGATGACCCCAGAGGCGGTGGAGAGATATGCACGCGGCTTCCTTATGTTCCTGTTTGGGATTTACCATCTTCCCGGCCGGCGAACACAAGGTTTCTCGCTTCAACAAGACCGGTGGACATCGTGACATATTACATTTCGACTGGGGTGGCGCTGCTCTAGCCACCCTTTATGGATATATGAGCTCGGCTTCGTGGCAAATGACAGCTGTTTCGGGGTTACTTGGCGTGCTTGGGAGGTACATTTTTTTTCGCTTTTCATTTCGTTTATATTTTCAGATTGCACACCGCACACATCAGTAGTCTGCTTATATTTGTTGTATACCGTATACACAACACACACATACTCCGCTTTAATCGACTATACATCGCCACACTGCAGACACTCTGCACAATACACTGCACAACACATAGCTCTGCTATTTCTGCTTTATTCTATATTCTGTCTTATCTGATAAATGCACTGGTATTTATCTTGCAGTTGTGGGTTTATGCCTACTTCCCTAGGCTCGCTCCCATACCCGATGCAGAGACCCCTCTGGTCGTCCCTTTCTCGCGTTGCTTTGACGGGAGATGCACCCGGAGGCTGCGAGAGACATTTAGCTTCTTCCGCCGCTACTTCGACACCATCACCCCCGCCGAGGTATGTTTTACTTGCAGTTCATTTAAGCTTCGCCTTTCCACTGCATATTTCAATAATAGTAGATAACAAACTGTATTTCAATTTCAGATCACTTGGCGGCCGTGGGCTCCACTGCCAGCGATGATGCGGGATCGGTTTGCCGGTGCCGATGAGACCTCACGTTATCGGATTCTGCTAGAGGGCCTGGTTTGTTGGGCTTGGTACCTAGGCGAGCGTTTCTTGCGCCAGACCCTAGGCTTACCGGAGCAGATAGTCCCGGTGCACCCTCCTGAGCACATGCGGGATACTGAGCGGTTCACTGCCGAGCTGATGGTGGACTACACCATTGGCTGGGAGGCAGACGGTTTCAGAGGCGAGGGCGATTACTCGGAGTACGTCCGGAGCTTTATCATGCGACCTCTAAGCGGCGGCCGCCGAGTGGAGAGAGAGGGACCAGCGGCACCAGCGGCTGGAGTGGGAGTGAGGGCTGGAGGGGGAGCGTCGAGGAGGGCTCGAGTCCGTGGCAGGGGTGGAGTTCAGCGGGGACGGGGGTCGGGTTGGCCTGCTCTGCCCGCTTTATTGACTTTCCGAGGGCAGGGTGGGGCGACCTATCAGATCCCATTCGCCCCTCCGTCGGCTGATCACGAGTTTGTTGGTATCCCCGACTTGCCTCTGGTATGTATTACTGCATTTTGTACAGTCATTTCATTTCAGTTTATTTGATATTCCACAGAATACTGATGCATCTGATACTTTTGCAGGCATCTTCTGAGTATACCCGGCAGTCATTGGAGATGAATGCCTCCATGATGGGGATGCTACAGCGGACATTTGACCTCTTAGCCCTTTACAAAGATTCCCAGATGTTCTTTCCGACCACCTCAAACCATACACAAACCGCCGCTTTACACAACTCGATGCATAACTCAACATCTCGATAAAGCGCTCGACATCAGACTACACATTGCATTCTCAGATCGATCAATCGCTCACGGCATTCACAGATCAGACTATACAATCGATTCTCAGATGGATAAACTGCTCACAGTATTCTGATGTATTCGCCTTTCATGCTTTTTCAGCCTGCCATCCAGATTCCTTCGGTGGGTGGCGCTCCGGCTGGACCTCCCATTTCTACTCGGGATGGCAGAGTATATCTCCACACCAGAGGGGGGTGCACTCACGTCGGGAGCAGCTCGCGAGCTCCAGTTCCGGATGACGAGTCTGAGGCAGAGACAGAGGCAGAGGAGATCGGTGATGGCTCGGACTCGAGCTCAGACGGCGATGCCCCTGGTGGTGCCCCTGTTGATGACGTTCCTGGACCTTCGTCCAGGAAGAGGACCAGGATAGATTGACGGCCCCGGAGCTATTTTTGACATTTGATACAGATTTTCACTATTTTTTCTTCTTTTTTGCATTTTCCCCTTTTGGTTAGTAGTTAGGGTACTTTGTACTGCCGCAGGCAGATTTTGTTTCTTTCGAAACTATGTACTTGAAAAGATGATATGAAATGAAACAAACTTTTTGTCTGAAAAAGTGTTTACATTTGTGTATATTTCATACCTTGTAATCAGATTGCATCATATTACACCTCAAATGTAAATGATATTGATCTGTTGTCCGAAAATTGAGCATTTGCACTATGATAATCGGATAACCAACCAACTAACAAAGAAACAACTCATACAAATCATCGCTTAAATCGAATATTCACCCATATCATCGGGATTGATCGCATACTGACCATGTATAATACAAAGATTCATTTTGCACACAGCAAACCCTGAACAAATAACCCAATCTGACAAGACGGATCACAAAACTGAAACAGTTGCTGTCGAAACACACTTGGATGTCCCAAGTTTTCCCTTTCCTTCTCTTGCTTCGCACGAATGTAGAGAATGGCACAGCATTCTGAGCACAAGCGATTTTTTTTGAAATAAAGAAGGGTTTTCAATAAGGGTATCGAGCCTACCACAGAACACAGCGGAGGGACTCAAACAAAGAAATAAAAGGCACACGACCTAACACAACGAGACACACTCGGAAAAGACTCAAGGCCAAAATTGAGACCGACAAATCAAAAGACACGACACACGGACATGTTTACAAAAAGACCTCAAATCTCAAGGAGCCAATTCCTCCGGGTATTGTTCCCACCCTTTCTGATTTGTGATACTCACATCACTCGGCCCTCATGTTCGGTTTTTCTCTCAAAACCCTTTTCTCACTTTTCTCTCTGCTTATACCTCTCTATTCTTTATTCTCTCATTTTTTTATCCCTCTCCAGGGTGATTAATGGATGAATAGGAAGTCGCAGGTTCACACCCGGCACTATTAGCTCACGGCTATTTCTCCCAGTGGATAAAGTGCCTTTCTGGCAAGTATGTTGACGGGGGAAAGACAGAAGACCTGACTCAATTGTGCCCCTAGTTTGTCACTTTGACCATTTTTTTTTCTTCCTAAAACAAGTTTTGACCAAAATGAGAGTTGGATTAACATACTTGTTCGATTTTTGATTTGAAAATCATGCAAATCAGGCTATGAGCACTGAAAATTCTCCTTTTTGGGTCCAAACATGGTCCGATTTTGGAAAATGAAACAGTTTTCGAGAAAATAAGTCAACCTCAGTGAAAATTTTCAAAAACTATTTTTGCAAACAATCAATGCTCAACGAGCATGGAACTTACCCTCGAGATATGCAACCACGGATCGGAGGCAATGGAAAAGTGCCCCTGGCTTAAATGGGGGGATAAGGCAACGGAAAGTTGCCCCTGGTTTGGATGGCAACTCAGGGCAACTTATGGCAATGCATGACAACGGAAAGTTGCCCCTTGTTTGGATGATGCCGCGGCATTTTGTAAGCCAGTCTTTGTTGACGACGATCGGATCCTCGGACGCAGAGGAGGTGAAGACGGTTTGAATCAATATATGGACATAGTCACCTGGAAGGCATTGGTGGTTGGACTTCAAGAGGAAGCTGGTCACGTAATCCCAGGTTGCCGTAATCGAGACATTGGATTCGGAGGAGGCGCAAATGATCAAAACGATGACATGGACTGAGACGCTATGGAAGCGTTGGGGGTTGGACTTCAGGATGAAGTTGCCTACGTATCCCAAACATGGGAATCAAGCCTTACGTAGTTTCGGTAAAGGTACACTCGGGTATTTTAACCTTCACTGTTTAGGCTCTAACTTTTGCCGAGGTGCCCAATGCGGGTTTTCGACCTTGCGAGCTATGTTTTTCTTCTTCTTTTTCTTCATTCTTTTCTTTTGCATTTTCATTTCTTTTCTTTCTTTTCTTTTGCTATTTTTTGTTCTTTTTCTCTTTTTTGCTTCTTTTTTGTATTTTTTCTTTTTGTTTTTTTTCTTTGCTCTAACTTTTGCCTGGATCGCCCTTCCGGGTTTTCAGTCCAGCGAGCCTCTCAAAGGGTAAAAGTGTAGCAAGCCCATGCTAAATGGTTTTGAGATTGGAGCCTCTCTGTGTCTAGGAGAAAAACTGTTGTGTTGATTTGCAGAAAAGTCCATCACGGCTACTTCACGAGCCTTGCCTGGTGGGATCTGATCTCCTTGATCTGGCTTTAGTGCCTCTTGCTCGAGGGCTGCTTCAAAATGAGCCACACAGGCATTTCATGGCACTGTTGAACGTTTTGAACGGATTCCAGGTTTGGAACAGATAGGTTGAATCTTGAGGCTGAGAGTGATCCTGGGCTGCACAATCTCAAGAGCGATTCCACACAAGTCTTCGCAAGACTGTGCGAAACATTTTGTTTTTGAAAGTTTTTAAGAAAGCAACAAACCGCCCGCGTAAAAGATAGTGTGGAACCAGTCTGGATCGAACCAGGATCCTTCTCAGTACTCACGCCGACAAGCATGATTTCATTCATTAAAAGCTTAGGATGCCTCTCTTTCCCTCAAAATGATCAAAATTTTACAAAACCCGAGGAATTACTTCCTCTTCATTTTCATCACCGCAGTGTTCGAAAAGGGGTTTTATGAAAAGCTTAGGTCATTACAACGATGTTTAAGGCACAAGAAAGTAGGTGGTATGTACCGTCGTTCCATTCACATCCTCTGGCACAACCAACTGAAACAACAACGAGTACGGAAATGTGATAGCCGTGGCTGTTCCATTCAGATTCCCTGATTGTGACTGGCTCTTCAACTGAGACAGACTCAAAAGGAAAGACAAAAGGATAATTACAAAACGGCGTTCGAGGCGACAACCCCGGAATCACCTGGTATTCTATACAAGAGGGACTGACTCATTACAACAAGACAGACCCTGTAAGCAAAAAGACTGACTCAATACAGAGAGATAGACTCAAGACAAAACAAAAGACTGACTCGACACCCAAGTTAGAATTTACAAAATTAACATTAACAGATGCCCAAAAATGCGTGCCTAACGCCACATCCAAAAATGCACCAGGCACTGCCCACAGGCGGTTCACCTTCTGATTACATACTCAAGATTCGTGTCCTCAAAATCCAACAACTGGGTGGTGACGGACTTTGCTGAGTTGGGGGGGAGGATAACCTCGTTGTCAATCAAATCTTGCACCTCATGACGGAGGCAGAAACAATTGTCGGTAGCATGGCTCGTCTACCGGTGGTATGCAAGATCGGCAGGTTATGAGTAGCAGGAGATTCGTCGGAGAGGCCGAGGCTCCAAGGGTTTAAGGTGTCCCTCTCGGCAAGGATCTCAAGTGCCTTGGACAATGGCATGTAGAGAGCATGGAAGACCTCGCCCTCGGTGTACTTTGGAGCTCGAGCACTCTTGCTAGATGCACTAGCTTAACGGATCGGGTGCGGCCTTGGATTTCGATCCTTTCCGGACGCAAGGTTGGGAGCGAAGAACTGTTTTGGCATGACGGCCTATCCCGATTCTCTCGATTGATCGAATCGACTCAAAGTGGGGAAAGCATCCTCTGACTTTTGTCACAACCGCAGATATCTTGCTTGTTCATCCCCGGCTTTCATAGCCTCTCGCCCACAGCCAGTTGTTCGATAGGTCAGATTCCGCCTTCATCTTGCCTTTGTCTCTCGCCTTAGCTTCGATCTAGAATTTGGTTGATGCTTCATTGCCATAGCCGAGGTCATCTCCTGCTTGGTCGAAGTTCAATTACTATCCGCCCCAATAGCGGGGCTCGAGGTATAAAGTTCCAAGATATGGTGCGGCCGGTGGTGAAACAGATATTCCATAGGCGAGATCCGCCACGGATCTTTGAAGATCACCTATCATTACCATTAGTTCAATGTAGTAGGCTCGCGAGCCCGATATAGTTGAGGTCCAAACTGTGCGGCAAAGCACAGGTGGATGCGGCAGTCAATATTAGCCTCACCTTGGGGTGATTCCTTGACCCAATGCGCCGCTATGACCACAATCTCTTCAATTTCAATTCATGCTACGCCCCGCCAAGAAGGAGAATACACTAGTGCTTCGATCGACTTTCTAAATCTCGAATCAAACGAAAACAAGCAAGATTTCAAATTTCAAACAGATCAAGCACGGATGTAGCCGAACAACTGCACTCTACTACTGATCACTGTTCCCTAGAATCACTGTTCAGAACTGAACTGATACCCGCAGACATAACTGATTCTCAACAACACTGATACTAGTGCCCTCGGGCCTGATGCTCGAACTTGCAAACTGATATATGCGTTCTCTACAGAGATACACTCTAAAAAGCACATAGCAGGTAAGAGAGAGCCAATACTCCCCTATGTTGGGGTAGGGTTTCCCTGTCCTATTTTGTCAGGAGCTAGGGTTTCACTACGCACACAGCGGCTTCAAATAACCTATATCGGGTAAGCAACCTGTCCTAGTTTGGAATGGTCACTATGGATTTCGATATGCACTAGGTCGAATGGCCAAAAAGGGTGCCCCGGTAAAACCGGGGTTTGTGTTCCCATACTGGCAGAGCCAAGAACCGTCAACCTTTATGGTCATGTCTTGACAAGACAAGCCTCCAAAGAAACCGCCAGAATAGCAGATGGCTAACACGGTGTCCTAGGCGCACCAATGCACATGCAATGCAAAGAGACACATAAATGGAATCAAAACAGGATATCACGAGTTCGAGTCAAGCTCTCTAAACTCCCCAGCAGAGTCGCCAGAAACTGTAACAGGTCCCGTGAGGGAACTCATTACGTTACAGTTCAGACTCAATTTGTGTCATGGTTCTAAATCTGAACCAAAGAGTCCAAATCCGGCAAATCGTTTTGAGAAACAGATTTTTTGAAAAGAAGTGCCAAACATGGATCGCTTTGCGATCTGTAGTCGCCACCTAAATATTTTTAAAATAGGAAATTTAGGAAACCCCGACTCGTGTCAAGGCCACGTGGTCCATCATCACCAAAGTTGTCTTGGCCCGGAGGTTGGGTATGATCGGGAAGGTCATTATGAGCACTTTCGCCCGGTCCGAAGACCGGCCTCTACTAACCGTGATATCCGATTTTGAAAACATTACATGTTCTTATTCCGGTTATTAGCCTAGAATTACTATGTTATGCGCACAGCAAACAAGTATAGACTAGATTGCCTAATTTGGAAACAAGCATTGCATATCCGTTTGTTTTGAAAATGCTTTGGAATTTGCTACTCGCACGTAGGCTAAAACACGGATTTCAACGAGTTTTTCCAACTCAAACAATCCAACCTTCACCCACAAGCATTCAGGCAGTTTATCTCATGTAAGCATTTAGCCGCATGGTAAGCATACTGTCATGTTAACATTCACACGCATGCGATGTGCTAAAGCATAAATACTTACATCGTACTCCGTGCCAAAACAATAAACTAGTTAGCAAACATGCATGTCCCTAGTTCATGTTAAATGGCTAATGCATCGCATACAGAATGTGATTAGGATAGGCTCGGCTAACCCTAAAATGGCATGTGAAATACAATCATTCGGTGCACGTATTCAAGTTAGATTTGAAGATACAATGCGGTTTGTATGATGTACCGAGCCCGGTGTATGTAAGACAAATGTATGGATGCACGCATGCATTGCATAAGGTATGCTAAAATAAACGTGCCCTAATCTACCATCGTAAGCAGGTAAATAAAAGGGAAGAAAGACGTGGGGGTTGGAAGACATGCACACCACTCACACACGCTTATTACAGATTTGCCCTCGCTCGGAGGGACCAAAAGAATATACAAATTAATTAACTACGCAAGCTAATTAAAAATTACAGACCAATTAAATTAACAAATCAATTAATCTAATTAAAACAGTAAAGCCCTCGGGAAGCGGGTCAGATGCAGCGCATGTTTGGGATTTGCTCGGAATCGCACTGCCATGCGTAGTCTGCTTTTCCTCGCTTTGCTCCTCTAAAACCGCCAAAGTCTCGGGAATGCCTCTCGAGCATCGGGGATCCCACCGCTAAGTAGAATGATCACCGCACTAGGATGTGGCCATCGGCACAAAATGAATCCATCGGTGATGACTTTTCTGGCCGGCACAAATATTGCCACGGCAAAGAATGCTGCAGAACACCGAACTCACAAAGAAAGAGGGCAGAACTTGCATGGCAATACAATTCAAACAATGTATGCACCAACCATGCCCCCTATTATGTTTGCGACTCAAAGGGGCATGTGCCTCGATTCTCGGGCCACCAATCATGCATTTCCATGCATGATGGCCTAAAGAATCAAGTGTGCACTTCAATTTCAAATGAAATGCAAACCAAACAAATAAAGGGGCCCAATTCCCATCACCAAATCAAGGGACAAGGCATGCATGTCTATGTGTGCAATCCTAAGCATGTCAACTAGTATGCAACATGGGATGCAAACAAGAATGCTAGTATGCAAACACACATACAAGGCAAGCATGCAAACCAAGCAAAGGGGTGGACTTAAACATGACTTAGTCAACTCCAAATAGGCCCAAAATCAGTAGCCAAAACCAAGGAAGTGAAGGCCAAAATGCACACACACATGCAAGCACTCATGGTCCAATACTTAAAGCATAATGGGGAAACTTTTAAACACATTTAAAAGGGCATAAATATGAACAATTAGCATGCGAGTTAAGCTCTGAAATCATGTTAGAAGAGGTGCCAAACCAATTCACACAAGACAAACAAAAGCATGCAAATGGCCGAAGTACTTGAGGCGAGCCAAAAGGCTTAAGCCAAGGTCCAACCCACCAATCCTCGCAAGGCCAAGGGGACTCAAAAAAAGGTCAAAGGCAGACCTAAACAACACCTAAGGAACACCTAGATGGCATCTAAATGGCTCAAGTCCAAAGGCATGCACAATGACCAAAACATGGAGCATTCAACACAAGCTTTCAAAGCATTAAAGACGTGTCTAAGGCAAGCATACAAGCATGTTAAAGGGACTGAAATAACATGAAAAATGACTCCAATCCACTAAGTTAAAGCAAACAAAGCATGCTATGCACTTAGATACTTAAGGCCAACAAGCCCAAAAATGCAAAGAGGCTATATAAAGCACACTAGGGTCGACTCAAACAACCTAAGAAAGACCTAAAGCATGGCAAAATAAGCAGAAAAGCTTCACAAATCTAAGCCTAAAACATGCTAAAACAAAGGCCCACAACCTAAGGCATATTAAGGCAATCACAAGGCATTACAAGGTAGGTATGCAAGGCATGCATGGTACACCAAAACCAACTTAAAACCACATTATATTATGGCAATATAAGCATGAAAAACAGTCATGGCATGCTCAACACACACTCCTACATAAGCTCCCTTAAGAGACCAAAAATGGTCCCTTTCAAGGACAACAAGGAGAGGGGGTGGCCCTCTCCTTTTGGAGACTTCAAGGCACCATCCCCACCACTGAAATCCCTCAAGATTTTAGTGGTGAGGAGGCCCAAACACCAAAGTCTCGAAACTTGCACAAAATGGCACAAAAATGGGGCCTTTCAAGGCCTAAGGGTGGTCAAACACACCCAAACCACAAAACACTCTTAACAAACAATCAAGAGGGCCTAAAAATAGAACTTTTTTATGTTATACACTAAACACAAAAACAGCTCTAAGATAGGTAGAAATAGGATGCAAAAATGGAGAATAAAAGGCAAGTTTCTTACCCTTGAAGACCACCTTCACAAATGATGCTCCAACAGTCCTTCTTGGCTTGAATCCACCTCCAAAACACTCAAACAAGCCTCCAAGGGTCTCAAGTCCAAGAGATGGTGTATTAGTGTGTGTGTGTGTGAGCAAAAATGGCAAAAAACACACACTTATAGAGATATAAAATATATCTAACCCTAACCCTAGAACTCAAGCTTTTCCAAGGCTGTCTAAAATGTCTAACAAGTGTCCCACACTAATGCCAAGAGAAGACTCTCTCCTATATAGGCAATTCCCTCTTGTAAAGCTTACAAAACAAGCCATCCAAGAGGGAAATCCCTCCATACACGTGTATAGAGGGGAATGGGGTGGGTGCCAGCTATCACAGTTGGCAAGAAATATCTACAAAAAGTAGATGAATAGTGGTCGGCCACTCAAAATTGTCATTTTGACAAAATGGAGTGCCGACCGGCAACAAAGAGTGCCGACCGGCAAAATATACTGTCGGTAGCAACAAAAACCAGCCGGTGGCCTCTAGTCACTGCCGGTGGTGTGTGGGGATGCCTCATAAGGCATTCCCTGCCCCTCCAAGGCAAAACACAAGTGTTTGGTGCAAAACCAGACACAAAACAGTCGAGTTCGGGGATCCTGAGGCAAGGCGCGTAGCCGAGAACTCCGGGAACTCCAAACGAACACAAACATGGATAATCACCGAGTGTTCAAACGGTGACGTCCAAGTCTTGAGGACGGTCAAAAATGGGGTGTCTACAGCGGTGGGAGAGGATTGGTTGTGACATTGGGTTTTTCTGGAGGTACAATCACCTGATTATCGATGAGATCCTTGATCTCGTGACGCAATCTATAGCATTGGTCAGTTTCATGACCATGCTATTGGTGAAACACGCAGTACTTCGCCGGGTTATGGGAGGGGGGAAGTTTTTCTGGCAATGGTTGCGGCTCCAGGGGCTTCAAGTGCCCTTTTCTGATTAAAACCCCCAAAGCTTTCGACAGGGGCATATATAGTGGAGTGAAGGCTCTTTGGCCCTTGGGTGCGTATCTGGCTACTTGAGAGCTACTACCGGACGCGCTGGAGAATTGTGTAGCCGCAAGGGTTCTTGGGGGAGTGGTGGTGACCATGCTTACTTCTGAAGCTCTGGCAGTTGCGGTATTGCTTGTGCCTGTATTGGTGTTGCGATTGAAGGTTCTCCTAGGTTGCTCTTTGTCTTGGTCAATCAGACCCTGTTTCATAGCATCCTCAATTTGCACCCCCACCTCATGTAAATCTGAAAAGGTGGGGAAGGGGAGAACAATCATATTTTGTATAAGCTTGAGCTGGAGATTGCGCACAATCATCCGATTTTGATCTTTGTAAGTGGGCCTAGTGGTCATCATTGAGGCCTTGGCCCTCCACCGGGTTACGAAGTCAGAAAAACTCTCTTTAGTCTCCTGCCTAGTCGTCTTGAGATCACGAGTTGTGATCTCGATCTGTGTATTATAGGAATACTGAGCGACAAAAGCCTCGGCCATCTCATCCCAATTCCTCTTAACATCGTCTTCCAGTTTTGCGTACCAGATGGCCGCCACACCCGACAGGGTCCGGCCAAACAAAGAAAGCTTCTGTAGTTTGGTGAGGCCCATCGGTCTTAATATGTCTAAAAACAGCCGTAAATGGACCATGGGATCCCCGGGCCCGTCAAAGCGGTCAATATATGGCATCTTAAATCTATCCGGCAGCGTCACGGCCGCGTCGGTGTACCCATCTTCGATATCTGGAATGGTCTTGACATCCTGAGATTTCTTGAATAGATTTTCAAGCTTGCTTACTTTTAATGTCGTGGGGTCCACCTCGAATTCGAAAGGAGAATCCGGTTGATTAATAGGAGTGGGTGCCTTAGATAGTTGAGGTAGAATCGGGGGCGGAGCTGGCCCCGTTGGGATGTCTGTATCCTCCTGGGCATTCTGGACATTTGCTGTCTCCCCGGGTGTTGGAACTCCTGGTGGGGGAGGAGCCTGGTGTGAAGTAGATGCTCCGGTTTGTTGTTGCAGCCTGGCAATTAACTCTGCCTGCTGAGCCATGACCTCGGCTTGTTGTTTGGCAAATTCATCTCGACGAACAGCATCCTGCTGCATGATTCTCATACTTTCTTGGAGTTGATGCATCATTTCCTCCATTCCTGCTATACTGCCCTGATCTAACTGAACTACAGGTATATGTTCCCTCTCTGTGGGAGAAACAGAACCCTGATCCCTACTATACTCAGGTGGGGTAGACAAAGCCCTCTCGAATCGATCACGAACTGGTATCCTCGCCCGATCGCCTCCGTCTAGTAACCGGGGGTAGAGAATGGTTGTCCGTCTACCAGATCCTCAGATCGATGGAGTCTGCGACCTCTAGTCCAGAGTGCTTGGGGAATATCTGCTGGGTTGGAAGCAATTGTGCTAAACTACTTAGCAAAAAGATAAATAAAGCATAATAAGGAAATAAACAACTAGACAAACAGACAGCATAACAGTGTAAATAAACACACAACACACAGTTGGGCATCACAACACACAGTTGATAAGCTGAATAGACTGTTCTCAAACACTGATCATTGTTCCCAAATCACTGCCCCCAAAACTGAATCTGATACCCGCAGATAACTGATTCCCAAAATACTGAACTGGTGCCCGCAGGCCTGATACCCAAACTTGTAAACTGATACATGCATTCCTGTAGAGACGCACTCTAAAAGCACATAGCAAACAAGTGAGAGCCAAAACACCCCTATGTTGGGGTAAGGTTTCCCTGTCCTATTTTGTCAGGAGCTAGGGTTTCACTACGCACGCAGTGGTTTCAAACAACCTAGCTTGGAATGGTCACTATGGATTCTGAATATTCACTAGGTCGAATGGTCAAAAGGGTGCCCCGGTAAAAATCGGGGTTTGTGTTCCCGTCATGGCAGAGCCCGTAACCGGTCAGCCTTATGGCGCGCTTCTCAAAGCGAGCCTCTAGCAAACTGTTCAGGAATAGCAGACAGCAAACACGGTGTCCTAGGCGCACCAATGCACAAGCAATGCAAAGAAACACATAAGTGCAGTCAAAACAAGACATCATAAGCTCGAGTCAAGTTCTCTAAATCCCCAGCAGAGTCGCCAGAAACTGTAGACGTCCCCGTGGGCTTACTACTACAGTTCAGATTCAAATGTCACGGTTCTTAATCTGATCTCACAATGTGCGATGTGAGATTGATAAATCACCAAAGAGTCCAAATCCGGCAAATCGTTTTGAAAAACTAATTTCTAGAAAGAAGTGCCAAACATGGACTGCTTTGCCAGATAAAGAGTCGCCACCTAAATATTTTATTTTGGGGGAATTTAGGAAACCCTGACTCGTGCCTAAGGCCACGTGTCCGTCATCACCAAAGTTGCCTCGGCACGGGAACTTGGGTACGATTGGGAAAGGTCATGCAATGAGCAACCCCGCTCGCCCGATCAAAGATCGGCCACTACTAAACATGATATCGAGTTTTTGAAAACACATGCGTTCTTATTCTAGTTAATTATCCTAGAATTACTATGTGATGCGCACAGCAAAACAAGTATAGACTCGACTGCCTAATTTGGAACAAAGCATTGCATATCCATTTGTTTGGAAAATGGTTTAAAGTTTGCTACTCGCAAGTAGGCTAAAACACGGATTTCAAAGAATTGTCCCAACTCAAGTAATCCAACCTTCACCCACAAGCCTTCAGGCAGTTAATCACGTAAGCAAATAGTCTCATGGCAAGCATGCTATCATGGTAGTCACTCACACACATGCAAGGATGCTAAAGCATAAACACTTACCGAGTACTCCGAGCTAAACAAAGAAGCTAATTAGAAAACATGCATGAATCCTACCTATGCTGAGGTGCCTAATGCAACACATGTGAGAATGCAACTAAGATAGGCTCGGCTATTTCTAAGATGGCATATGAGATGCTACAGATAACATGTATTCAACTTGGAATCGAAATACGATGCAGTTAGTATGATGCGCCGAGCCCGGTGCATGCAATACAGATGAATGAATGCAAACATGCGAACATATAAATGCTAATTTGAAACATGCCCTAAAACTAACCATCATAAGCTGGTAAGTAAAAGGGAGAAAGACGTGGGGTTGGAAGACATGCATCACACACACGCACACTTATTACAACAGTTGGCCCTCTCGAAGGAGGGTTCGAATAAATAATACAAATTGACTAATTAATCAACTACCCTAGCCAATTAAATATTACAGAACCTTTAATTAATTAACAAAAAGAAAAATCTAAGTATGAAATTAAAGAGGTCGCCGTAGCTCCGCCTCGAAATGATTGGATGATGCATGCTCAATTCGCCTCGCTTGGAAACCCGTTGCCATGCCACATGTTGCCTCTGTTTGCACTGTTCTGCACCTCCGAGAATTGTGAAAATCCCGAGGTTGCTTCTGAACTACTCCCTGAGCACTTTGGGATGCCACCGGCCAAGAGAAAACACCACCGGCCATGGAAATATGGTCATTGACCAAAAATGGGATCACCGGCTTGATTTTGGTAGTCGGCCGGCACTGAAAGTGGCCGACCAGCCATTTATTCCTACAGAACACTGGTTTTGGTGCAGCAGAGGATAGACAGTGCATGGCAAGGCATTTACAAGACAATGTATGCACGACCACCCTCCCTATCATACTAAGAACTCTAGGGAGTATGGCTCTCGACCCTCGGGCCACCAACCATGCATTTCGATGCATGATGGCCAAAGATGTCAAGTGTACAAATCAATATGAATGAATGCAACAAAACAAATGAATGCTACACACTATATCATGTTGAATCAAGAGTGTCGGCGATCGAAGATTGAGGTACGTTTCGTCACTTCAAGTACGAACGTCCCTCATTCCTCATGTTTGGTTTGACACCCCAAACCAAACATAATGCAATGTATGTATGCCATATACAATGCAAAGCATGTAGCCAACGCAATGCAACATGAGAATGTAAGGCAATATAACATGAGCATGTCAAATTCAATGTGATGCAACCTAACATGCAAACATCGGCAATGCAACAAGTATGCAATACTACAATGCAACCTAGATATGGGAATACACAAAGTCATAAGCATGCAACAATGATATCAACCACAAGGATGCGACAGCATGCAACACGGTAAGCCTACAACAATATATAAATGCATGATCCATGGACTTACACTAAGGATGGATAGGCCTCAGCCATGTCCAAAACAGTGGCCAAAGTGCCAAGAAATGATGGACAAAACACACCCAAACGTGCACATGTAAAGATCCAACACTTAGGCATAAAAAAAAGTTGACTCTTAAACACATTAAGAAGAGACAAATATGGACAAATGACAAGCATGATAAGCTCTGAAAATGTGCAAGGGATGATGCCAAATCAATCAACCATGCAAGTAGGGCATGCAATAAAGCCCCAAACTTGAGACTAACAAAGGGGTTCAAACCATGGCCATACCAACCAAGCCCCAAAGAGCTAAGATGACTCAAAACAGTTTTAGGGCAGACCAAAATAAGGCTAAAACATGCATGGAACAAGGCCAAAAACATGCTAAGAAAAAGGCGCAAGACAAAGGGGATTCAAGGCCACAAAGAAAACACTCCACTACAACTACCTCAACCACACATGGCATGGATTATTCAAAAAAAAAAAAAAACAGAGCTATAATATGCCAAAACCCACTGATATGGCAGCCCAAGGACTTAAACAAAGAGGCATGCACAATGACGTATTTTAAGGCACAAAAGAACAACTCTTCAAAACATTGACAGGATGGTAAATACAGGCATACAAACATCGAGCATGGACTGAAATAGCATGATAAATGATTCCAAATCGCTGAAATAACCCGAATAAAGCATACTCATGACTCACACACTCACAACTAACAAGCTAGGATACATGGTGGCTATACAAAACATGGCAAACATGACTGAATCAACACCAAACAGAGCTTAAACATGTCACAACATGGCTAAAAGCTTCATGAAGTCAAGCTAAAACATGCAAGCACGGTGGTTTAAATGCATGGTACATGTTATGACAATAGAGGGGATTACAAAGCAAGTGCATGATGCATACAATAGGCCATCAAACCAACATGAAACAGAGGTCTAACATGATAAACTAACACCAAATACCCTCTGAAATGGATCCAAATAAAGCTATGCAAACATGCTACCTTTATGAGCCCTAAATGCAAGTGAGTAGGACACAAAGGGGAGAGGGGTGTCCCTCCCCTATACAAGACCTCAAAACCACTTCTCTACCACTAAAAATCCTTTGGATTTCAGTGGTGAGAAGGCCAAAAAAAAATGGTTAGAAAGCCCAAAGAGGAAGGCACCAAAAGAGGCCAAACAAGACCTAAGAGGGGGTGGACGACCCCCAACACAAAAGTGACCTTAATGAAACATCTCAAGCATAAAAATACAGAACTTTTATCAGTTATACACCAAGCTTAAAACATCATGCAAGATAGGTTAAAAGCTTAAGGCAAAATGGGGAATAAAAGAGGTAGTTCTCACCCTCGAAGAACACTTCAATTGCACCAACTCCAGCACCTCCTTTTGATCAAAACCAACTCAAAAACTCTGAAAACAACCCCTCAACACCTCAGTAACCAAAATATAGTGTAACACTAGGTGCCTTAGTGCAAAAATAGAAACAAAACACACTTTTGAACACTATTACATACACAACTAGAGAGAGGGGGAGATATAGAGAGAGAGTGATATATATCTTGTATATCAGATCAAACAACCCCTGGAAAGGGTGGGGAGGCCCTCCTTTTATAGAAAAACAACTTTGCAAAGCTTCCAAAGGAAGCTAAACAAGGAAGAAATCCCTCCATACACATGTATGGAGGGCAGAGTTTGTGCTCACCAGCTGGCACAGCTGGCATCCACAATGCTTGAAAAAGACAAAGAAAAGGCCTCAGCCAGAAAAGGGGTCGATCGACCCAAACAAAGGCCGGCTGACCACAAAAGTTTGCCGGTTAGCCAAACATTTGGCCGATTGTAGACACCCCATTTTTGACCGTCCTCAAGACTTGGACGTCACCGTTTGAACACTCGGTGATTATCCATGTTTGTGTTCGTTTGGAGTTCCCGGAGTTCTCGGCTACGCGCCTTGTCTCAGGATCTCCGAACCCAACCGTTTTGTGTCTGGTTTTGCACCAAACACTTGTGTTTTACCTTGGAGGGGCAGGGAATGCCTTGTGAGGCATTCCCACACACCACCGGCAATGGCTAGAGGCCACTGGCTAGTTTTTGTTGCCACCAGCAATGTATGTTGCCGGTCGGCACTCTTTGTTGCCGGTCGGCAGTCAATTTTGTCAAAATGACATTTTTGGCCTACGACTCTTGCTCACCGCTTTTGGAGATATTTTGAAACAGCTGGCTAGCATTTGCTTCCCCTCCATACACGTGTATGGAGGGATGCCCCTCTTGTTAGCTTACATTGTAAGTTTACAAGATTGGCTCCTCTATAAGAGGAGCCCTCCTCTCCCTTGCTCAAGGGTTAGAAAAATTAGAGCTTTTTGCTTAGAAAATACAGAGGAAGCTCTAGTTTTAGGGTTAGGGTTCAATAGACATCCTATCTCTATATTACTCTTGTGTGTGTTTTAGTCCATACTATTGCACACAAACACCTAGTGCTTCACCTTCCTTTGGTTACTGAGGTTCTAAGGGCTTGTTCTTGTTGTTTTTGATTGGATTGAAGCTTAAGGAGGCAACAAGACCACCATTGTTGAAGAAAGGCTTCAAGGGTAAGAAACTAGTCCTTTTTATCCCATTTTTGCATCATATTTCTACCTATCTTAGAGCTGTTTTTGTGTTTAGTGTATAACATAAAAAAAAGTTCTGTTTTTAGGCCCTCTTGATTGTTTTTTAAGAGTGTTTTGTGGTTTGGGTGTGTTTGACCACCCTTATGCCTTGAAAGGCCCCTTTTTGTCCTATTTTGTGCAAGTTTCGAGACTTTGGTATTTGGGCCTCTTCACCACTAAAATCTTGAGGGATTTTAGTGGTGGGTATGGTGCCTTGAAGTCTCCAAAAGGGGAGGGCCACCCCCTCTCCTTGTTGTCCTTGAATGGGACCATTTTTGGTCTCTTAAGGGAGCTTATGTTTGAGTATGTGTTGAGCATGCCATGACTGTTTTTCATGCTTATATTGCCATAATATAACATGGTTTTAAGTTGGTTTTGGTGTACCATGCATGCCTTGCATACCTACCTTGTAATGCCTTGTGATTGCCTTAATATGCCTTAGGTTGTGTGCCTTTGTTTTAGCATGTTTTAGGCTTAGATTTGTGAAGCTTTTGTGCTTATTTTGCCATGCTTTAGGTCTTTCTTAGGTTGTTTGAGTCTACCCTAGCATGCATTATATAGCCTCTTTGCATTTTTGGGCTTGTTGGCCTTAAGTATGTAAGTGTATAGCATGCTTTGTTCGCTTTGATTTAGTGGATTGGAGTCATTTTTCATGTTATTTCAGTCCCTTTAACATGTTTGTATGCTTGCCTTGCATGCCTCTTTAACGCCTTATGAGCTTGTGTTGTATGCTCCTTGAAAGTGCATTTGTGCATGCCTTTGGACTTGAGCCATTTAGATGCCATCTAGGAGTTCCTTGGGTGTTGTTTAGGTCTGTCTTGGACCTGTTTTGAGTCCCCTTAGCCTTGTGAGGCTTGGTGGGTTTGACCTTGGTTTAAGCCTCTTGGCTTACCTCAAGTACTTGGGTCATTTGCATGCTTTACTTGCTTGAATTAGTTGGTTTGGCACCTCTATTTTGTGCAATTTCAGAGCTTGTGTTGCATGCTAATTGTCTATTGTTTGGTCTCTTTAAGTGTGCTTAAGAGTTGCCTTGTCTATGCTTAAGGTGTTGGACCATGATTGCATGCATGTGTGTGTGCATTTTGGCCTTCATTTCCTTGGTTTTGGCCACTGATTTTGGGCCTAATTAGAGTTGCCTAAGTCATGTTTAAGTCCATCTTTTCATTAGTTTGCATTGCCTCATGACTTGCATGTTTACTTGCCTTGCCATGTTGCATACCTAGCTTCGCATGCTTAGGGTTGCCTTGCATGAGCATGCATGCTTAGCCTCTTGAAGTGAGTGTGATAGAGGTTAAGTCCCCTTTATTGGGTCATTTGGTTTGCATTTCATTTGACATGAAAGTTGCACACTCGGTTCTTTGGGCCATCATGCATGGAAATGCGTGATTGGTGGTCCGAGAATCGAGACACATGCTCCTTTGAGTCACAAACATGATAGGGGGCATGATTGGTGCATACATTGTTTGAATTGTATTGCCATGCAAGTTTTTCCCTCTGCTGTTGTGAGTTGCAGGTTCTGCAGGTTTGCCGACCGGCAACATTTTGTGGCGGCCGGCAGAAAGTCATCAGCCGATGGGTTCATTTTGTGCCGATGGCCACATACTAGCGCCGGTGGTCATTCTACTTAGCCGGTGGGATCCCCCAGTATCCTAAGAGGCATTCCTGAGACTTTGGCAGTTTTCAGAGGAGCAAAGCAGGGAAAACAGAGGCAGACTATGCATAGCAGTGCGATTCCGAGCAAATCCCGAGCATACGCTGCATTTGATCCGCTTCCCGAGGGCTTTGCTGTTTTAATTAGATTAATTAATTTGTTAATTTAATTGATCTGTAATATTTAATTAGCTTGCGTAGTTAATTAATTTGTATATTCTTTTGGTCCCTCCGAGCGAGGGCAAATCTGTAATAAGCGTGTGTGAGTGGTGTGCATGTCTTCCAACCCCCACTTCTTTCTTCCCTTTTATTTACCCGCTTACGATGGTAGATTAGGGCACGTTTATTTTAGCATACCTTATGCAATGCATGCGTGCATCCATACATTTGTCTTACATGCACCGGGCTCGGTACATCATACAAACCGCATTGTATCTTCAAATCTAACTTGAATACGTGCACCGAATGATTGCATTTCACATGCCATTTTAGGGTTAGCCGAGCCTATCCTAATCACATTCTGTATGCGATGCATTAGTCACTCTAACATGAACTAGGGCATGCATGTTTGCTAACTAGTTTATTGTTTTGGCACGGAGTACAATGTAAGTATTTATGCTTTAGCATATCGCATGCGTGTGAATGTTAACATAACAGCATAATTACCATGTGGCTAAATGCTTATATGAGATAAACTGTTTGAATGCCTGTGGGTGGAGGTTGGATTGGTTGAGTTGGAAAAACTCGTTGAAATCCGTGTTTTAGCCTACTTGCGAGTAGTAAATTCCGAAGCGCTTTCAAAACAAACGGATATGCAATGCTTATTTCCAAATTAGGCAATCTAGTCTATACTTGTTTGCTGTGTGCATAACATAGTAATTCTAGGCTAATAATTGGAACAAGAACACATAACGTTTTCAAAATCGGATATCATGGTTAGTAGAGGCCGGTCTTCGGACCGGGCGAAATGGGGTGCTCATAGCTGACCTTCCCCGATCGTACCCAAGCTCCTGAGCCAAGACAACTTTGGTGATGACGGACACGCGGCCTTTGGCACCGAGTCAGGGTTTCCTAAATTTCCCATTTTAAAAATATTTAGGTGGCGACTCTGTATCTGGAAAAGTAGTCTATGTTTGGCACTTCTTTTCAAAATCTATTTTTTCTCAAAACGATTTGCCAGAGTTGGACTCTTCAGGTTCAGATTACGAACCGCAACAAGCAAAAAAGGGGAGTCCGAACTGTAGCATCGAGGCCCCTCGCGGGCGCTGTTACAGTTTCTGGCGACTCCGCTGGGGACTTTTAGAGAGCTTGACTCGAACTCGTGATATCCTATTTTAACTACATTTATGTGTCTCTTTGCATTGCATGTGCATTGGTGCGCCTAGGACACCGTGTTGGCCATCTGCTATTCCTGAGCGGTTTGCTGGAGGCTTGTCTTGTCAAGACATGACCATAAGGCTGACCGGTTGCGGGCTCTACCAGTATGGGAACACAAACCCCGGTTTTACTGGGGCACCCTTTTTGACCATTTGACCTAGTGCATATTCAGATCCATAGGGACCATTCCAAACTAGGACAGGTTGCTTACCCGATATAGGTTGTTTGAAGCCATTGTGTGCGTAGTGAAACCCTAGCTCTTGACAAAATAGGACAAGGAAAGCCTACCCCAACATAGGGGTGTATTGGCTCTCATTTATCTGCTATGTGCTTTTAGAGTGTATCTCTGCAGGGAACACATATATCAGTTTGCAAAGTTTGAGCATCAGGCCCGAGGGCACTATTATCAGTGTTGTTGAGAATCAGTTATGTCTACGGGTATCAATTCAATTTTGAACAGTGATTCTGGGGAACAGTGATCAGTAGTAGAGTACAGTTGTTCGACTACACCCGTGCTTGATCTGTTTGGCGCTGAAATACTGCTTGTTTTCCGTTTCAGTTCAGAGATTCAAAGAGTCGATCCAGAACAGCTAGTGTCTTCTCCTTGCTGAGGCAAGACGTAGCATGACACAGAATTCAGAAGAGATCGTGGTCATGACGGCCGCGTTGGGTCAAGGAATCACCCCGCAAGGTGAGGCTAATATTGATCTGCCGCATCCACCCAGGTCGCCTGCCGCACACCTAGTTTGGACCCCTCAACTATATCAGGCTCGCGAGCCTACTATATTTGAACTAATGGGAATGATAGGTGATCTTCAAAGATCCGTGGCGGATCTTGCCTATGGGATGTCTACTTCGCCACCAGCCGCACCATATGCCGGAAGCTTTATACCCCAAGAGCCCCCTCTATTGGGACGGATAGTAATTGAACTCAGCCAACCGAAGATGGCCTCCAGCTATGGCAACGACGCATCAAACCAAATTCTAGATCAGGCTGAGGCCAGAGACAAAGGTAAGATGAAGGCAGATGCCAACCCTATCAAACAACTGCTATGGGCAGTAGAGGCTTTGAAAGCCGGGGGGATGAACAAGCAACAGATATCTGAGCCAGTGTCGAAAGTCAGGAGGATGCTTTCCCCACTCACCGAGGGCAATTCCAAATAATCGAGAACCGGATAGGCCCAGTCATGCCAAAACAGCTTCTCACTCCCAACCTTGCATCCGAAAGGATCGAATCCAAGGCCGCACTCACGATCCGCTTAGTGCATCTAGCAAGAGTGCTCAGGCTCCAAAGTACCTGCCCCGGGGGCGCAGGGTCTTCCATGCCCTCTACATTCCATTGTCCAAGGCACTTCAGATCCTTGCCGAGAGGGGACACCTTAAATCCCTGGAGCCTCGGCCTCTCCCAAAGAATCTCTCGCTACTCATGACCTGCCAAGATCAGGCGTACCACCCAGACAGCCATGCTACCGACAATTGTTTCGCCTCCGTCATGAGGTGCAATATTTGATTGACAACGAGGTTATCCTCCTTCTTCACCTCAAAGAAAGTCCGTCACCACCCGCTTGTTGGATTTTGAGGACACAGAATCGCAAGTATGTAATCGAAGGTGAATCGTCATGGGCGGTGTCCGGCGCATTTTTGGATGTGGCGTTTGGGCACGATTTTTGGGCATCTTAATGTTAATTTTGTAAATTCGACTTGGGTGTCGAGTCATTTTTTGTTTTGTCTTGAGTCCGTCTCTCAGATTGAGTCATTTTTTGCTTACAGGGTCTATCTTGTTGTAATGAGTCAGTCCCTCTTGTATAGAATACCAGGTGATTCCAAGGTTGTTGCCTCGAACGCCGTTTTGTAATTATCCTTTTGTTTTTCCTTTTGAGTCTGTCTCGGTTGAGGAGCCAGTCACAATCAGGGCATCTGAATGAAACAGCCGCGGCTATCACATTTCCGTACTTGTTGCTATTTGAGTCAGCCATGCCAGAGGATGTGAATGGAACGATAGTATATACCACCTACTCTCTTGTGCCTTAAACATCGTTGTAATGACCTAAGCTTTTCATAAAACCCCTTTTCGAACACTGCGGTGATGAAAACGAAGAGGAAGTAATTCCTCGGGTTTTGTAAAATTTTGATCATTTTGAGAAAAAGAGAGGCATGCTAAACTTTTAATGAATGAAATCATGCTTGTCGGCCTGAGTATTGAGAAAGATCCTGGTTTGATCCAGACTGGTTCCACACTATCTTCAGCACGAATGATTTGTCACTTTCCTAAAAACTTTCAAAAACAAATTGTCTTGCGCGGTCTTGTGAAGACTTGTGTGGAATCGCTCTTGAGATTGTGCAGCCTAGGATCGCTCTCAGCCTCAAGATTCAATTTATCTGTTGTAAACTGGAATCCGTTCAAAACATTCAGTGCCATAAAACGCCTGTGTGGCCCATTTTGAGGCGGCCCTCGAGTAAGAGGCACCAAAGCCAGATCAAGGAGATCAGATCCCACCAGGCAAGGCTCATGAAGTAGCCGTGGTGGACTTTTCTGCAAATCAACACAACGGTCATTCTCCTGGACACAGAAAGGTTTCAATCTCAAAACCATTTGGCATGGGCTTGCTACACTTTTACCCTTTGAGAGGCTCGCTCGGCCGAAAACCCGAAAGGGCGATCCAGGCAAAAGTTAGAGCAAACAAAAAAGAAAAGAAAAAGAAAAGAAAAGAACAAAGAATAGCAAAAGAAGAGAAAGAAAAGAAATGAAAATGCAAAACAAAAGAATAAAGAGAAAGAAGAAGAAAAAAACATAGCTCGCAAGGTCGAAAACCCGCATTGGGCACCTTGGCAAAAGTTAGAGCCTAAACAGTGAAGGTTAAAATACCCGAGTGTACCTTAACCGGAACTACGTAAGGCTCGATTCCCATGTTTGGGATACGTAGGCAACTTCATCTTGAAGTCCAGCCCCAACGCTTCCATAGCGTCTCAGTCCATGTCATGGTTTTGATCACCTTTGCCTCCTCCGAATCCAATGTCTCGATTGCGGCAACCTGGAATTACATGACCAGCTTCCTCTTGAAGTCCAACCACCAATGCCTTCCAGGTGACTATGTCCATATATTGATTCAAACCGTCTTCGCCTCCTCCGCGTCCGAGGATCCGATCATCATCAACGAGGACTGGCTTACAAAATGACGCGGCATCATCCAAACAAGGGGCAACTTTCCATTGCCATGCATTGCCATAAGTTGCCCTGAGTTGCCATCCAAACCAGGGGCAACTTTCCGTTGCCTTATCTCCCCTTTAAGCCAGGGGCAATTTTCCATTACCTCCGATCCGAGGTTGCATATCTCGAGGGTAAGTTCCGCGCTCGTTGAGCGTTGGTTGTTTGCAAAAATAGTTTTTGAAAATTTTTACTGAAGTTGACTATTTTCTTGAAAACTATTTCATTTTTCAAAATTGGATCATGTTTGGACCCAAAAAGGAGAATTTTCAGTGCTCACAGCCTGATTCGCATGATTTTCAAATCAAAAATCGAATAAGTGTGTTAATCCAACTCTCATTTTGATCAAAACTGTTTTAGAAAACAAAAAAAATGGTCAAAGTGACGAACTAGGGGCACAATTGAGTCAGGTCTTCTGTCTTTCCCCCGTCAACATACTTGCCAGAAAGGCACTCTATCCACTGGGAGAAATAGCCGTGAGCTAACAGTGCTGGGTGTGAACCTGCGACTTCCTATTCATCCATTAACCACCCTGGGGAGGGATAAAAAAATGAGAGAATAAAGAATAGAGAGGTGTAAGCAGAGAGAGAAGTGAGAAAAGGGTTTGGAGAGAAAAACCAAGCATGAGGGCCGAGTGATGTGAGTATCACAAATTAGAAAGTGTGGGAATAATATCCGGAGGAATTGGCTCCTCGAGATTTGAGGTCTTCTTGTAAACATGTCCTTGTGTCGTGTCTTTTAATCTGTCAGTCTCGATTCTAGCTTTGAGTCTTTTTCGAGTATGTTTCGTTGTGTTCAGGTCGTGTGCCTTTTGTTTCTTTGTTTGAGTCTATCTCGCTGTGTTTTGTGGTAGGCTCGACACCCCGGTTGAAAACCCTTCCTTATTTCAAAAAAAAATCGTTTGTGCTCAGAATGCTGTGCCATTCTCTACATTCATGCGAAGCAAGAGAAGAAAAGAAAATTTGGGACATCCGAGTGTGTTTCAACTGCAACCGTGTCAGTTTTGTGGTCCGTCTTGTTAGATTGGGCTATCTGTTCAGGGTTTCTTTGTGCGTAATGAATCGAGTAATCAGATATGGGTCAGATGCGATCAATCCCGAGAGTATGGGTCAGTATTATGCGCTTTTGAGTAGTGGTTTGTATGAGTTGTTTGCTGTCAGTTGGTTGGTTATCCGATTATCATAGTGCAAGTGCTCAATTTTTCAGACAACAGATCAATATCATTTACATTTGAGGTGTAATATGATGCAATACAGTGCAAGGTATGAAATATACACAAATGTAAACACTTTTTCAGACAAAAAGTTTGTTTCATTTCATATCATCTTTTCAAGTACATAGTTTCGAAGGAAACAAAATCTGCCTGCGGCAGTACAAAGTACCCTAACTACTAACCAAAAGGGGAAAATGCAAAAAGGAAGAAAAACAGTAAAAATCTGTATCAAATGTCAAAAATAGCTCCGGGGCCGTCAATCTGTCCTGGTCCTCTTCCTGGACGAAGGTCCAGGAGCGTCATCAACAGGGGCACCACCAGGGGCATCGCCGTCTGAGCTCGAGCCCGAGCCATTACCAGTCTTCTCTCCGCCTGCTTCGCCTCAGACTCGTCATTCGAATCTGGAGCCCACAGCCGCTTCCCGATGTGAGTCGCCCCCTAAAGTGCGAGGATATACTCGCCATCCCGTAGAAATGAGAGGTCAATAGGGCGCCACCCACCGGAGGAATCTGGAAGGGAGGCTGAAAAAAGCATAAAAGGCGAATACATTAGAATACTGTGAGCAGTTTATCAGTGCAGAACGCAGTGTATGAGTACAGTCTGTGAATGCCGTGAGTCGTGAATCGATCTGATCACGAATGCAGCAGTATGAGCATGTGTGAGTGGCGGAAGTGAATCAAGATGAATCTGATGTGTATGTGAATGCCGTGAGCGATGAATCTGAGAATGCAATGTGTGAGTCTGATGTATCGATGTCGTGGCGGTTTATCGAGATGTTGTGTTGTGCATCGATTATGTAAGCGGTTTGTGTATGGTTTGAGGTCAGGGTCGAAAAAGAACATACCGAATGCTATAAAGGGCTAGGAGGTCGAATGTCCGCTGTAGCACCCCCATCATGGAGGCATACATCTCCAATGACTGCCGGGTATACCCAGAAGACGCCTGCAAAAGTATTAGATGCATCAGTATTCTGTGGAATATCAAATAAATGAAATGAAATAACTGCATTTAAAAATGCGAATGCATCGAGGCAAGTCGGGATACTGACAAACTTCGTGATCGGCGAAGGGATCGATAGGTCGCCCCACCGCCCTCGAAAGTCAATAAAGCGGCGAGTAGGCCAATCGTCCTCGCCTCCGAACTCCACTTGCCACGGCCGCGAGCCCTCCTCGGCGCTCCGCCCCCTGCCCCCGCTCCCACTCCAGCCACTGGCGCCGCTGGTCCCTCTCGCTCCACTCGGCGGCCGCCGCTCAGAGGTCACATGATAAAGGACCAGACGTACTCCGAGTAATCGCCCTCGCCGAAATCGCTCGCCCCACCATTGGTGTAGTCCGCCATCACCGGCGGTGAATCTCGGTATCCCTCATGTGCTCAGAAGGGTGCACCGGGACTATCTGCCCAGGTAAGCCTAGGGTCTGACGCAAGAAACACTCACCCAGGTACCAAGCCCGGCTGCATCGCCCTCGGCGTAATCCGTAACGCGAGGTCTCATCGCACCGCAAACCGATCCGCATCATCGGCGCAGAGCCCTTGGCCGCCAGGTGATCTGAAATTGAAATACAGTTTGTTATCTACTGTTATTGAAATATGCAGTGGAAAGGCGAAGCTTAAATGAACTGCAAGTAAAACATACCTCTGCGAGGGTGATAGTGTCAAAGTTGCGGCGGAAGAAGCTAAATGTCTCTCACGGCCTCCGGGTGCATCTCCCGTCAAAGCGACGCGAAAAGGGGACAACCAGAGGGGTCTCTGCATCGGGTACGGGAGCGAGCCTAGGAAAGTAGGCATAAACCCACAACTGCAAGATAAATACCAGTGCATTTATCAGATAAAGCAGAATACAGAATAAAAGGCAGAAATAGCAGAGCCGTGTTTTGTCAAAGGTATCGTCGCAGAGTGTATAAGCGATGTGGATCGATTAAAGCGGTAGTATGTGTGTGTGTGGTGTACAGATACTGACAAGTGTAAAGCGAGACTACGTAAGGTGCAGTGTGCAGAGTACAGAAAATAAAGAACGTAAAATGAAAGGCGAAAAGAAATGTACCTCCCAAGCACGCCAAGAACCCGAAACAGCGCCATGAAGCCGAGAAACTCATATACCCATAAAGTGGCGAGCGGCGCCACCCGATCATAATGTAAAATGTCCTCGACATCCACCGTCTTGCCGAAAGCAGAGAGGCACTGTGTTCGCCCGGTCGGCGAAGATGGTCGTCCCAAACAACATGAGAAAGTCGCGTGCGTATCTCTCCACGGCCTCTGGGGTCATCGGGGCTGCATCGACAAGGAGGGGCTGGACCCTGAACTGCACCTCAAACCAGGAGAATCGAACAAAGCCGGGACGCGCAAGAGGCAGTGCCGCGCCGAGCAAGTAGACCTAAGCCGCGGTCCACTCGTCCATATCAATGTCAAAGGGGATCGGATCACCCCCTACCCCGATGCCTGTGAGCATCGAGAAATCGTAAGGGGTCATCGTCATGTCCCCAGTCGCAGACAAGTGAAATGAATCGGTGGTGTCCCACCACCTCTCCACCAGAGCGGCGAGGAAAGGTCTGTATGTAGTAAGCCTGGAGAGTCCTCTGCAGAATGCGCCAAAGCCGGCCTGGTCCACAATATGGCGAACTGCGTCGGGAAGCTCGGCGTACCACTCACGAGCGACAATATTCCCATACCCGCGGATGGTATGGAAATCTCCCTGTTTTCAAACAAATAGTTGTGAAGCAATATAAAATGTACAGTTTTGAAGAAACAGTGGTTCAGTGCAAATGTGGCATGCGTGCATATTTTCAGATCCAAACAGATACCGGGTGCCGGTGTGCTTACAATGAACTACAATGTATGATGCATTAGCGTGTTTGTGTAGATCAGCGCAATATTGCATGTGTACATATTTTCAGATTCAAATAGATACCGGGTGCCGGTGTGTTTACAGTGAACTACAACGTGTGATGCGTCAGCGTATTTGTGTGGCTCGGTGCAAATGTGGCATGCGTGCATATTTTCAGATTCAGACAGGTATCGAGTGTCTGTGTTTGAGTGGTTTAAAGCTAGTGCAGTGTGTGTGCATGTGTCAGTCTTAAATAGATAATCAGTTGCAAACGCGTTTGTAATCGATTACAATATACAGTGTATCAGGGTATCGGCACTAAGCAGTTAAAGACTGTAATCAGTTATAGCAATTGACAGTTTAAAGCATCCTACATTGCAGAAAGTAAAGCAGAGAAAGAAGGTTACCTCGGAAGCGCCGGAGGATAGGCGGGAGGCAGGCTCACGTAGCAGGAGCTCGGGATCCAACGCCATGTCGAAACTCCTGAACTGGTGCAGTCCGTCGGGTGGCAGAACATGAATCGCCGGCCGGTAGGTCGCCGGGTCGAACGGGTGCTCGCTCAAAGGTAGGAGCTCAACCCCGGGATCCATCTCATGATCCGGGGGAGTCCCACCGCGTGGAATGTCGTCGGCCATGACAAGAGTGATGAGAAAATGGTCGGAGAATGAAAATCGGGTCAGAATACGAAGAGTCAACCGAAAAGTCAACTCCCGGGAGGGTGGAAAATGGCCGGAAAGGTCGGGATGTGAAAAGGCACGGAAATGGAGAGGAAAGTGAGGGGAACAAACCCCAAAAAGGTGGAAATGGCAAAAGGCGCACCGAAGCAAAGATTTGTTTGGTTGAAAATGTCCGAAACGCGAAGGTAATCGCGAATCCGACGACGAAAAGGGCGCGAGAACGTGAAGAAACAAGGAAACGAGGAAGAAAAGAGACTCTAGAGAGAGAGAGAGTTTGTTTTCGGCGGAGGCTAATGAATAGAATATGGTTTGGAACCCTATTTTAAAACACCCATGGTGAAATGTCGAATCTGCCCCGATCCAGGAACTTTTTGCCGGTCGGCAACATTTTGTGCCGGTCGGCAAAATATTGTGCCGATGGAATTATTTTGTAGCCGGTGGACAGCTGGTGGCTTCCCCTTCCGGCCGGTGGTGTTCCCACAACCTTGTTTAGGCCATATGAGTGGTTTTTGGTCTTCATAGATCGAGAAAGTGCAAGAAAAGTGAATCTCCGACACTCAACCGGCTTCCGTTTTGACCTCGGACCGTGTGTTCTGTGCGTGGCACTCAAATTCATGCAATGTTGTATCCTTTTGTATCCTTTTGCCTTTTACAAGATTCAAAAGTTGCCCCGCGTGCATTGCATGCATTCATCATGTTGTCTAGTGCGTTGCGTCACGCCGTCATGCACATCCCTCACGCATTGTCATGCATTTTATTACAAGCGTTGTCATGCATTGTCATGCACCTCAATACATACGTCGCCTCGCACATCATTCATGTTGTCGTTGCCTCGCACATCATTCATGTTGTCGTGCATCTCCTTGTTTTGCATTATCATGCATTTCAAAAAGAAAAAAAACGTGTGTTGTCGCGCACTCGAGTTCACTTGCATTGTTTTACATTTCGTGTGGCATGTGTGTCACACTTGCATTGTTTTACATTTCGCGTGGCATGCGTGTCACACTTGCATTGTTTTATATTTTGTGTGGCATGCGCGTCACACTTGCATTGTTTTACATTTCGTGTGGCATGCGTGTCACACTTGCATTGTTTTACATTTCGTGTGGCATGCTTGTCACACTTGCATCATTTTACATCTCCGTGAGGCATGCGTACCTCACTTGCATCATTTTGCATCCTTTGAGGCACGCATACCTCATTGGCAGCATTTTGCATCCTTTAAGGCACGCGTACCTCATTGGCAGCATTTTGCATCCTTTGAGGCACGTGTACTTCATTGGCAGCATTTTGCATCCTTTGAGGCACGCGTACCTCATTGGCAGCATTTTGCATCCTTTGAGGCACGCGTACCTCATTGGTAGCATCTTGCATTCCTTTGAGGCACGCGTACCTCATTGGCAGCATTTTGCATCCTTTGAGGCACGCGTACCTCATTGGCAGCATTTTGCATCCTTTGAGGCACGCGTACCTCATTGGCAGCATTTTGCATCCTTTGAGGCACGCGTACCTCATTGGCAGCATCTTGCATTCCTTTGAGGCACGCGTACCTCATTGGCAGCATTTTGCATCCTTTGAGGCACGCGTACCTCATTGGCAGCATTTTGCATCCTTTGAGGCACGCGTACCTCATTGGCAGCATTTTGCATCCTTTGAGGCACGCGTACCTCATTGGCAGCATCTTGCATTCCTTTGAGGCACGCGTACCTCATTGGCAGCATTTTGCATCCTTTGAGGCACGCGTACCTCATTGGCATCATTTTACATTCCGTGTGGCATGTGTGTCACACTTACATCATTTTGCATTCTTATGAGGCATGCGTGTCTCATTTGTTTCATTTGCATTATTTGCATCATTTTCAATTTCCATAAGGCATGCGTGTCTCACTTACATCTCACATTCCGTGAGGCATGCGTGTCTCACTTACATTTTACATTCCGTGTGGCATGTGTGTCACACTTACATCATTTTGCATTCTTATGAGGCATGCGTGTCTCATTTGTTTCATTTGCATCATTTGCATCATTTTCCATTCCGTGTGGTATGCATGTCACACTTGCATCGTTTATCATTCTCATTGGCACGTGTGCCTCATTTGCATAGGCACGTGTGCCTCATTTCCATTGGCACATGTGCCTCCTCATTCTCATTGGCACGTGTGCCTCATTTGCATTGGCACGTGTGCCCCATTTACATTGGCACGTGTGCCCCATTTCCATCGGCACGTGTGCCTCATTTTCATTGGCACGTGTGCCCCATTCCCATAGGCACGTGTGCCTCATTTGCATCGGCACGTGTGCCTCCTCATTTCCATTGGCACGTGTGCCTCATTCCCATAGGCACGTGTGCCTCATTTTCATCGGCACGTGTGCCCCATTCTCATTGGCACGTGTGCCTCATTTGCATCGGCACGTGTGCCTCCTCATTCTCATTGGCACGTGTGCCTCATTTGCATCGGCACGTGTGCCTCCTCATTCTCATTGGCACGTGTGCGTCATTTGCATAGGCACGTGTGCCTCCTCATTTGCATCGGCACGTGTGCCTCATTTCCATCGGCACGTGTGCCTCATTCCTATCGGCACGTGTGCCTCCTCATTTCCATCGGCACGTGTGCCTCATTTCCATCGGCACGTGTGCCTCCTCATTTTCATTGGCACGTGTGCCTCGTTTCCATCGGCACGTGTGCCTCGTTTGCATGGGCACGTGTGCCTCATTTGCATCGGCACGTGTGCCTCATTTGCATCGGCACGTGTGCCTCACTTTCATCGGCATGCGTGTCTCATTTCCATGGGCATGTCTGCCCCATCTTCATCGGCATGTGTGCCTCATTTCCATTGGCATGCGTGTCACATTTTCGTTGGCATGCATGTCGTCTTATCTGCATTGGCATGCATGTCTCGTTTGCATTGTCATGCATGTTGCTAACGACATTGTACCTGTTAAGTTTGTTTTCTTTTCAGGCACGATATTGTATGTACGGTTCATTTGAGGCCGGTGCAACCGGACGAGCCACACAGGTATTGTATCCTCCGCGTGAGACGTATTGAGAATGCATAATTCTCTTACATCCTTTCTGCATTGTAGTGTGGTCTGGTGTATGCTAGCTTAAAACTGTTGCATGTGTAGCCGTTCTGACTTTCTTTGCATGATCATAAGTTATGCTCGGCTTCTTGCATTTTCAATTGCATTTTGCCCCTGCCTTCGGGCGCATACCTTGTTTATCTTGCATGTTTGTCCAAGTCTTCGGCCTTGTCAAAAATGGGTCGTCTCTGGGCTTTAACATTCACTCCCGTCATTGTTATGACTTTCGAGTTCTGTCAAAGAGGGCAATCAGACACCCCATTTTTGACCATCCTCAAGACTTGACGCCACCGCTTGAACACTCGGTGATTATCCATGTTTGTGTTCGTTTGGAGTTCCGGAGTTCTCAGCAACGCGCCTTGTCTCAGGATCTCCGAACTCGACCGTTTTGTGTCTGGTTTTGCACCAAACACTTGTGTTTTGCCTTGGAGGGGCAAGGAATGCCTTGTGAGGCATCCCCACACACCACCGGCAGTGGCTAGAGGCCACCGGCTGGTTTTTGTTGCCACCGGCAGTGTATGTTGCCGGTCGGCAGTCAATTTTGTCAAAATGAAATTTTTGGCCGGCCGACTACTGTTCAGCTGCTTTTGGAGGTATTTTGAAACAGCTTACTTCCCTTCCATACACGTGTATGGAGGGATGCCCCTCTTCTTAGCTTACATTGTAAGTTTACAAGATTGGCTCCTCTATAAGAGGAGCCCTCCTCTCCCTTGCTCAGGGGTTAGAAAAATTAAAGCTTTTTGCTTAGAAAATACAGAGGAAGCTCGGGTTTTAGGGTTAGGGTTCAATAGACATCCTATCTCTATATTACTCTTGTGTGTGTTTTAGTCCATACTATTGCACACAAACACCTAGTGCTTCACCTTCCTTTGGCTACTGAGGTTCTAAGGGCTTGTTCTTGCTGTTTTTGATTGGATTGAAGCTTAATGAGGCAACAAGACCACCATTGTTGAAGAAAGGCTTCAAGGGTAAGAAACTAGTCCTTTATACCCCATTTTTGCATCCTATTTCTACCTGTCTTAGAGCTATTTTTGTGTTTAGTGTATAACATAAAAAAAGTTTTGTTTTTAGGCCCTCTTGATTGTTTGTTAAGAGTGTTTTGTGGTTTGGGTGTGTTTGACCACCCTTAGGCCTTGAAAGGCCCCTTTTTGTGCTATTTTGTGCAAGTTTCGAGACTTTGGTGTTTGGGCCTCTTCACCACTGAAATCTTGAGGGATTTCAGTGGTGGGGATGGTGCCTTGAAGTCTCCAAAAGGGGAGGGCCACCCCCTCTCCTTGTTGTCCTTGAAAGGGACCATTTTTGGTCTCTTAAGGGAGCTTATGTTTGAGTATGTGTTGAGCATGCCATGACTGTTTTTCATGCTTATATTGCCATAATATAACATGGTTTTAAGTTGGTTTTGGTGTACCATGCATGCCTTGCATACCTACCTTGTAATGCCTTGTGATTGCCTTAATATGCCTTAGGTTGTGTGCCTTTGTTTTAGCATGTTTTAGGCTTAGATTTGTGAAGCTTTTGTGCTTATTTTGCCATGCTTTAGGTCTGTCTTAGGTTGTTTGAGTCTACCCTAGCATGCATTATATAGCCTCTTTGCATTTTTGGGCTTGTTGGCCTTAAGTATGTAAGTGTATAGCATGCTTTGTTCGCTTTGATTTAGTGGATTGGAGTCATTTTTCATGTTATTTCAGTCCCTTTAACATGTTTGTATGCTTGCCTTGCATGCCTCTTTAACGCCTTATGAGCTTGTGTTGTATGCTCCTTGAAAGTGCATTTGTGCATGCCTTTGGACTTGAGCCATTTAGATGCCATCTAGGAGTTCCTTGGGTGTTGTTTAGGTCTGTCTTGGACCTGTTTTGAGTCCCCTTAGCCTTGTGAGGCTTGGTGGGTTTGACCTTGGTTTAAGCCTCTTGGCTTGCCTCAAGTACTTGGGTCATTTGCATGCTTTACTTGCTTGAATTAGTTGGTTTGGCACCTCTATTTTGTGCAATTTCAGAGCTTGTGTTGCATGCTAATTGTCTATTGTTTGGTCTCTTTAAGTGTGCTTAAGAGTTGCCTTGTCTATGCTTAAGGTGTTGGACCATGATTGCATGCATGTGTGTGTGCATTTTGGCCTTCATTTCCTTGGTTTTGGCCACTGATTTTAGGCCTAATTAGAGTTGCCTAAGTCATGTTTAAGTCCATCTTTTCATTAGTTTGCATTGCCTCATGACTTGCATGTTTACTTGCCTTGCCATGTTGCATACCTAGCTTCGCATGCTTAGGGTTGCCTTGCATGAGCATGCATGCTTAGCCTCTTGAAGTGAGTGTGATAGAGGTTAAGTCCCCTTTATTGGGTCATTTGATTTGCATTTCATTTGACATGAAAGTTGCACACTCGGTTCTTTGGGCCATCATGCATGGAAATGCGTGATTGGTGGTCCGAGAATCGAAACACATGCTCCTTTGAGTCACAAACATGATAGGGGGCATGATTGGTGCATACATTGTTTGAATTGTATTGCCATGCAAGTTTTGCCCTCTGCTGCTGTGAGTTGCAGGTTCTGCAGGTATTGTTTGCCGACCGGCAACATTTTGTGCCAGCCGGCAGAAAGTCATCAGCCGATGGGTTCATTTTGTGCCGATGGCTATATCCTAGCGCCGGTGGTCATTCTACTTAGCTGGTGGGATCCCCCAGTATCCTGAAAGGCATTCCTGAGACTTTGGCAGTTTTCAGAGGAGCAAAGCAGGGAAAACAGAGGCAGACTATGCATGGCAGTGCGATTCCGAGCAAATCCCAAGCATGCGCTGCATTTGATCCGCTTCCCGAGGGCTTTACTGCTTTAATTAGATTAATTAATTTGTTAATTTAATTGATCTGTAATATTTAATTAGCTTGCGTAGTTAATTAATTTGTATATTCTTTTGGTCCCTCCGAGCGAGGGCAAATCTGTAATAAGCGTGTGTGAGTGGTGTGCATGTCTTCCACCCCCCCTTCTTTCTTCCATTTTATTTACCTGCTTATGATGGTAGATTAGGGCACGTTTATTTTAGCATACCTTATGCAATGCATGCGTGCATCCATACATTTGTCTTACATGCACCGGGCTCGGTACATCATACAAACCGCATTGTATCTTCAAATCTAACTTGAATACGTGCACCGAATGATTGCATTTCACATGCCATTTTAGGGTTAGCCGAGCCTATCCTAATCACATTCTGTATGCGATGCATTAGTCACTCTAACATGAACTAGGGCATGCATGTTTGCTAACTAGTTTATTGTTTTGGCACGAAGTACAATGTAAGTATTTATGCTTTAGCATATCGCATGCGTGTGAATGTTAACATAACGGCATAATTACCATATGGCTAAATGCTTATATGAGATAAACTGTTTGAATGCCTGTGGGTGGAGGTTGGATTGGTTGAGTTGGAAAAACTCGTTGAAATCCGTGTTTTAGCCTACTTGCGAGTAGCAAATTCCGAAGCGCTTTCAAAACAAACGGATATGCAATGCTTATTTCCAAATTAGGCAATCTAGTATATAATTGTTTGGTGTGCGCATAACATAGTAATTCTAGGCTAATAATTGGAACAAGAACACATAACGTTTTCAAAATCGAATATCACGGTTAGTAGAGGCCGGTCTTCGGACCGGGTGAAAGGGGTGCTCATAGCTGACCTTCCCCGATCGTACCCAAGCTCCCGAGCCAAGACAACTTTGGTGATGACGGACACGTGGCCTTTGGCACCGAGTCAGGGTTTCCTAAATTTCCCATTTTAAAAATATTTAGGTGGCAACTCTGTATCTGGCAAAGCAGTCTATGTTTGGCACTTTTTTTCAAAATCTGTTTTTTTTTTCTCAAAACGATTTGCCAGAGTTGGACTCTTTGGTTCAGATTACGAACCACAACAAGCAAAAAAGGAGAGTCCGAACTGTAGCCTTCGAGGTCCCTCGCGGGCGCTGTTACACCGATAGAAATAAAACATGGCTGGTGGCATCATGCCACTGCCGATGGGTTTTAAGGATGGCTAACAAGCCACTTCCCACACTCAGAAGCACAAAACACAAGCCCTTAGTGCACAACCAAAGACAAAACAGTCAGGTTGAGAGATCCTAAGGCAAGGCACACAGCCGAGTCCTTCAGGAACTCAAAATGAACACAATCATGGATGATCATCGAGTGTTCAAACGATGACGTCCAAGTCTTGAGGACGGTCAAAAATGGGGTGTCTACAACGTCCCCCGACAAGCCAAATGTCACTACCAACCCACTCCCACCACATAACCAAGCTTCACCACCCAAACAAATCAACCTGATCCAAACCAGGGCTGCGCCATACGACCTTAGCATATACATCACTCCTTCTCACATGCCTAAGCCTGAGGTGTTCATCCCAGATAGCACAGACTTGTGCATAATGAGCACCTCTCTAACCTAGCCCAAGCCAGTGGTGGTGACTGTCGAAGACAAGACTGGGGTGACTTTGGAGATGAATGAGAATGTTGGTTCAAAACCTAAGGGATCTGGGAGCTTTATCAAGGAAGCATATAACTCGTGCGGTTATATAGTGTCAACAGATCAGGCCAAATTAAGGGAAGAGTTGCCAACTGGGACAAAGATCAATGTGGTCAGAGAAGATGGGCCAAGCTAGGGGCTCGATGATTTGGCAGAGCTGGATGAGGACATTACGAATCTACAGTTCTTTAACAAGCAGGATCCGGGGAATGTGAGCATCAATTGGTTCGACCTGAATGCATCGACAGATAATGCAGAGTGGCTCAGTAATGAGCCAGATGTTGTTGAGATGCCTCAATCAGAACAGGGTCAGTCAGAGACAAGAACATCTGCAGTGGCCGGAACAGCCGAGAATCAGGAGGAATCGTTGTATAGCATCGGCGCAAAGAATTTTGCTCGGGACTTGGGCAGTTTGTATACAGCAAACACCGAACAAGAGGCTGTATTAAAAAGGTTTGAGCAAGAGAGGGTCGAGAACGATGAAAGGGCTAGAAAAGCCAAGGCACCTGAGGGGGCAGAATGTGTTGAGAACACAAGAACAGCTACAACGGAACTGGACAGCTGTCTGTCGGCTGCCAACGGGATGTGGTAGGAAGACGACAACTTGCGTCTTGCCCATACTAACGAAGACTGGGGACAAAGCCAAACAGATGACTCCTGGTACACCAAGGAGGCCGACCATATGACCTGAAGTGGGCGGTACTTCAAGCCCCCACATTTGGACTAGCCGGAGGCATCCAGGAAAGACAAAGAAGTAGAGATGCAGAAAGAAAAACTACTAGAGGAGGAAGCTATGCTGAAACAACTAAAGAAAATTCAAGCAGACATCTCTATCTGGGGACTGCTTATGGCCTCAAGGGTTCACAGACAAGCCATCCTTACAGCCATGGACAAGGCCAAGCTTTTAATTGATACAAAGCCCGAGCAGTTTGTGGGGTTGGTTTTCTTGAGTGAAGCTTCATCGACCTTAACCTTCACAGACAAAGAACTACTGCCTGAGGGCTCTAATCATAACAAGCTGCTTTATATCTCTATGGAGTATAAAGAAAAATGGATATCGGTGGTCCTGGTTGACACGAGATCTGCAATCAATGTATGTCCGTTGCAAACGGTGTATGCTATTGAGTTGAAGCCCGCAGATTTTACGCCTATAGCCCAGGTTATTCGGGCCTGTGATAACACCAGTCGAGAGGTGATGGGGACGATATGGATCAAGACTCAGGTTAGCCCGGGGCAACAGGACATCGTGTTCCATGTCTTGGATGTTCCAGCCACTTTCAATCTACTCCTTGGGCGGTCATGGCTGGACCAGGTGAGGGTTGTCTCTTCCACCTTACACCAGATGTTGAAGTACCCCTATGGAAAGGGGTGGCAATTGTTTTTGGGAACTCGTCCATACATCTGTTGCCAGAGGTTTCTACACCAGTTCTGGAGATTGAGCATGGTGTAGAGGATGTGTTTTTGTCAGGATTCACCTTGGCTAAGGCTCGAGTTGTACAGGATATGCTAGTTGTTGATGAGGTACTATACGTCAGTGCGCAGTTTGTCTACCTCATGAACAAGCTTCAACACATGCCCGAAATGGGATTGGGACGAAATGGCCGGAAGGCCATCGCTACATTGGCCAAAGTGCCACACAACCCTTATACTTTTGGTTTAGGTTACTCGCCTACCAAAGAGGATTGGGTAAGGAAAGGAAGGGAAGTGGCCGAAAGAGCCAAGGCTAAGCAAGCTGGGAAGCACTACGAGCTGGTGCACAGACCTATCCAAGGAACCCTGAATGGACGCTTTGTCCGGGAGGGGGAAGATTTTCCATTTTGCGGCTTTCCGGAGCCATGGTTGAACTCAAAGAAGCGGCGTTTGCCCAGCTTCGAGATCTTTTTTGACCTTTAGTTGTCAAGGGATGAAGTTGCGGAAGAGCAGACTGACCCACTAGCTGAGGCTGAGCAGTGCAAGGAGGATAAGTCCGAGAGCACAGAAATTGAGATAGGAGCAGTGCTGGCTTGTCTCCTCTTAGATCCTCAGATCACACCGAAGTCCTTGGGGGATAACTTCTCAGTTTTCATGATCGGGGATCAAGCGGCTATGGGCCCACCTTCTGGCATTCTCTATGCATCCATCGCACCCTCCCTCGTCTGGCAGTACAAGAAAGGCTTTTTATCGAGCAGTTCCAAGTCAGGTAGTGAACCGAAATCTGATTCCACAGAGTCTATGAAGTCGGAATTAGATTCTAGTTCCTCTAAGTTAGAGTCAGGTATTCCTAGGGTTGATAACCTAGATGCCACTATCCTGTCCAAGTCATCTTTTTCTTTTTCCTTTAAGTCGGTTATAACCGAAGAATCAGACGAACTAGATGTTATTAATGAGAATGGTGCAGCTGTGGCTTCTCAGTACTTTTCTGTGCCTTTAGTTTATTGCATTAATCAGAACTTTCAAAACTTTGATGAAAACGACGAGGAAGAAATTCCTTCGGTTTTAAAACATTTGCTTGATCAAGAGCAGGAGAGGTTTGTAAAACCTTTAGTTAATGAAATCATCTCAATTAATGTTGGTACTGAGAAGGACCCGCAGCTGGTCCAGATTGAGTCCACGTTGTCTTCTAAGGAATGCGAGCGCTTAGTCGCTTTATTAAAAGATTTCAAAGATGTTTTCACGTGGTCCTACGAAGACATGCCTGGAATCGATCCTGAGATTGTGCAACATCGGATCCCTCTTGACCCAGAGGCCCAACCTGTTAAGTACAAGCTCCGAAGGATCGTCCCAGACTAGGCTCTGAAAATCAAAGAAGTGGTCACCAAGCAGATTGACGCAGGGTTCCTGTTAGTATCTGAGTATCCAACTTGGTTAGCCAATATAGTTCTGGTACCAAAGAAAGATGGCGGAATTCGGGTATGTGTGGACTTCAGAGATCTGAACAAAGCCAGTCCGAAGGACGACTTTCCTTTGCCGCATATCGACGAATTAGTGGACTTCACTGCTGGTCCTTAGCTGCTCTCGTTTATAGATGGGTTTTCAGGCTACAATCAGATTTTGATGGCACCCGAAGACAGAGAGAAAACTGCTTTCATTACCCCGTGGGGAACCTACTGTTATAGGGTGATGCCATTCAGTTTGAAGAATATTGGGGCTACATATCAACGGACTGCAACCACGATTTTGCACGATATGATCCATAAAGAGGTTGAGGTGTACGTGGATGACATAATTGTCAAGTCCAAGGAAAGAGAGGGCCACTACACTGCCTTGAAGGAAATTTTCCAATGGATCAGAGAGTATCGGTTGTGGCTGAATCCTTAGAAATGTACTTTTGGTGTTACAGTAGGGAAAATACTGGGGTTCTTGATCACGCAGAGGGGCATCGAGGTCGATCCTTCCAAAATCAAGGCCATCTTAGAAATACCACCACCGAGGACTGAAAAAGAGATACGAGGCTTTCTGGGTAAAGTGCAATTCATAAGACGATTTATTGCAAAATTAACCTTGACTTGTGAACCACTGTTTGGTCTCTTGAAGAAAGGAAAGAAGTTCCAATGGGATGACCGATGCCAAGTTACTTTTGAACAGATTAAGCAATATCTACAAAACCCACATGTGTTGTCACCACTAGAGCCGGGGAAATCGTTGATTCTGTACCTATCAGTGACCGACACGACAATGGGCTGCATGCTTGCGCAAGAATCTGAGGATAAGGTAGAGGAGGCTATCTATTACTTGAGCAAGAAAATGATAGATTATGAGACTCGCTACACTCCGCTGGAGAAGGCTTGTCTGGCCTTGGTATGGGCTACCAGGAAGTTGAGGCACTACCTGTTAGCTCACTCTGTAATACTGGTTTCGAGATTAGATCTCATCAAATATCTCTTCGAGAAACCAGCACTTATGGGTAGACTAGCTCGTTGGTTGCTTCTTCTCTCCGAATTCGATTTGAAGTACATGATGCGCAAGTCTATGAAAGAGAGAGCGGTAGTGGAGTTCCTAGCTGATCACCTAGTGGAAGGGGATGAAACAGTAGAGTATCTGTTCCCAGATGAGGCCATTCTACAGGTTGAAGAAGAGGTTTGGACTATGTTCTTTGACGGAGCGTCAAACCAATACAGGTATGTGTAGACACCCCATTTTGACCGGCCCTAAGACTTAGGCACTTTCTTTTGATTACCCGATGATGACAATTAGAATGTATTTCTTACAAAATTCTCAGTAAGAAAGATGGAATTTAAGTTTGAATCCCAACCTTCACCCATTTTTTGGCCAAACTATTTTAGACTTTAAAACCCTCTTTTCAAAATATGTTTTTTTTTTTAATGTTTCTACGATGTCCCGAGGCTCTCATTTCGATTAAAATATTGCACTTTTCAGTAAACCGAGTAAGGACAAAGTGGAAATAAATGGAAGGGAGGTGAATATTTTGAAAAATATTTAAAAACATCTTCTTTATAGGTTTGGAGTTGAAGGAAATAGGAGGAGATGAAAGAAAACTGGTTTAGGAAAATGATGAGTATCAAATCATTAAGAAGGAAATGAGCAACCTTCACTAAATTAGGCATTTCTCTTTGTACACTTGGAATTTAAATATGAGGCTACCACCATTGGAAAGTAGACTTCTGGGGCTTCAATTTAGACCCAAGAACCACCTTAGACCAAGTCCAAATAAGGGAGATATGCCCATTTGAAGTTGGGCTTAAGAGCAGATTTTGTTGACCCAGCCCGAGACAACCTTCACTAAATTAGGCATATCTCTTTATACACTGGGAATTTAAATGTGAGGCCACCACCATTGGAAATTAAACTTCTGGGGCTTCAATTTGGACCCAAGAACTGCCTAAAACCAAGTCCATATGGGGGAGATATGCCCATTTGAAATTGGGCTTAAAAGTAGATTTTGTTGATTCGACCCAAAACAGCAATAGCCCATTTTTCTTGGTTTTGGTTCGGTTGGGACAACCCATTTACCTTTTTTTCTGAGCCATTCAAGTGCATCCACTCATCCTCCATTATACCTAATCATCCCCCATTGTTAAAAAGAGGTTTTGTTTGCATTCATAAAGGAGTATCCCATGCAATCATCTTAAAAATTTGCCCTCCTATCACATTATTGTCTCCCACCTTGTCTCTCACCTTCTTTTTGACTTTTACTCTCCCTCATTGCCTATATAGAATGATCATATTGTAAGAGAGAAGGAGGGCCACGAAATTGAAAAGAAAAGAGTGAGAAAATGGTGAAAAAAGAGAAAAAAATTGAGTTTTTGAGCCAAAAATATTTATATCTTCCATATACACCCTATACCTTCCATAGCTACTGAAATTCCTCATTTCCATACACCAAAACCACTCCAAAAATTCTGATATAGCCAAAGATCAATTGCCTTGATCATAAGGAAGAGTGTGTAGTGATTGAAAGTGAGAAAAACTAGAGAGTTAGCCACTTTCTATACCACAAACTCCATAAACTCCATAATTTTGAATTGAGGATTTGATAACACACTTCCTACACTTGAGGGTGATCAAGAGGAAGTTTGGAAATCAAGAAGTTCAATCTTTCTTTGGAAGGTGAATTTTTAGTCTTTTATTTTCTTATATTTTATATCTCATATTTATTTTCTTACTTCTTATTTCATAGTGTTTTGTTATAATCCAAGTGGTTTGTTTATCTCATATTTATTTTCTTATTTTACATTTCATAGTGTGTTGTTATAATCCTAGTGGTTTGTTTAGCTCATAATTATTTATTTATTTATTTATTTTTATTCGCATGCTTTAATTTCATATTAATTTTGTTATAATCTTGCATGTTCTACCTCATATTTATTTTTTTTCGTGTATTAGTCTCATATTAGTTATGTTGTAATCTTGCATGTTCTATCTTATATTTGTTTTATTGCTTTAGGTTTATGTTGTGAGTTTGTATTTTTTATTTTATATATATATATATATATATTTTAATCTAACCGGTAGTGGTTAGTTGAGCCACCTACATATTTTTGTCTGTTCCTTTTTCTTGGTTTCGCAACAAAACAGGTTTTGCTTGGCCTAGTTGGCCGGTCGGTTAGCTTCTTCCGAACAAGATGGCGTAATCTCTCAATATTGACCAATTTCAGCCGGCAGTTCCAAAGAACATGAAGCTTTTATTTTATTTATTTTTTATTTTGAGTGTATTGTGAGGTTTTTATTTTGTTGTAATATTCTCCTCATTCCTCTCTAATTTGGTTTGTAATTATTCTTTAAAATGTTGTAATAATTCCCCGCCCCGCTTCTTTCTATCTCGTTCTTTTACTTGCTCTCTTTATTTGTACGTAAACATCATATTTATTTTTCATCATAGTTATACTCTGCATCTATGTTTCATGTATCTTGATTCAGCTAAGTTTACATTTGTGGATTTAATCAATTCCTATGTGATTATGTGCGCTACTTCATGTTCTTGAGATGATTCACATATCATATTTTAGAAGCCGAATCTTTAGTTGCATCTCATGAGTAAATTGCATTAGGATTTTGTATATAAGATCATACATATTTTACTAAGTTTGTTTGTAGCTTGTTCGTGGGACGTCAAACATGTAAGTTTTTATGCTTTAGCACCCTGTTTGTGTGTTTTTTTCTTACTATGTCTAGCATTCTACCATGAGGCTATTTGCTTATGTGATGCAACTCTATGAATGCCAGTGGATGAAGGTTGTGTCGCTTAATTTGGAATGATGTTGATTTTTCATGCTTGTAAACTCAATTTATTTGGGTTGTACATCGTCAAAACTCTTTCAAAATGCATGATATCAAATTGTTCCAAAATGAATGGTATAGTCTATACTTGTATGCTTCACATAGTAAATTTTAGGATTTATTAAATAATCAGAACATGAACATATAAATAAAATAAAATTCATATCATGGTTAGTAAAGGCCGATCTTTGATCGGGTGGGCGGGGGTGCTCATTATTGACCTTCCCTTCTCATACCTAAGGTTCCGAGCCAAGCATCCTTGGTTATGACGAACAGTGGCCTTAGCACGAGTCATGGGTTTTCTAATTTTCCCAAAATAAATATTAGGTGGTGACTCTGAGATCTGATGACGCAGTCCATTTTTGACAAAATTGCAATAAAATGGATTTTTAATAATAGTTGCCAAATCTGGACTCTCATCTATGTTTCACATTGCACTCGTGAGACTAGATTAAAGAGATCTCGGTAGTCTGAACTGTTTAACGCGCGCGGGTACCCCCGGGCATGTTACAGTATGGGATAGGGGTGTTGCTAATAGAACTCGACAATTCCCACATACCGCTAGCTTTCAAACTCCGGTTCAAGGTATCGAACAATGAGGCTGAGTATGAGGCATGTATCACTGGCTTAGAAGCCGCCCTGGAACTAGGGGCAAAAAGATTGGATGTCATCGGCGACTCGAACCTTGTTATGTCTCAAGCAAAAGGAGATTGGAAGGTGAAGGAAGAAAGGATGAAAATCTATCACCAAACTCTGGACGTGCTAATTCCTAGGTTTGAGAAGTTAACCTTCACCCATTGGTTGAGAGAGAGCAACAGGTTCGTCGACACCTCATCAACTCTATCTTCTATGATAAACATGCCTTTGGGAGTTTGGATGCGTCCAATTATCATTGAATAGTGGTATGTGCTGGCCTACGAGTTGATTGCCGCCATAGACGAGGTACAAGATCAGAACCCCTGGTATCACAACATTTGGAACTTCTTGGAAAATGAGGCTTATCCACCAGGGGCAAATGTCAAAGATAAGAGGGCAATACGAAGAATGGCTGCTCAATTCATCATCTGCGGAGGTAAACTGTACAAGCGGGGCCATCTTGGGATGCACAAACTGTGTGTTGATGCTGAAGAATCTAAGCGCTTGATGGAGGCCATCCACGGGGGAGAGTGCAGAGCGCACATGAGTAGGGTAATGCTAGCCTGGAAGATCCTTAGACAGGGTTATTATTGGTCAACCATAGAGGAGGACTGTATTGGCTTTGTCCGGCGATGCACAAATGCCAAATCCATGCAAACCGCATGAACATTCCGCCGTCGAAGCTATACAACATGACTTCACCATGGCCGTTTTCAATCTGGGGGATTGATGTGATTGGGGTAGTTACTCCGAACAGGTTGAACGAGCATGAGTATATTCTGGTGGCGATAGATTACTTTACAAAGTGGGTCGAGGCCCAATCCTATGCCATGCTAAAGGCATCGCATGTTGCTAAGTTCATCAGGAACAACATTATCTGTCGTTATGGGGTCTCGAATGAGATTATTTTGGATAATGGTTCCCACTTCAAAAAGGAGGAGATCAACTTGTTGGAGAAGTGCAACGTGGCTTTTCATAAGTCATCCACATATCAGCCGTAAACCAACGAAGCTGTTGAGGTTGCCAACAAGAATATCAAGCATATTCTGCAGAAAATGGTGGAAATTTACAAGGATTGGCCAGATAAACTGTCATTTGCTCTCTGGGGCTACCGGACTTCAATTCGAACTTCTACTGGGGCAACTCCGTACTCCTTGGTCTATGGGATGGAGGTTGTTCCGCCTATGGAAGTTGAGATTCCGTCACTGCGGCTAATGGCTGAGTGCTAGATAGTTGAGGCAGATTGGCACCAGAGCAGGTTCGAAGAACTCATGCTGTTCGATGAGAGAAGGCTGAAAGCACTGTATCACGTCCAGGGTTATCAACGAAGAATTGCTAGGGCTTTCAACAAGAAAGTTAAGTCCAGGAATTTGAAAGAAGAGGATTTGGTGCTTAAAGACAACCGAGCTCCTATCCGCGACCCTAGGGGCAAGTTCAGACCTAATTGGACTGGTCCCTATATTATCAAGTCAATTTGGTCGGGTGGAGCTGTCATGCTTATAGACCTAGATGGCCTAGAGTTCTCCCAGCCGATCAACATGGACAAGTTGAAGAAATACTATCCTTGAGTGGCTCGCTAGGCCGAAAACCTGAAATGGCGACCTAAGCAAAAATTAGAGCACAAAAAATTTGAAATAATAAAAACTGAGCTCGCAAGGTTGAAAACCCAGAAAGGGCGGCCTTGGCAAAAGTTAGAGCGCAAAAAGAGAGTGTTAAAGCACGAGTGAACCAAAACCGAACTACGTAAAGCTTGATTCCCATCTTTGGGATACATAGGCAACTTCATTCTGAAGTCCAGCCATAAACATTTCCAAATCAACTATGTCCATGTGATTTTTGTTGGTCATCTTTGTCTATTCTGCATTCAAGAGCTCGGTTGTGATCTCCAGTGCAGTGCTATTCAGACAAGGGACAACTTTCCAGTTGATTGGATCCGGGGTTGTACATCTCAGTGACAGATTTCGGGTGTGTCCAGTTGTGATCCATATCGAAAATGGTTTTAAAAAGTTTTAATAAAAGTTGATTTTGTTCAAACTAATCGTTTTACAACTTAGATCATTCTTGGACCAAATGGAAAATTTTCAGTACCCACAACCTTCAATTTCATTGATTTCAGTACAGAGTTCTCCTACTCTTGAATACAAATTGAAGTTGCTTTTTATTACATTCATTAGAAAACTTGACAGTACAGATTAAGCAATAAACTCCGGGCATAATCAGGTGTTCCTACGTCCCTTTCCAGAGCTGGTGGAAGCTTCTGATGCCAAAGTAGGCCCGGTTTGTGCCTCATCTTCAAGCCAGGCTATGCACTCGCCAGAAAGGGCACAACTGAAACTGGGAGCGGGGACCAGAAGTTCTCTTGTTCTCCATGTTGTGGCATACCGAGCTAGTTGTGAGCCTTGGATTGGAAATGCAGCAGGGTACTCTATCCCCTCTTCTAGGCAAGTCTGGTCGTAGCCGAATTGGCGTCGAAGCCGAAATGGAAAGTAGAAGACACAATGTGTTAGACCAATCAGTTGAATCTCGGGCTAGCGAGACATCTTGTAGCTCATCGCCGGTAAATTAAGCCAGGGGTAGTGCCAAGCAATGTTGACAACAGATGGACGACACATCCATTCGCACCACCATCCCTCATCTGGGGCATCAACTAGTCGTTGCCGGAAGAAATAGCTGCATGCTGAATATGCTGGGCATGAGTCCACTACTTTCAACTTGTCCATCAGCCATATCTGGGGAGAGATGAAAAATAAAAGAGATTAAAGAATATAGAGGTGTACGTGGAGAGAAAAGTGAGAAAGGGTTTCGAGAGAAAAACAGAGCCTGAGGGCCGAGTGATGTGAGAAATACACATATGAGAAAGGCGGGAAACATTACCTGTAAGAGTAGTGGACTCCCTGCGAATTTGGTTGTCTCCCGGCGACGGAAAGCATCCAAACCCATCAGAGTCTCAGCTAGTGTCATGCCAATGCAGCTCTTGCCTTCCTTCAAAACCTTGGCAACCTTAATCAAACGAATGTTGGACCCTCCAAAGCCCGGGGCAAGCAAGAAATGAGACAACATGTACAAGTAGAGGGCGTGTCGCCAAAAACTTTGCCAAAGATGATCACCGCGGTTACCGGCAACAAAAAACCGATGAACCAAGCTGGGAATATCCAACTCCCCGTTTTGAATCAAAGACCGAGCATCATGCAAAGTAAGCCCACACATCCGTCCTAAAGCTTGGCTGTACCAAAGCAAAATTGGGGCAAGATCTCTTCATCACGCCGAGATTCCATCAAAGCTTGGAAATCTTTAAAAGTGCTCTTATCTGCCAAAGCTAAAAACATGTGTAATCGGGTTCCAACACCTAGCCGCGGCATGGAGGAACGGAAAACGCAGCGGGGTGGGACTAAGCGTGAATAGTGCATTTATCCCGAAACCTCAGAAATTCAGCTTTTCCGAGCCATCTAGAGCTGCGATCCAATCAGAGAGTTTTTCGGCAAAGAATAGTTCCATTTGGAGCAAAAACAGAACTGAAATGAAGAAACTACGAAGCTGGAGCTTTTGTAGAAGATAAGGTGTTGAGTAGAAGACAGGTGGCAATAATCTAGTGATTTTCTGCATTAGTGGCCGACTGGCCAAGTTTAATGGCCGACTGACCATTTTTATAGCTGATCGGCTAGTACTAGTGGCCGATGGCCCCCTATGGTGGCCGTGGCCTCCTCCTTTTGCCGATGGCCTCTTCTTTTGCTCCCTGAGCTGTCCATGTGTTGGAAGTGATGAGAACTTGCATCTTGTTCCACTTTGGATGCATTTTGTGGTGGTTTTGCGAAGTCGTACCTATGTTGTTTTAATTTGTTTATTGAGTTGTTTTAATTTTTGCTTATCGAGTTGTATTTATGTCATTTAGCGGTTTGTTACTTTGTTCATTGAGTTGTTGTTGTTGTGTTGCTTATCGAGTTGTTCTTTTAAGTTGTCTTATTTTGTTTGTTGTGTCGGTTCACCACCTGACTTTGCAATATACAAATGTTCATTTTCATCAATCCCGTTTTTGTGCGAAATAGTGTGATGCGATGCTTAGAATATAAAATGCAACACTTTTTAATCAAAAATGTTGTTTTCTTTTCCAATCATGGTTTCTTTTTTACAAACGTACAAGTTTTAAAGAAAACAAAACTGCCTAAGGCTGTACAATGTGCTTATACAACTAGTAAAAAGGAAAACTAAAGTAAAAAGTGTCTGGATCTGTGCCAGCCACCTCAGGATCGAGAGGCCCTCTTTGTCCTCTTCCACGACTGAGCGGACTCGGAGCTATCGCCATCAGCATTGCTGCTCGAATTGAAGTCGGAGCCCTCCTCAATATCTCCGCTTCCCTCCCTAGAAGCCGAGCTGGTACCATCGCCTCCATCTTGAGGTGACTCGGACTGCAGACTCGCTGACTCCTCATGCTTGTCACTCTCATCATTCTCTGGGATGACCTGCTCTCGGGGTGAGGGCGTCTCTCTCTGCCTCAGCTATGTGTCAGAGTGCCCCGCCTCTCTCTCTCTCTGCTCTCGGAGGAGGCATCGAAGGTCCCACTGTGGCTGGCATCTGGAATGGGACCTGAAAAAAACAGTTTGGCAAATGCATCAGTTATGATACGCGAAGCTGAGTATGGTATTAAATGTAGTGTATGAATGCTGTGAGCAGTATATGGGTGCAGTGTATTAATGCAGTATGGCTAAATGCATCAAATCAGTGTGGAGCAGATTACAAAGACTTTTGGAGTGTAGGTTGAAAGAACTTACCGGAATGCCGTAAATGCTGAGCAGGTCCGTGCCGATCTGAAGCATCCCCATTAAAGAAGCCGATAGCTCAAGAGTCTGCTCGGTGTAATCGATAGAAGCCTGCAAGAGTGTTGAGATCATTACCAGTCTACAAAACATGATTGAACTGAAATGAATGTGCAATACATAAAGCATGGTGCATATCGGAGTCGGGCCTCGAACTCCGACAAGCTCGTGACCAGTTGGTGCGGGCTGGATAGAAATCCGGTAAGTCTCTCCAGCGTGTCCCTGGTAGGCTATAATGGTGGGTAGCTCTAGCCACCATGCTCTCTGTCTCGGCTGGGAGCCTCTCCTGCCATGGGCCTAAGTCGCCCTGGATCCTCTCGCTCCCTCTGTTGCGGTTGCAGGTCTGTTTCTCTCAACCCTGTGAGTGCCAGTCAGAGGTGGCATGAGATATGTCTAGATGAAGAGAGTGTAGTTACCGTCGAGCCTGAAGAAGTTAGCATCTCAGGCCCAGGTAAAGTCAATCATCTTCTGCTCGATGTACCTCTCTGTGATCCTCATATAGGTAGGAGGTGGCACCGGGACCACTGGCTCAGGCAAGCCGAGGCTCTGTCGCAAGAATCGCTCTCCCAAAAACTACGCCTGACAGACCAGGCCCTCGAACAAGATTCAGAAGCGTGAGGCCTCTCAAGCGCCTGCGAATTGATCTTTAACCGCGCTAGGTAGTACTGCCCAGGGCTGCCAGGTGATCTGTAAATGGCAGATATACAGGTTGTTAGCTGTTATTGAAAGTGCAATATGAAGCAAAGCTCAGATAAACTGTAAGGTTTGAAATACCTCCGCTGCGGTTACAATGTCAAAATATCGGTGAGAGAATGAGAAAGACTCTCGAGGTCTCCGCTCGCACCTCACATCGTATTTGTGTAAATACAGAACCATGGGAGGCGTCTTTAGCTCCAGCTCTGGGGCAAGCCTTGGGAAGTAGGCGTATACCCATAGCTGCAAAATATAAAAGGATGACAGTGAGTATATGTCAAGCAGATGTAGATAAAGCATAAATTAGATTGAGTACAGTGTATTGTTCAGTGTGTGCAGTGTACAAGTAATGTAAGCGTGTCTGAATAGATACAAAAACCAATCGATGTGTATGGAGAATGGTATGCAGTGCAGTGTACAGTGTGAGCGGTGTAGCATGCAGTGTGTAGTGTACAGGAAATGAAGAGCGGAAATGTAAAGCAAAAAGGTGGGGTGTACCTCCCAGGCTCTCCAGTAGCCTCCTAGCAGGTGCCCACTCCGCCGGGAAGAAGAGCTCATGTACCCGTACAGTGTGGCCAAGCCTGCATTGCTCCAGTCGTAGAGGCGGACGCGAGACAGGTCCACTAGTGCACTCAAGAGGTAGAGGCCAACGGTGTTCGCCTGGTCGGCGAAGAGAGTGGTGTTGAGCAAGAACATGTGGAACCCTCGGGCATAGTACTCGATCTCCTCGCGGGTCGTCAGTGTTTTCCCCCTGAAGTAGTCCGAGAACCGTGAATACCGTACTATCCCTGGCCGGGAGAGGGGTAGACGATTCTCCAACAAGAAGATCTGAGTGGCCTCCCACTCGCCCATATCAGTGTCATAAGGGATCGGATCCTCCATACCCCTATGTCGGTGAGCATAGAAAAGTCAAAGGGAATCATCGTCATCTCCCCTACTGTAGAGAGATGGAAGGAATCGGTGGTGTCCCACCACCTCTCCACTAAGGCGCCTAGAAAAGGCTGACTCGCAGTGAGGCGCAAGAGTCCCATGCAGAATACACCAAAACCAGCCTCATCGACGATGTGACGAACGGCATCGGGTAACTCCATATACCAGTCTTGTATGGCAATGGTACCATATCCTCGGAAGGCGTGTGAATCTCTCTATAAGCAAGACAATCAGATGCAAGACAATGTTACAGGAACAGTGTCCTCATGTGTTCAAAATTGACAAAAGTGCAATGTGTGAATGTGCTCAAAATGAACAAGGCACGTGGTGCACAAGTGTGTTTGGGATGATCAGATAAAGAGTAGTGTGGGTAATCCAAGATATGTTATCTACATTGTGGAAAGTAGAGAGGAAGTGTATACCTTAGAGGCATCGTGGGATAAGTGTAACTCTGGCTCGCGTAGCAGGAGGTCCTCTGGTGCACCTCGTGCAAACCTCATGAACTGACGGATGTCGTCGGGAGGCAATACATGTACCGTTGGCTGGTACATCGTCGGATCAAACGGCCGAATGCCTAGCGACAAAGGCTCAAACTCGGGATCCATCTCCATCCGCAGAGGAGCTCCGCCAAGTGGAACATCATTTGGCATCTGAAAAGAAGTTGAAAAATGAGCAAAATGGGTAAGAAATGCCAAAAGTCAACAAAAGTCAACTCTCGGGAAGAGAAAAAGTCAAAAAAGTCAAAACTTGGGAAACAGCGCCAAACTCAAGCCAAATTTGTGGGAAACATACCTCAAATGGCGAAAATGGAGAAGAAGGCCATGAAAACAACTTTTGTTCGATTCAAAGTGAAGGAAACCGAGAAGTCTTAGCGAATCAACTTCGCGAGAGGCATTGGAAAACGCGTGTAAAGCTCGGATCTAAGAGAGAAAAGGGTCTAGGAAGGAAGAGGGATGTTTTTTTCGGCCTTGAAGGTGTGAGGATATGTGATTTGGGGTTGTGTTTTTAAAGCCATCTGTGTGGAAGGACCAAACTGCCCCAAGCCTGCCATTTATGGCCGACCGACCATGTTGTTGGCTGACTAGCCACTTTTTTGGCTGATGGACTTGTTTTGAGGCTGATGGCTCCCCAGAATGGCCGGTGGGTCTCCAGTACTCTCTTTGGGTGTTTTTATGTTCTTATATGTCCCCATCTCTTAAGAAAGTACAAGAAAATGCACTTTTCGAAGCTTAAATGGCCTCTGTGGCAGCCCCGAACTACGTTTTCAGTGTGTGGCACTCAATATGCACAAGATGTATCCTTTTCGTATCCTTTTGTATATTACAAGATTCGAAAATTGCTTTTAAATATGTTGTGTTATAGTGTTTTTGTCATGATTGCAAGGTTTGCATTTGTTATATGCCTTTTCACACTCGCATTGAGCATGCCTTATCTTGTTTTGAGTTTGTATCTCAACATTGCGGAGAACACGTCTTTACCATGTTTGCATTGAATATATGCATCTCTATGCCGTTACATGGAACATGCGTTTCGCATCATCGCCCAGAATATGCATCGTTACGCTTGCATAGTATGTGCATATTGTATTGGATATGTATCCACGATTACATTGCATAGAGTATGCATGTTGCTTTGAACCTTGCATTATTGTTGTTTTGCATAGAACATGCTCTCATTCACGTTTGCATAGTATGTGCATTTCTTCCTCTTGCATAGAATTACATCATAATATTACATGGAGCATGCGCACACCACATTTGAGTAAAACTTGCATCTCTCATATTTGCATGGAATATGCACCTCTCACATTCGCAGGGAACGTGCATTTGGTATTTAGCATGGAACATCTTGTTGATCCTGCATAGAATGTGCATTGTATTGTATTGTACCTGTTGAGTACCTTCCTTGTCTAGGCATGATATTGTATGTATGGTTCATTTGAAACTAGCGTAACCGCACGATATTGTATATGCAGTTCATTCAAGGAGATTCCAGGTAAGATTATTCTTGTCCTTTGAACACCCTGTTTCGGTTAGAAGCGTTTGGACCATGTGTCCGACGCTTATACCTCCTTGCTTCGGTTAGAAGCATTTGGACCGTGTGCCCAACGCTTATACCTTGCTTCGGTTAGAAGTGTTTGGACCGTGTGCCCAATGCTTATACCTCTTTGCTTCGGTTAGAAGCGTTTGGACCGTGTGCCCGATGCTTATACATTGCTTCGGTTAAAAACGTTTGGACCATGTGCCCGACGCTTATACCTCCTTAATTCGATTAGAAGCATTTGGACTGTGTGCCCGACACTTATACCTCCCTTCTTCAGTTAGAAGCGTTTGGACCGTGTGCCCGACGCTTATACCTTGTTTTCGGTTAGGTGCATTGGGTCGTGTGCCCGATGTTGTACCTTGCTTGGGTTAGAAACATTGGGACGTGCTCCGATGTTTATACCACCTTCCGGTGCTTACACTGCTTCCTTTTCTCCTCTCGTGTGTCACGCGTTAGGAGGTGTTTCGTTTGAGACTTTGGGTGCTCCCAATAGTCGCTTTTTAGCCTTTCCTGCGTAAGGCGTAGTTAAGATTGCATAATTTTCTTACATCCTTTTTGTGTGAAATGTGGTTTGATTTGCGATTCTCAAGCACGGCGTGTTTATTGGTTCACTTCTTCTCATGTGTGGGATTGTTATACCTTGTCGGTTTGCTTAAAATGTTGTATTTATTTTGCATAAATGCTTCGTTACAGCTCTCTTTGCATAATCATAAGTCATGCCTCTGCATTGTGCATGTCATTTGAATTTGCCCCAATCTACAGGCACATCTATATATTATGGTTTTGAATGTCTGTCTAAGTCTTTGGCCTTGTCAAAAATGGGTCGTCTCTGGGCTTTGACATTCACTCTCGTCATTTTATGACTTCCGAGTTCTGTCAAAGAGGGGCAACTGTAGACACCCCATTTCTGACCGTCCTCAAGACTTGGACGTCATCGTTTGAACACTCGATGATTATCTATATTCATGTTTATTTTGAGTACCTGAAGTTCTTGGTGGAGTGCCTCACCTTCGGACCTCTCAACTTGTTTGTTTTGTGTTTGGTTGTGTACCAAGAGCTTGTGGTTTTGTTTCTGAGGGAAGAAGGTGGCCTGTTGGCTAGCCCTACAACCCATCGGCCAGGCCTTTTTCCCATCAACCATCAGTGGTGGCCGGTCGGCCTCACTGATGGCCGGTCGACCTCATTAATGGCCGGTCTGCCGCATGTGTTGGCCAAAGGCTTTTTTTCTGCTTTTTTAGATATTTTACATGCCAGCTGTTCCAGCTGTTGGTCACTGAGTGTATCCTCCATACACGTGTATGGATGGATAAAGCCAACTTTTGGCTTGTTTTTCTAAATAAGAGGAGGCCTCTCCCCCATTTTTGGGGTTACCAATTTTCAGAGCTGAGAATTCTCTCTCTCTCTAGAACTCTCTCTCTATATATATATTGTGCTATATTGTGCTTGAAAATGCCTTTTCTTTACATATTTGCAAACAACCCCTTAACCAAGCACCCCTACCTTGGAGCTGAGGTTTCTTAAGGCTTGTTTGAAGCTTTTAAAGTTGGTTTTGGCTCAGAAGTTGTGCTGTTTGTTGCTGTGCTTCAAGGGTAATGCCTTAATCCCTTTTAAGCTTTATTTTGATCAAGTGTTTGGCCACCTTTGCATGTTGTTTTAGGCTTACTTTTCAACTGCAAAAACCTTTGTTTTTAAGTGTTTAAGATGATGGTTTGAGGCCTCTTTGAAGTTAGGGGTGGTCTACCCTCCTTTGTTGCTTATTTGCTAAGATTTGTGCCATCTTTTAAAGCTTTTAAAACAATATTTTTTTGGCCTTTAAACCACTGAATTCTAGAGGAATTTCAGTGGTAGAAATCTTGTTCTGAGGTCCTAAAAAGGAGGGGGTGGTCCCCTCTCCTCTTGTCTTGTTTGCATTTGTTGATGGCCTACCAAATGAGCATGTATTTCTCCCTTCTTGAGGCTTAGTTCGATCATGTTTCTGTGACTTTTTGGACCTGATATAACTCTGTTTTAGGCTGGTTTAGTCATTGGTTGCTTGTATCTTGCACTTGTAGTGCAATTTTGTTCATTAGCCTAGCATATTTGGTGTTTTAACCTATTGATCTAGCATGTGTTGGCTATACTCCAGCACATTTTTGGTCCTATTCTAGTATGCTCTAACTCTGTTTTGAGTGGCCATGGTCCTTTGAGGCTTGCTTTGCATGGTTGTAGTGTAAAGGGGCTTGACTAGCTTTGAGTTTTGAGGCCTTGAACATGTTGTGTATGTGATGCTTGCATGCCATGACATCATTCCACATGTAATTTCAGAGCATATACCTCTATCACATTCTCACACATATCACTTGTTAAGTGCTTTTAAGAGTTAACTGTTATGCCTTGTTTGTGAGCCATCATATGAGCATGTTTTTCCTTTTTTTTTTTTTTTTTTTTTTTTTTTTTTTTTTGTGCTTAAGTGTCAATATGTTTTGGCCACTGTTTTAGCATGATTAAGCTCTGTTTTGAGCTAATTTGGTTGTTCAAGCTTGATATTGTATGCCTCTAGTGTAATACATTTCACTAGCTTCGATGCTTTCGACTATTAACATGTTGATCACATGATTTAAGTCATTTAGCATGTTATTTCAATGCTGAAATATATGCCATTGCACTCCATGCTTCACTCTTTCATTCACTTTGAAAGTAGCCTTAAGCCCCTTGTTCGCTTGAACATGGAATTGAGGCTCTCATGCCTAATGGTCTTAGCCTTCTCTTGAGGGTTTCTACCAACCAAAAGCATGAGACTTCTTTCATGCTCAAGGTGCTTGTGGCTGAGGCCATCTTTCCCGTTAGAGGACTTTCACATTGGACTTAATCGGTTAAAGATTAATCGGTAATGTAAAATGTGTAAACAAAATTGAATCAAGTAAAACATGCAAAATAAGCATAGTTGTGTTGCATTGCATGTGTTTGGATCGGACGTTAATCCAAACACAAGAGATGCGAGACGTTTCATACTCAAAGTGATGAAATGTGTCATATTTCTTGGTCGCTGTCCCCCTTGATTGTGCGTGATAGGGTGGAGGCCTTTTGAGTCTTACTTGTGCATTCACTAAGCTTGTACAAACTTGCTTTTCGGGCCATCATGCATTGAGATGCTTGGTTGGTGGCTTGAGATCCAAGCGTCGTACTCCTCTAAGCTTGAGACATGATAAGGAGGGTGGTAGTACATACATTTCCTTACAAATACACTGCCATGCCTCTATTTGTGCTCTGTTACAGCAAAAGGAGGAATTTCAGGGAAGCAGTGGCTGACCGACCACATCCCCCAGCCGACCGGCCACCAAAGCCAGCTGACTGGCCATCATTACCGCCAATGGCCACCATCTCCGGCCGATGAGCCCTCATAGTGTTCTTGAGATCAGACAAAATCAATCTGGAAGTTGGCTCAATTTTCAAAGGTCCAAAAGAGTGCAAATAGAGTCATCTAGAGACAAGGCAGTGGATTTCCGGGAGGACGCAACTGAGCATGCATATCTCTCTTGCCCGCGAGGCCATTTATCGCTTTGTTAGCAAGATGTAGTTAATTACATGTGTTGTAATTAATTAGTTTAAATTGTTTTGTAATGCTTTAATTAGCTTAGATTAGCTAGTTATTCAATTCGGTTTGTAATTAATTAGCTAGAATAGTTAATTAGTTTGTTTGTAATAAGCATCTTAGCTTAGCGTAGCTAGCTTAGTTTATTTATTCGGACCCTCCGTCGCGAGGGCACAATGTTGTAATAAGCGTGCGTGTGTGTGTGCATGTCTTCCAACCCCTACTTTTTTCTCCCTTTTACTTATCAGCTTTCGATGGTTATATTATGGCATATTTCAATTAGCACACCTTATGCTATGCATGCGTGCATCATTCATTTGTCTCGCATACACCGGGCTTGGCGTATCATGCAAACTGCATTGTATTTCAATATACTTACATGAATACGTGTTTCAAAGCATGTTATCAAGTGTTGCATTCATATGCCATCTTAGATAGCTGAGCCTATTTAGTTGCACTTTTGCATGTGTTGCATTAGGCATTTTTAACATAGTTAGGAGCATGCATTGTTTTCTAACTAGTTTCCTGTTTTGGCTCGGAGTACATTGTAAGTGTTTACGCTTTAGTATCCTTGCATGAGTGTGAGTGTTGCCATGATAGCATGCTTGCCATGAGGCTATTTGCTTAAGTGCTTAACTGTATGAATGCCTGTGGATGAAGGTTGTATAACTCGAATTGGAACAATTCATCGAATGTGAGTTTTAAGCCCACTTGAAGTGGCAAAATCATGTTTTAAGCCCACTTGAGGGTGGCAAATCCGCGCTTTAGCCTACTTGCGAGTAGCACTTTCAAACCATTTTCAAAAACAAACATGAGTTATTTTGTTCCAATTTTCATGATTGAGTCTATACTTGTATGCTGTGCGCATCACATAGTAAGTTAGCTAATAACAAGACAAGAACACATGTGTTTATAAAAATAACATATCATACTTAGTAGAGGCTGATCCTTTGATCGGCCGAGCGGGGGTGCTCATTTCAGGACCTTCCCCTCTCGTACCCAAGTTCCCAAGCCGAGGCAACTTTGGTGATGACGGACACGTGGCTTTTGGCACAAGTCAGGGTTTCTTAAATTTCCCAAAAACAAAATATTTAGGTGGCGACTCTGTAATTCTGGCAAAGCAGTCCATGTTTGGCGCTTTTTGATCAAAAATCGATTTTCCAAAACGATTTTCCGGATTTGGACTCTTTGGTGATTTATCAGTCTTACATTGCACTTTGTGAGATTAGATTCAAAACCGTGACAGGAGTCCGAACTGTAGTAGCAGAACCCAATTCATGCCCTCTCCGAAAGGAGGGCACGTGGAGAGAGTTTGGGCGGTCTACAAGCGGATACGGGGCTCCAAAAGGAGTCAGGATGTTTAGGGGGACAGTAAGAGGTAGAAGGGTTCTACCCCACAACAGTTCTAGAGAGCTTAGTCAAGTTCCACTTTTTCAATACCGAGTTCAGTTTCTAGGAGAAATGGTCAGGGAGATCTCACTTGCTTTAAATGTGGCCAGTTAGGCTATAAGTCTCCAGCTTGCTCGCAAAGGAGAGAAAGGAAATAGTCCGTTTCTTCAGTGGCTCATTCTCAGAGCCAGAGTCAAGGGAGAGAGTAGCCACTCACTTGTTATTAGTGTGGGTAGTTAGAACACTTGAAGGGGTTTTTCTCTTAGTTAGGTAGCACACCTAGTACGTCTGGTTCGAGGAAGACATAGAGGGACCAGCCTGCATAGTCAGCATAGTCCTCAAGGGCTAGGGAGCCTCTTCGGCTCAGTCAGTGCATCAGACGTATGCTCCGAGGGGTGAACAGGTGGAGTAGAGACCTATAGGGCGTATGTATGCTATTATCTCACCAAACTTAGTACCAGCGCCTTCGTTAGTGAGAGGTACTTTCTTACAACTTTATTGCTAATGTGTTGATTGATACAGGTGCGTCCCATTCATTTATCTTGTCTGCATTTGCATCGGCTTTGGGTTAGAATTGGCTTGGTTAGCATCTCCACTCAGTGTAGAGTCACCTATTGGTAGTGAGATTGTTTTGGAACAGGGGTGTCGGGGTTGTGACATAGAAGTTGCCGGTCACTAACTCCCTTTTGCATTTGTGTTGATTGACTTGTCAAGTTTTGATGCTATATTGGGTTTGGACTAGTGTCATCGTATTGACTATCATAGATTGTTACTGTCAGAGGGTTAATGTATATACCTTGAGTGGTGATTGTTTTTATTTCATGGGGGACAGAGCCGATAAATTTTTTTCACCGGTGTATGATCCAAGTGGGCGGAGCGAGCTTAGTTGAGTTGAGTTGCCAAGGGTAGTTTGTGAATGAATGTTTTTTCCTAGGATCTTGATAGTTTACCACCTCACCGAAAGATCGAGTTCTTTAATGATTTAGTGATTGGCATGACACCGATTTCTATGGTACCGTATAGGTTTGCACCTACTGAGTTGAGTGAATTGAAGATTCAACTCCAAGAATTATTAGATAAGGTTTTATCCGCCCTACTACTTCACCTTGGGGAGTATCGACTCTATTTGCCAAAAAGAAAGATGGCACTTTGCGATTATGTATTGATTACCGGAAGTTAAACTGGGTGACTGTTGAGAACAAGTACCCAATGCCTCGTATAGATGATTTATTTGATCAGTTGAAGGGGTCTTGTTGCTTTTTTAAGGTAGACCTAAGATCGGGTTATCACCAGTTAAGAGTAAAGGAGGAGGATATCCAGAAAATGGCATTCCGTACGTGGTATGGCCATTATGAGTTCTTAGTGATGCCTTTTGGGCTAACTAACGCACCTACCATATTTATAGATTTGATGAATCGGATCTTCCATGAGTTCCTAGACCATTTTGTGGTCATCTTTGTTGATGACATCTTGATTTACTCACCCTCTAAAGAGGAATACGAGGAACACTTAGTAGTACTTGAGTTACTTAGAGCCCACAAACTATATGCTAAGTTTGGGCAGTGTGAATTCTGGTTGAAAGAAGTTAAGTTCTTAGGCCATGCGGTATCCGGGGAAGGAGTGACTGTAGATTCATCTAAGATAGAAGCAGTACAAGATTGGAAACAACCTAAGAATGCCTTTGCGATCCGTAGTTACTTTCGGTTTGTGAAAGATTTCTCTAGATTAGCTTCACCTCTGACTAGATTGACAAGGAAAAAAATTAAGTTTGTGTGGAGTGAGACTTATGAGAAGTCATTTTAAGAGCTTAAGATTAGACTTACCACTACTCCAGTGTTAATTATTCCGGAGAGGGGTTTGGGCTATTTGGTATATTGTGATGTTTCACAGGAAGGTTTGGGTTGTGTCTTAATGCAAGATGGGAAGATAGTAGCATATGGGTCACGTCAGTTGAAAACACACAAGCAGAACTACCCCACTCATGATTTATAATTAGCAGCTGTGATCTTTACTTTGAATATTTGAAGGCATTATTTATATGGTGAGAAGTTTGAAATATTTTCTGATCACAAGAGTCAGAAATATCTGTTCACATAGAAAGACTTAAATCTAAGGCAGAGGAGGTGGATGAAGTTTATAGAAGATTATGACTTTGAGTTATATTATCATCCGGGGAAGGCCAATGTTGTGGCCGATGCCTTAAGTAGAAAATCCATTAGCAGTATAGCTTGCATTGCCATTCAGGAATGGGAGATGTTGGATGCTATTGGTGAGTTTGACTTGTATCTTAGTGAGTCCATTGAGTCTGGAGCCTTATTTTCGGTAGTTGCACAACCTACACTTGTCAGCCGAGTGATAGAAGCGCAAAGGGATGACCTTAAGGTAGAATCCCTTCGGGAGAAGATCTCTAGTAGGAAGGTAAAGAAAGACTTGAATGTATATTCTGACTCGAGTGTTAGATACCTTGATCGTTTTTTCGTGTCGAAATCTTGTCAAGAAGAAGTACTCCGAGAGTTTTACCACTCACACCTTGCAGTGCACCCAAGAGGCACAAAGATGTATCACGACCTTAGTCGTCAATTTTAGTGGAAGAGGATGAAGAAGGATGTGGCCATGTTTGTATCGAGGTACCTTACTTGTCAACAAGCGAAGGCCCTATAGCCGAGTGAAAGTAGGTGCATGTCACAATGGATTTTGTTGTGGGTCTTTCGAGGACTTAATGGGGTAATGACGCCATTTGGGTGGTAGTTGATCAATTGACCAAGTCAGTGCACTTTGTACCTATGCGCACGAGTGACTCGATAGATTACCTGGCCGACCTTTACATTAGAGACATAGTGAGGTTGCATGGGATCCCTGTAACAATTGTTTCGAATAGGGATTTGCATTGGGCACTAGACTGACTTTTAGCATCGTGTATCATCCTCAGACTGACGGGTAGTCAGAGTGCACCATTCAGATTCTAGAGGATATGCTTCGGGGTTGTGTTCTTGACTTTAAGGGGTTGTAGGAGAAGCACTTGCCCTTAGTAGAGTTTGCCTATAACAATAGCTTTCAGTCGAGTATTGGCATGGCACCGTTTGAGGCCTTGTATGGTCGTTCGTGTAAATCTCCTATGTATTAGGCCAAGGTGGGTGATGCACCGATGTTGGGTCTAGAATTAGTCCGAGAAACGACGAGAAAGTTGCACTTATTCGTAAGAGGTTGGTCACGGCTCAAACTTGTTAGAAGAGCTATGCCAACCATAGGAAGAGACTGTTATCCTTTGAGGTAGGATATGACGTCTTCTTGAAGATATCACCTAGGCGAGGTTTGATGAGGTTTGGAAAGAGTGGAAAGTTGTCCCCTAGATTTATTGGGCCTTTTGAGATCCATGAGTGGATTGGATAGGTACCTTATCGCTTGGCCTTGCCACCACAGCTTTCCGAAGTTCATGATGTGTTTCATATTTGTATGCTTTGGAAGTATGAGCCGGATCCATCGCACGTGTTGGAATGGACCGACTTAAAGGTAAATGAGGATGCCTCGTATGAGGAAAGACCAGTGAGAATTTTGGATACTCGAGACCAAGTCTTGCGAAGCAAGACAATTCATTTGGTGAAAGTGTTATGGAAACATCATGGGGTTGAGAAAGCAACTTGGGAACGTGAGTTGGAAGTCCGTGAGAAGTATCCGGACCTATTTGTTAATGTTTGAGCATGTATTGAAACTTTTGTTATGTTGATTTAATATAAACATTGTATATGTTTTGAAAATGTGAATTGTATATTCAGTATTGAGAACTTGTTTATTACGTTGATGTGAATGAATGACCGGTGGATGAGTTATGATATTGGAATTGATTGATTATCATTGTTGTAATTGGTTTAAACATGGTTTTGAAATTTGATTGATAATTTCGGGGACAAAATTCTTTAAGGAGGAAGATTATAGCGATTCTGGTTTAGACCCGACCCATTTGATATTCTAGATTCGGGTTTCAATGTTTTGTATTGTTATTCATGTCTTATTCCTCTTTTCCTCTCTTGAGTTTGGCTATTGGGATGTGTTGCTTGTGTTTGAAACGGGTCGATAACTTGTTTTTCAAAACTTAGGTTACCCAGATTTTGGCCTCTACGCTCGAGCATAGCTTCTTGCACTCGAGTAGTCTTTGTGGACTCTCAGTATTTTAGCAGATCTGCAAAACTACTAAGAGAGTGTATTCTACGCTCGAGCAATCGTGCGCTTAAGTGACACTTCTTGAGCGCAAGCGGTAGGCATTTGTTTGTAAAACTTCTGGGAATGTGTATTCTCTGCTTGAGCGTCACTTCTTGCGCTCAAGTGGTAATCATTTTTGTGTCTGGACGCTCGAGTGTCACTTCTTGCGCTCGAACGGTCTATGCATTTATCAGAGTGTAGAGCTAACTTTTTGGGTGACTTTTTCATTTCACTCTCTCTCTAAACATTCCAAAAAACCCTAGTTCTAGACTCTTTCTCTCTAAAACCTATATTTTCTCTACAAAAACACCAAGATCTAGTGATTTCTCCATCATACTCCCTTTGTTAAAAAGGTAGAGCTCACCTAGAGTTTCGTTTTCATCCGAATAGAGTCGGGTTTCGGCTTTAGCCGAGTTTCATCCGTGTTTATCTGGTTTTCTAGCTTTGAGGTAGGGATCATCTACACTCTTTTATGATTTTTAACTTAGCTATTTGGTTTTATCAAACAATCTTGTGGTTTTGGAGGATTTTGAACAAACCTATAGTTTTGGTTTAAAATCAAAAGAAGGGTTTTCAAATGGATGTATTGAAAATGGTTATGGGAGTGGAAATAAGGTTGAGTTGTGATAAAATTATTGATGTTGATACTTGGATTGGATTTTAGAAGAAAATGGAGTTTTGCCCCAAATGTCTCAAATGTTTATTTTGTATAAATAAATGGAATTGATGTTGGGAATGTGAAATTGGATGGATATTGATATGGATGATGGAGTTGGATATGTATTATCACTCATATTTTGAAATTTGGAAAGTTTATCTGTATTAGAGATTTTATATCTGTTTAGAAATACCTATTTTAGGCTATCGGTGGAGGATATCTATGATTGTTGTAGAAATTACATAAGGATTAGGTGAATTGAAACTAATTTCTCATCCATTTGCATTGAGCATTATTATATCTTGATACATTGTACATGTATAACGTTTTTTAGAAAAAAAATGGTGAATTTGGGAAAGAGATGTATTCTATTAAGTTAATTTGGCCTGTGTGTCCTGGGTGAAAGGCCCGGCAATTACGCGTGTACATAGGTGTCGATTCCCGCAGACGAAATATTCGTAAAATGGCAATAGTAGCACTTGTAAAGCCTATGTTTACATGGGTACCGGTTACGACTTCCCACAGACGAAATATCCTAAAGTTATGATTCATGGCCATGTTTTCTAATATAAAGGGAATGAATGATAATTTGTGATATAAACCAGACTTTACATGGTTTTTGAAAGAGAAATAAGACGTCTTGGTCATGAGCATTGCATATGCATTTCATCCCTATATCTTTGTTAAGATTTATATATTGTGTTGGATTATTTATATTGGCCTTTGGCTCACCCTATATGGGAAAACCATTTTCAAGTGTTGATGAGATGCCTCCGCTAAGGCAGTAATTTGGGACGATTGGAGAAAGAGTTTCATTTTGTTTACTTCTTGTAATTATTTTGTGTAAGCATAAGGCTTTATCTGTATTAGATTTAAATCCATTTTGATGCAACCAAGTACAGTCTTGGAAAGAGTTAGTCTTCAAGGTATTTCAATTATCTATTTAACTTCTATTTCATATCTTTGTTGTTGACACGTGCTATAGATTCAGGGTTAGGACTTATGAATGTATATTCGCATGTGTCACCTTCTTATACAACTGGGTCTTATGTAATGGAAAGATATTAAACTTTGATTTATATTGTTATTTACTTATTGTCGTGGATAGTTTATTGTATTTATTTCGGGGCGTTACAATATGACTGTATAAGAAGGAAATTCCATGTCCTGATATTTGAAATCTTCAATTACCTATGAAGTTCATCAATGTGGGATGAGCACTAATGCCCAACAGGAATCTCATAGTTCTAAAATAAACTAACACATAGATAGAAATGATCATGTATGCAGGATAATACTATATAGTAAGGTGACGTTTTGTATGCCCAAAATATCATAAGTAGAGTATCATTTTCTCAAAATTGATTTGAACATTCAAGAGAACTTTTTGCCATAAATATTATTTTTCCTCATTAGAAAAATCATAAGTTTTCTTTGAAAATAAGTATACTTAAGAAACAATATCATTTTAAATTTATTAATCCAATTCCAAGACATGTCTCATTTTATTTCCATTTTATAATTCAAAAATACTATGACCCTATAACGTTAAAGTCCAAGTTCCCCTTATATTCAAAGACAACCGTCATACACTATTTTCCCACTTATCTGTTAGTTTCATTACATCAACATTTCTATCATCACTTATAATTCAACTCAAATCAAGAATATAAACCCCTTTCAATTCAATTTCTCAAATATTTACAATTGATTTCAAATCCTTCATTCAAATAAACATTCGTCTTCAATTTATGAAATAAATCCTCAACCTAATTGAAAACCCACTTTAGACTAAAATTTTGAATCTAAAAGATTGTTAAGAAGACTCATCATTTATAAGATTAGAGGATCCACCCCTCATAAAATCATTCTTCACAAATTCTCACAAGATTATTCCTTTTTACTTAAACTTCCAACCCAATTATACCACAATTACCATAAGTCCACAATCCTTAACTCAATTTGATATTACTATTATTCACAAAATAAAACTCATAATCTTCACTTATGGTCAAAAACAACCCGGTGAGTTCATCATCATCAACCCCTTACCCAATTACCACTTCTTTCATGTAATTTCTATGTGCATTTTTCCTCTATACAAAATCATACGACAAATTGTAATTTTATAAGTTCATTACAAGTCATACACATTATCACTGACTTAACACATTTCTCAACACGTTCCACCTTTTGTCAGCTTTATACGGCAGGATAGTGGGCACCCAACTCACAACACCTCCCACATTTTTCCGGCTCTATACAGCGGGATAGCGAGCACTCGACATTTATGTTTTTCCACATTTGCCGACTGTTATACGGCAGGACGTGGACACCCAAAAATATTTAATACAATCCCCACATTTGCCGACTATTATACGGCAGGACATGGGCACCCAAAAATATTTAACACAATCTCTATATTTACTGACTATTATATTGCATGGTGTGGGCACCCAAAATCATCTGTTTTTCACTTTTACCGACTACAATATGGCAAGATTAGTGGACACCCAAAAATATTTTTTCCACATTCGTTCAGTGATAAGCTTAGACAGGGCAAATGAGGCATCTTGACTCCCTGCACAGGTACCAATTACAACACAACACAGCCCAACACAACACAACACAACCCAACACAACTCAACACAACGTAACCCAACTCAACACAACACAACCCAACCCAACTCAGCACAACTCAATGCATTTCTTAAATCTCCACTTTATCCTTTCATCACAAATCTCATATCATCAATACAATTCACAAACTTAAATTCCTCAAATTCAATCTCATCTCATAACGCAACTTAGAATGTCAACAAGAAGAATTCAATCGCAATTTGTTACATGAATTTTTCCAAACATTTTCAAATTGAATTAAACATGGATGTGTGCAATTTAACACCTCAACTTCATGATGCCACTTTCAATTTAAACAAAATCATTAACCCTCTTTATGAGCCAAACTAGGGTTTTGGAAGAAATTGAAGCTTTTCACAAAAACACTTTTTACTCCAACTCTTCTATTCATCATTCACCCAAAATCATAACTCAACCCAAAAAGGTAAACCCCAGAACATCTAACCCAAACCCCCAATCTCATGATTTATCACAAAATGCATAAAAGATAAATTTTGTATAAGGAAAATACCACAAATCTATCTATAAATGAAAGTATTGAAAGAGAACTAGAAATCCCTACCTGAAAAGAAGAAAAGAAGAGAAAACCTCTAAACAAACGGGTCAACGCTCGGCACAAGACCTACATATCACACATAGTATGTACTTGAAGACTTAGAACATAAACGATGCAATAAACGGCTTAAACCTAACTTCAACCTGATGTCGAGCTCAAAACATTACTAACATGCTCTTAGAGTGTTCAAATGCAAGTTCTAGATGTCTCGAGGGGTTCCATATGCAAGAAAAACATGAAAAACATGGTCAATTGAAAACTTAATCCATGAATCAAGCTTAATTTAATAATTTTTGCTTCGCAAATTTGAATATAAAACTCATCTTCAAAATAATCTTCTCAAACTCAAATCAACCAACCTCAATAGAGTCCCAAAGCTCCAAAAATAAGTAGAATAACTTCAATGGAGAGAATAATTCAAGATTCAAAACAATCTCCAAGTTTTATGATTCGTAAATTTAACATGAAAACTCATCTTTAAAAATCATCAACAAACTTCAATTCCTTTCCTAAATGAGTCATAAGGTTCTAAAAACATGTTAGATACCCTCAATCGAAAGCTTTATTCAAGATTCAAAATAAAAATAATTTTTCAAAATTTCTCATTAGTCATTTTAAATATGATGAAACTTTCTTGAATCTTCAAGCACACATGTGATTGATCCTACAAAACAAGATTGATAAATGATTTCTCTCATAAAATCATGAAAAATGCATGAATACAAGGATGAAACACAAGATAGATGCATAAACTCATCAATCTTAAACCCTAGATTGCAAAGTTCCATGAACTTCTCTACAAAACCCAAAACACAAGCTCTAGGAGTGAATCCATGCAAAACAAGATCAAGACATGAAAAAATGGTGAAATCTTACCTACAGTTATTCGATTGATGAGTTCCTTGATGATTTCCTCAATTTTCCCTTCATTTCTACACTTTCCTTCTTTGGTTCTTCCTTAAGCTCAAATCTTTCTTCTTTTTTTGCTCCAGCAGCTAACTCTCTCTCTCTCTCTTAGTTCAATCTCTTTTTTGGCTCAATCTCTCTTTCCCTGAATGTTAAAGAATGAATAGGAGTACAATGTATTATGTATATACAATGAACACACACACACAGCCTTCTTTGCACACCCACAGAATTTCTTAGCACAATTCTACAATTTGATTTATGATCAAGATTAATTTAATTAAGCAACACTTAGTCTTAATAAATTTTGATTAACACATAATTAAATTAATCATAACTAATCACAAATCTCACTTAATTTAATTAGTCTAATTTGACTTCCTTTAGTTTCCTTTAATTAGTCTAATCAATTATATTTAGTTTTATCATTCTGAATCAAATTTTTAATTAAACTCCCAAAAGATTCCAAATATCAAATTAACTTATTTCCATCATCAATTTTAGTTTCCCAAATCTTTAAGGCCTTCAATTTCAGATAAAACTCAAAATCTCCTTCAATAAAAATTGAACGCCTCATAAATAAATTTAACTCATAATAATCTTAATTCTCAATCCTCATAACTTAATTAATTTCAACTCGGACCCAATTGATCAAATCTTAATTTCACTAAACTGAATCAAATATTTAATTAAACTCTCATATGGTCTAATGCTCGAAATTGAACCGATTCAACTCATCAATTTCACCTTCTTAAGTTATTTAGGCTTTCAATTTCTAATTCCAAAATAAATTCTTGATCAAATCATGAACGAATCACACTGAATAATTCCATTAACTCCCAAATTAAATCAGAATAATAACTAATTAAAATTCGAATCTCCTTAATTAATTAAATGCCAAATATCATATACGGCAGGGTCGTCACAGTAACTTAAGGTCCCTCACCCATTTTTGTACCACTAACCTACTCAACTCTCTCTCTCTCTCTCGCTCTCTCTACAAACCTAGAAACTTTCTCTCTCTATTCAATCTGCGATCGGATTCGATTCGCCCTCAAGTTTTGTGTCCGATTGAGATAGTCTTGCTGGTCCCTCATTGATGGTTCGATCACACATGTAGCACTTGTGTCCTCTAAACTATTGGAGAGTGTATTTAAATCCTTTACTTTCATTTTAGGAGTCTTTGGAGTTGTTGTATCTTGGTTTTGGCGGTGTACAATTCGATTTAGACTTGTTGGGATTGTTTGTTTGTGCTTGTTTTCGTAGAAAAGTTCTTGGGACCTTGGAAAATTTTTTTTTGGTGTCGACACTAGTCTTCATAAAGGTCGACACCACCTTGCTGCCTTGCTCTTATTGTCTCTGCTGGTTTATAGGATCAACACCCTGAATTCCTACGGTCGACCATTCTCTTACTATTTTGTTCTGGGTGCCTACTGAAAAATAGGGTCGATACCCTAAGTTCCGAGGGTCGACCCTTGTCTGTTACACACTTTAGTGTCTCAACTTTTCTTCGTGAGGGTCGATCCCTGTGAGTTATTTTCAAAAATCTTGGTTCAATTTTGGGCCCAACTTTTTGGGGATTTGACTTATTCTTCTCTTTGACTTTAAGGTTATTATTCTACAACTATAAATAGATCCCAAACACACTTTTCTCATTCACATTTCTTTTTCTCTCTTTCTTTTCCTCTTTTCACCATGAATCTCTCTCCCTCTCTCTAAACTTAACTTTTTCACTTAGATCTCTAGATCTACTCACGTAGAGGCATCTTTTCACCTTAGTCTTTTGAGAAAGATTATAGATCTCGTCAAGAACTTTCTTTTGATTCAAGAGTTTCGTGGTTTCATCAACTTTGAGTTTTTCCAAGTTATCCTCTTCGCTTCAAGAGGTAAGGTCTATTTTCTAAACTCAAATATAAGCTTGATAGCATATTTGTGGCGTATTTTGTGATTTATATTTGGTAGTAGTTTGGTATGATTTTACCCTAGTTATTTGTTATTTCAAAAGATCTATATATTTGGGTGTTTTGGTTTAAACTTAGGGTTTGAATTTGAAATTTAAAAGAGAAATTTTTCAAATGAGTTCTTGAACAAGGTTATGATTTTGTATTGGTGGTTGAGATATGTTGACATGGTGACTTTCCTTTACTTAAAAGTGATTTTGAAAGAAAATGAGGTTTTGTTCTAAAAACATGGGTTTTGGCTTGTATTTGAAGACAATGAAAAATGATGTTGGTTTTGTAAGAGATGGGAAGAAAATGGTTGTGGAATTTTGAAAATGGTTGTTGTTATTCTTTTGAAAAATATATCTATATTTAGATCTTTTGATTATTGCATTAGAGGTAACTATTTTGGCTATTAGTGGAGGATAGCATTGCCGTGTGTTAGAAATTACATGTGAACTAGGCAATTTGAAATCATTCATATCATGGAGCATGTAATGGATTTTGGAAATTGAAACTGTATGTTTTGGAAAGAGGTTTTGGAAATTCTCGCATTATGTTTTGGAGCATTTGCATTGTTTTAAAAAAATAATATTTTGAGTTACATGTATTGTACTATTAAAAAGGGTAAATAAAATGGTGAATCTGAGAAGTAAGCATTGTCTCGTTGAAATAAGTTCGCCTGAGTGTCCATGGTGAAAGTCCTAAAAATCGCGCGTATACATGGGTGCTGATCCTGTGGACGAAATATCTGTAAAATGGCAATAGTTGCGCTTGTATAGCCTACGTTTTTATAGGTACCGATTTGCGGTTTCTTGCGGACAAAATTTCCGTATTTGTTTTGGAGTTTTACCTATTTTATTTACTATTATGTTGGTTTGGAACAGGATGCTTGGAAAATGGTTTTAACAATGTATTTGATGTTGTCTAGCGATGTATTCGCATTTGATTTAGAAAGGTACTTGCTAGTTGGTATTGAGGTACAAGGATTGGTTTTTTTTTTTTGGAAAGTAATTTTATATCAAACGGATGATTTGAACTTGGAAAACGATTTGATTAAACGTAAAGTTTTGGTAATTGGAAAGAAAGGATTTTGTTGAGAAATCAAATGGATTTGAAAGTGCATTTGGGCATATCGTATATATGTATTGCATCATGATCATTTATGTTGGTGGAGCATGTTTAGTTTTTGAAATATTCTCTACTAGGCTTTATGCTAATCCTACATGGCTGAAAATGTTTTTCAGGTGTACATTTGTAGATGTGGACTGAGACGTGAAACTGTGTTCGGAACCATGCAGGGTGGTTCTGTTATTTGTAGGCCAAGGGCCATTTATGTTCTTTATTGGCTGTGTGCCATTCTTGTAAGGGTTACACCCTTGTATATGATGTAAGTCTTAGGGCGTTTAATTTGATTTTATAACAACTGTGCATGTTTTAGTTATAGAGCATCCATTCGACTTAGATGTTGTATCTAGGAATGTATAAAATCAGATAAACACATGCATTGTGTGACTATATTATATTCATTTTCATGAGAGTTGTTATCCATGTTCATTGTTGGGTGGTTTATTCACGTGAGTCAGACCATGTAAATACGGGGCGTGACAACATGGCTTTTTTGCGACGATGTAAGGATTAGATTTTTGTGTGGGGGGGGGGGGTTTGATTAGGGCTATTAATTGATATGGAAGAGGGAGTGAGGACCTGGTGGGGGTTTGGTGAAAAAAAAAAGAATTCTTTGTTTCAGAAGTTGCCTATCTTATTTTTTTTCTCTTCTTTATTTTCTTGGCAACCAAATAGTTGAAATTGGAAGTAAAAGAAAAAAAAAAAAATTTGCTTTGAATCACAAAATTTTGAACATTAGAAAGGAACTGTAAGATATGTGTTGAGAGAGGTGTTAGAGATTATTACCATCGAATCTCTCTTTAAAGAAAATTTCAGAATATACAGAATCTGTGACGCCCTTAAAATGTAACAATAGAATAGCCCATAATATGCACTATACATACGGAAAACTAATAAGGTAATAGGCTTTCATTAATTCTATGATTAACATTACAAAAGGTACCACATGCATTATACATTCATAAATCCTAAATTCTGAATCTATATCATGTGACACTTAGCCCTAAAATAGAAATGAAACAAAATACAAATAGATTCATGCCTTAATGGTTACATATTTCCAAGACGATGCTTGGTTACAATAAAAGTGTGCCAAACCCAAAACAAATAAAAAGCCCGAGGCCTATACAAAAAATATTTATAATAAAAGAAAAACAAATAAGCCTTCAGCTCTAAGATCCTCCTAAGTTAAGTCATTGGAGAATGCATACCATTAGCACCTGAAAGTTGATTTCCACATAGGGTGAGCTAAAACCTAGTAGAGAATGCCTTACCACACTGTATAATGTTTAACAAAGTCATATGGTGAATGCATATGTATGATATTTACCAAAACATTACACTTTCTTTTCTAAAATAATGTAATGCCATGATTCAGAAAATAATACTTTTCAAATCAGAAAATAGGGCAGCGGATACACAACATTGGGAATCTCTAGGTACGTGTGTTTGGCAATAGGCTATACAAGCACTAACAAAGCCATTTTACCAGTACAAACCGAAAGGATCAGCATCTAACTGCGTAGGTTTCTGGACTTTCAGTAAGGACACATAGGCCAACATAGATAATACCACAACCACACCAGCTAACCAAATTCACCAAGGTATTCACCCATTTTCCTCAAGACGCAACATTTTCAATGTATAAATATGAAACAATGTTCAATGCAAGATGTATAAGTAGTTGGTTTTAATTGATCTAAACCTCATGCAATTTCTACAACAATCAAAATTATCATCCACCGATAGTCCAAAATAGATATCTCTGTACAAAAGATAAATCTCCAAACAACAGGTATAATTCCATAATCTCAATATATGAGTGATAATACATATACAACTCCACTCTCATCATTAATAGACATATTCATATTATCATTCCAAAAACTTAACATCTTTCCCTTTGTTTTAGTTCAAAAGTCAATGGTTTCTAACCAAAACATTCATTCCTTTCAAAAATATATTTAAAAGAGAAATTTTCAATATTTCAGTCTAACTTATCAATATAACCATCTCTATAACATTTCCCACGAACCCGTTTGAAAATCCCTCTTTTATACTCCCAAAACCAAACCAAACCCAAATCAAACCCTAAATCAATTAATAACTCCCAAATCACTACAATTTTCAAGGAACACATGACGAGACCAAGAATCATACAAAGAGATTAAAGAAATCCTTTCCTCAAGATTAGAATGAGAGAAGAACAAGACCCAAAGTTTGACAGAGCCAAAAATGAAAACTTTTTTCGATTAGAACGTTCACCTCTACGAGCTCTGCATTTTTCTCCAAAGTACTACAGTGGCGAAACTAACGGATTTGAGTGTGTAGGGGTGTTTAGACAAGAACTAGAGAGAGAGTGTAAAGAAATTTGGTAAAGTTACCTTTTAGAGAGATGGAGAGATCAAAAAATGAAAGAAAAGATCTTTTTCCCGTACTGATATATGCACAGACTGCTCGAGCAACCAAACGCCGCTCGAGCGTCAAAAATAAAGAACTACTCAAGTGACAAAAATCATGGCTCTAGCACAGTAGTTCAAACCTGCAAAGAGACTGCTCGAGCGAAATAAAAACCGTTCGAGTGTCAGACACAGAATACTGCTCGAGCGACCAACCTGTGGCTTAAGTGAAGAACACCCTACTCCTAGAAGTTCAGACTACAAACACAGATACTGGGAGGAACCAAAGACTGCTCAAGCAAAGGAAAGATCGCTCGAGTGAACCTAAAGAGAAATATGCAGAAACTCTTTTGAAAAACTAACTCCCAACATGTTTAAAACACAACTGACAACTCCAAACAACTAATCCCAATTAACAACAAGACCTTGAGAAGTCTAAACAATAATAGTGAGTACCAGATTTTGGATCAAAGAATACAAAAGGGTCGGGTCTTAACCCGAGTCGCTATAGAATCTATGAGAATCTGTAATTTTCCTTCCTATATATATTTATCTAAATCTATATTTGTTTATTGTTTTGATCTATTTGGTAAATTTGGCATTATATCAGTTGCATTTCATGCAAATCGATTCAACTTTTGTTAATAATTTTGAAAATCCATTAGTCTGGATGTCCTATGAAATGAAGAGTAATCAATTGTTTCTTAGATTTTTTTTTTTTTTTTGAGGGGGGGGGGGGGGGGAGGGGAAATGGTGTTTATGTAATAAAATTGTGTTCAGTTATGTTGTAATATCCCAAATAAATGACAATAACCCATATAATACGTTAGTTAAATAACAACACATGATGAAATAATTATCTTCCATTAATCCCAATTACTTGTACAAAAGGATAGCATATGCAAATATACATTCACAAATCTAACCCTGAATCTATAGCATATGTTACATGATAAGGAAATAGAATGAAAGTTGAATAAATAAGAAATGCCCTAAAGGCTCATAACTTTCCAAGACAGTGCTTGGTTACAATAAAATGGATTTAAATCCAATACAATTTAAGCCCTAGGCTTGTACAAAATAGATACAACAAAACAAACAAATTGAAGCTTTTACTTCTAAGTCCTCTATAGCAATTTGAACAAATTGGCAGAGGCATATCATCAGCACCTGAAAATGGTTTTCCTACATATGGTGAGCTAAAACCCAGTAGAAATAATTCAACACAGTATATGAATCTTAACAGAGTTATAAGGTGAATGCATATACATTGCTTGTGTCAAAACATTTTCATTTCCCTTTCTGAAACTGTGCAATGCCAAGTTTATATCTCAAATCATGATATCATTTCCTTTATAATAGAAAATAGGGCAATGAATACAATACTATGAATCTCTAGGATGTGTCTACAAGTAGGCTATAAGCACTATTAAATTGTCATTTTTATCGGTATTAACCGAAAGGCTCAACACCTAATCGCACGGGTTTCTAGTCTTTCACTAAGAACACACAGGCTAACTCAATACCATAACTACACTTCTACCCAGATTCACTAAGTTATTCATCCCTTTTTTCTCAAAACAACAACATTATCAATGTGTTAAATATGCAACAATGCTCAATGCAATAAATGGAAAAATAATTCCAATTCTCTTAATTTTCATGCAATTTTTACAACAATCATAGCTATCCTCCATGATAGCCCAAAACAAATATCTCTTAATAGATAATTAATTTTCATAAAGATAAACTTTTCAAATTTCAAGATGTGAGTGGTAATATATACCTAACTCCACCATCCTCATCAATATCAACCCAATTTCACTTTTCCAATATCAACTCCAATTTTTTATACAAAATCAACATTTGAGATATTTAGGGGAAAAAAAAAAATCCCATTTTCTTCCACAATCAATCTCAAATATCAAAACCAACCATTTTATCACAACTCAACCTCATTTCCAATTCCCACAACCATTTTCAAGAAACCATTTGAAAACCCCTTTTTTGATTGTTAACCCAAAACCCTAAATTTGTCCAAAAATTCCCAAGTCATAATATTATTTAGAAATAGCAAATAACTAAGTTAAAAATTATAAGAAGGTGCGAAGAATCCTACCTGAAGCTTAGAAGCCGAGGGAGAGAGTGGCGAAACTTCAAAAAGGCCAAAACTTAACTTTGTTTCGATTAGAACGGAGCTCTAGATGAGCTCTACCTTTTTAACAAAAGGACTAGGGTATAGAAATGGGTGGATCAAGGTGTATTTAGAGCTTAGAGATGATTTCTAAAGAAAGAAATAGAGAGAGTAGATATGAGATTTAGAGAGAGAGGTGTGAAAAAGTAACTCAAAAAGTGAACTTTACGACTTGATATATGTGCAGACCGCTCGAGCAAAGGAATGGTCGCTCGAGCGATCAGACACAATAAGTGAGACAACTCGAGTGAAGAAGTTTACCACTCGAGCGAAGAATACAAACTCCCATAAATTTTGTAGACAGAGGACCATCGCTCGAGCTCAAGAAAGGCCACTCGAGCCAACACTGCTCTAGTACAAGAATGACAACTCGAGCGTAGAATGCCAACTCCCAGTAGTTTTGCAAGCTTGCATAAGTACTGAGAGTTCTCAAAGGCCGCTTGAGCGCAAGAAGTGTCGCTCGAGCGAAGGAGCCAAATTCTAGGCAAGAACTATTTTGAAAAACTAAACCCCGACCTGTTCTAATCGTAACCAAGACACTCCAATAATCAATCTCAATGAGGGATAAGGAGAAAGAAGACATGAACAATCGTATAAGACAATGAAACTCGGATCCATAATATCAAATGGGTCGGGTCTAAACCAAAATCGCTATATATGTGGCTAGACCAGACTATATTGGATAAAAATCAATACTCAAACATTGAACTCTAACTTCTAGCATTTCTCCCCTATATATATACTAGATTTTTCACACCATTATGTGGGTGAATTTAGGGATTTAATGTAACACTTCGTATTCCTTAAACTAATAGGATTTTTTTTTTTTTTTTTTTGACTCTCTTATTATTGTACTTGAAGCCTCTTTGATTGATTTTAGAGTATTGATTAGGGTTATATCATAATGGTAAAACAGGATTGAACCAAAAACATTGATTCAGATAATTGTCCCATGAGCAGTCTTCACTCTTTTACTTCTTTATCTCTCCACACTTTGAATTTGGATGTGAGGCTAGAACCTTTGGAAAGCTTGTTTCCGAGGCTTCGATTTAGACATAAGAACGACTTAAAACGAAATCTGGACGAGGGAGTTATGCCCGTTTGAAATTTGAGTACTTGTGTTGGATGCAAGTCCACTCTAGTGAACTTTGACCGATCAGCAGTCTGTGTGGGATTCTAAGATTCTGAAACCGCTCAAGCCAAGCTTTGACCGCTCGACAATATGTTTGAAGTCAGGCACATTAAAGTCACTTTTTAGACTAAACTTTTCATTCTTTCTTCCTCTCTTCTCTCCATCTCCTCCTTACCCAAAACCCTAGACCTCCAAACCATGGTTTCATCCATTTTTCATCAAGAATCCACCATAGATCTTGCATTAAAGGTAAAAAGGCAAGTGAAAATCAACATTTTGACGGATTGGATTTTGAATTTTTTGAAGGAATCTTCTTAATCTAGTTTCTCTACTTTCATCTTGGAGGTAGGATTACTTTTAACTTTGTATCTCTATACTTTGAGGATGTTTATTTGGTATTATTGTGACATTGGTTTTATGATTGATCGTTGAGTTTACAAAAGTACACTAAAATTAAAAGCAATCAAAAAATATTAAATAAAAGTAATGCTATTTTTTTTTTAATTTTTATTATATTCAATTAGTGGTTAAAAAATTGTACAAGCTATTTGTTTTTTTGTTTTTCTTTAAGTTTATTTTGAATCACTAAACATAAATAGATTTAGAAATGTATTAAAGTTGAACTTACAAATATAAAGAATATAAACATTTAAATTATTCAAAAAAACCTAATATTTTTTATATGAGATCACTTGCATTTGTTGAAACTCTAAATCTGCATAAAACACATCTAAAAGAAGAAGGAACTTGTGATTTAGGTCTCAAAAGAAATGTGTTTTTGAAAATTTATTTAATCATGAGTTATTCCCACATGACAATCAACAACTAAAAATAATTGATGATTAAATTAAAGTATAAACTCATATCTAAATAAATTTTGATGCTCTCATAACTTCCAATCTAACATCTGCATCCAAAAAAATTAAACACAAATATTCAATAAGTAAGAGAGTCACAAATTAATAGCAATAACATTTCAAAAAAAAAAAGAATGAAATCTCAATTAAATGACACATTATTAACAAAATAAAAAAAGAAAGAAAGAAAAAAGCATATTGTAAGAAAAAAGAGAAAGAAACAAAAACAAAAACAGAATTTAAAGAAGAACACAACAATAATATCTATTTACATCGCAAAAGCTCATATAAGTACACATTTCAAATGTAATGTAGATACAATTGAGAAAAAATAAAAATAAAAAATTACTTGTGACTTGAATTTTAATGCAAGGTTTTTTAGGCATCATGAAGGGGATGTCGAAAAGGGCTCAATGTTATTTGTGATTTTTTTTTTTTTCCTCTTTTCAATCTCCTGTTTATGGTTCATTTTGCATGCACTTGTTTTTATATTGAAAATATTAAACTTAGACAAAAGATATACTTGAAATTCTGTCATATTTAAAATTTATGTAGATAATTAATGGATGATTTTAAAAGATAAAGTATCAAGTTCAATTTGAAGATAAACTTTGAAAAGATTAAGTTAAAATATATGTGAATTGTACAACAATCAATTTCAAATAGACGATAAACTCCAAGAGAGAGAGAGAGAGTTATGAAGAAAATAAAAATTTAAGTTCAAATTTGGAGATAAAATGAGAAAATAGAATAAATTAAAGATTTAAATACAAATGATTTTGATAGATTTAGATTAATAAATCGTATCCTTATATAAATTTTATTATTTCAATTTGTTAAATTTGTATTTGATTTTTTATTATATTAAAAAATTAGAAATTAAGGGAATGAGTTAAGGAAACTTCAAGAACTTCCACGCAGGGAAGAGAACTTCTGAAATATTAGTATTGATGTTTTGGAGAATTTTAAGAATACGCTGTTATGGTCCTGTTTGGTAGAGTTATGGGAAAATGATTATAATTTATAACTTATAATTGTGAATATAAGTTGATATTTGACTTATAAATTAAGTTTCTCCTTCCCCACTCAAAGAATAAGTTGATTTTTGACTTATAAAAAGCTATAAGCTGTATTGTTAAGCTGAAGCAAACACATCAAAATAACTTAAATTAAGTTAAAAGCTGAAATAAGCTGGAAATAAGCCCCACCAAACAGGACCTATATACATAATGTAGATAGATAGATTTTGAGATCTAGATTTTTAACTTTTTCTCACGTCTCGTTTGGAAATATATTATTTTAATAATTTTTTAACTTTTTACGAAAAGATATACATATAAAAAAAGTAGGGACTGTTGTGTCTCAATTTGAGGTGTATTACGAGTTTATTTTTATGAACTGAACCTTTTATTTTGTAAGGTTTGTTGAGTACTTCATGCTTATCAAAAATCATACTAATCAAATATTAATAATTATATGATCGAATTGTATATTTTTTATGCTATTTTTCAAAAGAAAATTTATTGTTTATTTTTTTGGTTATCGATCATATAATTATTGATATTCGATTAATATGATTTTGGATAAATATGAAGTACTCAACAAACCCTATAAAATAAAACAGTTCGAATTATGAAAATAAACTCATAATATACCTCAAATTAAGACATAACAGTCTGTTGTGCTTTTAGCAAAACAATAACTTTATTTCTAAAAAAATAAAAAAAATTATGTGACAATTTATAATAATTTTTAAATTTTTTTTAGCTGAAATAATTATTCCAAACGAGGCCTTATTTGGCCCAATAATGTAGAGATAAATCTCATCCTAAAAACAAAACAAAACCTTCCACTGTGATAGCCAACACAACAACTGAAAAAGGACTGCGATTTCTTGTGCACAGGGAAGCGGAGAGAGATAGAGAGAGAGAGACGAAGGAAAATGCGTAGAGAAACCCTAGCTTCAGCTTCGTCTTCATCTTCAACTTCATCGACTGGTGCCAATAACCCACCTCCTGAAGAAGCTTGGGTCGACGCTTACCAGAGACTACTCCCCCAATGGCAATCTCTCTCTCTCTCTCTCTCTCTCTAGCCCCAACGTTGTATGCTTTCGAATTGTCTTCTTCTCTGTTTATCCAATTTGAAATTTTCATGGAATATTGCCTTCAGTTTTCGTCACTTAGGGTTTACTGTCTTTTTCTATATATGCGATAAATTTTTCCATGAATTAATTAATCAAGTGTAAGGCCCTGTTTGGTAGAGTTTTTTGTGAGTTAAAATCTGTTAATCAGAAGTCCCCACCTTCTAAATAAACAGTTTTTTTAAGCTTATTTAAGCTATTTTTGCCTAATAAACAGTACTCCCAAATTAAAAAAAGTTATAATCAACTTTCATGAGCTGCAACAAACAGCCCCTAAGTCGTGAAGTGATGGTTTTTCTCGAAGCTAACTGAAACTTTAATTCTTTTGCTAATTTCCCCCAAGTTCCACAATACAATGACCCTTTTAGTTGTTGAAATGGTAAAAGGATGCCCTGAAATTTAATTTCCGTAAAAAAACTATTTGTCTCAACTCTAAAAGGAGGGCTTTGCTGAATTTGAATGCATAGCTAGGTTTTCATGTCCTAAATTTTAGATAATGATAGCTTTTGTATATTTGAAATGGGCTACGAAGCTCGTAAAGAGTAGTGAGTAGCTAGTGCCTTAGCATATACATAATACACCAGCTTAAACAAGTCGTTTATTGCAATAACAACATTCAATGGCTGAAAGAGTAGTGAGTAGCTAGTGCCTTAGCATATACATAATACGCTAGCTTAAACAAGTTGTTTATTGCGATAACAACATTCAATGGCTGAAATTAGGCAACTAGTTTCGTAGGCTTTTGAGTAGTATCATAATTTTAAGGTTAATTTTCTTGAGTTTCTAGGGGTAAAATGAAAGAAAAGAGAATACAATCTCTAATGCTCATATTTTAACAATTTTTAGCTTCTCATACTTGAATGTTTTTGGTGGTTTTGTTGACAGTCAATCATCCCTATTTCAATATCAAGAGTTAATCAAGTTGATGCACAATGACTCGACATTGAAATGTCAGCCATGTTGAAAGAACAGTTGGTTAAGGTCTTTTCTTTAGTGAAGGTGTGTATCATTTAGCTTGTTTGGTTATTCATTGAAGAAATCAATATATAGCTAATGTTGGATTTAATTTGTCTCTTCTATTTCTTTGGTATTAGCCCGGACTGTTATTTCAATATGAACCTGAACTTGATGCTTTTCTTGAGTTTCTCATTTGGAGATTCTCCATTTGGGTTGATATGCCCACTCCGGGAAATGCTCTCATGAATTTGAGGTATAGAGATGAACGAGCATTAGAACCCAGAGGAAAAGGTAAGAAGCTCTTGCCTTGATACTGTTGTGCTTTGGTTACTGTTACATGATTTGCACACTTCAAAAATGAGCCATCCCTCTAATTTTTATAATCCTATTTTGCATTTTATTGGCATCACTTCAATTTTTATATTTGTGGGGGATTGCAATCAATTTGGTTTCTATCATTCCTCCTTGTTTTACACGTCTCCTCAAATTACTTTTACATTAATTGTGCCAAAGAGTAATGGTAGGTGAAACGGTGTAAAGTTCCATCTAATTAAAATTTATCAAAGAAATATCTCCTCACATCTGATAACTTTTTCTTTATCAGTTTATGTAATGAGATGGTTAAAATCTAATAATAGTTGCTACCAATGTTACATGGACCATTCTATTCCTCCTAGTGTACTCCTATCCATCAGATATGATAAGCGAAAGGGTTAAGGGTATGAGGTATGTATTTGAAACTAAATTAGATGTTTAGGTCCTCTAAATGTTATGATATTTGAAGAAGTTCACATTTGACAGTAAATTAAATTTTCTAAAATGGATGAGTGATCGAAATCCCCTTTACTTCCTAATTCTAATTTAATCCACATCTATTTCTAATAATTTACGTCTTATTTCAGAATATCATTCAATACACAATACGTTTAAATGGTCAAGACTTGTCTAAGTACTTGTACCCAACTTTTGGATACATATCCTAATATTTTGGGTTTAGGAAGGTTTTACTCTTGGATACATACCCGCATCAAATGTTAGTATCCTAGTCCATGCAACACAGGTTGTTATATAGCTGCTGCGTTCTGTAACTTGATTTTAGGGTTATGCAACTTTGTTGTTGAATAAAATAGGGTTGATTGGTTGGTTGTGTAGGAAAATACATGCATCTTAAGACACTATTATATATAAAGTTCTAACCAACCAAAACTTAAAGTAGCTTTCTTTTAAAAGTTCAAATAACAGATTGCTGATACATCTTGAATCTCGTTATTAAATTCATTTTTTTTGTTGTGAAAACTTGCTCATAAAAAAGCTGAATGGCTGAGTGGATAACAGTGTTCAAACTCTATTCCTTGAGAAAATGAAAAAAATAAAAGAACAAAGGAAAAAGGAAGATGAAAAGCTCTTTACAAAAACTGGTTCTATGAGGCTACACCTAATGATCCATCAGGATTACCTTTTCACATTCTTACTCTTTTTTTTTTTTTTTTTTTTTTTCCTTCTTTTTTTCTATGTTGTTATCGCTTCTTTCTTTAGTCTTGTGCACATAATTTTCATCATTCGTTATTTTCATCCTTTTTTGTTATTTTGGTTTTTGTGTGTTATTTGAGTTTGGAGTTTGATTTCATTAGTCAATTGTAGGTTTGCATAGTTTGGACTTAAACAAGTTTCTTTTGAAGTTCTTGTGATTTCCCTCTTATTAATGAAAGAGTGGAAATTCTTTCATACAAACAACTGTGACTCTAAAGTTTTGTAAATGCTAAGACACACGGACACGGACACGGAGCGGACGAGGACGCGGACACGGATGCAGATGTGGATGCGGATGCAGACCCGTGACACGGCTATTTCAAAAAAATGGAGACACGGATAAAGCGTGGACATAACAATAAAATATGTTTTCATATATATTTATTTTCTATCTAGATTAATATTACATTAACAAAGAATCAATATTAATAAAAATTAATTCTAGTTCTATATTTAAAGAGAAAAAAGTACTTTTAAATTAACATTTACAATTTTTATATTTTTTTATGGATGATCTATTAAGTATTTAAATCTAAGAAGAAAATATTAAACATTTAACATTCATCAAAAGCACTAAAGAAAATGAGAAAAAAAGACAAGTTGGCACGTTTCTAGTGTGTCCCTTGAAAATAAATTAATTAAATAAAGGGACACACCATGTGGCGTGTTCCATACGTGTTTCCGCCATGTCTGTGTGTTTGACACGGCTACAACACTTGTTTTGAAGTGTTAGTACTTCATAGTGTAAATGTATATTGAAACGTTGCACAAATGGTAAATTAGGAATTCATGAAGAGAGATTTTTTTGGGGGGCAAAATCTATTATATCCTATGTGGTATTTTCCTAGAGCACTTTACCCCCTCGCTTTTTCAAAAATATGCAAATGCCCCACATGATTTTATACAATGCTACTGTTAAATTTTTCATCAAATAAATGGAAATTGTGTCGTACCCGCCTATTTAGAGAGTGCTATAGAAGAAGAAAAAAGTAGTTAAATTCAAAGTTCAATGTGTAAAGACAATTGCCATTCTCTGCATCTTCTAACTTTAAACACAATGCCAAACCTTAACCCATCTACCCATCCACCCCTCCAACCAGCTCCATCACCGTCCACCACTACTTCCTTCTTCCCCCTTCTCCCTCACCCTCCTCTACCTGCCTCAAGACGCCTCTCTCCTCCTCCACCTCCCTAGCCACAACCACTAGTTCACACCCATGAACATTGATTCACATGACTAGTGGTGTGCACAACCACCATCATTGAAGCAACACACACCATCAAAGCAACACACCACATTGGTTTGCACGGCCATATGGCAATTGTTTCAATGCTTTGATTCCCAAACATATGGTCAAATTAATTCTTTAGATCTTGAGATTGATTCCTTTTACATAGATTAATTCTGTCAAATCTTCAGACTATTCCCTTTACCATACGTATGTGTAACTTTGCACACTTGTGTTTATGTATATATGTATACTTTTTATTTTTTTAATGAGATTACATTGGGTATACTTTTTATCCTTTAAAATTGGTGGTGGTGGTTGGGTTGAATATAATGATGGTGGGGATTCTATTTTTTGCCACCAGAAGAAGGGAAGGGAATATACCGTTACAATGATGATGAGGGTAGTCTTTTTACATTTTCTGTTGAACAAAGTTAATTGTTCATATTTTTAGAAGATAGGGAATAAAGTGCTTTGGGGTTATACTACATGGGGGTAAAATGAATTTTGCTTTTTTCTTTTTTCCTTAAAAAACATAGTCACTAGTATTCAATGTTACATGAACTCTAGTGCAAGCATCAGAGCTTTCTAAATCTAAATTTAGGATATTGGGATATGCAACTAAAAGTTGGATATGGATGCGGGGACATCTCTCAAATACTTACATGTATTGTATATTATATAATATTCTTAGCTAAAATTTAAATCATTTAGAAATGTACTTTAAATTAAATGAGATTTAGGAAATATATAGGATTTATATCTTCTATTCGTGTGAGAAGTTAAAAATGTTCTTTTACTAGAAAATGTGAGTGGGAATCACCACATAACCTCATGTGGTTTGTGGATGGAAGTGCACACTAATTTCTGTTAACAGAAGATGTGAATTGATAGTTATACTTTCATTTTCTTCTATTTTTTTTTTATAATGTTTGCCAATCAGAGTTGAGAAACACCAGCAGCCTCCATTTCCGGCGAAACCCACACCCTTCTTCTTCCCCTCAGGCAGTTCCTCACTTCGCCTTATCTCTGCCTCTATTCTTGGCAAAAGCCACACCTTTCTTCTTCATCAAACATCACCAAAATTATATTTTACACACGCGCGCGCGTGCACACACACACACACACGTGTGTGTGTGTGTGTGTGTGTGTGTGTGTGTGTAGATGTACAGTGAAGATTGAAAAAAAAGCTTTTGTATGCTCATGTTTTATATATACATATATATCTGTGTTATTTTTATTTTATTTTATTTTTTTTAAAAAAAAAACATTCATTTTTCTATTGATTCTCTCTCTACACCTTTCTCTTTCTTCTTTTCAACTTCATCCTCTCTTTTAACAGAACTTGCAACCAATGGCCAATGAAGGAGAGAATGAGACAAACAATTGGGAGTAAGAAGAAAGGTAATCAAACCCACAAACCATAAACAAAAATTGAACAAAGAAATCAAACCCACCACCATAAAATTAAATATCTAAACAGATCAAAAATCCCCCATTCTTATGAGAACCAAAGATTTAAATAGACCCAAAAAAATAAAAAAATAAAAAATTGAAAAGTTACAATCTTTAGTATAGATATACAAATCCCAACTGATTGTTTGTATATATATACACACACGTGCTGCACTCATTTTGGTTACAAATCCCACCCTTCAATCATAAATATGTATATATATACATATATGTTAAGAGATGAGTTGTCATTGACATTAAGATAGATTTTAATGGAAATTATTTAATTTCTATGTATATATATGAGTGTTATTATTTCATTACAAGAGTAGAGAGAGAAACAATAAAAATAAAGGAAGGGGAAAAATAATGACATCTTTGGTAAATTTGAAGATGTAAAAAGGATATTTTTGTCTTAAAAATTGACTTACTCTCTATAGAGGCGCGTGACTCTTGCATTCTATTATCTTGGACGGAAATATTAACTGTGGTTTTAATCCACAAATCACATAGAGATTATGTGATAATTTTCAAATATTATGAAATAATCTGCACCAAATCCAAACCACAAGAGTAAAGTGAAGTTTCCTTAAAATAATAAACGTAACCCTCCTACTACGGTACTACCTGATGGGGACATTAATTAGTCTAAAAAAAAGTCATTTGCTAGCCTGGTGTAAGTACAACTAATAGTAACCGAATATGTCGTGAATTCTCTTTGCCTCAACGGCTCTTTTATGCTTTTTACTCACGGCCACTTCATCACGTTAAGCATATGCTCTCTAAATATTCTATCTCCTCCTTTTTAAACTCCCCCACACCTTATTTTGACTGCATTCACTATTGACGCCCACAAATCTTCATTCTAATTAGGCTTTTTCCTTTTAACTTTTTCACTTCCAATTCTGGGTTTAGAGAGAGAAAAAAGAAAAAAAACTCGTAAATGGGGTTCGATGAAATTTGGGAAGAGATTAAAGCAACAAGTTCAAGAAACTTTGCCGGGATGGCACGACAAGTTTCTATCCTACAAGGATTTGAAAAAGCTTGTGAGGTCAATTTCTTCGGCTCCTCCGATGATGAATGGATCGCTTGAGTTTGGGAAGGCTGAGGCTGAGTTCATGTACTTGTTGAACAATGAGATTGAGAAATTTAACTCTTTTTTTAGGGAACAAGAGGAGGATTTCGTTATCCGCCATAAGGTTAGTTTTCTTATTCTTGTTTGTATTGAGTTTTTTGATTGTGAATTGTAGTGGAATTAGGGGTTAGTGAGATCTAAATCTGATACTGGTTTGAAAATGGTATTGTTTTAGTTTGAACTCAGTAAAAGACCAACATTTCTGACCAAAATAGTTGGTTGGGTCAACTGAGTCAACTCAGTTGAAAATTAAGGGAATGTTAATGTTTATTTTTTGTTTTTTTGGTGGCTTTAATTATTGTAATTTGAAGGGAATGTTAAAGTTATAAGCCAACTGTTGGAAACTTGGCATAGCCCATTTTAACATGTCGAAAAATATGGGTCCCTATGTCCACTCCACAACAACATGATTATACCTTGTCTTTATTTTGTTGACTAGTTACACGACTTTATTATAGAATGAACATATAATCATATGGTGTTCTGAGAATATATGCTAAATAATTACTAGATGGTGATGAGATTAATGTAATAGACGTGACTTCTTTTGTTTTTGGGGGTACGTTAAATCACATTGAATATATGTATGAACGAATAAATTTAGGATTAGAGAATTATTTGACTACTAGTTGGTGCTGAGATTAATGTATAGACATAACGTTTTTTTTTTTTTTTTTTTCTTGGGGGGGGGGGGGGGGGTCACGAATTACATTAAATCACATCAAATTTATGCATGAACGAATTAATTCAGGATTAGAGAATAATTTGATGTAAAGAATAATTCGAGAATTATTCAACACAATGATGTGTATTGAAATTATAGATAATGACAATATTTAACAAGAATTCTTAGAACTTTTAATTCAAAAAGAAAAAGAAAAAAAAAGACATGAGTAACAATGATGATTATGACACTTGAGATAAAATGTTTATTGGGAATAAACATTGGTATGTGAAATTAAAATTGCATAGGTTATTTTAATGTGTTGAAAAAGATAAAATTTAATAATGTGTTGATTGCAAGAGTTGCAACAGAGGATTGAGAGAGTGACTGAGATTTGGGGACCAAATGGAAGTCAACCATTAGAGATGGATTACAAAGAGGAGATGGGTAAAATCAGAAAAGAGATTGTCAATTTCCATGGTGAAATGGTGCTTTTAATGAACTACAGCAATATCAACTACACATATTGCTCCTTGATGTTCAATTCTTCCCATATTTATGTTTTTGCGAACAAGAAATTCACTTCCATTTGAACTCAATTGACATAACGTGTGAAAAAGACGGGTGTTCGATATACTTCAAGCCGAAGCAGTTTACCCAGCTGTTTTAATTATTACTTGTATTAGGAGCCTCTACGAATGATCACAAACACATGAGCAAGAATTATCACATAATTTTCAGTTTTGAAGTTACAAGGCACTAGTTATGGTAGCCTTAGAGAGATTGAAGAAAAAGAGGAACTGTGTATTTTTCTGCAGAGTTTTTCCATCATTGTTGGATAAAATGTATTCTCTATCTTTATATAGTCATCTACAAGATAAGATCCCTTCATTCAAATACATGGGTTTATCAAATAATCCATGTGGATACTTCATGTGTATTGGGTCAGGTCAAATCTGATCAAATTTTCAATAACATGGATGTATTGAGTTATAACGTTTGTTTAGCCAGAAAAACATTTTTATTACTGAACATAGTTTCTAGAAAAGGTCTTTTGTAATAAAAGTTTGTGGTATTTTATTGCAAACTTGAAAGTGGTGTGCTAGCGGTGGTTGCAACAGTCACAGTAGTGGCAGCGATAGTAGCTTTGGGTTAGGGTGGTGCGGGTGGTTGTGGAGGCAGGGTGATAAGATGGCGGCATTGGCGAGTGATGGTGGTGACCATGGTGATGGCATTGAGAAGACCATAGTTATTAGAAAAATGTTCTCTGCCTTGAAAAAATAGGACAGGGTTTTGCTTAAATTAATTCAGTTTTCATTGTTCATGGAAAAACCTTTTTTATTGACTATTTTTCTCGTCATACCCAAATCCAAAAAATATAAAAAAAAATAATTTATGAAGCCTAAGATTGCATTGATATACTAATTGAACCAAAAACTATGGCAAAGATAGAAATTCAAATAGTAGTTCTAGCCATATTTCTTTGTTGAGTGTTATCACTATACAAAATTGTTAGACAATAAAAAAAAAAATTATTACTTTGCAGGGTTAGCCAAGATCTTGAAGAAATATGACAAGCGAACTGATGGGTTGTTGCGCTCACCCTTCATTGAGAATGTGTTGCAGCAACTTTTTTACACAACTGATCTCATATAAAAACTTGTCAAAGAATGTGAAAGCACCATCAATGCAATGTTCCCGATGGTTGAAGAAGAAGGAATAATCTGGGGAGAAAGAGAGGCAATTACGGTGTCGGGAGAAGGAGTTTTTAGGAATACAGTTGCAGCTCTGCTGATTGTGCAAGAGATTAGAAGAGGAAGCTCTACATATGACCACTTCTCTTTACCACCTCTCAACTTGCTGAATTCTGATTTCTTCCAGGCCTTTCAACTCAATTCACCCATACCAATTCCCTAATATTAGAGAAATTATGATACATGCAATACATTTAACATGTATAGTTGGCCATAATTTTGTGTTTTTTGGGGATTGGCTAAATGCTACATAATACATGATGTATAAGAAATTAGGTCTACCGCTTCTTCCTTATTTTTATTTTATTTTTTTGTTGAATGCTAATTAGTATGTTGAAAGATGAGCTTCTCTTTTATGAGTAAGAGACAGTTCTAATATTAATGGAAAAATTACAAATTTTCAATATTCTGGAATTAGCTTTTTCGAAAATGGGATTATCTGAATCAGATAAGGGGAAAAAAAAATGTTGAAGGTTTATTAATTGTTAAACAAATTGAATCACCAGAAGATACAGAGGTTTTAATTAGACCACTTAGGGGTAATGTATTTGTGAATTTGATTATCACAAATGACATAACTTAATATTTTTTTATGTGAATAAGCATAACTTAACATTATAAGAGTCTTAATTAAAAAAAAAAAATTAAGTTATAACTAAATATAATATGAGATATGATCAAACAATTTTTAAATCATAATCAGAATAATGTCATGATCAACAAATGTTGTAATTAAAGATGCATATCCAAAAATGTGTACCATAGATTTTCCTTCATTTTAGTGCAAAATTGAACATTTGTATAAATGTACAAAATGACAGAACATTTTACAAGATAATATGCAACTTTAGTGCCTGCCACTAGGGGTGTGCATAATACCGCTAAAATCGCCGAAACTGTCAAAATCGCACCGAGACGCACCGCCAAAGCAAATTCGTTATTATTTGCCAATCGAACCGCCGATTTTTGGTAAGAAAAATGTCAAATTCTAGTGACATTTTTATCAATCCGCCGATTTATATTTTTTTTTCAAACCGCACCGACCCGCACCGCTATTAAATCATGTTTTATAAGATTTAAAAAAATTTTTTACTTAAGTTTGCTTGTTGTTCTATATCTTAGAATATAGTATTACATTACTGCTCGAGGGGAATTCAAGATGTCAGTAATCCAAAATAAAGTTGGATTCCAATTCACTTTTCAATCTTTTTTTTTTTTTTTTTAGTCATGTTGCAAACTTGCATCAGCTCACTTTTCAATCTAAATACTTTTCAGCAGTAAAGATTTTCAATATATTGTAAACCCTAAATGATATTAATTTTATGTATTGTATTTCATCATTGTAGCTTCCACAGATGCTTATGAACTGATGGCATAGTCGTTGATATTATCATGTTGTTGCTACACTTGCTGCATCAGAAGAAAGCTTCACAAGATACTTAATATCACTGTATCTCTTGTCTTTTTTTTACTTTTTGATTTAAGTTTTGTAATTTGAATTATATTTTTTATAAACCGCCAATCCGACCGAACCGCCAAGGCAAATCCGCCATTATTTGCCAACCGAACCGCCGGTTTTTGATAAGGAAAATGGCAAATTCTAGTGACACTTTTATCAATCCGCCACCCGCCATACAGCTTTATTTTCTCTCAAACAGACCGACCAAGACACAAGACACCCTACCGCCACTAGTTCTGGCAACTCATCAAATATTTGTAATTATTTGTTTGCATAACATTTACGCAAGCTAAAAAAAAAAAAAAAAAAAGGGAAAGAAAACTCTTTATTTATATTTTTTGAACAAAAAACAAAAAATTGAATTTTTTCATTTTTATTTTTATTTTTATCAAAGGACACCTAAGATGTTGAAGACCTCATTTAATAGGTGAGTGTGGCATGATCTTATTAGGACACACTTTTTGGCAAACAAAAATATTTTCTCATTTACATGGTTTACCCCAAGTATGGGTCAAGTTTCAGGTTGATCCTTGTCACGACACATTTTTAATCATAAAAACCTAATAATAGTTGATAATTGGACCGAGGTAAGCCTAATATTTTTAATCACAAAAGCCTAATAATAGTTGATAATTGGATCGAAGTAGGAAAAGCCACCTAAGCTCCTACCAGAGAATGGAGGGATTGGACCGAAGTAAGCCTAATATTTTTAATCACAAAAGTCTAATAATAGTTGATAATTGGATCAAAGTAAGAAAAGCCACCTAAGCTCCTACCAGAGAATAAAGGGGTTCTCAGAGACAGCGCCATTGAAACAGCCACTCGCAATCAACACAATATTGTTTGTGTTGAGTATCACGCCTTCATGGCTCTGTTCTACCTTGATGAAAAGGCCTCCTGGTAGTTGAAGGAAATAATCAACTTTATAAGGTGGGTCGTAAATCCCTCACGGAACGACGTGGGATGCGCCCTACAAAGCCACCCTTTAGAGAGCAAAAGAATTTTTTTAAGGATCCAAGAAAAAAACAGTCTATACTTAGAGAGCAAAAGGATAATATACCCATTTATGAGTTGTGCGAGGTCTGCAAATCCTAGCCCATTGCTCTTTGTTTTTTGGTGGGTTTGAATTTCAGCCTTTTTCTTGGATAACAAAACAAGAATCAAATCTCTTCCTAGCACCCCAGCTAAGAGGCTAAGGCCTACTTTTATAAGGCCAAGCCCAATCTATACATTGGGCCTTCCCTAGGTTGGTCCATCATTTACTTATGGAGATTCTATTTACACCTAAATAATAACTCAGTACACCTAATAAAATTTTGAGATTTTAATTAATATTATACTCTAATATAAATTTACTAATAAGGACAATTCACATTAAATCTTAAAATATATATATATATATTTTTTCTAAATAGACCCTAATCATTTATACATATTTTTCATATTAATCTCTTCATCTTCTTCTCTAAAATTTAATTATTTTAACTTTATCTTCTTCCTTCAAAACTCTAATCCATTCCACTAAAATTAATCACTATCATCAAACCGAAACGGAACCCTACATCTTGCACGAAAGTCTAAGAGGAGGAGGTAATGAAATTTTGGAGTAAAACAACATTGTCAATCATTTTTTGATCTTTGTGATGAGATTTTCAGAAAAGAGTAAATCGTGTCAAGCTCTCAATATAAAGCCCAATTCACAAAACATCATTCTAGAAACCATGAAACCATTAGAATCATCATTAGAGAAAAAAAAAAAAAAAATACCCCACTAGAGAGAAAAAAGTTCCCAACTGGAGAGAAAGAGCATAGTTCTTGATGAAAAACAAACCTTACTTAACAAAGTTCATGAGACCTAACCAAGATCTATATATGATATATATATATATATATATATAAAGAGAGAGAGGAGATGAGGAAGAGAGAGTTACCCAGTGTCGAGGAGAGAGGAGAAAGAAGAAGTCTTTTTTTTTTTTTTTAATTGATTTGTTTATTATTTGAGTGTACCACAAATTATTATTTTATATTGAAGTGTAGTTTAGGAAAAAATATAGAGTATATTAAGAATAAATTATAAAATTAAATAATTAAATAAAGAATAATAAGAAATTGGGGGGTACTAAACAATGTTTTGGGTGCAAATAGAATCACCCTTTTTACTTGGGGATAATTACTGGTATACTGACTAGACTTATTTGGAAATGGGGTGATTGCTGTAGCTATATGGCCCATTTTAGGGTCCGTTTCAATGATCCAAACAATTCACTTTCTAGAGCACATCGAGTAGAATATATTTACAAAAAATTAAGTTGATCGAATATTGTTAACTATTTCATTGAATTGCATTTGTGTCTAAAAAGTAAATGGCAAATGTGATTTGAATTATAAAAATGAATACAAATGTGAGTGGATGAAAGAGTTAACGATATCCGATCAATTTGATTTTTTTCCAGGTGTGTTTTACTTGATGTACTCTAAAAAGTGAATGACTCGGATCATCGAAATGAGTCTTGAAATGGGCCTATATAGCCGCACAATAGTGACTTTTGTGTGCGAGAGGCACAACAATCACCCCATTTCTGACTTATTTCCTTCTAAGTCCTAAATAAAATTTCATGAACATATAAAATTTTGCAAATGAGAAATTTATGGTGTGATTTATTTATTTTTATTTTTTTATTTATATGTATAATTGTGAGCTTTATTTGATTAATAAATTTATGGGTAAATTACACTTTGCACCCATGTATTTCACATAAAATCTCATTTTGATTCCTACACATCAAATTGTGACACTTAATTCCCTATACTTTTGGTCAAGTGTCACATTGGCCCTTCTATTACTCTCACTGTTTAACTCTTTAACAAAAGTTAGTCACATGAAAAACATGTGATTACTAAATGACAATAAAAGGGGAAAAAGCTGGCAGTATCCATAACTACATAAGCCAATATCCACATAATTCATTTCATAAAATATATTGTTTGTATCCACCAAGTCAAAATGGCCACATATTCATGATGCAAACATGTTGGCAGTATCCATAACTACGCAGACAAAACATGCCACATTGTCAAAAGAGTTTGATAATCAAAATAAACAACACCTCTGCTTTGGGTTCTTCTTCTTAGAGGTAGATGCATTCTAAAATAAGGACAAGGTCACAACATTCCTCCATCTCCATGTAAATGAGGCTATTGTTGGTGTTGATGTTACTTCCCTTGATGCTTCAGATGTTTGTGACGATGCTGCTTTTGTTGTTGTTGTTGCACTTGTTATTGCTGTTGGTGTTGTCCTTGTTCTTGCTGCTATTGTTGCCCTTGATGTTGAAGTTGCCTTTGTCACTGAAGTTTCCCTTTGTGTTTGTGAACTTGCCCTTGATGCAGATGGATTTGGTGCCCTTGGAATTGCTGAAGTTGCCCTTGGAATAGATGAAGCTGGATTTGGTGTTGCCATTGGTATTGGTGTTTGGGTTGCACTCAGTGTTGCCATTGGTACTGATTGATGCTTGGGATGATGTTGATCCAGCCTTAGTACATTGAAATTGGCAAAAAAATATTTGGTACAATCAAACATATATTTAATTTTATTAATTTAAAACATTAACAACAAAGTATGCACTTACGCTTTTCCTTTTATAGCCTAAGCTCTTCCATCTTGGTTTATTTTTTGTTGGTACTCCCTGTTTGGTGGATTCTTGTAGCTCCTATAGTTATGGCCTCATGTTATATTCTGCCTTGTGACGTTGATAGGTTCATTTGGTCCATTCCTTCTAGAAGTTGGAAGCCTTCCTAGAGGCTTATGATAAACAGGAGGTAATGGGGGTAACAATCCAGTCTTGGACCACAATTTAGGACCATTTAGAGGTTGTATCATGTTTTCATAAATCTTTAAATTTGATCTCTATCCAATAGCATTCATTCACATAATCTTCAGGTGTCCCACCCTTGTACCAAATAAAAACCACATCATGAGCACAAGGTATACCCTTTAAATCACACCTTCTACATGAGCAAGTATGTTCATCCAGGTCCTCCTGACCATTTAAATCACTGATCACCATTTGAACAATTAACTTGGAACTTAGGCCCTCCTGACCACATAGGAAAACAACCCCGTGATTCAATTTTCAATTGCTCCAGCATTTTCTGTATTTTTGGACATAATTAACCCTTATGTTTCCTCATTAAGTCCCTCCTTACTTGCATTCTTTTCATCAACAAACATCTTATCCTGCCAAGCATTGTTATGATTGGCTTGTCTCTGGTCTTTAAAATAAACTTGTCTCTAGGTTGGCTACTCCCAGAAACATCACATGACTCTACTTGGTTGTCCTAACAATCCATTACCTGGAACAGTTTCTAAGTACACTTCAATGACTCTACTAGGAGGCATTTGAGCAGTCATTTCAACCAAATTAGCATCAGTTGCCAGCAACCTTAAACCATTATCTAAGTCTATCCCATGGATTCTGTAAAAGTAAATAATTAAACCATCAAACCCAAATTTCTTCACATCATCAATAAAGTGAAGTAAAGAAAATTTAGCAGGATCACAATTTTCATCTAAAGTAATGTTTCCACTATTATACAATTGATGTATATTTAAATAAAAGTAAATATCAATTTGTACAACAATCTTAAAACGTATTATACGCTTCCCATGAAATTGGACAAATAGATTCATAATAATTTGTAATAGATTAATTTCCCCATTATATGAGTTCTCTGCTTTGCATCTGTTAATTGGAAAAATTACAGAACTTGATTCTGAAAATTGTAAAATTGAATAGCCCACTGTATTCGTGCTAGGTTTCTATTAGTAATATAAATAATAATAAATCGATTCATGATAGTGTATTATTTTGATTTTTGTTGGGAGATTTGTATACTGCATAGGTTCTTTGTTTTGGTAAATAAAAGTATTTATTTGCTTGCTACTATTTTTGGAAAATCAAAATTTGTGGTTTTGTTTTTCGTGAATCATAGTATCTTTTCAGAATGTGTACATAAGCCCACTGTTGCACTGCAAAAATTCATGATGAGGAATTCACATTTATTTAAATATTAATATATTTTGCATGCTGTTTGGTTCTAGTATAAGGTTATAATTTTATGTGCAAGATAGAAGCTACATGTTTAATTTCTAGTTTCTAACCATGAGTTGCATGTTTCTTTATTTTATAGTTTTAGAATATAATTTGCATGTTCATGAGTGTTTAAATGTTTTAGTTAAAATTGACATGCTAATTATTTTCTACTTTTCTAGTATAATATACATGTTCATTGTTTTCTAGATTCTAGTCTAATTCACATGTTTATTAGATCCTAGATTTGTAGGATAATTTGCATATTCTTTAGTTTTTAGATTTTAATTTATGTTACATGCATGATTTTATTTCTAGAATTATTTGCATGTTAATTGCTATAATTATTTACATGTTTATTAGGTAATAATTTCATATGTAACTCTTGCCTATTAATTTTCATTTAATTTTTGGAGTTATAAAGTTTTTGTTGTAATATATCTAGCATTTTATTTTTTTTACTTAATTTTGCTATTAAATAGATTGCTAGAAGGTTTTAAATAATTTATTACTTTTATAGGTTTTTTTTTTTTCTTCTAATTATTTGTTTTGTAGTTTGTTGTGTTTTTTTTTTACTAACTTTCTTTACAGAATTACCTATGCAATGGGAAAAAAAAATATACAAAACCAAATTAATACAATTTGGGACTGAAAAACCAAAAATTTGGACTATTAATCTTTTTGTTGAACAGAAATACCTAAGCGTGGAAATGAATTATGAACAAAAAAGAATCCTTATTTGGATTGTTTAATTTCTATATATTTGAAGCAGCTTTTTGCTTGAGTTCTAGTAGTGGTTAAATTACCAATCTTTATTGAAGCAAGTTTGTTTGCTTGTAATTTTGAAAGTATTTTATTTGCTTGTAAATTGTTGTAGCAATTTTTAGTTGCTTGTAATTTGATTAGCAATATTTAATTTCTTGTAAGTTTTAGAACTTGGTTTGTTTTAACCTAGTTTATCCCCTAAAAAACTTAATTCTAGATTTGTTTTCCATGAATTAGGAGTCAATAAACTCTTGAAAGTTTTGTCTAAGGTTAACTGGGACTTAAGTGGGACCAGTGTGACCCCTTCAGTCTTCCTGAAAACTTTTCGGATTATATTCAATTCTAGGGTAAGTGGTGAGACTAGTTTTGAATTAAATTTCAGACTTTGAGATTTTCTAGTGTTAGGTTTTGTTTTTTGGAAACACAGAATAGTGAAATTCTGTTGTATTTTTCAAAAATGGCAATTGTAACTGATGCTGCTCCTACTGCTAATGTTGGTGGGGATCATAACCCTAGGTCAGCTGGCTTGCCAACCCCTGCCATGACTTCCGTAGTCAATCTAGTTGTTGTGACCTCTGTGGTCAATCCTGTTGGTACTCTCACTGTTCCGCGAGGACTGCTCAACCATCATGAGTGCTGGAGAAGTTTATTGGAGTGAATTTCAAGAGGTGGTAGCAAAAGATACTGTTTAACCTGATTAATTTTAGCCTTGCGAGGCTTTTAAGTGAGAATCCACCGGCTGTGGAGGAGAATGACCAAAATAAGGAGAAACTCTTGGCTCTAGATGCTCGGAAGCAGTCGGACTTCTTTGGCCTGAACTATATTCTGAACGGCTTGGCAGACACACTATTCAATGTGTTTTATGCCAAGAAATCAACAAAGGAGCTGTGGGATGCTTTGAACAAGAAGTACAAAACCGAGGATGCTGGGGCAAAGAAATTTGTCGTTGGCCGGTTTCTGGACTTCAAAATGGTGGACTCTAAAATCGTCATTAGCCGAGTCCAAGATTTTCAAGTAATTCTGCACGAGATTCATGCAAAAGGAATGTTGCTGAGTGAATCATTCCAGGCAGCTGCTTTGATTGAGAAGCTGCCTAATGGCTGGAAAGACTTCAAAAGTTGTTTGAAGCACAAGCAAAAGGAGATGACAGTCGAATAGCTCATTTTTAATCTCTGAATTGAGGAGGATAACAAGAAGAAATGAGGGAGTACCTCCAATGTGAAAGCAAACATAGTTGAGTATGGCCAATCCTCAGGGGTCAAGAAAAAGCCACCAACCTGCAAAAGCTTAAAGTTGGGGGCTAGAGGTGGTGTCACCAAAAGGCCGATCTACAAGCTGCAAGAAATAGAAAGTGCTTCAACTGTGGAAGCGATGGACATAGAATGGTTGATTGCTACAAGAAGAAGAAGCCTTACAAGAAAAACCTTCACAGAACAAAGCAGGGCTCACATGGTTGAGATGGAGGATCTGTCTTAAGATGTTGATGACATGCATCTATTTGTTATCGTCTTTGAGGTGAACATGGTGGGGTCCAACTCGAAAGAATGGTGGGTAGACACTAGGGCCACTCACCACATTTGTGTTAAGAAGAAGATGTTCACAACTTTCGAACCGGTTTCAAATGGTGAGAAGTTGTTCATGGAGAATTCTGCGACCTTAACTCTTAAGGGTAAAGGCAAGGTGGTCCTGAAAATGGCTTCAAGAAAAGAGTTGACTTTGAATGATGTCCTATTTGTACTGAACATTCGTAAGAACCTTGTCTTGGGGTATTTCTTAAGCAAACATAGCTTTTCCGCATGGTGTTTGAGTATGATAAGGTCATGTCGACCAAGGGCAGAGTCTATGTGGGTAAGGGTATATTGTAACGCCCCAAAATAAATATGATAAACCCATCTCATAAGCGGAAATAAAGTTGAAACAAAGTATTTTCATTCATCAGAGTTACTATACAAGCGGTGATACATGCAATATATATTCATAAATAGCTCATCTTGAATCTATAGCATGTGTTACAAATAGTAAAAAGTAATGAAAGCTAAACAAATATTCATACGCCCTAAAGGCTTACATTTTTTTAAGTCACTACTTGGTTACAACAAAATGAGTCTAGCTCAATACAATTAAGCCCTTGGCTATACAAAGTAAATACAACCAAAAAGAAGCTCATGTCCAAATCTTCACAAATTACTGTCTTGGTGGAGCAATATCTCCAACATCTGAAAATAGTTTTTCCTAAATAGGGAGAGCCAAAGCCCAGTAGGAACAATTTAACACAATATATGAATCTTAACAAAGATATAAGTATGAGATGCATATTCAATGCCCACGATAAAAATCATTTATAACTCTTTTGCAAAACCATGCCATGCCATGCTTTACATCACATTTCATGTTATCTCAATTCATTTTATCTTATTTCATGATTCATTCACCGTTTTATCTCATTTCATGAGTCATTCACCAATTCATTCAGACAACCACACTGAGGGTACAACTCGATGGGTTTCTAACTAATATAACCATTTATACAAGTACTTCCATTTGCCATTTTACGGATATTTCGTCCACGAAAACCGACACCCATGTATACATACAGTTTTTGGGACTTTCACCCTAGACACACATGCCAACTTAATTCAATGGAGTCCATCCCCTTTCTTCTCCTAAACATGGAGTACATCTCATTTCTCCTTCCACGCATCATAGATTTACAATGTATTAAAACATAGTCATATTCAATGACAACGGATAAGAGATTAGTTTCAATTCACCCAATCCTTATGCAATTTCAACAATAATCATAACAATCCTCCACTAATAGCCCAAAAAAGATATTTCTAAACAGATATACAATCTTTAAGACAGATAATTCATCCAAGTATCCATAGGTGAGAGGTAATACATACCCAACTCCACCATTTATACAAATATCCATCCAATTTCATATTTTATACAAAATGATCATTTGAGACAATTTGGGCAAAATTCCCTTTTCTTCCGAAATCCACTCCGAGTATCAAAATCAATGAATTCATCACAACACAACCTCACATCTACTCCCATAACCAATTTTTAACACATACATTTGAAACCCCTCTTTTGGTTTTAAACCAAAATCTTAGGTTTGTTCAAAATACTCTATAAATTCCATCCACCTCCTCTGCCTCAAATTTAAGTCTTTCTGCGTGAACAGATATTTCAGACTCTTGTGATCAGAAAACACTTCAAACTTCTCACCATACAGATAATGCCTCCAAATCTTTAATGTAACAACCCTCACTTTGATTAAGTCATACTTGCATACATTCATGCATGATCTTGTCTTGTTATGTTTATAAATCTTGTTACCTTGCTTTGCCTTGTTTTGACTTGAGTTACTTGCTTGATCTTGTACCCTGCTTGGTATGTAGCCGAGGTTGGCTTAGCTTAGTTCGCCTTTGAACCTTTGCATTTGGATTAGTTTTGGAACCTTAGCCGACCTCCACCTTCACCACGGCATGTTTGCCGAGATGTTTTGTGCTAAGTGATCTTTGTCCCTGGGCAGGTATGGCCTAGGCCGAGATGTGGCACACCCAGGCCAAGGTGTGGCACAGCTTAGTCAAGTGTCGTCCTCCCTAGCCGATGTCTTTGTTACCCTATTGCCGAAGTTTTGACTCTAGCGATGTCCTTGCTTGCCGATGTGTCTTGCCATCTAGCTTGTTGTGTACGCTTTGTCAGAGACTTGTCTAATCTATCAGTCACCTTTTTGAACTGAACCAACCCGGTGATGCCACGTGTCCGAGCTGAGTGTTTAGGCAGCCGGTGGCCTCAGAGACAAATCATTTTGGTCTCAAATCTTTGTTTTTAGAGAGAGAAGCTCTCAAGGGAGAAGGAAGAGCTTATAGAGAGAGAGAGGTGGCTTTCGAGCTTGGTCTTGGTTGATCGAACCGTTAGATTTGTGATCTGAGGTGAGAATCTTGATCTGCTTCGGTTATTCTTATTGATTGTCAAGCTGCATTGCATGATTGGATTTGTTTTGCACGCCATGCATGGATTTGGAGTTGAGTTTTGAAGAGAAAGTTAGTATTCATGTGTTCTTGATACAAGTGGTATTTTGATCTAGAAGTTTATGGCTAGAGCCATGTTATTGTGTTTGTTCTTGCATGTTCTTCTTGGTTGGGTACCCAGGTCCACGTTTTTGAACTCTTAGCATGAAAACCTCAGATTTCGTGTAAATAAGTTAAGATTTCAGCATGCTTGATCTTGATGTTCTTGATGATCTTGTTCTTCCTGTTCTTTGAAGGGAAACCCAAGTTCCCTGACTTTGTTGTGATTGTGGCCATCGGGTCCACACCTCGGCGAGGAGGTGTGGGACCTCGGCTAGACCTGGACGGTACCCAGTGTGCTTTCCCGAATTGGAAAAATAACGTTTTGACTCCTAGCATGTTTGCCTTGTTATTGATTTGGATTCGGTGAGAGTGCCGAGATCATTGTGCGCATGTAAAGCTTGTTTTAAGAATGTGATTTGCCCTGTGACTTGTCAGGACTTTGATCTTTGCTTGAGCCTACACCTGAAGACCGAGGTGAGTGGTGCTTTTAATAAAGCTATGTTAAACTGTTTTGGTAAATCTTGTCTTGCTTTGTTTTGATGAAAGTATTTGTTAAGCATGAATGATCAGCCTAATTCGATGTATCAATGTGAGCCTTGTCTTGATGTTATCTTGAGAAGTCCCTTGGCTGGAGGACTCTAAACTTTCGCAGCATTAAGTATAAAAGGATACGGTCCTTTCTTGAACACAAGTCCCTTAGCTGGAGGACTCTAAACTTTCGCAGCATTAAGTATAAAAGGATACGGTCCTTTCTTGAACACAAGTCCCTTAGCTGGAGGACTCTAAACTTTCGCAGCATTAAGTATAAAAGGATACGGTCCTTTCTTGGAAAAGTTATTGTGTTAAAAAGGGCTACGGGCCTAAGTAACACAAGTCCCCTGGCTGGAGGACTCTAAACTTTCGCAGCACCATTTTGTCTAAAACGATTACGGATCGTACAAATCTTGGTTTATGCCACTAATGGGCTACTATACGTACTGATTGTTTGGAAAGCATTTGGGCCATGTTTGCCGATGTCATGAGCATCCCTTGAACTCGTAAGATGTGACAGATGAATACGGTTCATCCCTTGATTTGATAAAGTTTTGATGTGCTTTGCCTTTGAAAGGATCTCGGCTAGTATTTGTATGGTTTTGGCATGCTTGTTTTGTACTGACTTCGGCTATATTCATGCAAAACCTTTATTATTAGTATCATTCACTGAGTTTCCATACTCACCCTCTATATATATGTAGGTGATGAGCAGGACGGCGGCGACGCCTAGATGTGTTTACCAGCTTGTTTTGGATATTTGATTCACGTCGGCTTGTTTTGCATTCTTGTCGGCCATGCTGTTTCAACCTCGGCATTATGTGTTTACGTCGGCATTTTGTATTTTCGTCGGCAACTCTTGAAAATCATGCTTCTTGGCTTGTATCCCCTGTATTTTGTACATGCCGGCTTAGAAGCCTTTTGATCAAGATGTGAATTGTATTTTGTTATCTATGAACTGGTTGTAAGACTATTTTGTATATGTCTTTTCATTTGATTTACGCACAGCTCTCATGGACCACTTGTATTTGATTTATTGCTTCCGCATTTTGTAAGCCCTCTACGTGTACCTCCTTGTGTGTGGATTTTGATAAGTTGGCCTTCGGTAATCACGGATTACTGGCCATCACGGCACCATCCTACTAGGGGCGGGTTGGGGTCGTGACATTTAAGGCAAAAATCACCGCCGCTAACTCTAGGTCATGAGTAGGGTAGTTCCTCTAATGTGTTTTTAATTGCCATGAGCCATAGGCACCCTCCTGCATTGGAACACAACCTAAATCTTCCTGTGAGGCATCACAATACACCGAATATCCCAAACCCCTTTCCAAAATGATCAAAACTGGAGCAGTGGTAATTCTAACCTTAAGCTCTTGAAAAGACTTCTCACATGTCTCACTCTACACAAATTTGATCCCATTCCTTGTCAGTCTAGTCAATGGTGAGGCTAATCTAGAGAAATCCTTTACAAACCGACGGTAATACCTAGCCAACCCCAAGAAACTACGGATCTCAAAAGCATTCTTAGGTTATTCCCAATCTTGCACTGCCTCTATCTTGGATGAATCTACAGTCACCCATTCTCCGGATACTACATGGCCTATGAACTTAACTTCTTCAGTCAGAATTCACATTTTCCAAACTTAGCATACAGTTTGTGGGCGCTAAACAACTCAAGCACCACTCGCAAGTGTTCCTTGCACTTCTCCTCAGAGGGTGAATAAATCAGGATGTCGTTCACAAAGACAACCACAAAACGGTCTAGGAACTCACGGAAGATCCGGTTCATCAAATCCATAAACACAACTGATGCATTGGTTAGCCTAAAGGGCATCACTAGGGACTCATAATGGCCATACCGCGTACGGAATACCATTTTTTGGATGTCCTCCTCCTTTACTCTCAACTAGTGATAACCAGATCTTAGGAAAATTTTAGAGAAGCAATAAGACCCCTTTAACTGATCAAACAAGTTATCTATACACGACATTGGGTACTTGTTTTTAACAGTCACCTGGTTCAACTTTCGGTAATCTATAGAAAGTCACAATGCACCATCTTTCTTTTTAGCAAAGAGAGCCAGTGCTCCCCAAGGTGAGGTACTAGGGCGGATAAAACCCTTATCTAATAATTCATGGAGTTGAATCTTCAACTCAGTCAACTCGGTAGGTGCAAATCTATACGGTGCCATAGAAATCGGTGCCGTGCCAGGCACTAAGTTAATAGAGAACTCGATCTCTCGATAAGGTGGTAAACTAGTAAGATCCCCAGGAAAAACATCCGAGTATTCACAAATTACCCTCGACAACTCAACTCGGACTTCATTACACTCCTTACTCAAGAAGTTGGCAAGAAGGCAACTAAGTTCACTCCGCCCACACGGATCATACACCAGTGATAAGACTCTATCAACTCGGTCCCCCAAGAAATAAAAACAATCATCGTTCAGGGTATATACAGTAACCCTCTGACGGTAGCAATCTATAATAGCCCGATATGATGACAACCAATCCATTCCTAAAATAACATCAAAACTAGACATGTCCATCAACACAAATGCAAAAGAAAGTCGACAATTGGCAACCTATATGTCATAACCCCGACACCCCTGCTTCAAAATAACCTCACCACCAATAGGTGATTCTACACAGATAGGAGATGCTAACCGAGCCAACTCTAACCCCAAAATTGATGCAAATGCAGACGAGATAAATAAATGGGATGCACCCGTATCAATCAACACATTAGCAACTAAATTGTAAAACAAGAAGGTACCACTCACTATTGAAGGAGTTGGCACAAGATCCGGCGCGGTAATAGCATACACGTGCCTTGTAGGTCTCTGCTGAACTCGCCACCCTCGAGCATAAGCTCGATGACCGATCGAGCCAAGAGGTTCTCGATTGGCCCTCGAGGCCTGTGCTAATTGTGTCGGTTGGTGGCTCTATGTCTGCCTTGAACTAGACGCACCAGGTGTGCCATCCAACTGAGGGCAAAATCTCTTCATGTGCCCCGCCTGCCCACACTGATAACAAGTAAGCGGGTGCCCTCTCCCCTAACTTTAGCTCTGAGAACGAGCCGAAGATTTGATCGTTGCCCTCCTCCTCTCGCCAATTTGGAGACTTCAGGCCCAACTGACCACATTTGAAACAAGTAATATCTCCTTGACCACCCTCCCGTAACCCGAACTCAGATCAAAAAGGCACTTGATCAGGCCGCTGGGACCTGGCTGGGATTAGAACCCTCGCCTCTTATCGTCCCCTGAATATCTTGACTCTCTTGGAGGCCCTTATCCTCTCATCCTTTATCTCAGACATACTTCCAGATGAGTCATCACCTCCACAAGGCGCCCATAATCCCTAATCATTGACCCGCCATTTGAACATTAGCCCAGTCCTCAATCTCTTCTCGTACTCTAAACAACGGTGCTCTTCAGTCGCCATGAGTTCTGGTGCAAATCTCGATAAGCTAGTAAATATGGCCTCAAACTCAACTACAAGAGTGTTCAACTATACCTGCTGAACTGGTCTCTCAACTTCTCCCTAACCATGGGAGGTAGAAACTTGTCCTGGAAGGCGCTGACAAAAGCCTCCCAAGTCACCCCAATGCGCCTACGCCAAGATACTTCCAATGACCGACCGCATCCCTTTAACTGGAAAGATGCCAAGGTCAATCTCAACTGGTCATCCTCGATGCCAAGCATCTCAAACGTTTTCACTATTTGCTACAGCCACTCATCTGTCTTCAGTGGCTTCTTGGGATCACCCACAAACTCATCCTGATTTGACTGGAAGAACTCTCATTTTAAGAAAGACAGCCTTGCCTCAGCTACTTGGGCATGGACTTAATTCTCAGCCTTGAGAATGTCCATAGACTCCCGCAATGATCTGGCCATTTCGCGGGCTAAGGCGCCCATGGCCTGTTGACTAATAGGTTTGGCCACATTGGCCTAACCAACCCCTTCTTCCTGTGCCGGAATGTCATCCGGTAAAGGCACTTTATGCCTCCTAGGCTTACCATGCCTACCACCACCACGTCCACGTTCTGACATCCTAATGAAGGTAACACAAGAGATTAGCACATTTACAAATGTGACTAAGCTAACTCACTTGCGTCCTAAAGTAGTGGACAACTATAATTCACTGTACATAGGCACGTTGTCATATAAACACATACGAATTCATTCCCAAATAATGACCATCCCGCGGCATTGCCAGAGTTCCAATTAGAAATAGCAGTGATCAAGTGCACTTCTAATAGGACTTCTAGAAACCCGTAGACTCAATCAACATCCTAGAAATTAAATCCCATACCCACATAACTAAATAAGCATGTTATCACATAAGCATACTGTACACACTAATATCTCTATCAAGCGAGACGAACCCATTGTGGTAATAACCACTTCCCACGTACCCAAAGTATTCAAACCCAGTATGCTTTGATACCAAGTTGTAACGCCCTAACATAAATATGGTACACCTATCTTATAGGCAAAAATAAAGTTGAAACAAAGTACTTTAATTCATCAGAGTTAATATACAAATGGTGACACATGCGATATACATTCATAAATAGCTTATCTTGAATCTATAGCATGTGTTTCAAATAGTAAAAAGTAATGAAAGCTAAACAAATATTCATACGCCCTAAAGGCTTACATCTTTCCAAGTCATTGCTTGGTTACAACAAAATGAGTCTAGCTCAATACAATTAAGCCCTTGGCTATACAAAGTAAAAAATACAATAAAAAAGAAGCTCTTGCTCCAAATCTCCCCAAATTACTATCTTGGCGGAGGCATATCTCCAACACCTAAAAATGGTTTTTCCCAAATAGAGTGAGCCAAAGCTCAGTAGAAACAATTTAACACAATATATGAATCTTAACAAAGATATAAGTATGAGATGCATATTCAATGCCCACGATAAAAAATCATTTATAACTTTTTTGCAAAACCATGCCATGCCAAGCTTTACATCACAGTTCATGTTATCTCAATTCATTTTATCTTATTTCATGATTCGTTCACCGTTTTATCTCATTTCATGAGTCATTCACTAATTCATTCAGACAACCACACTGAGGGTACAACTCGATGGGTTGCTAACCAACACAATCATTTATACAAACACTTCCATTGCCATTTTACGGATATTTTGTCCGCGGGAATCGACACCCATGTATACATACAGTTTTCGGGACTTTTACCTTGGTCACACCGGCCAACTTAATTCAATGGAGTCCATCTTCCTTTTTCTTCCAAACATGAAGTACATCCCATTTCTCCTCCCATACATCATACATTGACAATGTATTAAAAAATAGTCATATTCAATGACAACAGATAAGAGATTAGTTTCAATTCACCTAATCCTCATGCAATTTCTATAACAATCATAGTTATCTTCCACTGTTAGCCCAAAATATATATTTATACATAGATATACAATCTTCAAGACATATAATTTATCCAAATTTCCATATGTGAGAGGTAATACATACCAAACTCCACCATTTATATAGACATCCATCCAATTTCATATTTTATACAAAATGACCATTTGAGACAATTTGGGCAAAATTCCCTTTTCTTTCGAAATGCACCTCGGGTATCAAAATTAACAAATTCATCACAACACAACGTCACATCTACTACCACAACCAATTTTTAACATATACATTTGAAACCCCTCTTTTGGTTTTAAACCAAAATCTTAGGTTTGTTCAAAATCACCTCAAGATGTAATACTTTTACACATTAACAAATAACTAAGTTAAAACTCATAGAAGAGTGTAGAAAGTTCCTACCTCAAGTTTAGAAGACCAAAGGAAGAGATGGAGAAACTTCAAAGATGTCGAAACCAAGCTCTATTCAGATCAAAACGTAGCCCTTAAGATACTCTACCTTTTTAACAAAGGCACACGGGTAGAGAACCCAATGGATCTAGGTGAAAAGTATAAAGAAGGTAGGTTTTAGAGAGAGAGGTTCTAGATCTAGTGTTTTGAGAGATAAAGATATGAAAAAGTGATGTAAAAAGGTGCTGTTGCAAACTGATATACGCACAGTCTGCTTGAGCGCAAGAAGTGACGCTTGAGCGTCAGACATAATAAGTTGCTCCACTTGAGTGCAAGAAGTGACGCTTGAGCGTAGAATACACACTCCCAGTAGTTTTGCAGACAACAGACCAATGCTCGAGCGTAAAAAGGGCCGCTTGAGCTAAACCCGCTCGCGTGCAGAAGGAACCGTTGGAGTGTAGAATACACTCTCCCAGTAGTTTTACAGACCTGTAAAAGTACTGAGAGTTCACAAATCCTGCTCGAGCGCAAGAAGTGTCGCTCGAGTGGAGGAACAAAATTTTGGGCAACAAAGGTTTAAAAATTAAGCAACCAACCTGTTCCAAACACAACTACTACAATCTAATAATTAAATTTAAGGATGTACAAGGGAAGTAAGACATGAACAACAACACAAAACCATGAAACCCGAGTCCGGAATACAAAATGGGTCAGGTCTAAAGCAAAATCGTTATATATATGTTGAGCGGTATGCTTAAGCTCAATGTAATGACTATTATCCCTAAGATGAATGAGAAATTTTTTTTTTTCTTATATGCTTGAGTCCTCTGAATTATGGCATGGTAGACTAGGTCATGTGAATTTTGACTCTTTGCGTAGATTAATCAAGTTCGATCACATAACATCTTTCAAGATTAATCCAAATCACAAGTGTGAAACTTGTGAAGAAGTAAAATTGACTAGGAATTCATTTCATTTTGTTGAAAGAAGTACTGAGCCTTTACATTTAGTGCTTAGTGATGTGTGTGACTTGAAAGTCATACAATCATGTTGTGCAACAAATATTTCATCACTTTTGTTGATGATTGCACTAAATATTGTTATGTGTATTTGCTTAAAAGTAAAGATGAGGCAATTGATAAATTTATTATTTTCAAGAATGAAGTTGAGAATCAACTAAGCCAGAAGATTAAGGTTTTAAGAAGTGATCGTGGCAAAGAATATGAATCATCGTTTATTGAGATTTGTGCTCAATTTGGAATTATCCACCAAACTACAGCACCCTATTTCCCTCAATCAAATAGTGTTGCTGAGCAGAAAAATAGGACGTTAAAAGAAATGATAAATGCAATGTTAATAAGTTATGGGTTGTCACAGAACTTGTGGGGGGAAGCGATTCTCTCTGCGAATTACATTCTAAATAGAATGCCTCGGAAGAAAGTGGACAAGACTCTGTATGAATTATGGCAAGGCTGCATGCCTTCCAACAATTTTCTATGAATGTGGGGGTGTCTTACAAAAGTAGCAGTACCTACATCCAAGTGGGTTAGAATAGATCCGAAAATCGTGGATTGTATATTCATTGGTGTAGACACTCCATTTTTGACCGTCTTCAAGACTTGGACGTCATCGTTGGTGCACATGATGATTGTGTTTGTTTGTGCTCGTTTTGGTACCCGAAGTCCTCGGCGAAATGCCCTATCTTTGAGCCTTCAAATCTCATCTATTATGTGCCCTGTTTTGGACCAAAATTTTCAAGCTTGCAACCCTTGGTGGTTGCCGGCCACGAATTGAGGCTGCCAGCCACCCAAGTGGCCTACTGGGCCATCACTGGTGGACGGTCGGCCACTGATGACCTTTTTGCAGATATTTGGTTGACAGCTGTTCCAACTGTTGGCACAATGGGCTTGATCACCATACACGTGTATGGACTGATATAACTCAATTGAAAGCTTGTTTTTTCTATAAATATGGGACCTTCTCCCCTTTTGTAGAGGGTTAGAAAATTTTAGAGCAAAATTCTCTCTCTCTCTCTCTCTCTCTCTCTCTCTTGAACTTTTGTGCATACAAGTGTAGATACACTTCAAGTTTGCCTATCAACCCTTAATCACAGTTGCTTATCTTTGGGCTGAGGTTACTTAAGATCCTTTTTGAGCTTTAGAAGGTGTTTTTGACTTGAATTTGTGCCTAAAATTGTTGCTTGCTTCAAGAGGTATAACACTCCCCTTTTACACTTGTTTTGCATACTTGTTTTTCCATCTCTTTCAACTATTTTTGGCCTAATTTTGAACTGTAAAAAACTTTGTTTTTGTGGCCTAAAGGTGGTGGTTTGAGGCCATTTTCAGTTAGGGAGTGGTTCACCCTTCTTACTTCTTTGTGTGTAAAGCTTTTGTACCTTTGTTCACCACTTTCAAACCAACTTTTTTGGCCCTTTTAACCATTGAATTTCAGAGGTTTTTCAGTGGCAAAAAACTCATTTTGAAGTCTAAAATTGGAGGGGTTAGCCTCCACTCCTTGTGCCTTGTTTGTATGCCTAGTTAGCTTTAGCATGTTTTTCTAGCTTAACTTAGCTCAAGTCCAGCATGTTTTGGCCTTTGAAATAACCTTCTTTAGCTTTGTTTTGGGCAGGTTAGTTTATTTGGATCTTATTTTGCATGATTGTAGTGTAATAGTCCTCACAAGTTAGTGTTTTAGGGTCTTAGACACCTCTTGTTTGAGTTGATAGTATCATTTGGTGTTGTTTTTCACTCCATTTCAACACTATAAACTTTGTAACCTCCCTCTTTGCTTCACTCTCTCATATGCTTTTGAGGGTCATTTCAAGCTTGGGATCCTTTAAGCTTGAGATTGAGGTCATGTTTAATGATTTAATCCTCGCTGAGGGTTCATTATCAATGGCATGACCTCTCTTTTGCCTTACATTATCCCTTGGTTGATACTTCTTTCATCTTAGAGGACATTCGCCAGTGGACAAATTGATTAAATGACGATTTGGTAACTAAAATGAGTAAACAAAATTGACAAGTAAAAGTGGCAAGATAAGCATTCTTTGTGTTGCATTGCATGTGTTCAAATCGGACGTTAATTTGAACACAAGGAAAATGGGACATTTCATACTCAAAAGTGATGAAATGTGCCACTTTCCTAGGTCTCCGTTGCCTTTGATCATGCATGATAGGGTGATGGCATTTGAGTCTTGTTTTGCACTCATTAAACTTGTACAAATTGGTCCCTTAGCCATCATGCATGGAAATTACTTGATTGATGGTTTGATGGCAAAATGTATCACTCCTTTGAGCTTATGTTAATGATAAGAGGTGATACACAGTACAAACAAACCTGTGAGAATACCCTTTCTTTACCCTGTGTGCTCTCTGTTGTAACAAAAAATGATGTATCATCAGTGGCCTGCCGGCCACCGGTGTTGGACGACAACCCCTCAATGGTAGCCGGCTGGCCACCAATGAATTTTGAGCAGTGTGCTTGTGAAGCATGGCAAAGTTGATCTGGAGAAGGAAATAGTGCAAGGGTTGTGCAAACAGAAGCATTCGAGGGCAGACAGAGGATGTTTTTCGGGTGGAAACCAAGCATGCATGGGCCTCCCTCGCCTCCCGAGACGAGTTATCTTGTTAATTAGTTTAATTTAATTAGCCTATGATTAGCCTATGTTGTAATTCAATTAGTTTGTGTTGTAATTATTTAATTAGTTAGTTGTAGCTAATTAATTTGTGTTGTAATAATTAGTTAAATTAGTTTAGTTAATTAATTCAAGTTTTGTAATAGTTGGCCTAATTAGCTTAGTTTAGCTAGCTAGTTAGCTTTATTCATCCGAACCCTCCTTCGCGAGGGCGTAATGTTGTAATAAGTGTGCGTGCGCGTGTGTATATATTCCAACCCCATGTCTTTCTCCCTTTTATTTATCTACTTTTGATGGTTAGATTAGGGACATGTTTTAATTAGCATACCTTATGCTTGCATCCATTCATTCGTATTGTATGCACCGAGGCTCAATGCATCATTCAAACTGCATTGCCATTTCAATAATTCTTTGAAAACGTGTTTAATCGCATGTTATTTAATCGCTTCATATGCCATATTAGTAGCCAAGCTGAGCCTATTAATTACATATTGTATGTGTTGCATGAAGCATCTTGTATAGTTAGGAATCATGCATATTTTTCTAACTCGTATTTTCTTAGCTTGGAGTACTAGGTGAGTTTTTATGCTTTAGCATACTTGCATGAATATGAATGTTGCCATGTTTAGCATGCTTGCCATAAGGCTATGTGTTTAATACTTAACTACATGAATGCCTGTGGATGAAGGCTTGTTGTTTGAATTGGAACGATTCAACGAATGTAAGTTTTAAGCCCACTTTGTTGAGTGGCAAATCATGTTTTAAGCCCACTATGTTTGGTGGAAAATCTGCAAACCTTAAGCCCACTTGAGATGGCAAATTCAAACCATTTTCGCAAACAAACATGAATTGAATTGTTCCAACTTGAGCAAACTAGTCTACACTTGCTTGTGCGCATCACATAGTAATGTTAGTTTAATAACCAGAACAAGAGCATATAATGTTTATAAAATATCATATCATGATTAGTAAAGGCCAATCTTTGATCGGGCGAGCGGGGGTGCTTAATTCATGACCTTCTCCTCTCGTACCTAAGTTCCTGAGCCGAGGCAACTTTGGTGATGACGGACACGTGACTTTTGGCATAAGTCATGGGTTTCCTAAATTTCTCCAAAAATAAAATATTTATGTGGCGACTCTGTATCTAGCAAAGCAGTCTAATTTTGACACTTTTTTATTCAAAACCAATTTTTCAAAATAATTTGCTGGATTTGGACTCTTTGGTTTTTATCAGTTTCACATTGCACGTGTGAGACTAGATTCAGAATCACGAGAATCCGAACTGTAGGGCTTATTTCCGAGCTTCCGAAAGGGGGCGGGAAAAAGCCGGGCTACAATTGGTTATTGACAAAATAGTAGTGCATATAGGTTTCTTGTGCACAAGTTTGATACTTCAGATATACACAAGAATACCATTATGGAGTCAAGGAATACGTCTTTCTTTGAGGATGTGTTTCCTTGTCGAACTTGAGGAGAGGATCAAACTTTTGAGAAAGAACTTGAAGATGATGCTAGTAATAGTGATCAAGATGAGGAGGTAGATGAGCCAAGAAAGAGTAAAAGGGCTAGGACTTCCAAGTCCTTTGGTCCGAACTTCTTAACTTATATGTTAAAGGAAGAACCTCAAACTTTCTATGAAACTATGACTTCACCTAAAAGACCTTTGTGGAATGAAGCGATTAAAAGTGAAATTGACTCTATCTTACAGAACCATACCTAGGAGTTGGTTGATTTACCCCCATGCAGTAAGGACTTAGGATGTAAGTGGATCTTTAGAAGAAAGATAAAAGTGGATGGGTAATTGATAAGTATAAAGCTAAGCTAGTTATCAAAGGATACATGCAGTGAGAAGGCCTAGATTACTTTGATATGTATTCACTTGTGACAAGGATAACATCCATTCACATGGTGATTGCGATAGCAGTTTTATGTGGTCTGGAGATACTCAGATGGATGTAAAGCCAACTTTCTTAAATGGAGATTTAGATGAAGAAATCTACATTGAGCAACTCGAGAGGTTTTCAGCTCTAGGACAAAATAAGAAAGTTTGTAAACTTGTCAAATCATTGTATGGTTTGAAGCAAGCTCCTAAGCAATGTCATGAGAAGTTTGACAATACTATATTGTCAAATGGGTTTAAAATCAATGAGTGTGACAAATGTATATATGTTAAATACATTGACAGAGGTTATGTCATTTTGTATCTATACGTTGATGACATACTCATTGTTGGTACACTACAAAAAAGTAAGGCTTTAGAGACCAAAATTTAGGGACTAAATTATTTTTTAAGGACCAAATATTTTTGTTGCAAAAAGTATCGTTATTATATTTTTAGTAATGAAAATTAAAAATTAGTAATGAATTATTATCTTTTTGGGACCAAATTTTTTGTCTCGAAAAATAAACCTTTTTTAGACTAAAGTACTTTGTCTCTAAAAGTGTATTTATTAGTGACATTTTCAAAATTTTGTTCATAAAAGTCTTGTTTTTGACTTTGTGGAACGACCTTTTAGCGACTATCCTCACGAGAATAAAAATTGGTCCTTAAATGTCTTTTGCAACAAAATTTCACTTTTAGGGACCAAAAAGTTTGGTCTCTCAAACTCTTATATGTTGTAGTGGTAGTAATGATGAGATGATTAGAACTACCAAGAGATTGCTCAACTCTAAGTTTGACATGAAAGATATGGGCCTTGCAGATGTAATTTTTTAAGATTACCAGAACATTTGGTGGTATTGTATTTTCTCAATCTCAGTGTATTGAGAAGATACTTGAGAAATTTGGTAAATCAGATACAAGTGTGTCAAGGACACCGGTAGGCTTGAGTACACCTGACCAAGAATAATGGTGAGAGTGTCTCTCAGCTAGAATATTCTCGGGTCATTGGGAGTTTGATGTATTTGATGAGTTGTATAAGGTCGGATATAGCCTACTCTGTTAGCAGGCTTAGTAGATATACGAGAAATCCTAATATTACTCATTAAAAGGACATTATGTAGGTGTTAGGTTATCTACGCTACACCCGGGATTATGGGCTGCATTATACCAGATACCCAGTGGTACTAGAAAGGTATAGTGACGTTAATTGGATATCTGAAAATCAAGGACTTCGCATCTTGAAAATCTTTCAAGCAGACGTGTATATCGAGATCAACGATGGAATCTGAATTTGTTGCTTTGGATAAAGCAACTAAAGATGTTGAATGGCTTCACTAGTTCGTTGAAGATATTCCACGTTGGCCAAAACCTGTGCCTGCAATCTATATTCATTGTGATAGTCAATCGGCGATTGGACGGGCACATAGTAATACATATAATGAAAAGTCTAGACATATCTGTTGTAGATATAATTTCATGTGATAACTACTCTTTAATGGGATTGTCTCTCTAGACTATGTAAAGTCTAAGGACAACATTGCGGATTTGCTAACCAAAAGGTTAACTCGAGAGTAAATAGAAATGTTGTCAAAAGGAATGGGGTTAAGGCCTTTAGTAAATGTTACTGGAATAGAAAACCCAACCTAGCTGACTAGAGATCCCAAGATCTAGGTTCAAAGGAACAACCTAATTGCGTGTAACGAATGAGTTACTGAAAAGGTAAATCCTCTTGCCCATTCTTTTATAAAGTGGGTGGAAGGTTAAGTTAATGCTTTTAATAATCTTAGTGATGTGAATAGTCAATTGTGGTATAGTGAGATACCTTATATAGGCCACCTATGTGAGTGCAAAGTAGGGTCGTTTCTTGAAGAATTGGTAAGGCCAAATTCTTTAAAAACACTCATTGAACCATGCTAATATTCCAGGGCCATACCGGACACACTAGTGAGAATAGAACAATGGTTAGACTAACTCTTGTGTGAGGTCTATTGTCTCGGGTTACCTAAACGGCATAATAGTTCAAGACATCACGTTCACTAGTCAGCTAGTAAATCTGATAGGCTTTCACTACGAAAGGTTTAAGGCCAACAACTACCTTTTCTAATGCAGGGTTAGCTTGTATGCTCTCTCTCCGAGTCTTTACTGTTAAACGTTGTTTGTTTTTCTTTATTCAATCAATTTTTATTCATGTAGGGGATTGTTGGAAGAAATCATTTTATGGTGACTTTAATGTGAAATTAAAGTAAGTCCCAACCACCAATTGAGGTAGGATCAAATGGGTTTAGATTCTTTGTAACAAGATCTTTATACCACAAAAAAAATGACCAAAAACCATTGAGAATTGAATCTCTAATGCAGGGTTAGTCTGTATGCTCTCTCTCCAAGTCTTTGTTGTTAAACGTTGTCCATTTTTATTTATTTAGTCAATTTTTATTCATGTAGGGGATTGTTGAAAGAAATGATTTTGTGGTGACTTTAATGTGAAATTAAAATAGGTCCCAACCACCGGTTGTGGTGAGATCAAATGGGTTTAGATTATTTGTAACAAGATTTTTACACCACAAAAAGAATGACCAAAAACCATTGAGAATTGAATGAGAAATTATCTTATAAAGTTGGCCTCATGAATGAGGTATTGGAAATAGCACATAAATACCTATCCTACATTGATTGTAGAGGAAAGTATTGATAGGTATTTAAATCTCAAGTTTTGGATAAGGGCATGAACTTTTTGGGGCATTCAAATTTTTCGAAGGAAGGGAGTTATGGAAGCTTCAAGGATGGGCTTGGACCAAGACTATGGTCCAAGTTGGTTATGCAAAAATTACCACATGTGCATGTGCATTGCCTACCCACCCAGACCAAATCGAACTGGGCCTGGGTCCGGATCTAAGTCCGTGCTTCGTGGGTCGTGGATCTTGGGACTTGGGCTTGGGCTTAGGCTTAGGCTTAGGCTTAGGCTTGAGACTTGAGGATTGAGGCTTGTTGGAATGGGTTAGGTTTGGGTTGGGCCGAATTGGTGGTCCATTAACCTAATATATATATATATATATATTTTATAGCTAAGTCTGTTAGGTGGCTCTAATTATATTTAATTTTTTTATATTTTGTCTCTTGTAAATAAAATTTTGGGTTTGAAAGTTGCTATTTTAGTAAGTTATTTTAATTTTTGGCTATTTTAGTATGCTAAAATTTTGTGTTTGGGAAGATGATTGGATTTTTTTGTAGTTGGATATAGTATTTGTAAGAGAAAAAGTGAAATGATTATAGATTTGATGTAATATTTTATCTTATAAGCTATTTTAGCTTATTTTGTCTTTTTGTGGATAGCCTAAAAGAAACTAAAATTTTTCTTGCCAAACACCCCCTTTATATATAAATTGAAGAGTTTTGTTTCAAATGTTCCTTTACTATAATATATAGTATAGATAGATTAAAATTATTGTATTGACAATTAATAATTAAAATTATGCTTTGTTACAAAAAAAAAAATAAAAATAAAAAAATGACATAGTTCTAATATTTCACTATTTTATAATAAAAATATATGAATTTTAAAAAATTGTCATATTGGTTTTTGATTGGGAAAAAATTAAAGAAATTTTAAAACTTAATGAGTAAGAAACAATCATCTTAACATGTAATTTAAAAATATGGAGAAAAAAAAAGTTAAAAAATGAATTTGGACTTTAAAAAGATGTGATTACAATTAAAACTAATGTCATGTTTATTAACAAGTATAATTTTATTTGGATATCTATTTATACTTTAAATAATTATTTAAAACAAAAATAAAAACAAATAAAAATATTAATAATTTTGAGTTTTAAAATATGATTTTGTGGACTTGCTACATTAACTTTTGGAAGGAATATATTGGAATTTTTTTACAAAAATTGAATATTAGTCATTGAACAAATCTTATAAGATTTAAAATAAAATTTATGATAGGAAGAAATTAATGATATTGCAACATATGCATTTTAACAATTTTAAATTTTGAAAAAAAAAAAAAGAAGATAGATTAGGACTTTCAACTTCAATTATTGTACAACATTTTTATTTATATGATAATATAAATAATGATAGATAATAGATAGATTAAAATTAAGAGAGACTTATTTATAAGTCCTTTTTCAGACACTTATACTAGGGTAAGTCTTGTGTAATTTCTTATAGAATCTCAAGTCCTATTTAGATAGGAATGTATTCCATAAGATCCTACATAAACGTAACGCGACGTGGCCCTTACATAAACGTAACGTAATGTGACACTTGCATAAATGTAACGTAACATGACACCTATATAAACGTAACGTGACACCTACATAAACATAACGTAATGTGTCACGTTACGTTTCGCAAACTTAATGACTTTTTATTTTTTTAAATTGAATGTGAAAATGTTGCTGGTTTATGTTATAGGAAATTGAATGTTACCATAGATCATAGGTGTCACGTTACGTTTATGTAGGTGTCAGGTTAGGTTACGTTTATGTAGATATGATCTATGGTAACATTCAATTTCCTATATAAGAAATTGAATGTTGCCGTAGATCATAGGTGTCACGTTACGTTACGTGTATATAGATATGATCTATAGTAACATTCAATTTCCTATATATGGTTTTACTATTATTTATGATATTAACAACTAATATTGAGGGTAAATGTGTCAACAAACTTCTCATAGGATTTATGAAAACATAAGTTTTTTAGTATGATCATATGTAGCTCTAATAGGACTTATAAATAATTTTTCCTAAAATGAATTTATAAATATAGCTATATTTAAAACGATATGGTTTTATATAGTTATATTTTTAATTCCAAAATTTATTTTTAACTTCCTATATAAAAAGATTCAAAATTTTAAATTACATATGATTTTTTTCTAAAAGCATTTGAACTCAAAGTGGAGTATAGAGAGAAATATCATAAAGGAAGAGAGGAGTTACACATATTAAAGATAAATGATTAAATAATTGACTAACACCTTTAATAGTTTTGAAAAAATAGACTAAAAATAATATTTCTTTTATAGTTTTGAAAAACTATTATTTGCCTTTGAAGTAATGCTCTACATCAACTATGAATTAACACACATCATGATATCAAAAAATATTAAGAGTAAAAAAAAAAAAAATTTTAAAAAGTAATGATATACAAACATAAAATCAATACAAAAAACTTATTAATAATGGTTTTGTTTGTATTTTGATCTATCACTTTATAATGGGTGACATGTTTTTTATTATACAAATGATCTTGTCACGCTATTTTAGCATAAAAATTCTTGTAAAACAATATTAACCAATAAAAATTAGTTATAAACAAAAAAACAGATAATGGTTGGTAGAGAGAATGGTGAAATGACACAAAAAATATGAAATACAAAAATAAAAAATGGTCATAGATAATGGTTGGTAGAGGGGAGGGAGAAATGATACACAAAATATGAAATACAAAAATAAAAAATGGTCATAGATAAAAAAGAAGAAAAAAAAAATGGTGTGCCTAAAGGATGAAAGAGTTTATTTAAAGAATACAATAGACTAAATTGTCTCATAAAGAAAGTAAAAAAAAATGAGTTTCATCGTTCTATAAATGTAATATTTATAGGGTGAGGAAGACATGAATGGCTTGGAAAAAGTATAACGTATGATGGCTAGGGTTTTTGGGTAGAAGAAAGAATTGGTTAGAGAAAGAGTGCACAAGAATAATTTTTTTCATCTTTCATTTTCTAAATTATAAATCATGGAATCATTATGAAAAATGATAAATTATGAGATTTTTAATATATATTGTACGGGGAGCAAATATTCGTCGCTTTTCGTACTCCCCGTGTCCAAGCTTCACTTCTTTCTAAATGCCCTGAGAATACAAAACGGTGAGCTACCCGGCAGTACGTTGTCGGAAAAACTCTCCGACGGTCAAGTTAGCACACTGAGAAGGAAGAAGAAGAGAGAGAGAGAGAGAGAGAGGGGTAGGTAACTCTGATAACCAAATGTTCCAGACCTGTTGTATGGAAGCGCCGCACAGTTTAAATAACTTCTGCGCACACCACTTTACTCGTCCTTTTCTAGACACGTGGTTGTACTGCCCTCTCTATTCCTTACACGTGTACGCGTTAATACTACCAAACAATATTTGGCCAAACTACCAAACAGTATTGACGTACGACTTTAGCAGATTCCTCTCCTTATATATAGCGATCCCGGTTTTTCCTTTACTGTTTAATAGAATACCGAACTCAGTTCCGTAGTTGGTGGTTGTTGTCCGTGTTGCATTTCCATCCCTTAACTCTTAGTATTTGAATTTAGAAATGTTTTGAGCATGTTCCGAACAGGTTGGTTGAGTTTTGGGCTCAAGTGTTGATGCCCAGGTGTTTGGTGATCCGCTCGAGCGGAGTTTGCATCCTTTCAGCTTTTTGTGCATCTGCAAAAGTAATGCAGGTTTGTTTTTCACGCTCGAGCGGAGTTCCTTACACTCGAGCGGGTGGCGCTCGAGCGGGCCCTTTTGCGCTCGAGCGGGTGTTCTTGTCTGTAAAAATACTGGATGAAAGAAATCTGCGCTCGAGCGGGTGTGTTTTGCAGTTGTGTCTTGGCGCTCGAGCGGGTTTTTTGCGCTCGAAAGGTGTTCGCTTTTGTTCTCCGCCGGCGTCCTATTCTCTGCTCGAGCGAGTCATACGTATATCAGATCTGGACTGTGATATTTTGAATCACTTTTCACATTTCCCTTCTCTCTCTTACTTTTCTAAACCCTCTTTTGAGAGCTCCTCTCTCTAGAATATAACTTCTCTGTAGGGATTGATCTAGTTCTTGGGTGTTCCTACCCTAATCTCTTTGTAAGAAAGATAGAGGGTTGCATGGGCTTCGTTTTGATCCAAAAAACTTTGGGATTGGAGCACTTCTGAGTTTGTTTCTTCTTCCCCTTGGGTTCTCCATTTGAGGTAGGGATTCTTCTTGTTCTTTTTCAATACTTCGTCTATAGATAGACATGTGGTAGTTTTGTACTGCGTGAAAATCTTATCATGTCGAATTTCTTTGAAAACCATGTGCGGGAACCTAGAGTTGGTTGTTTGAGAATGATTGTTTTTTTATCATTGATAGTTCTTTGGGCTAATTGGAGTGTAAATTAGCATGTTATTGAGGAAAGAAGAAAAAGCCCTAAATTATGTTTCGATTTGGTAAATTAAAATGAAGGGTAGTTAATTATTGTTTATAAGCCTCTATGGTTAATATGAGTTGGGTGAAGGTGTTAATGCTTATGGGATTAACTATGGCCTTTGGGTTGTCTTGAAATCAATGTGTTGAACCGAGTTGGATTATGATTTTATTATCCATGGAATTGGTTTTGTAAAATAAAAATAATGGAAAACCATTTTTGGGAATAAGTGGGGTAACATGTTGACTTGGAAAGTCTATGAAAGTTGATCTTGAAAATGAAAAATGAAATGTTAACTCTATGTGAGTCTCAGGAAAATGAATACGGACTTTGAACTATTTTGTCATTGAGTGTTAAATACACACATTTGGGGGTTTTACCCTTACCTATCGTACTTGTGTTGTTGTTGGGTTTAAGATCTCATGAGAGTTGAGTCTTTATAATAGGTGTATTAAAATCATGCATCTAGAGGTTTTGTCCTTGGTCATCGGTGGAGGATGACATGGTTGTGTTGAATTGTCGTGTATGCATTACACCTATGTTAATTGAACATTGTATGTAATGAAGTGCTATGATACATTATATATGTATAATTGTTAGAGAGGAGATAGGTGATGTACTCCAGTGTGTGTGAGGAGATAGGGGATGTACTCCACACACCTATGTGTTCATATACTTTAACACAGTGCTTTGTATCTTGAAGAGTTTATGTGTATGCGTTACACTTGTTGGTTATGTTCTGTTGTATTGTGATTCTTGGTGTTATACACCGCGCTTATAATCAGAGGTACCATTACCTTCCAGTTAGCGCCTGGAGAACTGACTGCGCTGAGAATCTAAGGTACCACACCCTTCTAGCTAGTGCCTGGTAAAATGGCATACCGTTGTGAGAGTTGTATCTTTGGCTTACTGTGCATATAGCCGGTAGAGCAGAGTTTTATTGTTTTTGTCTCAATTTATCTGAGTATATCATGGATTATGATGGTTACAGTTTGGAGGGCCGAGTTGCCTCATTTGTTGATTATATACATGTCGATGATTTGTTATTTCCCTTTTTATTAAAGGCATACATGTATAGATATGAATGTATTGAGAACAAACCAAAATGCCATTGTGAGATTTTGGGAAAGTGTGAACAAAAACTGGGTATTTGAAAGTATGTTTTGAAAAAGGGAAAATATGTTGTAAGTATGGAAAATGGGAGAAAGATAGTGGGCTTAGTGAAATTGTTTTTCCTAAGATGTTGTTATTGTTATGAAAGTTTGGGAACCAGGGATAATGAAAAGAAAAGAAAGGTGAATCGCTTATAGCGTTGAATGAAATGGCTGTTTTTGAGAAAAGTTCATACTTATGTATATTTTTGTATAAACTGCCATATTACTATTGTAGTATGACATTGAGCATTCATGATCATAGCTATCTGTAAGTTGTTATTGTTGAGGATCATGTTGAGATCCCTACTGGATTATATGTTCATCCCATGTTGTTGAATCTTTTTTAGGTAATAAGCAGGATTTGTTACGAGATTTGGATCTTCTTACTTGTTGGCCACATGGCCTCTTTTATGTTGGCGGAATGCCATCGTTGTAAAAGGGTTACATCCTTCTTCTTGATTCTTTAATGATGTAAACCCTCGGGCAGTATATTTAGAATGCTCATGTTGTATTTAATTTGCATTCGATTGAGAGAATTGTTATTTATTCCCACTAGTCGAACTTTTGAGTTTATTTCCGCATGTTATCTCTGAAATTGAATTAAGTAATGAAGTTGGCAATGATTTCGAGTAATAAAAAGTGGGGCGTGACATTACATTTCCATTGGGCCACGTAGCAAATCCTACCGAATTACTTCCTACAGGGCGCTACAGTCTGTCATTTGAAACTGCATTACTCTTGACCAGTCAAAATCTGAGGCATCTAGCCGACTTTTTCAACCATACCCATTCGTCCCTATTGACCTTGCTTGGCCTTGGTGTGCAACAAGTGCGTCTAGTTCGGTCAGAAACACCATCGCTCCACCTAGCTCGGCAGAGGATCCACACTGAACAACTAGCTCGGTCCAACTTTCGGACCTTCGGGCTAACGCAGCTGCGTAGTCTAGAACCTCGGCCAAACTACCCTCGGTTATGCCAACTCGGTCGCGTAATCCAACAACAAGGCCCAAGTCACAACTAGCTCTGTCCGTTTGTTTGGCGCAAACTCCCCTCTCACATATATATATATATATATAGTATAGATATGCTTCAATCTATTTGAGAATAAAATTGTGTTTAATTATGGAATAGAGCAAGAATCTAAATATAAGGTTTAACTTTTATTTTATGTTAGGCTTAATTTTAGGTTTATATAGATCAAACGTTGTGAAAGATATTAATAGTATACATTTTATGAGAGGTGAAAGTATTTTCTTTTCATTAGATTTATTTTAGCGGGAGACAAGATTGTATGAGATTTACATTCTTTTTAAATAAAGGCTTGATTACTTTTGAGAGGGGAAAGGGGATTGAGAATTGTGTGCTTTTTTCTTTCTTTCTTTCTTTCTTTTTTTGGGTATTGACCGGCAATATATTTGCATTAAATAGTTTTGAAGATTAATATTTATGTCCTCGAAATAGCCAATAGATGTTTTAATTTTCTTTTATAAAAATCAAAAATTCGAAAAATTAGATTTAAGGTTTTGAAACACCTCTAAGATGAAAAGTCACTTTGGTATAATATATATAGTACAGATAAATAGATTATGAGATTTAGGAAACAGATAAATATTAAGGAAGAGATTTTAAGAACTTGTAATTCTATTATTTTTATTTTTATTAAATCTATAGTTACTTTGTTAGTCAATAGTATTATTTTTAAATATTTTTAAAATTAAAAAAATTAGCAATTTTAGGTTGTTATTTTTTTAAAAAAAAAAAAACTATAGTTACTTTGTTAGCCAATAGTACTATTTTTAAATATTTTTAAAATTACCAATTATGATTTTATGTTCTTTTTAATGTATAACATTTATATATATATAATTACTTTATTATGAGATGAGATTTGTGTTTTTTTTTTTTTTATATAATGTAGTACTGAAAACCCGTGCAATGCACGGGATGTGAAAAAATTAATAAAATATTTTATATAAATAGTTAGATTTTTGTATGTAAATTATAAAATATATATATATTGAAACCTACAATTTAAATTTTATCACAATTTATGTATCAATTTTTAATTTGTCACAATTCCAATCATGCAACTTTCAACCCTCTCGCTAGAGTTATAAACTTAGGCAAATTCAACCCAAACAACTCGAGTCAAGCCTGGAATTTTGTAAAGATTAGTAACATAATTTTTAATTTAGTGAGGACATATGTAAAATTCAAAAATTCAAATAAATTTGAGTGGACTTAAGCAGAGACAAATAAATAACCTGAGCAATTGAAAAAAAAAATTATATATAAATATATAAAATTACTTGCTAATTTAATTTTTTAATAATAAATAAGATTAATTAAAATTTTAATATTAATGAACAAATGCAAAAGCAATATGCTTAAGTTTTTTCAATAGAACTTTTTTATTATGTTTAAAAGAATACACATTTTAGAAATGGATCATCAAATAAGTTTATATTAAAAAATTACATTTTATAATGGCATAAAATAATTTGAACATAATAAAATTAAAATTCTTACAAAATAAAGTATCTGGAGAATAAGAAAATTTAGAATGATGTTCTCATTTGATCTGAAAATAATTTTAGATGACCAATAAATTATCACTTATAACCCTCATTTTTTAATAAAAAAAGATATTTCATGAACCGTCAATTTTAATAGAAAAATAACATTTATTTCTATTTGTTTTAGCCAAAGTTACTTTTTAGCAATTTGAGCCAAAAAAATTCATTTTTTATTTTGGTTTCTTTAATTCACAATTGAGATTATAAAATAAAAAAAAAAAAAAAAAAACAGAATCCACCATGTTTTGCAACTGCTAAAAAAGTTTAGATGAACAATAAAGAAAATATTTGAGACCTATAAAAAAAAAAAAAGGGTAAATTACAAATACACCCCTTGAGGTTTGCTTAAAGTACGAATTGACCCCTGTGGTTTGGAAAATTATAAATATCTCCCTATCAAAAAATTTTATTTAACAGAATTAATTAAAAAAATAAAATTTCTAACTGTTCACCTATATAATAATAAAATTAGCTGAATTATTAATTGAAATAAAATTTTAACATTATTAAAAACTGTTAATTAACTTCATAATTTATTAATAAAAGGACCTATTTGTTATGAAATTAGAAACCTTAAGGGGCATAATGTAATTTCTTGAACTACAAGGGGTCATTTGTAATTTAAGTAAATCTCAGGGGGTCTGTTTGTAATTTATCCTAAAAAAACACACACAAGTGTACCCACAAAAATGTAGTGTGTTATATGTGTCAACTCTTGATTTACTATACACAATAAAATGGGCCGAACTCCCTTGCCACATCATTATAGGTGAAAGTGTGTGTCTGCAGCATTGTTGGAACAATAAATTATCACGTATAGCTCATAGCTTCCCCAACAATCGCTTTTAATAAAAAAAATAATATTTATTTTTATTTGATTTTAGCACAAGTCACTTCTAGACTATTTAAGCCATTTTTATTTTTATTTATTTAATTGAAAAATTACATTTCATAATGGCATAAAATAATTTAAATATAATAAAATTAAAGTTCTTACAAAATAAAAGTATCTGGATAAAAAGAAAAATTAGAGTGGTATTCTCATTTGATCTAAAAATAATTATAGATAACTAATAAATTATTGCATATAACCCTCATTTTTTTTTAAGAAAAAAAGCTATTTCACGCACCATCAATTTTAATAGAAAAATAACATTTATTTCTATTTGTTTTAACAAAAGTTACTTTTTAGCAATTTGAGCCCCCAAAAAAGTCATTTTTTATTTTAGTTTATTTAATTGACAATTAAGATTAAAAAAAATTAACAGAATCCACTATGTTTCGCAAGTGCTAAAAAAATTTAGATGAATAATAAGAAAAATATTTGAGACCCATAAAAGAACACACACAATTGTACCCACAATGATGTGCTATACACTCAATAAAATGGACCCAACTCCCTTACCACATCATTATAGGTAAAAGTGTGTGCTTATAGTGTAACGCCCTCAAAATAATGACATTAAACCCAACAATATTGACATGCCATGATATATAAAAGATCCACGTCCTTCCATTCAACAGAGTTCTATTACAAATAGTATTACATGTTAACAACAAAAGCAAATGCCCTAAGGGTTTACAGCTTTCCAAGTTAACACTTGGATACAAGAAAGTAGAGTGCTAACTCGTTTACACATTAAGCCCTTGGCTTGAATTTACATGTAATATTACAAAAGGAAAGACAACCAAAAAGTCCGTCCGCCACTAGCATCCCAAGCTAATTCCTTGGAGGTGGCATGCTACCTGTACCTGAAAATAATATTCCCATATAGGGTGAGCCACAGCCCAGTAGAAATATACTAAACCAGTTATGAATAATGACTAAAAGATTAACAGTTGATAGATGGCCAACTCTTTTACATTCTTTCATAACATAATACAATTCCAAGACGTTTAAGTCTATATTTCCTTTTCACTTGCCATATTATAACCTTGGCTCAACATCTCACATGAGACAAGCACTCATGCCAACACATTTCACTTCAACAAATATAAACATAACAGTCATATTCATACTTCCAAAGACAAGCATATACGCTCTGTCAATACATTTCTAGATAAGCATACATGCTCTATCTACGGAGTTCATCCCCTATCTCCTCCCAATAACATCCGGTTTAGAGGTCCATCCCCTATCTTCCCCTAAACCGCGGAGTACATCCCCTATCTCCTCCAACACAACACAATGCATATAAACAACAATTATACACATCACATAACAATACATAAAATCAATGTATTCTATCCATCGTTATAATTCATAACATTACAACCCTTAGGTTCCAATTTCACTAATGTTTCAACATTAATTCCATGTTTCTATACCAAACATGCTTCTAGGTTTATTATAGACAAAACCCCAAACTTTTATAAAATTACACAATGGCCCAAAGTTTTCCAAAATTACACAACAACTACCAACATATCAAAATGCTAAAATTTAAAGACAAGACTCATAAAGAGGAGTAGGATATCCCTACCTCAAAAGATGAGCTCCAAAGGAGAAGGACCCAAAACCAAAATGCTCCAAACACCAAACTATTCGGATCAAAATGACGCCCTCGACGATCAACACCCTTTTTGTGAAGACAAAAGGTGAACAACACACTCTAGCTAGATCAACACTTAGAGAGAAGTTATGGTTTTTGAGTGAGAAGCTCAAAATGGCGTTTTGGTAAAGTAGGAGAAAGAAGATAAGTCAAAAGTGATTTAAAATGCCTCCCCACTCAAGATGACAGTCCGCTCGAGCGTAAGACACTCCGCTCGAGCGTAAAGACACATAATACGGGTCCCGCACGAGCGCCACATTGTCCGCCCGAGCCCCAAGACATGACACAAAGTTCGCCCGCTGGCGTAGATCCCAGCCGCCGAGCGCAGTCTCCTCCCGTAACTCTCACCAAAATATATCAGACGCCGAAGACAAAGACCCGCCGAGCGCATAAACCACACTTGCAGAAGTTTTGCAGGTGCACGAAATCTTGAAGGTGCATTCTCCGCCGGCGCCAAAACCTCCGCCGAGCGCAAGCAACAACAACCCATCCGCTGAAGCATAAACATGTCCGCCGAGCGACCACCAAAAACTGGGCAACTAGACTTGGTTCTTAAGCTTAACCAACTGTGACAAACACGCCCAACACATCCTGTAACTCAAAAACAAAGCAAGAAAGGACGTAAATAAGACAATACTCAATTACCAACATCCACGGACACATGTCCGGACCACTATACAACAAGGGGTAAACCCGGGACCGCTAACCTCCCCCCTTAAAGAATTTCGTCCCCGAAATTAAAAACAAATTTTGAAAGGCAAGTTTTCCTCTCCTTTAAATAATGTTATACCACAACATTACACAATTCGACCCATTACCGGTCATTCCATCTCTCATCAAGAGGCATTTAACAATATATACATTTCAACATGCATTTTCTTTCCATTTCAACCATTTCCCACATAGATGGTTTATAATTCATATCATAAGCAATAATCATGATACAATTCCATTTCTATAATATAGCCAACATATGCAATACTATAATCAATTCCCATAACAAGGCAAGTTCTACAACATTTACATTAACTAAAACACGCACCATGTTTTACAACTTAAGATATTTCAAATGTTCTTAAAGTTCATTACAATTACACAATTGCAACACTTGATTACACATCAATAAATAAGTCCGGATATTTCTCATGACTCCCAACTCACGCTCCCAAGTGGCCTCCTCCACTTCGGTGATGTTTCCACAAAACCTTAACCAAAGGGATGGTCTTGCCACGCAGATTTGATCCCGCCTATCCAAGACCTGAACCGTCTCTCTCATACGAGACATCCTCATCTACCTCTAAGTCGGTCCAATCCAACACATGTGATGGATCCGCTCATACTTCAAGCATACCACATGAAACACGTCATGAACTCCGCCAACTGTGGGCAAAGCTAAACGATAAGCAACCTCGCCAATCCGCCAAGGATCTCAAAAGGACCAATAAACCGAGGGGATAACTTCCCACTCTTCCCAAATCTCAACAAACCCCGCCTAGGTGATATCTTGAAAGACGTGATCACCCACCTCAAACTCCAACGGTCTCCTCCCACGGTCAAGATAGGACTTCGACGACTGGTCAGAATAAGCCTCCTACGGATAAGCTCAACTTTCTCCGCTGCCTCCCTAACCAACTCGGGACCCAACAAAGGTGTGTCACCCACCTCGCCCAACAAACTGGAGACCTACAAGGTCGCCATACAAGGCCTCAAACGGTGCCATACCGATACTAGATCGAAAACGTTGTTGTAGGCAAACTCTACCAACGGTAAGTGCCTCCCACGCCCCATCAAATCAAGGACACAACCTCAAGCATATCCTCAAGGATTCGATGGTACGCCAGATCGCCCATCACCGAGGATGATAAGTCGTACTAAAGGTCAACTTAGTACCTAAAGCACTCGCAAACTCGCCACAACCTAGCAAAGAAACGAGGATCTCTATCTCGAGACAATCGTCACTAGGACCCCGTGCAACCTTACTATGTCCCGAATATATAAGTCGGCAAGATGATTCATGAATCTCTCGCCAAGATCGAATGAAATGCGCCGACTTGGTCAACCGGTCTACAACCACCCAAATAGCGCCACTACCCCGCCGAGTCCTCGGAAGACCTACAACGAAGTCCATAGTGACATGCTCCCACTTTCACTCAAGAATAGGCAAGGGTTGTAACAAGCCCGCGGGCCTCTGATGCTCGCCCTCCACTTGTTGACAAGTACGGCCCTTAGACACGAAACCTGCCACATCTCTCTTCATACCCCGCCACCAAATCTCGCGACCCAAATCCCGATACATCTTAGTACCTCCTGGATGCACTGCAAGGCGTGAATGGTGAAACTCTCGAGTACCTCCTCTCAAGAAGCCTCCCAGATAAGCAAACGGTCACGGTATCTCACTCTCAGGTCGGGTTCCACCGTCAAACCCTTCTCAACCTTCCCATTGGAGATCTTCCCTCGGAGTGTTTCTACCTCTAGGTCACCTCTCTATGCCTCTAACACTCTAGTCACTAGTGTAGGTTGCGCAACAACGTAAAACAAGGTCGCGGCTTCAATGGATTCGCCGAATAAATCAAATTCTCCAATTGCCCCCAACATCCCCACTCCGGGATAGCTATACAAGCTACATTACTAACGGATTTTCGCTAAGGGCATCGGCCACAACATTGGCCTTTCCTGATGATAATGCAACTCAAGTCGTAATCCTCAATAAACTCCATCCACCTCCTCGCCTCAAGTTCAAGTCTTTTCAGGAAAACAGATATTTCAGACTCTTATGATCCGAGAACACCTCGAATCTCTCACCATAAAGGTAGTGCCTCCAGATTTTAAGGCAAAGATCACACCGCTAATTCTAGATCATGCGAGGGTAATTCTTCTCGTGAATTTTCAATCGACGTGAGCCATAGGCTACTACTTTCCCTCTTGCATTAACACACAACCCAAACCCTCTCGTGAGGCATCACAATAGACCGTATAACCCAACCCTCTCCTGAATAATCAAGACCGGAGCGGTCAATCTAACCTTCAACTCAAACGACTTTTCACAAGTCTCACCCCATACAAAGTGACTTCTCCGAGTCAATCTAGTCAACGTGAAGCTAACTCGAGAAATCTTTCACAAACCGAGTAATACCACTAATCCTAAAAGCTGCGAATCTCAAACACACTCTTAGGTCAGGCCCAATCTTGCCTCGCCTCAATCTTGATGTATCAACAGACACCCCTTCCCCGTAAACCACATGGCCTAAGAACTTCACCTCTTCTAGCCAAAACTCACACTTGCCTTAACTTAGCATACAACTTATGGGCTCTAAGTAACTCAAGCACCACTCTCAAGTGCTCCTCGTGCTCCTCCTCAAGGTGAATAGATAAGAATGTCGCTCACTTAAAACGACTACAAAACGATCCAAGAATTCCTAAGATCCGGTTCATCAAGTCCATAAAGATCGCTGGCGTTAGTAAGCCCAAATGGCATTACCAGAATTCATAATGGCCATACCACTGCACGGAATGCCGTCTTGAATATCCTCCTCCGACCCTTAACCGGTGGTAACCCGATCTCAAATCTATCTTAGAGAAACAACGGAACCCTTCAACCGGTCAAACAAATCATCTATACGGGCATAGGGTACTTATTCTAATCAGAGTCCGATTCAACTTTCGTAGTCAATACACAATCTCAAGGCACCACCTTTCTTTTTAGCAAAGAGTGCCGGTCCCCACTTGAAACACTAGGGCGAACAAAACCCTTATCTAGCAATCCTCGAGTTGAACCTTCAACTCAACCAACTCTGCCGAGCAAAAGTAAGGTGCCATAGAAATCGGCCGTGGTCGCACTAAATCGATAGAGAACTCAATCTCTCGGTGAGGTGGCAAATCGACAAGGTCCTGAAAGACATCCGAGTACTCACAAACTACTCTTGGCAACACAACTGAGTCTCATCACACTCACCACTCTCAAAGCTAGCAAGTAGACCACTAAGCTCATTTGCCCTCATGGACCATACCGGTGGCACAATACTACCAACCCGGTCTCCCAAGAAATGAAAACACTCCCACTCACGGTACAACAAGTAACCCTCTGGCGGTAGCAATCAATACCAGCTCGGTATGACGATAACCAGCCCATACCCAAAATAACATCGAAGCCCGCCATGGGCAGAACTACAAAAGGGAACGGATGCCTATGATCGGCAACTTCTATGTCACAACCTCTACACCCGTGTTTCAAAATCAACTCACCCCAATAGGTGACACTACACAAATAGGAGATGCCAACACCGCTAACTCCAATTCCAACACAGATGCAAATGCAAAGATACAAAGAATGAGACGCACCAGTATCAATCAACACACTAGCAACCGAATTGCAAAACAAAAGGTACCTCTCACTACCGATGGAGCAGATTAGGTCCTCATGTAATAAAGATACACGCTACCAGAGGCCCCTCGATCCACTGCCGCCTCTCGGAGCATAGGATCGCCAGACCGACGACGAAGCCCCGGATTGGCCCTCGAGGCTCGCAGATCGAGCTGGTTGAATCCTCGCTCTGTCTAGAACCAGACGCTCTCAAGTGGCACTCAACCGTGGCAATACCTCTTCATGTGCCCGGCAGTCCCACACTGTAACACGACAAGGGCCGCCTCACCCGAACTCGCTCTGCCCTGCTAGCCGACGAAGAAGCGACCTTCTCGCCTTCAAGGGCAAAGAAGCCTTGTGACCGGTGGCCACACTTGTAACAGTGAACTCTCCTCGACGCCTCCCGAGCTCGTGACTCGGTATTGGGAAAGTCGACCGCCAAACCACTCGACTACCGAGGGTTATAACCCTCCGCCTCTGCTATCACTGTCCCTCTTGGCCCCTCTTGGAGCCCCCATGTTTTGCCTCTTCTCCTCTCGCATCATCGGCTCCATATGAGCCGCAAAGATCCACCAAATGCCTCAGACTAATGTAAGGTCCACCAACTTTCAACTTGAGGTCCCACCTCAACTTCCGCTCAAACTCAGAGTAACGGCGCTCCTCTGTCGCCACAAGTTCAGTGCAAACTCGACAAGCTTAGTAAATGTAGCCTCAAACTCGCCACGCACAAACCCTCCTGCTTAAGCTTGGTAAACCGATCCTCGCCTCTCTAGCCATCATGATAAAACCTCTCTCGAAAGCATTCACAAACGCCCCAAGTACCACCCACACGAACTTTCTCATACTTCCACCATTGACCAAGATCTCCTTCACCTGGAAGGATGCCAAGGTCACTTTCAATGCTCCGCCCTCAATGCCTAGCATCTCTAACGCTTTTACTCATTTGTTCTAGCCACTCGTGCGCCTTCAATGGCTCCTTAGGATCCCCAACAAACTCCTCCGGTTAGACCGAAGAACTCCTCTTCAAGAAAGAAGGTCCTACCTCACCGCCTCGATTTCGCCTCCGAGAATACCCAAAGCCCTCGCTATCTCCTGCCAAGGCACCCATAGCTTGACCCATCGCTCGGCCACATTGGCTCGACCAACCCTCTCGAATCGCCGGAACCTCATCCGTAATGGCACTTCTCGCCTCCTAGGCCTACCACGCCTACCACCTCTTGCTCGTCCTGACATCCTAATAAAGGTAACACAGAACGTTAGCACATTTATAAACGTGCCAAAACTAAACACTCACGTCCTAATGCATGGATAACTGTAATTCATTCCACGTAAGCACATAAACACACATAGCACTTACGAATTTCATTTCCGGATGATGATAGTCCCAAGGCGTTACTAGAGTACCGGTTAGAAACAGCATTGATCAAGTGCCTTTCCAACAAGACTCCCAGAAACCCAAAGACCCAATCAACATCCTAGAAACTAAATCCCATACCCAAATAATCACATAAGCATGTTATCACATAAACATATAACAGTACACCTAAGTCTCTATCAAGCGAGACAAACCCATTGTGATCCTAATCACTTCCCACGTACCCAAAGTATTCGAACCCGGTACGCTCTGATACCAAGTTGTAACGCCCTCAAAATAATGACATTAAACCCAACAATATTGACATGCCATGATATATAAAAGATCCACGTCCTTCCATTCAACAGAGTTACAAATAGTATTACATGTTAACAACAAAAGCAAATGCCCTAAGGGCTTACAGCTTTCCAAGTTAACACTTGGATACAAGAAAGTAGAGTGCTAACTTGTTTACACATTAAGCCCTTGGCTTGAATTTACATGTAATATTACAAAAGGAAAGACAACCAAAAAGTCCGTCCGCCACTAGCCTCCCAAGCTAATTCCTTGGAGGTGGCATGCTACTGCACTGAAAATAATATTCCCATATAGGGTGAGCCACCAAAGAGAAATATACTAAACCAGTTATTAATAATGACTAAAAGATTAACAGTTGATAGATGGCCAACTCTTTTACATTCTTTCATAACATAATACAATTCCAAGACGTTTAAGTCTATATTTCCTTTTCACTTGCCATATTATAACCTTGGCTCAACATCTCACATGAGACAAGCACTCATGCCAACACATTTCACTTCAACAAATATAAACATAATACCATATTCATACTTCCAAAGACAAGCATATACGCTCTAATACATTTCTAGATAAGCATACATGCTCTATCTACTGAGTTCATCCCCTATCTCCTCCCAATAACATCCGGTTTAGAGGTCCATCCCCTATCTTCCCTAAACCATGAGTACCTCCCCTATCTCCTACAACACAACACAATGCATATAAACAACAATTATACACATCACATAACAATACATAAAATCAATGTATTCTATCCATCGTTATAATTCATAACATTACAACCCTTAGGTTCCAATTTCACTAATGTTTCAACATTAATTCCATGTTTCTATACCAAACATGCTTCTAGGTTTATTATAGACAAAACCCCAAACTTTTATAAAATTACACAATGGCCCAAAGTTTTCCAAAATTACACAACAACTACCAACATATCAAAATGCTAAAATTTAAAGACAAGACTCATAAAGAGGAGTAGGATATCCCTACCTCAAAAGATGAGCTCCAAAGGAGAAGGACCCAAAACCAAAATGCTCCAAACACCAAACTATTCGGATCAAAATGACGCCTCGACGATCAACACCCTTTTGTGAAGACAAAAGGTGAACAACACACTCTAGCTAGATCAACACTTAGAGAGAAGTTATGGTTTTTGAGTGAGAAGCTCAAAATGGCGTTTTGGTAAAGTAGGAGAAAGAAGATAAGTCAAAAAGTGATTTAAAATGCCCAGTCCCACTCAGTTATACGACAGGTCCGCTCGAGCGTAAGACACTCCGCTCGAGCGTAAAGACACATAAAACGTGTTCCGCTCTAGCGCAACATTGTCCGCTCGAGCTCCAAGACATGAACACAAAGTTCGCCCGCCGAAGCGAGATCCCAGCCCGCCGAGCGCAGTTCTCCTCCCGTAACTCTCACCAAAACATATCAGACGCCGAAAGACAAAGACCCGCTCGAGCGCATAAACCACACTTGCAGAAGTTTTGCAGGTGCACGAAATCGAAGGGTGCATTCTCCGCCGAGCGCCAAAACCTCCGCCGAGCGCATAAGCAACAACAACCCATCCGCTGAAAGATAAACATGTCCGCCGAGCGACTACCAAAAACTCGGGCAACTAGACTTGGTTCTTAAGCTTAACCAACCCGTGACAAACCTGCCCAACACATCTCAGAACTCAAAAACAAAGCAAGAAAGGACGTAAATAAGACAATACTCAATTACCAACATCCACGGACACATGTCCGGACCACTATACAACAAGGGGTAAACCCGGGACCGCTATATATAGCATTGCTGTAATAATAAATTATCACATATAGCTTCTATTATAATTTATTATATATATAAAAACAAAAAAGCTTCCCCAACTATCACTTTTAATAGAAAAATAATATTTATTTCTATTTGATTTTAGCAAAAGTCACTTTTTAACTATTTAAGCCATTTTTTATTTTAATTTGTTTAATTGATAATTGAGATAAAATTAAAATTTAATAGAATCCATCATGTCTGGCAAATGTTAAAAAATCATTCATTTTCTTAATTTTTTTTCTTTTGTTAAAAAAATATTTGTATTAAAAAAATTTATTGTTCAAATCCTTAAGGTTTGGAAAGATATAAAAAAACATTTAGAAAATTTAAAACAAAAAATGACAAAAAATAAAAATAAAAAATTTAATAGAGATTAATAATTGGAAAAATTAATCTAAGGTCCCTCTCTAATTTTTAGTAATGGAAGAGATCCACAATATTATTTTTTTATGTCCCTAAACCCACACCCATATATCAGATCAGAGAAATTTGACTCTCTCTCTCTCTCTCTCCAATTTTCATTCTATACAAACCAAACCCTCTCTCTTTGTGCACATTCCGATCTTCACCTTCGCCTCTGTCTCTACCACGCCGTCGCCGGAATGCTGCGATCTAAGCTAAACCACCGCAATCTGAGTTGCGAGGGTTCGTGAATATTGCACTTTTTACTACTCCACCGATGAGTCAGTTCGAGGTGACTCCAAACTCCAGTCGTGGTAAGAGCTCTAGAATGAGGGCCATGGTGACAAGAAAGACGAGCCATGATGGCCAAAGATGCAGACACGAGATGACGTCATCAAAACATACACCATTGTTATATGGATGGCTTCCACGCAGTAGTTTTGTAAGCTTTCCTGACTACATTAAGGACAATTATAATCTTTGGAGTTTCAGAAAGAAAAACAATCAAGTGTCTTCAATTAAATTCTATATGTCTTCAATGTAATAAATATGCTATGGATAAGTTACACACAATTCAAATCTTTCCAGATTGTGAATGTTGCTTTCAATTCATGGATTTCTTACCCTCAAAATAATTTTGTTATATTCTTTTCCAAATTTGAACAAATGATCATATTTCATCAAAGAAAATACTTGATTCTGATTCTGCACAAGCTTGTTTTGAAAATATGCAAAATATGCACAGAGCTGGGGAATGGATTTAGCAAAGGTGTTTGATGAAATGCCAAGAAGAGAATGTCTACGGTCCCTCAAATCAATCCAGAGAAATTTCAATCCAAACCAGAGAATTTCTCTGGACCAAACCAGAGAAAATTTAGTCTAAACTAGAGAATTTCTCTGGACCAACCTAGAGAAAATTGAGTTCAACCCAGAGAAAATTCAGTCCAAACCAGAGAATTTCTCTAGACTAACCCAATTTTCTCTGAAGCAGAGCACTAGTCCTCATTGTTATCTAGAGAAATTTGAAATTTTCTTTGTGATGTATCTAGAGAAATTTGGAATCTTCTCTATGATATGTCCAGAGAAATTTGGAATCTTCTCTGTGATTTGTCTAGAGAAAATCTTTAGATCGAATTTTCTCTGGATCGATGTTGAAGGACCTTAGACATTATAAAAATATTGAGTGTCCCTTATGCTATAAAATCTTAATACCAGTAACCTTAAAAAAAAATCCCCTTAATAATTTGAATACATGTATTTAATAACATATTATCTTTAGACAAATAATATTATGACACATGTGAATATTGTCTCATTCTAATTTTATTTTATAATTTAATAAATGATGTATATATTAAGGAATGAATATTGATCTTATTCCAGTTATGGTAATATAATTTAAGAAAGAATTAAAATTTAAAATTTTATTTTAAGAATATAAAATTAATTTATAGACCAATCATATTATGACACATATTAAAAAAAATGAGAATATAGATATAGATTATATAGAGAAAAAATAGAGTGTGACTTGATATGGAGAGAGATACCATAAATTAAGGGATTTTTATGTTTTAAATTTTTTTTAAAAAGTTGACCGGATTTATTTGGTTTCCTTTTTATGCATAATTGGAATTTTTTTTAAAAAAAATTTTAGCCAATAGTTGTTTTTTAAATTATTTTATAAATTAAAAAAATAGAAAATTTGGAATGAAATTTTGAAACCCTCACAAAACTTCTCACTAAAACCCCCTTTTTCCTTATATGATAGATAGATAGATAGATTTAATAAGAATTGATATTTGTTTTAGATATTTTTTTAATCTACAAATTATTTTTGTTAGATTTTTTATAAAAATAATTTAACAATCTCATCACTAACCATGGTGTATGAGAGAAGTTGGAAAGTGTGTAGCTATAGGTATGGGAGAAGTCAAAAAAACTTGTGGATCGGAAGAAGTCAATAAATGTTAAGATTTTTTTTAATCAAAAAATTAGAAAATTAAGATTGAAATATTAGAGCTCCCACAAGCCTTGTGGGTTATAAACTCCGTTTTCCTTATATAATATATAGATTTGATTCTTATGTTGCATCAATCTTTAGGTTTCGTTTATCATATATTTTTTCGGAAACAAACGTTATAAAATAAAATTATTACAATTATTATATCAACTTAATTTTTTCATAAATGATATATACGGAGAACTCTATAAAATGAATAATTTAAATTATTGAAACAGGAGCTATGGTGGGGATGTGTAGACATTATGGCTCTATTAGATTTAAGATTAATAATAACAATTCATAAATTATGGGGTGTTTGATAACATGATTTGATACTTAAAAGTGAATATATTACGTGATAATCAATTATTTATTTGATTATTACAATTGATATCACTTAAAATTTCAATCCCTCTTGTAATATAGGTTAAAATTTAAGAAAATATCTTATTATTCTTTTTTATATTTTGTACTTCAGGCACGGTCAATTTTTTTGGTACCACACGGACTACGGAATTCAATTGTAATAAATCAATTTAAAATGATATATCACTCTAGTTTAATACTTCACAAATAAGAAGTTGAAATTGTTTCTACATAGTAAACTGGCAAAAACATTCATAAATTTCAAATAATAAACTTCAAAATTACAGTCCAAATAATGAATTTTATATTACAGTGTAGCATAAGCAAATAATAGGATCTAAAAATATTTGTTAAAATTCAAGTCCAAACAACAAATTTTAGAATTCAATCCATGTCAAAATGGCACATGCATAGCAAACCTTCAATAAAAGGATGTTACTGAATTAGTATCATAACTGGTAATGTGATACCCCTGTTCCGTAATATGCTAAATTGGTCCTTAATTTGAATAATGATGATGATGTGTTTAGCATGATCTTATGTGCCATTATGTGAATATATGTGATTTTGAAATTCTATCTGTTCACCGTAGGAATATCTGTTTGAATAATCCATTTCGGGAATTAAATTGAGGGCCTTATCGGCCACAAAATCCAAAATTGATTACGCCTTTGTGATTAGTGTAATTTTAGAGCCTACGGTGAAATTTAATTAGAAATTGATTTTGGTCAGATTGAACTGATTAAATTGGTAAATTAAGTGCCCAAATATTTTATGTTGGAATATTATGTTAGTGGGGCATGATGTATGGAGGCACTACACTCTCCTTAACTCAATGGAGCTCAAAAATCTGAGGTATACATTGAGAGAGAGAGAGAGAGGTCCGGCCTTAGTAAGAGAAAGGGAGAGGAATGGTGCAAAATCTAGCTTGAAGCTTGGGAACTTTGAAGATAATTCAAGATTTGACCATAGATTGTGAGCATCAAGCTCCTAGGTGAGTGATTCTTGGATTATAGTTGTAATTTTGTGTGTGTTCAAGCTACTTTGGTGATCAAGAGCAAGATTGAAATGAAATTGAGTTGTATTGTTGAATTGAAGCTTAATGTGTGCATGCATGGGTATAATTGTTTTCAATTTATGTATTTGAATACCAAATGTATGATTCATGTAAGTTTTAAGTTGAAACTCATGTCTTTAACCATCTCTTCATCATATGAGTTGTGAATGAGGGAAATATGCCACATGCATGTACAATCTATGGGAGTGGGAGTTTCAATGGTTGAATTTATCTTGTTGGACATGAATTTCATGTAAATTAGAACATGCATGTGATCAATTGGCAAAATTAAGCTTCATTGTGATGTGATTTAGTGCTTGTACCATGCTAGTACATGAATATATGAAGTTTGGGCCAAAAATTATGAGTTAAGACCTTTAAACATCGAATTTGAACTCCAAGAACAATTCTGGAATTTCCAGAAAATTTGACTCCCGCTCGAGCGGGGAAAAGGTCGCTCGAGCGGAGAATTCGAACTCCCAGCACTTTTTGCAGACTTGGCTCCCGCTCGAGCGGGGAAATTTGACACTCGAGCGGGGAGCTATGTTGGTAGGCCGTCCGCTCGAGCGGCCGAATTCACGCTCGAGCATGGATTTGAGATAACCAAAATTTTTGCAGGCTTAAGGGTCCGCTCGAGCGGGGAATTCCACGCTCGAGGGGACCCTGTCAAATTTTGTTTTCAGATTCTCGTGTTCTGCTTTTACATTCCTTTCACTTCTAAGCACTCTTAGGCATGTGTTAAGCATTGTAAATGAGTTAAAGAGATCAAATGAAGCCTAAAGAGGAAAATGTGAATTTTGAATGGATTGAATTGTTAGTGACCCTTTTATGTTCATGGCATGTGTAGGGTCGAGTTCCAGGGCGAACCAATCAACCGATCACTATGAGTAATATCTTAGTAAGATATTTGTAGTATGCTATTGTCCAATTGTTACTTCCATGTAAGTCTTGCAAGTTCATTAGATTGACATGAATGATTGGGCCGAAGGCCGATTGATATAAATGATTGGGCCGAAGGCCGATTGATATGAATGATTGGGCCGAAGGCCGATTGATATAAGTTACTGGGTCGAATGCCAATTGATATAAGTGATTGGGTTGAAGGCCAATTGATATAAGTGATTGGGCCGAAGGCCGATTGATATGAATGATTGGGCCGAAGGCTGATTGATATGAATGATTGGGCCGAAGGCCGATCGATATAAGTGATTGGGCCGAAGGCCGATTGATATGAATGATTGGGCCGAAGGCCGATTGATATGAATGATTGGGCCGAAGGCCGATTGACATAAATGATTGGGCTAAAGGCCGATTGTTGTACTGTTTCAATAATTGTTTATGTAACTGTCTTATTTGATATCATTCACTGGGCATTCGCTCACGCTCATTCATGTACATGTAGGTGAGCCAGGGGACGTCCAAAATCAGCCCCGTTGAAACTGCGAGAAACAGTCAGAGTTTTGAAGAGTCAGCCCCAAAAGTCTCACGCATGAAACTGACTTCGTCTTTTGTCATTTTGTTTTATGCTGTTATGTTGGCAAGTCTTCGTATATGTCTGTATATAGTCACCTTGGGTTGACTTACTTTTGTATGATCCTGTATGTACAATGTTTTGTATTAGTACATAATCTGCTGTGAGTTATTAGCATATAAATGTTTGAAATATTATGGTGTGCATATAAACACAGCTCTATGGACAAAGTTTTAAATTGCTTCCATTTGGCCCCTTTTACTCTGATGAGTTTTGACTTATTCTAATTGAGGCCGTAGGTAATCTCAGGATTACTGGCCGGTTATGGCCCTAACCCATAGGGGCGGGTTCGGGTCATGACAGAGTGGTATCAGAGCACAAGTTAATAACTCACACACTTGTCCAAAAGAGCAATAAGCGTCTAGAAGAGACCTGGGATGCATTCATAAGTATGAAAATGAAAGCATCGAGGATGTGCTTAATTATTGTAATATGAACGATTACGCGTTATAAATTTATGATTACTTGCTTCACCATTATCTGAATATGTATGCTTTTGTTATGTGCATACTTGTATATCTTTTGTATGAAATATAATGCAAGTTTAATCAGATGGTGAGAACAAGAGGTGATGAGTTAAAGGAATCCTCCACTGCCAGAATAGACAGAATGGAAAGGTTGATACAGCAAATGGTAGAAACTTTGAGACAACAACAGGAATAGCAGCAACAGTGGCAACAGCCATATCCTCCACCTCCACCTCCGTTACCTCATGTGCCAGATAATCAAAATGATGATCGAATCATAGCTCTCACCAAAGAGTTCAAAAAGATGAAACCACCCCAGTTCCATGGTGGATGAGACTCTTTGAAGGCTGAAGCTTGGGTCCTTGGCATCAAAAAATTGTTTGAGGTGTTCCCGTGCTCGGGGACACAGAAGGTGCTTCTAGCCACCTTCATGCTAGAAGACGAAGCAAGGAGATGGTGGATGTTGATGCGTGAAAGCTACAAAGATGCCGATTGGACAAAATTCCTGGAAATCTTCTACGACAAGTACTTCCCGCAGTGTGTTTGGGATAGAAAGGTAGCAAAGTTCATGGAACTGAGGCAAGACAGTATGACTGTAGCTGAGTATGAGGCCAAGTTCACTGAATTGGCCAGGTTTGCGCCACACGTAATTGATACTAACTATAAAAAGGCGAGGCATTTTGAAGGCGGGCTTCGAAGTGACATTCTAGAGAAAGTGAATGTCTTGAAGCTGGAAACCTACATTGGAGTGCTCGATAGGGCTTTGATATCAGAAACTAACATAGCTAGACAAACCAAACCGACAACTGACTGGAAGGGTGGTAAAAGGCAGGGCTTCTTTTCAAAGAAGAAGTTTTCAAAGAAGCAAAATACGGGCTCCTCGAATACTTCTAATCCTTCCCGAGATACAACCCTGCTGTGTGCTAACTGTGGTAACAGGCACCGTGGGGTTTGTTACCGTGTGTCAGGAGCTTGTTTTAATTGTGGTAAACAAGGGCATATGGCCAGAGATTGCAAGCAAAACCGTGGAAGATTTGCTGCTAGCTCAACAGCATCAGTCCCAAACCCAGGAAATGCTACAGGATCTACTCCCACCGCAGATACCGTGAGACAAGGGAGAGTTTTTGCGCTTGTTCCGGGCGATACACGGAATGCCAATGCCGTTGTCTCAGGTACTATTTCAATATGTAATCAGGATGCCTTTGTATTGATTGATTCTGGATCAACACAGTCATTTGTGACATATACATTTGCATCTAGACTAAATAGACCCCTAGAGTTATTACCATATTTATTATGTGTGTCTGCTCCATCGGGGGAATCTGTGTTATGTGACTATGTATACCGGTTTTGTGACATGCATATTGAGGATGCTACCTTATATGTGGATTTGTTGCCCTTGAACTTTAGACATTTCGATGTAATTTTAGGCATGGATTGGTTGACCAAGTACTGTGCCACCATAGATTGTGTGACAAAAAGGGTTGTATTTAAACCACCAGAACAAAAAGAAATTGTGTTTGTGGGTAATGGGGTAGTACCTCCACCTTATTTGATATCTACAATGAAAGCATGTAAACTGATCAGGAAAGGGGGCCAGGGCTATCTGTGCTATGTGTTGACTGAGCAACCTGTGAATGTTGAATTGAATGATATTCCTATTGTTAGAGAATTTCCAGATGTGTTTCCAAACGAATTACTGGGGGAATTGGTAGACAGGGAGATAGAATTTACTATTGAGACTGTGCCAGGCACCTAGCCCATTTCTAAAACTCCCTACAGAATGGCTACTGCCGAGATGAAAGAATTAAAGGAACAGTTGCAAGACCTTCTTGACAAGGGGTTTATTCAACCCAGCACTTCGCCTTGGGGTGCACCAGTGTTATTTGTGAAGAAGAAAGATGGTACTTTGCGCCTGTGCATCGATTACCGAGAATTGAACAAGGTAACGATAAAGAACAAATATCCCTTACCCCGTATTGATGATTTATTTGACCAACTACAAGGATCACAGGTGTTTTCTAAGATTGATTTGAGATCCGGGTATCATCAGTTGAAAGTTAAGGCAGTGGATGTTGAGAAAACAGCATTCAGAACGAGGTATGGTCATTTTGAGTTTCTTGTTATGCCATTTGGAGTGACTAATGCTCCGGCAGCGTTTATGGACTTAATGAATAGAATTTTTAAAACCCACCTTGATGAGTTCGTTGTAGTCTTCATTGATGATATTTTGATATACTCTAAAGATAGACTTGAACATGAACATCATTTGAGGACTGTTTTACAAATACTTCGGGAAAAGAAACTGTTTGCTAAACTAAAGAAATGTGAATTTTGGTTGGATGAGGTTGTTTTCTTGGGGCATGTGATCAACAAGGAAGGAATTTCAGTGGACCCACAGAAAATAGAGGCGATTGTGAATTGGCCTACACCAACTAATGTGACAGAAGTTCGCAGTTTCATGGGCTTGGCTGGGTACTACAGGAGGTTTGTGAAGGACTTTTCGAAATTAGCTGTGCCTCTTACCCAATTGACGCGTAAAGGACAACCATTTGAGTGGAACAATGAGAGAGAATCAGCCTTTCCTGAATTGAAGACAAGATTGACTACTGCACCAATTTTGACATTACCTTCAGGTACGGAAAATTTCGTAATCTTTAGTGATGCGTCTTATAAGGGTTTGGGTTGTGTGTTAATGCAGAACGGAAAGGTTATTGCTTACGCCTCCCGACAGTTGAGGCCACACGAGAAGAATTATCCAACACATGACCTAGAACTGGCCGCAGTTGTTTTTGCTTTGAAAATCTGGCGGCATTATTTGTATGGGGCAAAGTGTGAAGTCTACACAGATCATAAGAGCCTAAAATACTTCTTCACGCAGAAAGAGTTGAATATGCGTCAGAGAAGATGGGTAGAACTGATAAAAGATTACGATCTAGAGATTCGGTATCATCTCGGGAAAGCTAATACAGTGGTTGACGCCTTGAGCAGAAAATCAACAGGGAGTATGGCTTGTTTGCTTACAGAACAAGGAGAGATTTTGCAAGACTTTGAGAGGTCTGAAATTGAAGTGGTAATATGTGAACAGGGCGGATTGATAGGCGCTATTACCGCCGAGCTGGCAATTGTTGATGAAATAAAACAGAAAACAGAAAAAGGATGAGTTCCTCATAAAGGTGATTAATGAATTTGAGACAAGTCCGAAAGTAGAATTTGACATTGAGAATGAAGTGTTGAAATTTCGAAACCGACTATGTGTCCCAGATATCCCGGAACTAAAGAAGAGAGTCTTAGATGAAGCCCACAGATCCGTATTTGCTATGCATCCGGGTAACAATAAAATGTATCGGGATTTGAAACAAACCTATTGGTGGCCTAAAATGAAGAAAGAGATTGTAGAATATGTGTCCAAGTGCCTTCAGTGTCAGCAGGTTAAGGCTGAACATCAGAAACCGGGCGGTCTACTTCAACCCCTCCCTATTCCTGAATGGAAATGGGAACATGTGACTATGGACTTCGTTGTTGGCCTACCTCGGACTTCTTGAGGTATGGATTCTGTTTGGGTTATAGTTGATAGACTGACTAAATCTACACATTTTTTGCCTGTCAAAACTACATTTACTACTTATAGATTGGCTACCATTTACATTGATAAGATTGTCCGTTTACACGGTGTTCCAGTATCTATTGTATCGGATAGAGATCTGAATTTGTGTCTAGATTGTGGAAGAGTTTGCAGGAAGCTATGGGAACAGAACTGAGGTTCAGTACTGCATTTCACCCGCAGACAGACGGGCAAACAGAACGAATGATATAAACTTTAAAAGATATGCTTCGGATGTGTGCTTTGGATTTTCAGGGGAGTTGGGAAGATTATTTGCCACTTGCAGAATTTTCCTATAATAACAGCTTCCACTCCAGCATCGGTATGGCACCATACAAGGCTTTGTATGGTAGGAGGTGTAGATCACCTATCTGTTGGACAGAGGTCGGAGATAGGGCTTTGCTCGGGTCTGAAATTGTGCAAGATACTTCTGAGAAAATCAAGACTATTCGTCAAAGGCTCAAAACAGCTCAAGACCGACAGAAGAATTACGCAGACGTTCGGAGAAGACCTCTCGAGTATGAGGTTGGTGGCTATGTGTTCATCCGTGTTTCTCCAATGAAAGGCCAAGTCAGATTTGGGAAAAAAGGGAAGTTGTCGTCCCGTTACATTGGGCCGTTTTAGATTTTGGAGAGGCTTGGTCCAGTTGCCTACAGAGTTTCTTTGCCATCGGGATTCGAGCAAATCCATAATGTGTTTCATGTGTCGATGTTGAGGGGTTACCTCCGAGACCCGTTTCATGAGATTGATTATCACCGGGTTGCTATTGATGAAAATATGGGATATGCTGAATGGCCGGAACGGATTGTTGAAAGGCAAGTGAAACAGTTAAGAAGCAAGTCCATCCCAATGGTGAAAGTAGAGTGGAAAGAACACTATGGGACGGATGCTACATGGGAAAAAGAGAAGGAAATGCAACTGAGCTATCCACATTTGTTTCCCGACGAAGGTAAATTAAGTTTAGAGGGCCAAACTTCCTAAAGGGGGGAAGACTGTGATACCCCTGTTCCGTAATATGCTAAATTGGTCCTTAATTTGAATAATGATGATGATGTGTTTAGCATGATCTTATGTGCCATTATGTGAATATATGTGATTTTGAAATTCTATCTGTTCACCGTAGGAATATCTGTTTGAATAATCCATTTCAGGAATTAAATTGAGGGCATTATTGGCCACAAAACCCAAAATTGATTACGCCTTTGTGATTAGCGTAATTTTTAGAGCTTACAGTGAAATTTAATTAGAAATTGATTCTGGTCAGATTAAACTGATTAAATTGGTAAATTAAGTGCCCAAATATTTTATGTTGGAATATTATGTTAGTAGGGCATGATGTATGGAGGCACTACATTCTCCTTAACTCAATGGTGCTCAAAAATCTGAGTTATACATTGAGAGAGAGAGAGAGAGGTCCGGCCTTAGTAAGAGAAAGAGAGATGAATGGTGCAAAATCTAGCTTGACGCTTGGGAACTTTGAAGATAATTCAAGATTTGACCATAGATTGTGAGCATCAAGCTCCTAGGTGAGTGATTCTTGGATTATAGTTGTAATTTTGTGTGTGTTCAAGCTACTTTGGTGATCAAGAGCAAGATTGAAATGAAATTGAGTTGTATTGTTGAATTGAAGCTTAATGTGTGCATGCATGGGTATAATTGTTTTGAATTTATGTATTTGAACACCAAATGTATGATTCCTGTACGTTTTAAGTTGAAACTCATGTCTTTAACAATCTCTTCATCATATGAGTTGTGAATGAGGGAAATATGCCACATGCATGTACAATCCATGGGAGTGGGAGTTTGAATGGTTGAATTTATCTTGTTGGACATGAATTTCATGTAAATTAGAACATGCATGTGATCAATTGGCAAAATTAAGCTTCATTGTGATGTGATTTAGTGCTTGTACCATGCTAGTACATGAATATATGAAGTTTGGGCCAAAAATTATGAGTTAAGACCTTTAAACATCGAATTTGAACTCCAAGAACAGTTCCGAATTTCAGAATTTGACTCCTCGGAAAGGAAAAAGGCCACTCGAGCGGAGAATTCGAGCTCCCAGCACTTTTTGCAGACTTGGCTCCCGCTCGAGCGGGGAAATTTGACACTCGAGCGGGGAGCTATGTTGGTAGGCCGTCCGCTCGAGCGGCCGAGTTCACGCTCGAGCGTGGATTTGAGATAACCAGAACTTTTGCAGGCTTAAGGGTCCGCTCGAGCAGGGAATTCCACGCTCGAGTGGGGACCCTGTTTTCTGAAATTTTGTTTTCGCATTTTGTGTTCTGTTTTCCGTTCCCTTTCACTTCTAAGCACTCTTAGGCATGTGTTAAGCATTGTAAATGAGTTAAAAAGATCAAATGAAGCCTAAAGAGGAAAATGTGAATTTTGAACGGATTGAATTGTTAGTGACCCCTTTTATGTTCATGGCATGTGTAGGGTCGAGTTCCAGGGCGAACCAATCAACCGATCACTGTGAGTAATATCTTAATAAGATATTTATAGCATGCTATTGTCCAATTGTTACTTCCATGTAAGTCTTGCAAGTTCATTAGATTGACATGAATGATTGGGCCGAAGGCCGATTGATATAAGTGATTGGGCCGAAGGCCGATTGATATGAATGATTGGGCCGAAGGCCGATTGATATAAGTGATTAGGCCGAAGGCCGATTGATATGAATGATTGGGCCGAAGGCCGATTGATATAAGTGATTGGGCCAACGGCCGATTGATATAAGTGATTGGGCCGAAGGCCGATTAATATGAATGATTGGGTCGAAGGCCAATCAATATAAGTGATTGGGCCGAAGGCCGATTGATATAAATAACTGTGCCGAAGGCTGATTGATATAAATGATTGGGCCGAAGGCCGATTGACATAAATGATTGGGCCGAAGGCCGATTGTTGTACTATTTCAATAATTGTTTATGTAACTGTCTTATTTGATATCATTCACTAGGCATTCGCTCACGCCCATTCATGTACATGTAGGTGAGCCAAGGGACGTCCAAAATCAGCCCCGGTGAAACTGCGAGAAACAGTCAGAGTTTTGAAGAGTCAGCCCCAAAAGTCTCACGCATGAGACTGACTTTGCCTTTTGTCATTTTGTTTTATGCTGTTATGTTGGCAAGTCTTCGTATATGTCTGTATATAGTCACCTTGGGTTGACTTACTTTTGTATGATCCTGTATGTACAGTGTTTTGTATTAGTACATAATCTGCTGTGAGTTATTAGCATATAAATGTTTGAAATATTGTGGTGTGCATATAAACACAGCTCTATGGACAAAGTTTTAAATTGCTTCCGTTTGGCCCCTTTTACTCTGATGAGTTTTGACTTGTTCTAATTGAGGCTGTAGGTAATCTCAGGATTACTGGCCGATTATGGCCCTAACCCATTGGGGCGGGTTCGGGTCATGACAGGTAACATTTTCACTTTATCAAATTTCAATACCTTCAAGAAAAGGTGAACGAATATTTTGGTATAAAAGAGTAATCATCCTATCTAACTAAAAATAATAATAATTAACCATCCAGTTTAGAATGAGAGCCTATAGCGATCTTGATTTTCCCTCCATTGTTTATTGTATTCCGGACTTAGGTTCCGTGGTGTTGGCTGTTGTTTATATCTTGTTTCCGTCCTTTAACTTGTTATATTTGAGTTTAGAAATATCTTGGGCGTGTTTCGAACAGGTTGGTTGAGTTTTGGTCTCTAATCTTGTTGCCTAGATTTTTGATGATCCGCTCGAGCGGGTCCTATTGCGCTCGAGTGGAGTTTGCATCCTTTCAGCATTTTGTGCGTCTGCAAATATGCTGCAGAGGTGTTTTTCACACTCTAGCGGCATTCCTTACGCTCGAGCGGGTATCTTCCACTCAAGCGGGTGTTCGAAGTCTGTAAAAGGACTGGAGGAGTGTATTCTACGCTCGAGCGGGTATTTTTGCGCTCGAGTGGGTAGTACTTTGTTGTTGTGCCTTGGCACTCGAGCGGGTATATTTGCGCTCGAGCGGGTGAAGCTTTTGTGTCTGACGCTCGAGCGTCCTGTTCTCCGCTCGAGCGGACTATATGTATATCAGATCGCGACTGTGTCATTTTATGTCACTTTTTTGACTCTCTCTCTCTCTCTCTCTCTCTCTAACTTTTCAAAACCCTCATTTGAGAGCTCCTCTCTCTAGAATACAACTTCTCTCTTCAAAATCATCTATCTCTAGTGATTTTTCTACCCTTGTCCCTTTGTTAAAAGTGTGGAGCTTGGTGTGGGCTTCATTTCAATCCGAAGATCATTGGGTTTGGAGCACATTCGGGTTTCTTATCATTTCCTTTGGGTCTTTGCTTTTGAGGTAGGGATAACCTACTCCTTTCTATGGGTTTTGACATAGATATTATGTATTTTGTATAAATGGTGTTAGGGTTTGTTTAGGGTTATAAAAAGGGGCTTTTCAAATATGAGACCTTGGAAAATGAAATTATTGATGTTAAATAGATGAAATTGAACCTTAGGGTTGATATTTGAAATAAGGGGGAGATGCCCTAATTATTGTGATAGATTAATTGGTGCAATTAATTTGGGGAAATATGAAATTGAGTTGGAAATCATGAAATTGAGAAATTATGAGGTTGATTGGTGTAGTTGGATAAATAAATTACTCACCTATGAAAATGTTGTTATTTTATCTGTTTGATAAATTTATTATCTGTTTAGAGATAATTGCTTTAGGCCATTGGTGGAAGATAGTCGTGATTGTTGTAGACACTGTATGTTGATTAGGGAAAACTGAAGCTAATCACTTGGAATATGTCATTGAATATGAAAGTTGGAATAATACATCGATTATGTGTATTGATTGATCATTGTATATGATATGTGTTTAAATACATTGTATATGTATATTGTTTGGAAGGAGATAGGGGATGTACTCCATGGTTTGAGAGGAGATAAGGGATGGACTCCATTGATAATTAAGTTGGCCGGAGTGTCTAGGGTGAAAGCCCCGAAATTCTAATTACGTTTGCATAACGTAGATAATTGAAGTATGGGAAGTGTTTTTTACATGAGTTGTAGTTTCATTTGTATCGTGAATAAAGGAAGTGTTTTAATATGAGATGTAGTCTCATTTAATTGTTTGGTTAGGTTCTGAGCCATGTTTATGAATTGAATTGGTTAAGTAAAAGAGAGTGAAATGAAACATGTACATATTTGTCATGAAATTGGATTGTGTTGTAAGTTGGTTTATAAGTGTTAGCCATTTATCATATGCTAATGTTTTTTATTACTCATATCTGGTTTAGTATATCTCTACTGGGCATTGGCTCACCCTATATGGGACATCATTTTCAGGTTCAGGTGACATGCCACCTCCAAGGACATAGCTTGGAAGGTTTGGGAGTTGAAGACTCTTTTGTTGAATTCCTTTTTTGTATTACATGTAAATCAAGCCAAGGGCTCATTTTGTATAAAGAGTTAGAACTCTTCTTTTGTTGAACCCAAGTGTTGACTTGGAAAGTTGTAAGCCCGTAGGGCATTTACTTTTGTTGTCAACATGTAATACTTTTGTGATGAATACTCTGATGAATGGAAATATGTTTTATTCTCTTATGTCTTTGGATGTCATAATAGTTGGGTTCATATGTATTGTTTTGAGAGCGTTACAGAGCCAACCAACTACACACATAAAGAGAAGCAACATGACCCAACGTTTCCAATACATATCAGCCACCTACAACAAAATCACTCGCTTAAATTCACTTTAAAAAACCAATAGCTATGAGAAATCGTATCAAAATACATATGAGAAATCAACAAAATGATTCTTTAAAAGCAACTCTAATTTGACAACAAAATGAACTCATTGCAGTAATAAAAATAATTTGAAGAACAATAACAAATGCACGAATAGATTAATATAATATTATTGAATCAGATGATTTTAGGTTTCAATTTGAACAATACCAAAAAAACTCAACAAACCCATGTTTAAGAGTGATAATTGCATGTTTCACAATTTTTTGCAATGACATTGTCATAGCAATGGGATTAAAGTTTTGGTTTAATTTGGTTTGGTTTGGTGTGAACATTATCATAGCAACAAATAATTTTCTTTCAATTTGTTTTGTAATTAATCCCCTTCTTTCAGCACAAAATTCATGTACTTCTCTAATAGCTCTGAATATATCAATGGTAAGCATACTTCTGACCCCATCATTGGCTGAAACACATAAGAAAAATAGCATTGAGCGAAGATTCTAAACATGAATGTAAGAGAGAAGTTTACATAGGTTTTACATAGTGAAACCTATCAATAAAATAATAACTCTTGTATAGAAGTCTTCCTAGTTAAACCGGGGAGCAAATTTCAACAACAGCAAAAATATGAATTAGACAAACCTCTCCAAACACTTTGATCTAGATAATGAATTACTACAGTGAAGCAAACATAGAACACGCATTGATGAACTCGCCATTTTTCCAATTATCTAAGCTCTGTAAATAGATCAAATAATAAAAATAAAATTAAAAAGCCCTAAAAAAAACAAACTATTCATCACAAAATTCACGAAAAAATCAAAAATTTGTGTCATCACTACTATAAGACACAATATTTGTAATCTCTGAAAAACATGATGAGGCCACAATTTTAAGTTCCCAACAATGCATAAAGCAACACATGACAAATTAATTGAGGAAAAAAAAAACAGAGATGATATGAAATGCATAGTTTGTATTGGCCACAACAAATACTAAAACTAATTTGGAAGGAAAAAATGAATCTGAACAATAATCCCGCAAGCAAAATTAGTTTTTTCCTTTGATATAAAGGACCAATCATCACTTCACAAATAAAATCAAATGTTTTACATAGAAACAAAATGAAGATGCCATCTAAATTTGAATAAGACATGAGAAATTGCCCTTTTACTCATAAAGACTTCAAAACAATATTTAAGCAATTACTATCATAAAAAAGAATCTCATGGATGACTAAATTAGTTCATCAAATCTTTAGTTAGTGTATGGATATTACTCAGTACAACTGTATCAAATCATTCTCCCATTTTCTAATTTCTTGTATTTTGTCTTCTACAAAACAAATTGCCTCCCTAAACATTTAGAGTTTCCAAGTGCTTTATATGGTTCAAGCCATCCCCAAACCCATCCAAAGAATAAAAAAAATTACTAAGATAAAATCTGGGAAAGTGAATCACAACATAGCTAAAACCAAAGCAAGTAAAACCAGTTAACAAAGATATTCAATCTTCTGACCGTACACCTAAACTGAGACTTGAAGCAGCAAAGAAGCTATACATAAACATAAAGAAAAGGAAAATCAAAATACAACTAAATTATGTACAAAGCACAATCCCAAAGACAAAAACGCTCAACGAAATTCACAAAAAATTGCCATTATAATCACTTGCAAAGAGGTTGTGTGTGTGAGTGAGAGAGAGAGAGAGAGAGAGAGAGAGAGAGAGAGTAAAACTAAGTAGAGCTCTTTCTAGCCTTCAAATTATGTTGTAAAGAAACTAACTTTTAATGTAATCCCACTTACATCAAAACCAATAGAGCTCTTCTCCTCATTCAAGTCTAGGAATTCAAACTAAGTAGAGCTCTTTCTGGTCTTCAAATTATGTTATAAAGAAACTAGCTTTTAAGGGGGAGAGAGACATTTGTGATAGACAGAGGTACTGGTAAGCGAGAACCAGAGGTCTAGCATCAACACACATTTTGTTCAACTTATACTTTTAACCGTCAGATGTTGATTAGGATTGATCTCAACCATTAAAAACAATTGTATCTCTAAGACAATTGTAGGACATTTTCAAAAACCCTTGTGGTTTATTATATAGATAAGTGGATTTTCATTTTTGTTTTGTGGCCTGTCGAAATATATAACCCACTTTGAAATCAACCATCAAAAGTATTCTTACGCAATAACAACCTTTATTGCATTAATAAAGAAGCCATTGTAAAGGGCTCTGGATCAAGAGCTAGTGGGGAGGGGAAGTTTATGCAGATGAGAGAGAGTGAAAGAGGTTTGTATATGTATGTATATACAACTATTTATAACAATTGCAAAAACTAAAGTCATCAAACACAAATAAAAAGTTCAATTTCAAGTTCTAACCACATTAAATCTTAACTCTTAAACACGATTTCAGAAGTTCAACTTTTAGCCTCTAAACACTTGATAGAACATTTAGAAAAATTGATCCAACAAATATAATTAATTTCCGACCAATAAAAAAATTTTGAACATAAAATTTAGCATGTAACATAAATATTAATTATCCAGTTCATACTGATATTTTTTCCAACGTACATTTGTAATCATTTTAACCTATATCTCCTCTTTTAAATTAAATCAAATTCATTAATTTAATTGCAGACCATTTCACGCTGTCGTATCCTCTATATCTTTCCCTCACTGTTCTATACATTTGGTTGCACTTTTTTTCTCCCTATACCTCCATTTCCGACATCCCACAACCTTATTGCACAACCAAACCCTTTCTCCGCTTTTTGTTTAAGTTCTCTCTCACCCATGACATACCAATGCCATGAAAATGCATTTTCAAAAGTAGACCAACTAATATACTTCAAACAAAAGTAACTCTTTGAATTGAAGCTTAAGGTACTTAAATTTGGATTGAAGTTTTTTCATAGTCATAATCAATCTAATTTTAAGATGTTTATATTATCCAAAATAATGCATGCAAGATAAAAACTCGATGCAATTCCGTTATCATGAAAGAGTAAAATATGAACAATTTATCAAATAAAATAGTACTCAAGACATAAAAAATGTATTTATGTGAGAAAAACATAATAATTGCTCCAATTATACACTGAGTATCAAACAGAGAAGCTGCATTCTGGAAGAAAAAAATAACATGAAAATGAGGTTACTTCGTGCCTTATGCTAGTGACCATAGAAATTGAATGTCAACCGCAAACTAAATTGATCTAGACGTAAACCATATTGCACAACCACCACCCTTACTAAATACAAAGGCTTTTGCAAATGAGATTAATTAAAGCTTGAACAGTATGATACTACATATGCAAACCAATTAACTCATGAATTAAAAATTTAACTCATGAATTCTATAATTCTGTTAAGAGCCTATTTGTTGAAATAGAAAAATGAAATGTGGTTTAGATTTAACTAAAAAAAAAAAACATAATATAGTTGATTTCTTAAATCATTCATTCTTTCTTGCTCCCCCCTACCCCACCCACCCCAATTTGATTTTAATAAACCCAAATAATGATAATTGTAAGAATTTTTTTTAAAAAAAACCATACTTATAAATTTCCAACACAACCAACCAAAGAAATAATCACAAAATAACAATGACCAATCATTGCTTAAGTAAGAATACAAATCAAATATTTACCACAATGTTTCGACATGAAAGGTCTTAAGGAAGTCCTCAAGCTGCCTAATGTGAGCCTATTAAGCAAACACAATGCTTCAGACACAATGTATTGGACACACCTGATCAAATATTACACCTAATCACAAACTGTAAACATCAATAAAGCAATTAAATTGGACAAACCTGTTGTCAAACCTACTAGAAATTAACAAACCTACTAGAAATTAAAGATTATTGAAACAAAAGATATCAAAAAATTAGAGTATGTTTCAATCACAAACTGTAAACATCAATAAAGCAATTAGATTGGACAAACCTATTGTCAACCTGCTGGAAATTAACAAACCTGCTGGAAATTAAAAATTATTAAAACAAAAGATATCCAAAAATTAGAGTAAAGATTATTGAAACATATTACAGTAAAGATTATTGAAACAAAAGAATAAACCTCCATCCATGATGGAAATATACTTGCTGGACCCAAAAAAGATAGGTTATTGAAACACATTAGAGTAAATATTCTTTTGCTAAACGTTATACTATTAACATTCTGCAAGATTGCTTACCCTGTGCCCCCATTACACTTGAACTCATTAAAGCAAAGGATGAGAAACCACAAAAGAATCATATTATTGAACACGGACTCTAAAAACAGAAATCTCATTTGGTTTTCCATGGCAATCTGAAACTTCTCCATGGTCAGTATTCTTGCTCACTATTGCATACTGTATCTTTTGTAGATGCTATGTTATAGAAATTAGAGTGAACTAAATCTTAAACTAAGGTTTTGATTGTTGCACATGCATGGGTGGGAATAATACAAAAGAAGAATAGGCTTGAAGGGATTTCGAGTACATTATTCTTTTTAAACACTTAATTAGCGAATCCTATCTACTAGTGAAAATTTACCACTAAATGTTCACAATCAAAATAGAACAAAAATTGTCTTATGTTAAAAGCTTAGAAAAATTGGCTTGAACAAAAATTGTTTTATGGACCTCCGCTTATAATTACAAAAAAAAAAAAAAAAAAAAAAAAAAAAAAAAGAAGAAAAAGAATGACTGATATAAAAAATTATAACAAATTTTGCTAAAAGCTTAATTATAATACACTTACAATCTTATGTTACTCAATATTAGATAAATGTAAAAAAAATTAATAATGTCGTCAAAGTATAAATGAAAATAAAAATTCTATCATTCAAAGTTTATTTTAGTACTTTTAAACAACAAATAAAAAAATTAATTGACTTGCACCTTCCAGAACCAGTTAAAACCCAACAACCACCACTGCCAATTTCAATCTCTCACATGTATTTTTTCAAATATCAGAGTAGTTCTTATAACAGTATTATATGTTAACAACAAAAGCAAATGCCCTAAGGGCTTACATCTTTCCAAGTCAACACTTGGTTACAGACATAAGAGTACTAACTCTATACAAAATAAGCCCTTGGCTTGATATACATATAATACAAACAAAATAATTAAAAAGAGTCTTCAACTCCCATGACCATCCAAACTATGTTCTTGGAGGTGGCATACTACCTGTACCTGAAAATAATTTCCCACAAAGGGTGAGCCGACGTCTAATAGAGATATGCTAAACACAATATGAGCAATAACTAAGACGTTAGCAATTGATAAATGTTTGACTCACATAAATCAATTCATACACCATTTTCATTACATGACCAATGTGTCCATGTTTCATTTCATTTTCCATTTCTTATCCAATTCACAATTCACAACTACGGCTCAGAACCTGGCCAACAATTTCAATGAGGTAGTAACTCATATTAAACACTTCCCATTTCACAGTAGACAAGCATACTAGCTATATCAACACCTCGATAGATAAGCATATGAGCTATATCCATACTTCAACAGATAAGCATATGAGCTATATCCATACTTCAACAGATAAGCATATGAGCTGTATCAACACATTAACTGATAAGCATATGAGATGTATCAACGGAGTCCATCCCCTATCTCCTCCCAAACCACACCCGGTTTAGAGGTCCATCCCCTATCTTCCCCTAAACCGTGGAGTACATCCCCTATCTCCTCCTACACAACACAATACATATAAGTAGTTATCATATACATCATCAATCAATACATAAAGTTAATGTATTCTTTCAACCGTCATATTCGATGACACAATCCATTGATTAGTTTTAGTTTGCCTAATCATCATGCATTGTCTACAACAATCAAGACTACCCTCCACCGGTAGCCCAAAGCAATTATTTCTAAACAGATAATAAAAGCACCAACAGATAAAATATCCGCATTTTCAAAAGTGAACGATTTATTAATCTGACTCCACTCTCCCATCTCATAATGAACCACTATCATTATATTCAACTCAATTTCACAAATCCATAACTTTCTCAAATTAATTATACTAATTAATTTATATACAAATTAGGGCTTTCTTCCGCGTCTCTTAATATTAACCCAAAGATTCAAATATCAACCATCAACAACAATACCATCATTTCGAAACCCAAATACATATTTAAGAATCAAAATAACAAAACCCTCTTTTACATCTTTTGAAACCTAAGATCCAAAATCAACCATTTAAACAGCTAGCTCAAAATCTAAGTCAAAACCCATAAGAGCGAGTAGGAATCCCTACCTCAAATTTGGAGTCCAAGGGAAGAAGATGAAGAAATTGAAGATGCTCCAAATCCCAAAATTTTCGGATCAAAAGATAGTCCTCGGCGATCAACACAACTTTAACAAAGGCCCAAGGTGAGGAAACCACTCCTACTAGATCAATACCTAGAGAGAAGTTGAGGTTCTAGTGAGAGAAGGTCTCCAATGGTGTTTTTGAAAAGTAAGAGAGAGAAATGGAGTTGAAAAAGTGATCCAAAAAGTCGGATCTCAGAGTGATATACTCGACTCCCCGCTCGAGCGTGGAAACCCCCGCTCGAGCGTCACTCACAGACTCCCGCTCGTGTGTCCAAACCGCAGCTCAAGCGCCAGATACACACTCCCATAACTTTTGCAGAACTAAGTCCCCGCCGAAGGCCAAACTCCCGCCGAAGGCCATTACACAATTCCCGCCGAAGGCCAAAACTCCTACTCGAAAGGCCCAACACCGCAGGGAAATCTTGGGAGATGGATTTTCCTGCTTGAGCGCCAAAACCCCGCTGAGGGAGAAGCACATAGGCCGCCGAAAGGCCAAAATCTCCGCTCGAGCATGAAGGCAAATTTCTGGGCAACTACTTTTGGTTTCTAAGCTCAACCAACCTGTTCCAAACCTACCCAACACAACCCAAGACTCAATTACAAGGAGTAAGGGATGTAAATAAGATATACACAACAACAACTCCACGGAACCTAAGTCCGGATACGACAATTAAAGCAAAGGAAACCGGGATCGCTATAACCTCTCCCCCTTAAAGAATTTCATCCCTGAAATTAAATACAAGTTTTCAAAAACAAGTTTTCTCCATTCCCAACAATATTACAAAATAATGTTAAACAACCCGACTTATTACCGGTCAATCTCATCGCTTTTCAAGAGGCAAATCGCAATATATAAAACAGCCTGCATTATCAACATACATTCCTTTGAAATTTGACAATTTCATCACATTTTCCATAATTCCTTAACATATGCAACGTTAATATCATGCTTGCATTTCCACAATATACTTAACATACACAATGTTAAAACAAACTTCCATTTTGAGGCAAGTTCCAAAACATACTTCCATAAACCAAAACATTTACAATGTTTTACAACTTAAGACATATTTAATACTCTTAAAGTTCATTAATATTACAAAATTTCAATACATGATTACACACCAACAAACACGTCCGGATATTTCTCACAGACTTCCAACTCACGTTCCCAAGTGGCTTCCTTCACTCCGTGATGTTTTCACAAAACTTTAACCAAGGGAATAGTCTTGCCTCGCAAGACTTGATCATGTCTATCCAAGACCCGAACCGGTCTCTCCTCATATGAGGCATCCTCATCTACCTCCAAATCGGTTCAATCCAACACATGGGACGGATCCGGCTTGTACTTCCGAAGCATACTAACATGAAACACGTCATGTACCCCGGACAACTGCGGTGGCAAAGCCAAACGATAAGCAACCTCCCCAATCCTCTCAAGGATCTCAACAGGGCCAATAAACTGAGGGGATAACTTCCCACTCTTCCCAAATCTCATCAAACCTCGTCTAGGTGATATTTTTAAGAAAACATGATCACTCGTCTCAAATGCCAAAGGCCTCCTCCTACGGTCGGCATAACTCTTTTGGCGACTCTGGACTGCAACAAGCCTCCTACGGATAAGCTCAACTTTCTCCGTCGTCTCTCGAACCAACTCCGGGCCCAACAAAGGTGCATCACCCACATCGGCCCAACAAACTGGAGACCTACACGGTCGGCCATACAAGGCCTACCGATACTAGACTGGAAACTGTTGTTGTAGGCAAACTCCACCAAGGGCAAGTGCCTCTCCCACGTCCCACTAAAATCAAGGGTACAACCTCGAAGCATATCCTCAAGGATCTGAATAGTACGCTCGGACTGCCCGTCAGTCTGAGGATGATAAGCCGTACTAAAGGTCAACTTAGTACCCAAGGCACTCTGCAAACTTTGCCACAACCTGGCAGTAAAACGAGGATCTCTATCTGAAACAATCGTCACTGGGACCCCGTGCAATCTCACTATGTCCCGAATATACAAATCGGCAAGATTATCTACCAAATCTCTCACGCGCATGGGGATAAAGTGCGCCGACTTAGTCAACCGGTCTACAACCACCCAAATAGCATCACGACCCCGCTGAGTCCTCGGAAGACCTACAACGAAGTCCATAGTGACATGCTCCCACTTCCACTCGGCAATAGGCAAGGGTTGTAACAAACCCACTGGCCTCTGATGCTCGGCCTTCACTTGCTGACAAGTAAGGCACTTCGACACGAATACTGCCACATCTCTCTTCATGCCCCTCCAACAAAACTGGCACCCCAAATCACGATACATCTTGGTGCCTCCCGGATGCACCGCAAGGCGTGAATGGTGAAACTCTCGGAGTACCTCCTCTCGGCAGGACTTCGGCACAAACAATCGGTCTCGGTATCTCACACTCTGGTTGGGATACTCAGACAAACCCGTCTCAACCTTCCCACTGGAGATCTTCTCTCAGAGGGACTCTGCCTCAAGGTCATCTCTCTGTGCCTCTAACACTCGAGTCACAAGTGTAGGCTGCGCAACGACAGAAAACAAGGCCGCAGCCTCAACGGATTCACCCAGTAGCAAGTCAAACTCCCCAAGTGCCCCCAATATCTCCCACTCCCAGATGGCTATACAAGCTACATCACTAATGGATTTCCTGCTAAGGGCATCAGCCACAACATTGGCCTTCCCCGGATGGTAATGCAACTCGAAGTCGTAATCCTCAATAAACTCCATCCACCTCCTCTGCCTCAAATTCAAGTCCTTCTGTGTAAACAGATATTTCAGACTCTTATGATCCGAGAACACCTCGAATCTCTCCTCATAAAGGTAGTGCCTCCAGATTTTCAAGGCAAAGATCACAGCTGCTAACTCTAGGTCATGTGTAGGGTAATTCTTCTCGTGAGTTTTCAACTGACGTGAGCCATAGGCCACCACTTTTCCCTCTTGCATCAACACACAACCCAAACCCTCTCGTGAGGCATCACAATAAACCGCATAACCTAACCCTTTCTCCGGAATAATCAAGACCGGAGCGGTGGTCAATATAACTTTCAGCTCTTGGAACGACTTTTTGCAAGTCTCACTCCACACAAATTTGACTCCCTTCCGAGTCAATCTAGTCAACGGCAAAGCTAGCCTGGAGAAATCCTTCACAAACCGGTGATAATACCCATCTAATCCCAGAAAACTGCGGATCTCAAACACACTCTTAGGTTGTGCCCAATCTTGCACTGCCTCAATCTTGGATGTATCAACAGACACCCCTTTCCCGGAAACCACATGGCCTAAGAACTTGACTTCTCCTAGCCAGAACTCACACTTCCCAAACTTGGCATACAGTCTATGGGCTCTAAGTAACCCAAGCACCACTCTCAAGTGTTCCTCGTGCTCCTCCTCTGAAGGTGAATAGATGAGAATGTCATCCACAAAAACGACCACAAAGCGATCTAAGAATTCCCAGAATATCCAGTTCATCAAATCCATAAAGACTGCCGGTGCATTGGTGAGCCCAAATGGCATCACCAGAAACTCATAATGGCCATACCGCGTACGGAATGCTGTCTTCGGAATATCCTCCTCCTGGACCCTCAACTGGTGGTAACTCGATCTCAAGTCTATCTTAGAGAAACAACGGGACCCCTTCAACTGGTCGAACAGATCATCTATACGGGGCATAGGGTACTTATTCTTGACCGTAGCCCGATTCAACTTCCGGTAGTCAATACAAAGTCTCAAAGCACCATCTTTCTTTTTAGCAAAGAGGGCCGGTGCTCCCCACGGCGAAACACTAGGGCGAATAAAGCCCTTATCCAGCAATTCCTGGAGCTGAACCTTCAACTCAACCAACTCGGCTGGGGCAAAATGGTAAGGTGCCATAGAAATCTGCGCCGTGCTAAGCACTAGATCAATAGAGAACTCAATCTCTCGATGAGGGGGCAAACTAACGAGATCCTCGGGAAAGTCATCCGAATACTCACAAACCACTCTCGGCAAAACAGTCTGGGTCTCACCACACTCACTACTCAAAAAGCTAGCAAGTAGACCACTAAGCTCACTCTGCCCTTGTGGATCATACACCAATGGCAACGCACTACCAACCCGATCCCCCAGAAAATGGAAACAATTCCCACTCAAGGTACAAACTGTGACCCTTTGGCGATAACAATCAATAACAGCTTGGTATGACGATAGCCAGTCCATACCCAAAATAACATCAAATCCCGACATGGGCATCACTACAAAAGGAAACGGAAGCCAGTGATCGGCAACCTCTATATCACAACCCCTACATCCTTGTTTCAAAATCAACTCACCTCCAATAGGTGATACTACACAAATAGGAGATGCTAACTGTGCCAACTCCAATCCCAAAACAAATGCAAATGCAGCAGATACAAAAGAATGAGATGCACCCATATCAATCAATACACTAGCGACCAAGTTGCAAAACAAGAAGGTACCTCTCACAACTGATGGAGCAGGTACTAGATCCTACGCGGTAACAGCATACACGCGCCCAGTAGGCCCCTGATCCACCTGCTCACCCCTCGGAGCATACGACTGCTACCTGTTGGACGAAGCTCTGGATTGGCCCTTGAGGCCTGCAGATCGAGTGGTGAAAACCTGTCTGCCTAGAACCGAGATCTTGCGAAGTGGCACTCAACTGTGGGCAAAACCTCTTCAGGTGCCCGGGCTGACCACACTGATAACATGACAAGGACTGGCCCATGCCCTGACTCTGGCTCTGCGGTCTAGCTGAAGATGAAGCAGCTCTCTGACCTCCTCCCCTCTGTGGGCAAACCGAAGCCTTGTGGCCCAGCTGACCACACTTGTAACAGGAAAAATCTCCCTGATTGCCTCTCCCCGAGCCTGCATTCGGCACTGGAAAGGTCGATCTAGCAACACCACCCTGAGACTGCTGAGGGTTAGCACTCCTCTGTCTCCTGCCATCACCCTGACCATCCTAGCTCCTCTTGGAGCCTCTCTGTCCCTCCTCCTCCTGCATCATAATCTCCATATGGGCTGTAGCATCAACCAAGCGCCCATAGTCTCGGATCATAGAACCCCCAACTCTCATCTTGAGGCCGCGCTTCAACCTCTTCTCAAACTTGATACAGCGGCGTTCCTTGGACGCCACAAGTTCAAAGTCTGAACTCGGACAAGCTAGTAAAACGACTTCATACTCACATGAAGAACTCAACCGCAAAAGGCTGGCCGGTCTCTCTCGGCTTCTCACACTTTGGAGATAAGAACTTCTCCTGGAAAGCACCCACAAAAGCCTCTCAAGTGCCACCAATACGACCCTTCATAAATTTCCACCACTGACCCGCATCCCCCTTAAGCTGGAAAGATGCCAAGGTCACTTTCAAAGTTCCGTCGTCGATGCCAAGCATCTCAAACGTCTTACTCATCTGCTCCAACCACTCGTTAGCCTTAAGTGGCTCCTCCGGATCCCCTAAAAACTCATCCAAATTTGACCGGAAGAACTCCCTCTTCAGAAAAGAAGGCCCTGCATCAATAACCTAGGCCTGGACTTGATTATCAGCTCTGAGAATGTCCATGGATGCTCTCAATGCCCCTACCATCTCGCGGGCTAAGGCGCCCATGGCCTGCTGACCTGCTGGCTCGGCCACATTGGCCTGGCCAACACCCTCCTACTACGCCAGAATGTCATCCGGTATAGGCACCTCCTGCCTCCTAGGCCTACCTCGCCTACCACCACGTCCTCGTCCTGACATCCTAATAAAGGTAACGAAGAACATTAGCACATTCATAAATGTGCCAAAACTAAACATTCACGTCCTGATACATGGACAACTGTAATTCACTCCACGTAAGCACATAAACACATAAGCACTTATGAATTTCATTTCCGGATAATGATAGTCCCGAGGCGTTACTAGAGTTCCGGTTAGAAACAACATTGATCAAGTGCTTTTCCAACAAGACTCACAGAAACCCAAGGATCCAATCAACATCCTAGAAACTAAATCCCATACCCACATAGTCACATAAACATGTTATCAAATAAACACATAACATTACACATAAGTCTCTAACAAGCGAGACAAACCCATTGTGATATTAATCACTTCCCACATACCCAAAGTATTCAAACTCGGTACGCTCTGATACCAAGTTGTCACGCCTTAAAAAAAATACATAAAACTCATCATTTTAGACATGCAATGATATAAGAGAAATCAACATCTTTCTATTCATCAGAGTAGTTCTTATAACAGTATTACATGTTAACAACAAAAGCAAATGCCCTAAGGGCTTACAGCTTTCCAAGTCAACACTTGGTTACAGACAGAAGAGTGCTAACTTTATACAAAATAAGCCCTTGGCTTGATATACATGTAATACAAACAAAATAATCAAAAAGAGTCTTCAACTTCCATGACCATCCAAGCTATGTTATTGGAGGTGGCATACTACCTGTACCTAAAAATAATTTCCCACAAAGGGTGAGCCGACGCCCAGTAGAGATATGCTAAACACAATATGAGCAATAACTAAGACGTTAGCAATTGATAAATGTTTGACTCACATAAATCAATTCATACACCATTTTCATTACATGACCAATGTGTCCATGTTTCATTTCATTTTCTATTTCTTATCCAATTCACAATTTACAACTACGGCTCAGAACCTGGCCAACAATTTCAATGAGGTAGTAACTCATATTAAACATTTCCCATTTCACAGCAGACAAGCATACTAGCTATATCAACACCTCGATAGATAAGCATATGAGCTATATCCATACTTCAACAGATAAGCATATGAGCTATATCAACACATTAACTGATAAGCATATGAGCTGTATCAATGGAGTCCATCCCCTATCTCCTCCCAAACCACACCCGGTTTAGAGGTCCATCCCCTATCTTCCCCTAAACCGTGGAATACATCCCCTATCTCCTCCCACACAACACAATGCATATAAGCAGTTATTATATACATCATCAATCAATACATAAAGTTAATGTATTCTTTCAACCGTCATATTCGATGACACAATCCATTGATTAGTTTTAGTTAGCCTAATCATCATGCATTGTCTACAACAATCAAGACTACCCTCTACCGGTAGCCCAAAGCAATTATTTCTAAACAAATAATAAAAGCACCAACAGATAAAATATCCGCATTTTCAAAAGTGAACGATTTATTAATCCGACTCCACTCTCCCATCTCATAATGAACCACTATCATTATATTCAACTCAATTTCACAAATCCATAACTTTCTCAAATTAATTATACCAATTAATTTATATACAAATTAGGGCTTTCTTCCCCGTCTCTTAATATTAACCCAAAGGTTCAAATATCAACCATCAACAATAATACCATCATTTCGAAACCCAAGTACATATTTAAGAATCAAAATAACAAAACCCTCTTTTACATCTTTTGAAACCCTAAGATCCAAAATCAACCGTTTAAACAACTACCTCAAAATCTAGGTCAAAACCCATAAGAGTGAGTAGAAATCCCTTCCTCGAATTTGGAGTCCAAGGGAAGAAGATGAAGAAATTAAAGATACTCCAAATCTCAAAATTTTTGGATCAAAAGATAGTCCTTGGCGATCAACACAACTTTAACAAAGGCCCAAGGTGAGGAAACCACTCCTACTAGATCAATACCTAGAGAGAAGTTGAGGTTCTAGTGAGAGAAGGTCTCCAATGGTGTTTTTGAAAAGTAAGAGAGAGAAATGGAGTTGAAAAAGTGATCCAAAAAGTCAGATCTCGGAGTGATATACTCGACTCCCCGCTCGAGCGTGGAAACCCCCACTCGAGCATCACTTACAGACTCTCGCTCAAGCGTCCAAACCACAGCTTGAGTGCCGAATACACACTCCCAGAACTTTTGCAGAACTAGGTCCCCGCTCGAGCGTCAAACTCCCCGCTCAAGCGTCACACACAAATTCCCGCTCGAGCGTCCAACACTACAGAGGAAATACTGGGAGAGATGGATTTCCCACTTGAGTGCCAAAACCTCCGCTCGAGCGGAGAAGCACAACATAGGCCCGCTCGAGCATCAAAATCTCCGCTCGAGCGTGAAGGCAAATTTCTGGGCAACTACTTTTGGTTTCTAAGCTCAACCAACCTGTTTCAAATCTGCCCAACACAACCCAAGACTCAATTACAAGGAGTAAGGGATGTAATTAAGATATAGACAACACCAACTCCACGGAACCTAAGTCCGGATACGACAATTAAAGCAAAGGAAACCGGGATCGCTATACCTTATATGCATTGTTAAATATACAAACAATAACTGATCTTTCCTCAAAATAAAATAAAAGAACATATTACAGTGTCACTCTCAACCATTTCATCAAATATAGTTTATCTCAAAATCAATCATAAAACAACAAAGGAAAAAAGGTAAAAGGATAATTGTCAAGTGAGGTATGTGTAATTTGCCCATACAATTTTATTTTCTTTCTTTTGAGATTGTTTTCTTTGACTTGGTTTGTGTCATTGGACTTAAAGAAGGAAAAGGAGGATTCGTAGGTGATCACTATCAACTGTCATAGTTGATAAGGTTGGTTCAATTTATTTATTTCTCAAAATTATTTGGCTATTTGTAATATTTGTATTATACATAGGAAAAACATAATAGATTCCTAAACATGGACTGTGTTAAAAAGGCTAAAGGTGTTTCAATATGGACTATGGGAGTTACTTTAAGACCAAAGTCAACAAAAATAAATTCAAGATTGTGCCTCCATCAATAAAATTGATTGTATAATTACATATATATACACACACATTTGTATATATCTGCAAATACTGATTTAGAGTAACAAACACAATATTAAAACCTGCTGGAAAAAGTGAATCTGAATCCCAAATTAATCAAACACAATGCCTAACAGAAACAAACCTGCTGGAAATATACTTGCTTCACCCAAAAAAATTAATACTCAAGAAAAAGAATTAGATACCTAAAAAAAAATTACCAGATTCAGAAGAAACTCAGAAAAATATACTTGGTTTAAATATAGAAATACTCAAAAAAATATACTTGTTGGAAATATAGAAAAAGATTCCTCATTCCTTTTGATTTGCTCACCTGAACAGTATACCAAATTCTTTTGGTTTGCTCTCTTGCTGGAAATATACCAGATTCTTCCTTTAGATTCTTCATTTTGCAGTGGCTCCATTTGATCGTCGTCAATATTCAAGAGGGTTTGGGACTGCCACTGTTGATGAAGATTGGGATGGCGGAGAGAGAGAGAGAGAGGGAAGAAGAGAGAAGACGAAGAGAATAATAGGGGGTTCGGGGTTGGGTCTCTGCCAAGGGGTGGGTCTCTGGCAAGGGTTGGGCTCCGATAGGGAATTAAAGAAGAGCACAGGAATGGGCTCCAATGGATGGAGAGAGAGAGAGAGAGGGTCTGTGTTCAAATTTTGAAATTTGGAATAGAGAGACAGATTTTGAGATGAGAGGAGTAGGTGTGAGAGAGATACATTTTGAGATATTTTGGAACTTACATTTTGGACCATTAGACGTTGATGGTAATTGATCTCAACCATTGAAATGTCCAAATAGGACAAATGAGAGTGAGACATTTTTAGCCATTGGATTGAATCAATCTAATGATCCACATATTGACACATATACATTTTGAGCCTTTGAATTCAAACCAAGCCTTCCATTGTTATATAGATGATATCTAATACAGTATATTTTAACACAACGGTATGCGAGTTTGATCACACATGAATGTAATGCTCCTGAAAAAGCATGTAAAGTTTTCCTACTTTGGAATTATTTTGTATTTAATTCTTATGTTGCATCAATCTTTAGGTTTCGTTTATCATATATTTTTTTAAGACAGATGTTATAAAATAAAAATATTATAATTATTATATTGACTTTAGTTTTTTATGAATAATATATATGGAAGGCTCATATATTTTTTCGAGACAAATGTTTTAAAATAAAAATATTATAATTATTATATTGACTTTAGTTTTTATGAATAATATACACGGAGGGCTCTATAAAATGAATAGTTTGAATTATTAAAACATGACATGTGGTTTAGATGTGTAGACATTATGACACTGTTTGAATAGTAAGATTAATAATTATGGCTCCACGTTTGTTTTGCAATAGTTATGAAAATATATAATTTCAATTATATGCTTATTTTGTATTATCAGTTGTAGGGTTAAAAAATTTACTAATTAATAATTGCAACTAAATAATAGAATGTGAGTCCCATAAATTAATTAATAACCTCAATATTATACTATAACTCGCCCAATCAAACATGCCTATCATGCCACATGTGAATTTTACATAAGAGGTGGAGAATTTTGATAAATTATTCGGATGATATATAGTATATTTTTTATTTGTGTTATCCATTTTAGCCATTAATTGTACAAGGTTAAAATTTGTAAGTTCAGGCACATTACAAGGTGGTTCATTTCATCTAAAGTTAAAGTTTTCTTTTTTTTTTTTTTTTTTTTTTTTTTTTTTTTTTTTTTTCAATTGTGCAATAGTTTCGAGTAGGAAAATTTATCTATAAATTCTATACGGGAGAATGTAAATTTATTTAGTATTAAGAGATTTTATAAACCAGCTAATCCTTTTGTTTTAGAAAGTTATATTTATTTGATTTGATACCATTTTACGTTTAAGTGAATGCCTTTTTATAATTCATTTTTTCAATTTTCTTATTCGTTTTTGGGATGAGAATGAAAATATAAGATGTGGAGGATTCTTTTTGGAGGAATTGGTGACTAAAATGTTGGTTGTCGAACGTGAAAATTTACATTTATGTTAGTGTGATTTTCTAATATTACCTTGGAGTGTTACATTAGAGCTTTTGTGTGTCAACTTTGAGAAAATCTCTTGTAACACTCCAACCATAACAAAAGTATACTAAAGACCTTTGTTTGTTACCTCTAATATACCCTTTTTTTTTTTTTTTTCTCCCTAAATGTAACACTCCAATGTAACACTATTTTTTAAGATTACCTTGGAAGAAGAAAAAAAAAAGTATATTAAAGAGTTTTTATGTGTTATATTGATTAGAGTGTTACGTTTAGAAAAAATACACTAAGCATTTTTTTTTAAAAAAATTTTACGTTGTTACATTTGAGAAAATTACACTAATGAGCTTTTAGTGTATCACATTAGAGTGTTACGTTTGAGAAAAGTACATTAAGGAGTTTTTGTGTATTACATTGATTAGAGTGTTATATTTGGTAAAAGTATACTACAAAGTTTTTTTTTTTTTTTTTTTGAAATGTTACGTTGTTACGTTTGAGAAAAATATACTATGAAGTTTTCTAATGTGTTACATTGGAGTATTATGTTTGAGAAAGATATAGTAACAAATTTTTTAGTAGGTTACATTGATTGGAGTTTTTAAGTGTTGGAGTATTACATTTAGAAAAAGTACACTAATGAGTTTTTGTGTGTTACATTAATTGGAGTATTACATTTGGAAAAAGCACATTAATGAGTTTTTTAACATGTTACATTGGAGTATTATGTTTTTAGAGTGTTATGTTTAGAAAAAGTACACCGGGGACAAGGACGGAACTACATGTAGACCTACAGGGGCCCTGGCCCCCCTGCTTTGCACAAGATGCTTTGCTATATATAGGTTCAACACACCAACTTCTCCTATCGGCTTCTTTTCATCTTATAATTTTAACTATTTTCTTTAACAGTTCTTTATAATACAATGATAGTATAATATATAAAAAAATGTTATTATAAGAAATATATGATTTCTTTTTTCATGAAAGTTTAGAATATTTGTAGTGTTATGTGTAGTAAATGTTGTAAGTAGTTAATTTATGGTGTGCATCTCTAAAGTGAAAGTGAAAATTATGAATTATTATAGTTACGTTATGAACGGTGTAGTGTAAATGTTACAAATTATTTGTGATGCAAAATGTTACAAACTATTTTGGCGAAAGAAGTTGCAATTTGTTATGGTTAATATGCACCTTTTAAAGAGTGCAGACTATGATAACTCCCTAACATATTATGCTCTAAAATATATTTTTAACTATATTATTCACTTTATAAATGAAATTAAGTTCACCATTTTTGTATCTCATTAGCCGCATCATTATTTATCGCTACTGCAATATAAAAACTCTCATTGATTAGTGATCCTATAACATAATTTTAATGTTACATCAAATATTTAATAAAAATAAGAGTTTATCCATTTTCAATTAATAGCATGAAAAATCACACTTGTTTATTGCATGAAAATCCATTGCTTTAAATCTAACCTCACTTATCTTCCTATGTTTGTTTTTGGCCCCCCCAATGATCGAATTCTGGGTTTGTCCCTGACTGAGGATTTTTTTGAAGTGTTATGTTTAGTAATTTTCACATTATGAGAAAACCCACAATTGTCCCTCAACACATAATACACGCACGTTTATACTTGGCCCTTTATGTAATTTACACTAAAATGTGACCTTTGAGTCCATAAGAAAAAAGGAAGGACCAAACAGATCATAAGATCACTATTTAGAATTTATTAGTACTTTACCCTTTCGAATATTACTTTCTAAATTAATAATTTGATTTATGTTATTTTGTAAATTAATTTTTTAATTGGTCCAACATTTTTCTTAATCCAAAACACAGAGAGGATTACTATGTCCGTTATTTATAGAAATGAAAATGAGTGCTTTTACCATTTGTGAACATCATATCCATATAGATATTTAGGTCTCGTTTGTTAACTATATATTTTAATTAAAAAGTCAAAAGTCACTATAAGTTATCAGAAAATGCTATAAATCTCAAATAATCTACCAAATGTTTTACCAAATCTCTCACATAGGTGTGGGATCCACACAAACCCACATGTCTGTGAGTCCCACACCCATGTGAGAGGTTTGGTAAAACATTTGGTAGATTATTTAGAGTCCCTAGCATTACTCTAAGTTGTCACATCACTCTCTATTTTTCTGCATATCTTTTCATAAAAAACTAAAAAATTACTAAAATAGCATATTTCCAAACAAAACCTTATAGATGAACAAGTCATGTTCATTCACCCAACTTGTTTTGCCCCACTTTTTTATTTTTAAAGTTTTAAATAATTTTTCTAAGATTAACCTAAGATTTATTTAAAATTTTGTTAAAGGATTTTATTCATTGAGGTTCACATAAGAAAACTCTCCCTAAAAAAATTATGTGAAACCGTAGTTCCAAACCAAACCAAACTATGTTTAAATGGTTTGGCTTGAATTGGTTCCATAATTTTAATAATTTGGTTTGGTTTTAATTTTTATGGAACCCTAAGCAATGGATTGGTCCTTGTTTCATTGCAAATCGATTCAAACGGGATCATACTCACCCCTAATTTAAAAATAAAAAATAAAAAATGAACATGATTAAGACCTCGTTTGGAAAGTTGGAAATTTCAGTTGGTTTTTTAGCTATTTTAACCTGACAAAAAAAGTTATGTTTGGGAAGTTTTTTAGCTTTTTTTTGTAATTGATTTCATGATTATGAAAAAGAAAAAAAAAGTGAAATGATTATGGTTTAGACATGACATTTAAGGTGCTGTTTGGCAACACTTACGTTTTCAGTTTTCTGTTTATATTTACAAAAATTTTAAAAACTCAAATAAAAACTTGTTTGGTAAAATTTTTGATTTATAAATCAATAGTCTCAGTTTATAAATTTGGCCAAAAAATAAAAACACAAAAAATGTGTTTTCATTTTGAATTTTCAGTTTTTTTTTTTTACCACCCAACACTTGCCACCACCCGCCACCATTTTCTACCACCATCTTCTACCACCACCACCCACCACCCACCCTCCACCACCACTTGCCACCACTACTCATTACCCACCTGCCACCATCACCCACCACCCGCCACCACCACCCACCTGCCACCCCACTCACAACCACCACCACCCACCTGCCATCCACCTGCCACTACCCGCCACCACCCACTACCATCCACCACTACCCGCCATCTATTTGCCACCACCACTCACCAGTTACCTGCCACACACCCACCACCACCACCCATCACCCACCACCCACCACCACCACCACCACCATCACCCACCACCTACCCACCTGCTACCACCACCCACTCGCTACCACCTACCACCCGCCACCATCACCCACCTACCCACCACCAACACCACCACCATCACCCACCACCCACTTGCCACCACCACCCGCTATCCGCCACCCACCTGCCACCACCATCACCACCCACTCGCTACCACCCACCACCCACCCGCCATCACCCACTACCACTCGCCATCCGCCACCCACTTGCCTCCGCCACCCACCGCCACCACCACCACTACCACCCACTCGCTACCACCCACCACCCACCACCCGCTACCACCCACCACCACCCGCCATCCGCCACCCACCTGCCACCACCACTTGCCGCCACCACCACTACCACCACCCACTCGCTACCACCCACCACCCGCCACCACCCAGCATTATCACTTTCCATCACCGTCTTCCGCCGCCACTTACCACCACTTGCTATTTCTCACTCTTTTTTATATTTTAAAATTTTTTTAAACATTTTTGTCAATTACCAAACGCGTTTGTAGTTTATGTTTTTCTAAAAATAAACAAAAACTAGTTTATAAAATTTTTGTAAATATAAACTGAAAACGTAAACGTTACCAAACACACTTATTAATTATTTTAGTTTATTTTGTCTTTATTAATTATTTTAGTTTCTAACCTACTTTCCAAACACCCCCTAAGTCTTTTTAAAAATAGCCCCACAATACCCACTTTTTTAAAAAATAAAAACATTCTTAAACTCCCTTTTCAATTCCTCTACTTTGTTTTTTCACATTAATTCTCCCAATTCAAAAAAATAATAATAAATAAAAAATAGGCCCAAATAAAAATAAGTATAGGATAGTTACGGGTCAGTCATATATATGGGACTAATTTATCAATAAGTACTGCTAATACATAAACAATCATCAGAATAATAAATTTCACAACTACATTGATAAATTTAAGGTGAATTACACTTTACACCTTTATACTCTACATAAAATTTTACTTTTAGTCTCTATACATCAAATTATAATACTTAATTCCTTACGCTTTTGGTAAGTGTCACATTGACCCTTGTGTTACTCTCACTATTTGACTCTTTAACAAAAGTTAGTAACATGATAAGCATGTGACCACTAAATAATGAAAGGGGGAAATTAACCTTATTTTCCGCCAATACAACTTGTGATTATTCCAAAATTTCCATCAATTTAGGGCTAAACCAAAATACAGATGGTGAACTATTAAGGTTTTGCAAAAAGTGAGTCACAAATTGAAGGGAATGGACGACAAATGTGCGCATTCGTCAGGTAAGCATAACTTCACAATATTTTATAACAATTGATTGTGTTTGTTTGTGTGTATGGTTTTTACAATAATTTATTGATTTATCATTTTGTTTATTTGTTTGGTTCTGTGTGTAGGTTTGTACAACAATTTTCTTGGATCAAATGTAACTTTTGTTCGATTTTTTTATTTATTACTTTATTGGTTGAAGAAAAATATGGTCTCACGTGTGTTCGCTAGTCTTTGTGTGTTTGTACTAACACTTGTATAGTGTTTGGTTCATAGATTTTTATAGAAATTTGAAAAGAAAAAAAGAAAAAGTTTGTGAAATTTGAATAAAATATAGGAAAATGCCTCGTAGCTCAAATTTTGTGACTCAAAAGTGGCTCAAATGGCCAAAACGACGTCGTTTTAGTTATTTTTATGTTGTTTTGTACTCAAAACGACGTCGTTTTGGCTATTTAAGCCACTTTTGAGCCACAAAATTTGAGCTACGTAGCATTGTCGTAAAATATATTTATATTTCAAACACATTTTTCCTTTTATTTTTCAAATCCTTATCCAAATCAATGAACCAAATACACTTTTGGTTCACAATGGACATTTGTGGACTTTGTGGTCCCTAAAGTCATTTGTTTATGAATTGTTTAATTAAAATGGTTGAAGAAAATTTATTTATGACCTTGTCTCCAAACTGTTTTCTACTGGGAATGGTTATTGTTTTACTATTAAGATTCACCATGGGGGTGACTTTGTTTACTCTCCAAGAAAGATGTACACTGGTGGATGTTGTACAAATTGATGTACATTTAAATAAAAGAAAAAAGACTTATACCCTCTTTTTGGCAGCACCCCCATGACCCCCTCTGCCTCCTATTGGTCCAATTTTTTTTTTTTTCACCAACCCCCACGTGTGTGTGGGGGTGGAGGGGGTGGAATCCTGAGGGGGTCCCAATCGGGACTGTAAATAAAAATAAACAGATTCATATTTAATTAAATTAAACAATACAGAACAAGTAATCAAGTTGGAAATTATAACTAGATGAACAAAAATACATAACACGATAAAACAAGAAAATAATGCAAATCAAAACCTGTGCCGTATCACAGTCTTCTTAAAATAAACTTGCCACCTCACCGTAAGTACTGGAGGTATGTCGGCGTCTTTCTATCAGGATACGACGATTAGATTCCGCTAACGTAAAAGCACCTTTTATTTAGCTCCGGTGAACTAACAATAGTAGCACTTTCTCACACAAGAAGAATAATATTATAAGAGTAGACTGACTATAATATGAAAGCAAATGATTTCTGTGTAGAAACCCAAAGAGATTGGTCTCCTTTTATACACAATAAGGAAGAGAGGAGGAGTCTCCCAGCGATGATGACTAGCAACAAATGTAGTCAAAACTGCCTAATTACTCCTGCAAAACTGATGCAGTAATGCACCAAAATTGATGAGAAATAATACACACAATATACACATGTGTGCATATCTATATCGTATTTATAATAAATAATATATTATTTTATCCCATATATAGCACGGGTGACATACTAGTATAAAATAATTCAAAAGTAGAAAAAAGTTGCAAGATTTTTTAGCAGTATTACATTCATCTGTGATCAAGCTGACATACGAACTATTAGATATCATAAAAAATATAAAAAAAATTAATAAGATTCACAAACAAGTATAAGAATCGTATCTAAAAGCACGTGTACCAAATGTATTTATTATTATTATTTTTACCCAAAAAAAAAAACATAAGATGTTTAATAATTTTTAAATAAATAAATAAATAAACTGTAAATGTTACCTAACCACACCTTATTGATGAGTAGGCTGAAATTGTATCATGTAATAAGGAAGCTAGCTAGGCCCAGTAACGTACATAATTTAGGCTCTAAACATAGGCCAATGGGCTCAGCCCAGTTTTAATAATCTAGCCCAACACTACTCAAATACAACCTAAACTGCAGACGGGGGATTCTAAGCACGCCCTATTTAATTATTTAAAATTTTATTTTATTTTTATTACATCTTATTTTTTTTTTTTTAAATTTCCCTCAAAGTAAACTCAAATAATAAATAATTAACAAACTAAAAAAATTAAATTATTTCAAATACTTTTCAATACGAAAAATAATTCTCAAATAAAAAAAAAAAATTCAAACTTATAAGCAAATAAGCATTATTAATACAGAAAAAACCAAACTTTTACATAAGTATTATAAAACTTTTCAATACAGATTTTTATTTTTTATTTTTTTACATTATAAATTATTCATAAGAATGTTCGTGGAAAAATAAAAACTAAACTTATAAGCACATAAATATCAAGCACTAACAAGAAAGAATAGTTCTCAAATAATGTAATATTTAAATGATAAAATAAGAATAACTCCAATAATATGTTATTGTTAATCTAACTACTAGGCCTTTTAATTTTTATAAAAAAACGATATAGAAAATAATTGATGGTACTCTACAAAAATTATGAAACCCCTTTATATAAATACTTATTTCCTTTTTGATGGGTTGATTTAAAAAACTATTTAAATTATTACTCTCATTTATTATTTGATTTTGTTCAAACTTTCTTTTAAGGTTTAGAGTTTCAAAATAATAAAAAACAATGATGTTGATGACGATAGTGAATTTTGGAAGGATGGGTTGGAGTTTTGGGGGAAGGAAGAAGAAGAAGAAGAAGAAGAAGAAGAAGAAAAAGAAGAAATAATTTTGATCTATTGGGAAAGAAGATAAATTTAAATATGAATAACTGATTATGGTGTATCACAAGAAAAAAAAAATATTTTAAAATTTAATGTGTTGTCCTTATTAGTAAGTTCATATTAAAATATAATAAGAATTAAAATTTAAAAATTAAAAATGGGTATTCCAAGACATATTTTGGATTCAAATATAAACCCCCACCAGAGACATATATGAGGCCCAAGTTCGCAATGCGTGGATCCAATTTTTTTTTATTTTTTATTTTTTATTTTTTTTTTAGGGTGAATAATGGATCCAAATTTTAACTCATGAAGATGGAAAACTCTATCCTCTCTTTGATTTCAGGATAACAACATAGGATTGGATTATTAATTTTAGGGTAAATTATGTAAATAGTTCATGTACTTTATATGATGTGTTAATTTGATTCCTGTAGTTTCAATTTGTTCGATTTTGCCCCTTAATTTAACGGATTGTGTCATTTTAGTCCAATAAATAACGGTTGTTAAGTTAATTTAACGGAAAGTCAAATAATGCGTCAATTTGGTCCTTATATTTTTCACAATGTGTTAATTTAGTCCTTGTCAAAATCGAAAAAATTGAAACTACGGGAACTAAATTGACACATCATGTAAAGTACAAGGACCAAATTAACATATTATTTGACCTTCCGTTAAATTAATTTAACAATCATTATTTATTGGAGTAGAATGACACAATCCGTTAAATTAAGGAGGCAAAATCGAATAAATTGAAACTACAGGGACCAAATTGACATATCGTGTAAAGTATATGAACTATTTGTATAATTTAGCCTTAATTCTATTAAATTTATATTCTTGTGTTTGAATCACACAAATGGCATCCCACTTAGTAATATGTAGGACTCTCAATGTTAATACTACACATAATTATTATCCCATGGGATTGCTAATCACATCACTAATACTCCACTAATCAAATATGGCCTATGTGTGTATATACACCTTTCTTTACTATCTTTATTTTTTTTGTTATGATTTACTGTGTTGTTATTTATAATACATTGTGATGTTGGTTATGACATTATTTTAGTTATGATCAAGAGTTGTTTGGTTATACTTCATGTGATATTTGGTTATAATTCAATTTTTTATTTTTTATTTAATTATGATTCCCATACTATTGAGTTATATTATTTGTAATAATCAAACTCACAAATGACATAACTTGCATATGGTACATCCATTTTGAGGGTTATTCAAATGGGTTTGGTTATGGTGTGCAATTTACACCTTACACCTTATTCTTTACATTTACACCTTATACTTACACCTTTTATACCTTACACCTTACACCTTTTGTGTAAGTGGCACATGGTGTGCAACTCACTTACACCTTACACCTTACACTTACACTTACACTTACACCTTACACTTACACCTTTTGTGTAAGTGGCACATGGTGTGCAACCCACTTACACCTTTTGTGGGTTGCACACCTAAGAAAACTCCTATTCAAATAAGAATTAGAATACTTTTATTAAGCGAAATATTTTTTATAAAATGGAAATGAAACTTCTTATTGATACTCTTTCCTTTTATTTATTTATTTATTTTTTTAGGATTAAACGAAATAATAAATATAGTTTTGGATAATACATATTCATTTTCTTTTTATTTTCCTAATCCAAAAAAATAAATAAATTATTTCACTTTATTTTCTTTTAATATATTTTTTCCTCTTATTTACATTTTCCTTCATAATTCAAGGTCCAGATATAGTATCACCTGAATAAAAAAGAAAAAAAAACTAGTGTAAGATAAAGAAGGTTTGATCAATTAAAAAAATAGAATAAGGGCGGGCTTCCCTTCAGTTCGATCATAGATTGGAGGGTACTGTTGGATCTATGGGAGCCAATCACGGATTTCATTTCGATAATCTAAACCGTTCAATGTGTAGAAATTGTCGAGTATTATATGCCTGTAAAAAATTATGTTGATCAGACATTGATAGCTATCTCATCAGTTCAAATTTCTGTCAACCGTTTATTTTTTTACCGTCTATTTTTTAATATAAAAAATTGATTTGATCACATAACTATCGATATCTGATCAATATGATTTCTTATAAGTATATAACACTCAACTAGTTTTAGACATTCAACAATTCAAATTATTAAAACGAGACTCGTAGTAAACCCATACAAATCCAATAATATCCTCTAATTTGTGATCGGACTACGGACTGAGGAAGCCAGCCCATAGAATAAAATTTTAATTAGATCTAGACACTCTCCCCATCTTGTTTTCCATGTTTGGATGTACGGAGATAAAGATGGTTTGATCAATTAGAAAAAGAATAATGCACCCTCTTTTGGGGGTCACCCCCTCACCCTCCCTTTGCCACGTGGCGGGGGGTGATTGGAGGAGTAGGAAAAAAAAGAAAAAGAAAAAGAAAAAGTAACCAATGAGAGAGAGAGGGGGTCAAAGGGGGTGGGGGAAAAGGAGAGATGAATCATTGTTGTTAGAAAAAATAGAATAAAATATTAATTAGATCTAGATGCTCTCTGCATCTTGTTTTCCATGTTTGAATGTACGGAGAGGAAGATGGCTTGATCAGTTAAAAAAATAGAATAAAATATTAATTTGATCTAAACACTCTCCCCATCTTATTTTCCATATTTGTGTGTACTCAACAGCGAGCGGATCCCCTAGAGTTAATTCTCTAGAGTGATCTCCTAAAGTACTTGATCGAACGGCTCAGAATGAAACTCATCAAAACGACGTCGTTTTGGTGAGTATTCTGAAAAAAAAAAAAAAAAAAAATTCAGATTTTTTGAAACTCTGTTTGCAGATCAACAATGGTGGCTTCAATTCTTCATCATCATCACAACCCAACAACCCAAATCAGATTAACTCTCTCTCTCAAATCCATTCTCTCCATCACCCTCTTCATTCTCTCTCTCTCCTCCCTCACTGGTAAGTATTTTGAAAAAAAAAAAAAAATCAGATTTTTTTGAAGGTTTTTTTGCAGATCAACAATGGCAGCGAGGTTCAAGAGGGTAGCGGAGGCGTTTGATGAAGTAGCGCACGCTAGGCTCTGCGAGAGTAGGAAGACGAAAATGTAAGAAAACTGGAAGAAGAAAATGGAAATTTTTTTTGCCGGAAAGAAAAAAAAATTCACACGAAAAAATGGACTCAAAACCAACCATTTCAAATGCTAACAACAGAATGTAATATATCAAGCAATTAGCTCCTTTCAATTCTCTCGCCAGTGTTTCATTCAATCGGCCGATTCAACCCAAACCCACCTCAAAATCTTCCCTCATGGAAGTTCCCATTTTCTCTAATTTCCTAGCCTTGGTACAATCAAACCCAAACCATTCTTGGGTTTCATTCAATTCATCGATTTGATTCTGGGTTTTGAAATTAGGATTATTCAACGACGATGACTCGACAGATCGTTCTCCGCCATTTTCTCTGCAAATCCAACCATTAAATGGATTTGAGGAAGAAGAAAGTGGAAGAAGAAAAGTTTTTTTTGCTGTGTTGGGTTAATGGATCTGCAAATCGCCATGGATGAACTTTCATTTTCTTATTCATCTCTCAAACCCATTTTCTCTGTAAATCCACTCATTTTCTCTCAAATCCAGAGTTTTCTTCTTCCTCAAATCCGTTTTCTTCTTCCAGTTTCTATCAAATCCATTTTCTTCTTCTTCCTCCTTCCTCTCGATTTGCAACTCTGCAATTTTTTTTTTTGGTTTTGGCTCACCAAATCATCTCAGCCATTGATGTATTAATGGGACACGTGTTACACCATGAGGGATCACTCTAGAGGATCACTTCACAGGATCACTCTAGAGGATCCGGACGCGTACTCAACAACTCTAAAATCCTATAAAAAAAAATGGTATAATTTTATATTTTTTAAATTATAATTAAAAAATAAAAAAAAATCATAATCAAAATCTCAAAATAATATCATAATTAAAAAAGAAATTAGATCATAATTAAAGAAAAAATGGTGGAACTAAGGGTGTATAGAATATGTAATGTGTGTAATAGAATTCTTTGTGACACTAGACAAGAATTTAAGGTAAATTACACTGATTAGTTTCAATCTATTTAATCTTGCTAAAAAGAATGTCATTGTAATTATGTCAAAATTGTGAAACTTATTCAGTGTGCTTGGTTTCAGTTTTCTGAATTCAGTTTTATAAAAATTGAGTTTATTTATTTATTTATTTTTTTGTTTTTAGTGAATTTTTTTTTAAAAAAATTTTAAGCAATTTTTAAAATTTTCTTTTTTAGATATACCTTACCTATATGTATCTACATAGTAAATTATTTGTGAAAAAATATTTTAAAAAATTAATAAATATACAAAAACATGAAAAATGTACTGAATTTTTGTATTTTTGGTATTTGGTGAATTTTTTAAAGATTTTTTTCACAAATATTATACTTTCTAAGTGTACTTATGTTGAATGTGTCTAAAAATTAAAAAAAAAATGTTTAAAATATTAAAAAAATTCAGTAAAAATAAAAAAAAAAGAAAACAAAAAAGTAAAATTTTCTGAAAAGTAAATTCTAAAAATTAGAAACAAACAGAGTAAGAATATATATATATATATATATATATATTTATTTAAATCTTAGAGAAGATCAGTGTAATTTATCGTAAAATTTGATAATCATCAAATTCAAATTCAACTGAGAACGAATCGATGCATATGGATTCACACAGTAAAATTCATAAAAACAAATAGAACATAATGTAAATATGATAGAGACAAAAAAAAAAAATAATAATAATAAGGTTGTATTTGGATAATAGATTTGGGTAGAAATTTATAAAGGGAAAGGGAAAGGGAAAGGAAAAAAATGTTAGACTAGCAAAATAATAAATAGGATAATTAACATGAATAATATAATTTCAATGACAATAAATATAATATATAAAGACAAAAAACTAAGAGTAGAGAAAATAGTTGTAAGATTCTAGGAGTCATGTTATCACTGTCTTAAATTTTTTTTCTCCTCTCGTAAAGGTACAATCGGAATAAAGCAATTCCAAGATAAAATCTAGGTAGCTCATAGCGTCCCTCATTTAGTGTTCACAACCACTGAGAGATTTGAATCAAGTCACGAATCCGAGTTGCCTAAAATACATAAAAATAGGTGAACAATACTCTTAGAAAATCCTCTATTGAATATATAAATCTCTATATCTTTCTAGTCTACAAAAACACGTTTCTTCTCTCAAATCATCTCGTGTATCTTCTCAACATATCTTCCCTCATAGATATGACAACGTGTATATATATATATAAGAAAATAGGAATAAATAATGTAATAAACTCTCAATTAAACTCAAATTAATATCATAATTGTTTTTTTTTTAATACCTAAAACCCCATAATGATATAATAATAACATTAGAGTTTTGTAACCACAAAATAATAAAGCAATATAAATTATAATTAATTATATTTTTATTAAAATATCTTAACAATCCCCCACTTTGAATAAAAATAAAAGTTTAAATACTATTACAAAATGTATACTATACCCCCACTTTTTAAAACTACTTCTCGAAAACAATATAAACAAAAAATATCTAATATGGGAATAACATATACTGCGCAATAGGTGTAGGTGTCTTCTAGACTTGAACTTCACTTAGTGTTAATAGTTCCCCTTCAAAGAATCATAGTGAACTAAGTCTTGAATTAGACTCTTTGGACGGAAACTTAACATGTCACACATACAACACTGATATTGGACTATAATTCACAAGTTAGTGCTTTTATTGGCCATGCACTCTAAACTTGATTCTCATGGGAATTTTAGAGAGTAGCCCAAGTTCCACGGTTGCGACCTCACGACGGTTCCCACTTAGTGTAATCCTCCAAATGTACGGTGACAAAATGTAACTTGCAGAGATTGTGTTCCTTGGATTCATTTAGGGTAACACCCTTCCTATCCAGTCACTTATCAGTACTGTTGCTTTAGGGATGGGTAGGAGAACCACTATTATGGTGTCTCCTAAAATATAAAGTGTTAGAATCAAGTCACGCCATAAGGATTTTTTCAATCCATTGAACCTCCTTCATGGGGTTGCCAATCATAGAAATTGAGTTACTTCCTTAAAGCTTAGCCCATCCCCTTCGACAAATAAATATAGATCTAGCATTGCTAGTCCAGAGGCAATAACTCCTCGAGTTAAATAATTTGAATTTTCCTCAAATTTGACTTCGCAAGTCATAAACAATTTGAGCTTCTCAAGTTTCAAATTTATTTTAAAATATTGGCTTCTCAAGCTTAACTGTTGATCAACAATGTATTTCTCTATCTCATGGAGTATATATAAGGGTAAATTACCAATACGTCATAATAGTTGGATTTAATTCTCATCAAATCCTATTGACAGTAAGTCTTTGTAAAATAGTCGCTAAAAATAAATTTCTATGACGATTTTTTACATATGTCATTGAAAATTAACAATTAGTGATTTTATTTATTTATTTATTTATCAACATAACATTAATATTAATGTTTCTTTTTATCTACTTTGTTGTTGTTTGCTCTTCCACTAGGCTTTCACCGGAGAGGTACCTAAACAAATAAAATGTGAAGAGATTTAAAAAAACATTAAGTAAAAAAAAAAAATTATGATATTTTTTGTTTCTTATTTTTTATTGTCTTTATTAAATTTTTTTTCAAATTTCTTCGCATCTTAATTTTTAGGTACCCTCTAAATTAATTGCATCTAAAAGTTAAAAATTTTGACCAAAATAAAAAATCATAAAAATAAAAAAATAAAAAAACAGAAAATCAAATTAAGGTGAGTAATATATTCTCAATGTATGACTACGTTTGGCTGTGGCTTATGTACATTAACTATGCGACTTTGTCAATGTGTTACTCCATTGGGATGCATTAATCCCATTTGTAGTGTTAATGTATGTATGATATATATTTCTAAATATATTAGGTATTGATTTCCTAAATATATTTGTATTGTCATAGTTAGGTTTCTTATAGAATACTCTTTCTCATAGTTTGATTTCGTGTAGGATACTCTTTCTTAACCTATACATACAAGCCTTCTATTGTATAGGATTAATTCATTGAATACAATACATTTTATTCTCTCTCTCTCTCTCTCTCTCTCTCTCTCTCTCTCTCTCTCCTATTCTCACATCATATCAGAGCTAGGTTAATACCTAGTAATTTTGCTTTATCGGCGGGCAGCAGCCTTGCCTTGGTTGCCCATCGATCCTCAACCTATTTCGCTGTCTTATTTTCCTATCAGTATCGCTTTATGGTGATCTCTTCCTTTGTCCGCAGGTTTATTCCTACCCCAAATATCTCTATCATATATATATATATATTTTGTGCTTCTGCTTCATTCTGTCATTCCTTGCTTCAACCTTAAATAGGTTTCTATCTTCAACCTATTGAGTTTAAGGGAGGGTATTATACCTATATTATGGTGAACATGGTTATACACCATGCAAACCACCTAAGCCGTCCCCTGTGGCGTACAACTCAAGCCACCCCCTGTGGCGCACCATCTAAGTCATCCCTTGGCGCACCACCTAAGCTACCTCCTTGGCGCACTCTCTAAGTCGCCTCATGTGGCGTATTCTATAAGTTGTCTCATTGGCGCATCACCTAAGCCATCTCCTTGGCGCACTTTCTAGCGATTCTGATTTTAGACTCGACCCATTTGATATTCTGGACTCGGGTTTCATGGCTCTGTATTGTTGTTCATATCTTATTTCCCTTATACTTCCTTGAATTTGGCTATTGGATTGTAGTGGTTGCATTTGGAACATGTTGGTTGCATGGTTTTTGAACTTTTGTTGCCTAGAATTTTACTTCCATGCTTGAGCGTCACTTCTTGTGCTCGAACAGGCTTTGTGAACTCTGAGTACTTTTGCAGGTCTACAAAACTACTGGGAGAGTATATTCTATGCCCGAGCGGTGCTTTTTACGCTCGAGTGGTCTCAGCTCGAGCAGCCTTTATTGCGTTCGAGTGTTGGTTTGTTGTCTGCAAAACTACTAGAGTGTGCATTTTGTGCTCGAGCGGAACAACTTATTGTGTCTGACACTCGAGTGTCATTTCTTGCGCTCGAGTGGACTGTGCATATATCAGTTCGTGAAAGTGACCTTTTACATCACTTTTTCACTTTCATTCTCTCTCTAAACTTTGTCAAAACCCTAGATCTACAGTTTGTCCCTCTAAACCCTCTCATTCTTTCTACATTTTCACCTAGATCCGTTGGTTTCTCTATCCTAGTGTCTTTGGGAAAGAGGTAGAGCGTCTCAAGAGCTCCATTTTGATTTGAACAAAGCTTGGTTTCAACATCTTTGAAGTTCCTTCATTGCGTCCTTGGTCTTCTAAGCTTGAGGTAGGAATTTTCTATAATCCTATATGACTTTTAACTTAGTTATTTGTTTTGTATAAACATTATTGTGATTTTTGGAGGATTTTGAACAAACCTATGGTTTTAGTTTAAAATCAAAAGAGGGGTTTACAAATAGATGCATTGAAAATGGTTATGGGAGTGAATATGAGGTTGTGGTGTAATAAAATTGTTGATTTTGATGCTTGGGTTGTATTTCGAAAGAAAAGGGAGTTTGCCCTAAAATGTCTCAAATATGTATTTTGTATAAATAAATGGAATTGGTATTGAAAATGTGAAATTAGATGGATGTTTATATAAATTGTGGAGTTAGATGTGTATTATCACTCACCTATAGAAATGTGGATAGTTTATCTGTCTTGGAGATTATATATTTGTTTAGAAATATCTGTTTTGGGCTATTGGTAGAGGATAGCTATGATTGTTGTAGAAATTGCATGAGGATTAGGTAAATTGAAACTAATTTCAATCCGTTGTCATTGAATATGATTATGTCTTGAAGTACATTGTATATGTATAATGTTTGGGAGGAGAAAGGGGATGTACTCCATGTTTGAGAGAAGATAGGGGATGTACTCCATTGAATTAAGTTGGCCTATGTGTTAAGGGTGAAAGTCCTGAAAAACCACGTGTATGTATATATATATATATGGGTGCCGATTCCCATGGACGAAAGATCTGTAAAACGGCAAATAGAAGTGATTGTATGATGGTAATATTGGTTAGAGACCTATTGAGTTGTATTGTCAATTTGGCTATCTAACTAAAATGGAACTGATGTCATGAATTGAAATAATACAGTTGGTATTACATGGTTTGCAACAGAATTATGAAATGGTTTATCAACGACATTGTAATTGCATATTACCCTTATATCTTCGTTAAGTTTCATATATTGTATAGGATTATTTCTACTGGGCTTTGGCTTACCCTATATAGGAAAACTATTTTCAAGTGTTGGTGATATGCTTTCGCCAAGGGCTTAGCTTGGGAGGACTGTGGAGCTGAAGGCTTATATTGTTTATTTTGCTTGTATTTTGTATTTCTTATTTGTACAAGTCTAGGATTTTTTTTGTGTTGAGCTTGTGACTCACCTTTGTTGTATCCAAGTAGTGGCTTGGAAAGATGAAAACCATCTAGGCATATGACTATCTGCGTAACTGCCATTTTGTTATGAAGGTATATTAAACTCTGATTAATGAAAGTATGCTGTTTCACTTATACCACCGTTTATGAGATGTGTTTATTGTATTTATTTTGGAGTGTTACAATTTGGTATTAGAGCGTACCGGGTTTGAATACTTGGGTATGTGGGAAGTGGTTATTACCGTAATGGGTTTGTCTTGCTTAGCAGAGGCGTTAGTATGTATAGTATGCTTACGTGACAACATGCTTATATGACTATATAAGCATGGGATTTCATTCCTAAGATGTTTATTGGGTCTACGGGTTTCCAGAAGTCCTATTAGAAGAACACTTGATCACCGCTATTTCTAATTGGAACTCTGGCAATACCGCAAGACGATCTTATCCAGGAAGGAAATTCGTATGTGTTTATGTGGCTAGGTGCCTATGTGGAGTGGATTAAGTGTTGTCCATTGTTCCAGGACTTGAGTAAATTGGTTTCGTCACATTTGTGATTGTGCTAATCTTTGGGTTACCCTTATTAGGATGCCTAGACGAGGAAGTGACAATTTCCCTCCTTTCACACGGGAAGAATTACGAAAACAATTTGTGGAGTTATGCCAAGGTACTACACCTTTGGTACAGTTTGAAACATGGTTTACTAACCTGTCGAGGTTCGCTCCGGAGTTGGTGGAGACTGAGGAACTTCGTTGTTCGGAGTTTGAGAGTAGGTTGTGTGACAACATCCGATGAAGGATTGCTGGGTCTTGGCATAGAAGTTATAGTGTGCTTGTTCAAGCGGTGACTCATGTAGAGGCATCGGTATTAGTCATGGGACGGAGTATGGAGGGGCCCATTTCGGCGACCCCTGTAACTCAGGGTATTGGTAGACCTTTTAAGAGGCAGAGCGGTACCAACCCACAATAGTCCCAGGGGGCACAGTATAAATCTACCTTTCCAGTGCCGAGTTTGGGTTCAGAGAATGGTAAGTAGAGGGGTTTCACTTGTTTCAAGTGTGGTCAGCTGGGCCACAAGTCTCTGGCTTGCCTACAGGGAAAGAGGGCATGGTTGGTAGTTCAACCAGTAGTTGTACTACCAGGATCATCTAGTTGGTCAGGACTTGGTGTAATTGAGTGCTAGATGGAAGAGCAGTCATTGGGATCCTCACCAGTTCAGACTTTGAACCAGTTACGTATTCGAGGACCACTTATTTGTTGGGTGTGTAATTACCTGGGTCATGTTAAACGTTTCTGTACCTAACCGGGGACTTCTTTGAAAGTTTCGCAACCTAGTCGAGTTGAACATTATTTGTCCGGGTAGGGGCAATACCGTTATAGAAACCAAGCAGGCTAGATTTTGAGGGCATCAGTAGAGCCAAATTCTCAGACCCCTAGTGTGGAATTACGCATTTGTTTCAGGTGTGGCCAGTTAGGACACATCAGCAGTTCTTGGCTGTGGCTTGTGAGCTCTTAGGGTATCTTGGTGTAGACACCCCATTTTTGACTGCCCTTACGACTTGGATGTCACCATTTGCACACCCAATGATGAGTGTATATGTTTGTCAAGTGCTCGAAGTCCTCAGCGGAATGCTACAGCTTTGAGCCTTCAAATCCTACACACATGTTGCCTTATTTTTGGATTAAAACTAGAGTTTTTCAAGCCTGCAACCTCTTGTGGCCTGCCGGCCACAGCTTTTGGTTGTCGGTCACTGATGTGGCTTGCCGACCACAAGTGTGTTTTGCAAATATTTTTTTGCCAACTGTGCCAGCTATTGGCACATATATTTTTCATGTTGTAATTAATGTTAATTCATACTTAATTAGTTAGATGTAACTAATTAGCTAGAATAGTTCATTAGTTGGCTTTGTAATAGCTAGCTAGAATAGTTAGTTTATTCGGTTTGTAATAATTAGTTAATTTGTTGTTGTAATAGCTAGTTAATTAGTTTAGCTAGTTAGTTCATTCGAACCCTCCTACGTAAGGGCAAACAATGTAATAATGTGTATGTCTTCCAACCCTACGTTTTTCTCCCTTTTATTTACCTGCTTGTGATGGTTAGTTTAAGGCATCATGTTTTGTTTAGCATCCCTCATGCCTTGCATCCACTTGTATTGCATGCATTAAAGCTCGATTCATCATTCTAACTTGTATTGTTAGTTTAATGCTTCTTTGAATACGTGCTTAGACCGCATGCTATCAAATTGATTCACATGTTATGTTAAGTAGCCGAGCCTATCTAAATTGCATATTGCATGTGTTGCATTAGTCATATTGCATAGTTAGGATGACACATTTTTCCTAACTCTTTCATCTTTTTGGCTTGGAGTACTAGGGGAGCTTTTATTCGCTTTAGCATAATTGCATGAGTGCAATTATTGTCATGTCTAGCATGCTTGCCATGAGGCTAATTGCTTAAATGATAAATTGTTTGAATGCCCGTGGATGAAGGCCAGTTGCTTGAATTGGGAAAGTTTGATTCATGTACATTTGAGCCTACTTTTTCAAGTGGCATATTCATAAACTCTTTTAAAAAATAAACATGAAATGAAATGTTCCAATTTGGGCAAAATATTCTATACTTGTGTGTGTGCATCACATAGTAAAGTTAGTCTAATAATCGAAAAAAGAGCATACAATGTAGATAAGATTCATATCATGATTAGTAGAGACCGATCTTTGATCAGGCGAGCGGGGGTGCTCAATTCATGACCTTCCCTTCTCGTACCTAAGTTCCCAAGCCGAGACAATCTTGGTGATGACGGACAACTTTAGACTTGGGCGTCACTGATTGCTTACTTGATGGTGAAAGCTATGCTATGCAAAGGTTCGATTTCTTTGGCAAGGAGAGCGTCAAATCCCAACCTTACACCCCGTTTTGGAGCAAAATGATTTTCACCAAAATGATTTTAGACCTAAAAACCCTCTTTTTCAAAATATTTTTTGCCAAAAAGTTTCTACGATATTCCAAGACTCGCATTTCATTAAATGTTGTGCTTTTCGGTAAATCAAGCAAGGACAAAGTGGAAATGAATGAAAGAAAGGGGAACTCTTTGAAAAATCTTTGAAAACACCTTATCTAGAGGTTTGGAGTTGAAGAAAATTCCAGGAGAGGGAAGAAAGCTAGTTGGGGAAGAAGTTAGGCATGAACTGTTAAGTGAGAGAGTTGAGCAACTCTCGCTAAATCAGGATTATCTTTTTATACACTTGGATTTCAGCAATGAGGCCACCACCATTGGAAATTGGACTTTTGGGGCTTCATTTTGCACTCAAGAATCTCTTGAAGCCGAGTCCGGATGAGGGAAATATGGCTGGTTGAAGTTAGACATCAATCCAATTGAGCTAGAAATGAGCAACCTTCACTAAAAGAGACATATCTTTTTGCACACTTGGAATTTTGATATGAGGCTTCCACCATTGGAAAGAAGACTTCCGGGGCTTCAATTTAGACTCAAGAATGACTTACGAAGGAGTCCGAATGAGAAAGATATGCCCGTTTGAAGTCGGGCCTAGAAGTAGATTTTTGGTGGCCGACTGGCCACAATCAGTGGCCGACCAGCCACCAATGAAAAATGTTGGCCATTGGTGAAAAAAAGCTCAGATTTTGTAGATATTTTCATCAAACTATCTCCCACAAGCTCCAGCTGTTTGTTTTGTTGATATTTTCGACCTAAAGCCATATTTTTCTATATATAGAGGACCTTCTCTATTGTTTTGGAGGTTAGAACATTGGAGGTTGGAAAAATTTTGGGAGCCTCTCTCTATCTATATTTCTCTCTCTCTTGAACTTTTGTGCATACAAGTAGAGATACACTTCTCCTTTGCCTATACATCCTTGATCAAAGTTGGTTATCTTTGAGCTGAGGTTCTAGGAGGTCTTCTTGGAGCTCTTGAAAGTGATTTTGCTTGGTTTTGTTGCCTAAAATTGTGTTGTACTTCAAGAGGTATAAGACTCACATTTTAAACTTGTTTTGCATAACTTTTTCAACTACAAATACCTCTGTTTTTATGACCTAAAAATGATGGGTTGAGGCTATTTTGAGTTAAGGGGTTGTCCACCATTCTTGCTCCTTTGCTTGTTAAGCTTTTGTGCCATTATTCACCACTTTCAAAATAACTTTTTTTGGACCTTTTAACCACTGAAATTCAGAGGATTTTCAGTGGCAAAAAACTTATTTTGAAGTCCAAAATTGGAGGGGTTAGCCTACCCTCCTTGTGTTTTGTTTGCATGCCTAGTTAGCTTATTTCCAGCATTTTTGTGCCTCTGATTTGGGCTACTTTAGCTCTGTTTTGGGCTGTTTGTGTTGTATGAGTAGTCTTTTGCATGGTTGTAGTGTAACCCCATGTTTTAGCTTATTGTTTTAGCTACTCTTGTCTTCATTCCAGCATGTTTTCCAACTGATTTTGGGCTATAAAAATTCTGTGTTTTTGGGGTGAAGCTTGGGTCCTAAGGCCATTAAAGGCTGAGGGGTTGATAGCCCTTCTTTATACATTGTTTTAGAGGCCATTGCCCTTGTGTTTCCCACTTTTTTGCTAGCTTTTTCCAAGCTTTTAAACATTATTTTTCAGAGCTATTTCAGTGGATAAAAACATATTTTGAAGTCCAAAAATGGAGGAGGTAGCCTCCCCTCCTTGTGTCTTGCTTATTAGTCTAGCATGCTTCATGTTTGGGCTGGTTGTTGCTTTTGAGCTTTGTATTGCATAGCTATGGTGTAATTTCCTTCACTAGCTTAGTGTTTCTAGGCATTGAGCATCATTAGTGTGTCTTGGTTGCATGTTTTAGTGTTAATTTGCACTCCATTTTAGCACTGAAATCTCTGCAATCTCCCTCTATTCTTCACTTTTTTTGTTTACTTTGAAAGTGGTTTTAAACCGCTTGTTTGCTTAAGTGTGAAATTGAGACATTCATGCTTAACGGTTTAATCTCCTCGGGGGTTCATTACCAACGGCATGAGGTCTCTTTCATGCCCAAGGCACTTGTGGTTTAAGCCCTTTTTCCATTAAGGGACACTCACTTTTGGACTTAATCGGTTAGAGAATGGATTGGTAATCTAAAATGAGTAAACAAAAATGGACAAGTAAAAAGGCAAGATAAGTATCCTTTTATGTTGCATTGCATGTGTTCAAATCGGACGTTAATTTGAACACGAGGAAAATGGGAAGTTTCATACTCAAAGTGATGAAATGTGTCACTTTCCTTGGTCACCATCACCCTTGATCATGCATGATAGGGTAGTGGTTTAGTTGAGTCTGGTTGTGCACTTATTAAGTTTGTACAAGCTTGGTTCCTTAGCCATTATGCATGGAAAATGCTTGGTTGATGGTTTGAGGGCCAAGAATTACACTCATTTGAACTTGTGTAATGATAAGGAGGGTAATAGTACACACACTCCTTGAGAATACACTGCTTTGCCTCTGTTTGCTCTTTGTTGCTTGACAAAAAAGTTCGAGGGAAGGGTAAAAACCGTCGACCCGGCCAATGGTAGCCGACGGCCACCATTGGTAGCCGATCAGCTATCAATGAAGAAGGTTTCTATGTGTGTTCTTGAAGAGAATCATAAATGTTTTGGGAGTTGGCACAATTTTTAGTGGTCAAAAATGTGCAAACAAAGGCTGCAATGGCAAGGTGGTGGCATTTTCGGGAGGAGAATCCGAGCATGCATGCATCCCTTGCCCCTCGAGGTCTTTAATTGCGTTATTAGTTAGTGGTAGCTAATTAATTAATTTACTTATTTTGTAATTAGTTAGTTGAAGTGTTTAGCTAATTAATTCATTTTGGAATATTTAATTAGCTTAGTAGAGTTAGTTAAATATCATGTTTGTAATAATTAGTTAACTAGAATAGTTAATTAGTTTTGGTTTGTATTAGTTAGCTTAATTAGCATAGCTAGTTAGCTTATTCATTCGGACTCTCCTTCGCGAGGGTGTAACGCTGTAATAAGTGTGCGTGTGTGTGTGTATGTCTTCCAACCCCACGTCTTTCTCTTTTTTATTTAATCGCTTTTGATGGTTAGATTAGAGGCATATTTCGATTAGCATATTGCATGCTTGCATCCATTCATTTGTCTTGGCATTATTTGATTTAAAATCGATTTTCTAAAATGGTTTGCCAGATTTGGACTCTTTGGTGATTATCAGTTTCACATTGCACTTGTGAGACTAGATTCACAACCACGGGAGTCCGAACTGTGAGGCCTTCTTTTCAAATCCTTTTCGAAAGGCAGGGGCATGGAAAAAGGAGAGTCAACAACGTGGCCTTTAGCACCAGTCATGGGTTTCCTAAATTTTCGAAAAATATATAGGTTGCAACTCTGTATCTGACAAAGCAGTCAATTTTTGGCATTTTTAATTCAAAATCAATTTTTCAAAAGATTTGTCGGATTTGGACTCTTTGGTGTTTATCTATTCACATTGCACTTGTGAGATCAAATTTAGAACCACGGGAGTTTGATACTGTAGGGCTTATTCGTCTTCTGATAGGAGCACGAAAAGTCGAGCTACAGTTTCTGGCGACTTTGCTAGGGAACTTAAAGAACTTGACTCGAACTTCATGATCTGAAATTTTATTTACACTTATATGTTTATTTTCATTTGCATTGGTGCGCATAAGTCACTGTGTTTGCCATCTGCTATTCCTAGATGGTTTGTCGGAGGCTTGCCTAAAAAGCTTGCCAAAAGGCTGATCAGTCGTGGGCTCTGCCATGTTGAGAACACAAGCCTTGGATCTGGACTACCGCTGTACCGTTTGATCCTTCTTTCACTTCTCGGTGTTAGGTGTGAGAAGTATATTAGGTAGTCTTGCTGAGGTACCCTTTTTGACCATTTGACCTAGTTGCATATAGTGAAGCTATAGTGACTATTCGAAACTAGGACATGATGCTCACCCTTGTGCAGGATTGCATGAAACCTCTTGTTTGAAATAGTGAACTCCAGATCTTGTCAAAACTAGGACAGGGTAACCCCACCCCCCCTTTCATAGGGGTGTTTTGGCTCTCTTTACCTGGTAAGTGCTTTGCAGTGAAACTGTACAAGGGTGTTTCATATTAATGATACAATTGGTATTAGTTTGTGGGGTAGAATATAGTGTGGAGTACAGTCACTCAGCTATGATCATATCTATTCTAATGAAAATTAGGCTGAGGTGCTATCTGTTTTCTCTTTTGCAAGGTAGTCCTGGAACCAGAGCTTTAGAAGGCTCCGATATCCCCCAGGTACTCTGGACTCGTGTCGATAGACTTTGTAAAGTCGGGGACCTAGTTCAAGGGCAACTAGTGTTTGCTTCACTGCAGCCGGTTACAAAGCGAAAGAGGATTAGACAGAATTCACCAATCCAGTTCGTACAGCAGTCATCCCTCAACTCACCTATGTCCAGTTAGGTTCAAGAATAGTCATCTACTACCAGTCCAGCACAAGACCAGTCACCTATTCCAATGGCACAGTATCCCCCGGCCAGTATAGAGGAATTAATACATCATTTGCAACAGACAGTTGAGACACTATAGCATGATGCGGTTCATCAAGCCGAGGTTACGGTTAAATCGGTGAGGTTATAACCAGCTAAAGAACAAAGAACCACAATGACGGCGGCCTCTGCATCACATGTACCCACCGTAGCTATCCCTGTGCCCGGTGCCGCTGCTAATACTGCCAATGTCTAAGAAAACCAGGGCAATCTAGCAGAGCCAATCCTAACACAAACCTCCGAAGCACCGGTTTATCAGACCGAGGCTTCGTTCGAGTTCGAGGTTGATCCAACTGTACTCAAGGTCAATAAACTGGAAAAATTATTCATGAGAGCGTAAAGGGTCAACTCCATCCCAGACATAGAGGATGGATACACTGATTCTGCAGTTACATTGTCGGATCAGTTTAAGATGCCACACATTCATCGTTTTGACGACTCTGGGGATCTGATGGTCTACTTGCGATTGTTTTATGATAGCTTGCGGCCGATGGGCTTAACTAGACCACATAAGCTATCTCTCTTTGGTCACATCATGTCGGGTATAGCGGCCATTTGGTATGCTAAGTTAGAAGATTCCGTCAAATAGAATTGAGAGGAGATGGCCAAAGCCTTCATTGCTCAGTACTCTTACAATACACAGATTGAGATCACAACTCGTGATCTCGAGGCAATCTGTCAAGAGCCGAAGGAGGGTTTCTCTGAGTTTGTGACTAGATAGAGGGCCAAAGCCTCGATGATGACCACGAGACCTTCCGAAAAGGATCAGATAAGAATGATTGTTCGGAATCTGCATGGCAAGTTGCTGCGGAAGTTGATTGTTCTACCTCTATTTACCTTTATAGAGCTTCATGAAATGGGGGTTCAAATCGAGGATGCCATCAGACAAGGGATCATTGTGGAAGATAAAAAGCCTTTGAAGAAGAATGTTGTTCACAGTTCCAATGCTACTACCAGTGGTAGCATAACTATGAAATGCTCAGAAGTAAACACTGTCACCACTCCCATCAATAGCTAAAAACCAACCACTTTAACTCGGTCCCAAGCTTGAAATTTCCATTCTCTTTACATGAGTCTTTCTTAAGCCTTGAAAATGATGCTAGAAAAAGGGTACCTAGAGTTCCTAGAACCCCGACCCCTCCCAAATCCTTTTCCACCAAGATATGAGCCCACTAAATACTGTGCTTATCATTAGCAGCACGGTCATGATACAAACCGTTCCATCTGCCTCCGTCATAAGATTCAGGACCTTATTGATGAAGAGATCATAGTTCCACCAAAAAGACCTCAGGCCACCACTAACCCATTATCTTCACAGCTCAACCTAATCCATACACAACCATCCACTTACAACCCCAGCATATACATCACCCCGGCCCATTTACCCAAGCCTGAGGTGTTTATTCCAGAAAGCATGGACTTCTGTATGATGGATGCACTTGAACCTCAATCATCTCAAACCCATGAACCCACTACTTCTGAGCTAATGAGCATGATTGAAGATCTTTAGAGAACTGTGGTAGATTTAGCCTTTGGGATTTTGGCTCCATCATCAACCACATCACATGCTAGAAATTTCACGCCAAAAGGCTCCCCAATCTTGGGGCGAGCTGTAATTAAAAATGGCCAAGCTCAAGCTATCTCAAGTTTGGGTGATGACATGTCAAGAACAACTGGGCTCTACTTTAATATAGCGACCCATTCCCTTGGCAAATTGGAGGCAAGGGACAAGAACAAGGCTGGGGCAAGTATTGATCCTTATGAACAACTTCAGTGGGCTATTAAGTCGTTGAAGGTCAAAGAGCTAAACAAACAGCAAGTGCTTGCAATTGTTGCAAAGATTGTGGATGACACTTTTGTTGCTCAGGTTAGAAGCATTTTGAATCTAGGAATAAACCATGAAAAGGGCTACCGTACTAGAAACATCCTGTAACAAGCCCGCGGGGGACCTCGCTACAGTTCGGACTCTCGCATTTTGTGTCGGTTCGTAATCTTGAACCAAAGAGTCCAAATCCGGCAAATCGTTTTGAAAACAGATTTTTTGTTTTTTAAAGAAGTGCCAAACATGGACTGCTTTGCCAGATACAGAGTCGCCACCTAAATATTTTTTAAAATGGGAAATTTAGGAAACCCTGACTCGTGCCAAAGGCCACGTGTCCGTCATCACCAAAGTTGCCTCGGCTCGGGAACTTGGTACGATTGGGGAAGGGCATAACATGCAAGCACCCCGCTTCGCCGGTCAAAGACCGGCCTCTACTATCCATGATATCGATTTTGAAAACATTGTATGTCCTTATTAGGTTATTAGCCTAGGTTACTATGTGATGCTCATGACAAATAAGTATAGACTGGGCCGTCTGAATTGGAACAAAACATGTTATGTTTGTTTGTTTGAAAATGGGGTGATGGTGCTACCCCGAGGCAAGCTAAAATGTGGAATTGCCACCCTTAGGTAGGGTTAGAAAACATGATGTGATTACGCCACTATCTAGTGGGCTTAAAACAAACAATCAATGATTTGTTCCTCCAAATAACCCAACCTTCACCCACAGGCATTCAAGGCGGTTATATCACATAAGCGATTAGCCTCATGGCAAGCATGCTATTCATGGCAACACTCACACACATGCAAGGATGCTAAAGCATAAAACTTACCGAGTACTCCAAGCCAAAACAGAAACTCATTAGAAATCATGCATGATCCTAAGTATACAGAAATGCCTAATGCAACACATGCAAAATGCAAACTATTGGCAGGCTCGGCTATTCTAAACATGGCATATGAAATGCTACAACTAACAAGTATTCAACTTGGAAATTGAAATACAATGGTTTGTATGATGCGAAAGCGGTGCATGCAAAAGCAGATGAATGAATGCAAACATGCTATCATCTTGTATGCTAATTGAAATATGCCCTAATCTAACCATCATAAGCGGGTAAATAAAAGGGAGAAAAGGGGGGTTGGAAGACATGCACACACACACGCACCCTTATTACGATTGTGCCCTCGCAGAGGGTAGAATAAATATCTGATCCGAATGAAAGAATAAAAGTCCAAATATTACGGTTCAAATAATATACAAATTTCTAATTAATTATCAAATTAAACTAGGAAAGCAATAAAATTGGCATGCAAGCGAGGATTGCCTCGCCTGGCGAATGATGTATGTTGAGCCGCCTTGCGGAAATTCACCGGGATGCCCCAATTAGCCTCTGTTTACAATGTTATCTCAATTGCGTGCCAAGCTCTAAAACGCTTTGTTGATTCTGATTTTCTTTATGTAACGAGAGCGAGAAAAGGGCACAGCAATGTATTTCACAGATATATGCATGCCTCGATCCTCGCGCCACCAATCACGCATACCGATGCATGATGGCTGAGAAACCGAATTTGCACAACTCGATATAGGATGAATGCAGATGAATGCTACAATGAAAACCTAACTCCATCATGGGTTATCCGAATTGTCGCCAGGGAATTGAGACACACTCCGTCACTCGGAGTACGGGATGTACCTCGTTTCCCGTGCCCGGGCTAACACCTATCCCGAACACAATGCAGTATGCATGATATGCATGAAATGCAACTAATATACAACCTAGCATGCACAATGCTATGAAATGAAATGCCTCGAAAATCGTGCCACTCGCACGCAGATCGAGAGAATGACATACGTAATGCAATGGACATGAAATGACATATATAATGCAATGTATGAAATGGCATATGGAATAGAATCACGGGATGGACTTACACGACATGAGTGAGCCTCACCACACTCTCATCGAAGCCGTCCGATAAAATAAAGGTGCCTCAATTGCGTGCCCATTGTGCACGCCAACGAGGCGTGATGAAATGGGATGTAAGATCGGATAAAACAGAAGTGCCTCGAAATGCGTGCCCACGGGCGCGCAAACCGAGGCGATGCTCCACAACTAAAATCGGATAAATCCGAGGTGCCTCAAATGCGTGCCTGGCGCCGCAAAACCGAGGCGATGCTCCACAACCAAAATCGGATAAATCCGAGGTGCCTCGAAATGCGCGCACACGGACACGCAAACCGAGGCGATGCTCCACAACACAGAATCGGATAAATCCAAGGTGCCTCGAAATGCGCGCACACGGACACGCAAACCGAGGCGATGCTCCACAACACAGAATCGGATAAATCCGAGGCGCCTCGAAATGCGCGCACACGGACACGCAAACCGAGGCGAGGCTCTAAAGCACCAAAATGACATGCGAATGAGATGTGGCAAATGGCATAAGGAAGATGCAAAATTCAGCAACTAAAATAATGCAAAAACAGCCCCCAAATTATGATAAAATTGCAACCGATGCCCAAAATGCGATGAAATGCACCCGAAATGGCCTACAGCCCTATTAAACATACAGAATATGGACATGGAATGAAAAATAGTGGCAAGGCAGCCCCTAAATTAGCATTTTATCAGCACAAAGCAAGGCCAAATAATGCTCACAAGTATGGAAACAAAAGCTATAAAATACGGTAAAAGAGGGGAATTACAAAGCAAGTGATATGTACAATGCTCGAACCCAAAAAACAGTTCTACAACATTTAAGATGGAACAAAAATATGTACAAATGCAAGAGATGACAACCTCTAAATCAGTATGTATATATGCTAAACATAGCATGCAAAAAGGGGCTATAAAGAGAGGTATCATGAGCAATGACCAAACCACTTAAGACCCTTGACAAAAAGTGTAAAATAGACCAAAACAAGACACTCTCTAAGCCTGATGGAGGCTCAAAACAGAAGCTAAGCTTAATAAAGCATGCAATTTTAATGGCCTAAAGAGGGATATTGAAAGAGGTCTATCATGGAGACACCAAATGAAGTTGAGCCCTTCTACAATGTTGTAGAGGGGCTTAAAATGAGCACAAAAACAGTAGGTGTCAAAGCCAAAAACTAAAAGGAAATAAAGTAAATATTTGACTCAAGATTAGGCCAGAAAAAGGGATTTGAATGCTTACCCTTGAAGACAACTCTTTCGCTGCCTTATAGCCTCAATTTGCTGATCCTTAGGCCTTGAAGAAGCTCCCTTTGTTGCTGAAATGGAGCAGTGGTGGTGGTCTTCTTTGGTGGTAGCTCGAGTGGCTGCTATGTGAGAGAGGTGGCTGCGTGGGTATGGGTTTGGTGTGGTGTGTAGCAAGTTGATGAGGGTGAGAGAGAGAGACCCGTGGGTGTGTAGCTGGGTTGTCAGTGGGTATGGGACTGAGAGGGAGAGAGTGAGATGGCAGTGAGAGAGAGAGATGTGTAGTGTGTGGTGATGGGTGTGTGTGAGCTGCTGGGTGTGTGAAACTATGGTATGCAAAAGTGTGGGTTGTTGAGAGGTGTGTTCATGGGTGTGTAGCTATGAAGTGAGAAGAGAGCCGTGTGGTGTGTGAATGCAGTGGAAGGGTAGAGAAAGGTGATGGGTGAGTGTTGCTGCCGTGAGTGTTAGGTGTGGAGGGTGTATGCTATGTGTGTGATGGATACGGTGGTGGCTCGGTGTTGAGAGGAGAGTGAGTTGTGAATGTGATGGAGAGTGAGTGTGAATGTGATGGGTCTTTTTTTAGAGTCAAAAGAGGAGGTGCAGTGTGTGAGGAGAAGGTGAGGATGATGGTGTGTGAGGGCTGGATGGGTGGTGAATGGGAGAGGAGAGAAATGGGTGGTCAATGGATGTATGGTGTGTCGAGTCTGCCGAGAGGGAGAGAGAGGTGAGTGGTCATGGGTCTCTAGAGAGAGAAAGGTTGGTGGTGAGTGTATGGTCTCATGCATGGGTGTGTTAGAGAGAGAAGAGAGATCGGTGGTGAAATGGGTCTCTAACCGTGTGTGTGCTCGGTGAAGTCGGTGGGTGTCTGCCAAGAGAATCAAGTGGGTGTGTTTGGCGGCGAGGAGAAAGAGAGTTGGGTTTTCATGCATGGTGAGAGGTGGGTTTGCTGGATGGCTTGCTCGGCAATGGGTGTGTCATGTGCATGAAGATGAAAGTGGTGATGAAGTATGCATGAAGAGGAAGGTGGTGATGTGGTAGGCATGAAGATGAAGGTGGTGAGGTGGTATGCATGAAGATCAAGGTGGTGATGTGTGTGCCGAGTGGGTCTGTCGAGAGGGAGGGAGAGGTGTGTTAACTGGATTCCTCGGCCGTGAGGGAGGGGTAATGTGCATGTGTATGAGGTTGATGCCATGGGTGAGGGAGAGAGGTGCCGAGAGAGAGTGGAGTTGTGTGTGTATGTCAATGGTGTATGGATCTTCTGTGAGTGAATCCAAAGTCAGATCATCCCTCTCAAAAGGGATGTATATGCATATGTGTATGAGTGCCTTCCTCTCTTTACCCGTGTGTTGTGTGTGGAACTGTGTATGAGCATCGAAATGTGTGAATGATGGCCCCCCACCCTTCAACCTGTGTCTGCTCCGACTGTATGCATTTCCTAGGTGTGTCTTGTGAGAGAGGTGGGTTTTTTTCTCCCAAGCCCGTGTCCCCTCTCTCTAACCCATGTGCCTCTCCTTTTTCTTGAGTGGGTGTGCTGGTGAATTGTTTCTTTTTTTCCTTTTTTTCTTTTCTTTATTCTCTCAAATCCCCCCACGAGGCCACCCACAAGGCCACTCAAAAACCACCAACAGACATAATGATTTTTATTCTTAATCTTTTCTTTTTTTCTTTTTTTTTTATTTTTATTTTTATATATATATATATTTTTTAAAAATTTTGTTTTGTTTATTTTTTTATTTTCTTTTGTTTTTTTTTAAAAAAAGTTATCACTTTATATAAAACACACTAAAAAGATATGCACACACCTAATTTAATACACACACATAAAATTCTAAAACACTACAAATTACCAAAATATTAATGATGGCCAAAATGGGTGAGGTTTGGAATTTGACATTTCAATTTGATTTTTGTTGGTGAGGGTGGTCAAACTAAAATGCCCGAGTCTTAGGGCCGGTCAAAATGGGGTGTCTACACATCCCCTTCAGCTCCAATCCTACACCTATAAGAGGTCATCAAACCCAGTCAACAACTGCCAACCCCTCTGTCAACCCTGGCAGGATTGGAAACTGCACCTTCAATCCCTTTTACATGACCTTGTCAAAAAGCTCTCCAAATCCTCATAGGACAAGGCCATCTTAAACCCCTTGACCCTCGGCCTCTCCCTAATCCCCTTCCAGCTAGGCATAATGCTACCAAATACTGTGCCTTCTATCAACAAACCGGCCATGACACTGACGGTTGTTTTTGTCTTCACTATGAAGTTCAAGATTTGATTGACAATAAGGTTATTACTCCACCGGGTCCTACAAAGTCTATCGGTGCTGGATCGATGAACTTGGGGGATAATGTGACCATGTGATCGGGGATGAACCACTTGCTGATGGCGCTCATTTTACTCTAGATGTGGTGGATGGCACGCACTTTTTAGCACTTTGAAAATGTAGTTTATTTTACTTTCGAACTTGGGTATTGAGTCAGTCTTGTTGTTATGAGTCAGTTTTATTGTGTTCAAGTCAGGTGATTTCGGGCATGTTAACTCGGACATCACAGCACTGTCTTGTTTTGTTTGTTTTTTTAACTCTTTGAGTCTGTTTCTACCATTGAGCCAGTTGAGCCAAAAGATCTAAATGAAACGACAATACTTTTCCACTTACTTCTCTGTGCCTTTAAATCATTGTATTGACCAAAGTTTTTCAAAATTGTTTCCAAAATTGTGATAAAAACAAAAAGGAAGGAATTCTTTAGGATTTGCAAAAATTTGATCAATTGAGAGAAAAAGAGGCCTGTTAAGCCCTTGATGAATGAAATCATGTTTGTTAATGTGAGTACTGAGAAGGATCCTGGCTTGATCCAGATTGGTTCTACATTGTCTTCAGAAGAGCATGAGCGACTAGTCGCTTTATTAAAAGAATTTCAAAATGTTTTACGTGGTTCTACGAAGACATGTCTGGAATTGATCTTGAGATTCTACAACATAGGATCACTCTCAGCCTCAAGACTCGACCCCTTTGTTTGCAAACCTTGAACCTTAATTCAAAATGTTCAACAGTCAACTACAATATGAGGCTTGCATGGTCGGATTGGTAGCAACTCTTGAACTAGGGGCAAGAAGGTAAGATGTCATCAAAGGAAGCTTGCAAAGCTGGATGAGAAGTAGCCCTTGAACTAGGGGCAAAAAGGTTAGATGTGCTTGAAAATTCAAAAATGGGTCATTTCTCAAGCCAATGAAGATCAGCAAGAAAGCTAAATCCTATAAATGGAGAGAAGAAAATTTATTGCTGAAGGACAGTCAAGTTCCTATCCACGACACTTGGGGCAAATTTAGACCTGATTGGATGGGCTCTTATATCATCAAGACTATTTAGTCAGGAACAACAACCATTCTCGTGGATCCAAATGGCTCAGAGATCCTAGGGCCAATCAACATGGACAAGTTAAACTTTTCTATCCTTGAGAGGCTCGCTGGACAGAAAACTCGGAAGGCCGACCCAGGCAAAAGTTAGAGCAAGAAAAAAAAAAAGAAAAAAAGAAAAAAGAACAAAAAAGAAAAGAAAAAGAAGAAGAAAGAAAAATGAAAAGAAAAAATAGCTCGCAAGGTTGAAAACCTAGAAGGGCGGCTTTGGCGAAAGTTAGGGTATAAAATACCCGAGTGCACCTTAACCTTCGGAACTACGTACGACCTGATTCCCATCTTTGGGATATGTAGGCAACTTCATCCTGAAGTTCAGCCCCAACCATTTTTAGCTTGCTTGTCTCATCTGTGTTGATTGGCTTATCCTTATCCAAACTTGGCTATCCTATCCATGTCTAATTGACTCATCCTCGTTCAAATTTGGATCGTCCTATTACATTAAAAGATTCAATTGCAGGACAAATCAAGTTCAGATCTGAGATTGTGCATCTAAAGAGTTAATTCCTCGTTGGTCAGGTAGTGGCCATTTGTAAATAGTTTTGAGGATTTTTAGTAAGGTTGACTAATTTTCTCAAAAATTATTTCTTTTTTTCCAAAACTAGACCATTTCTTGGACCTAAAAAAGGAAAATTTTCAGTGCTTACAGCCTGACTTACATGATTTCAAAGCAGAAATTCGAACAAGTATGTTAATCTAACTCCCATGTTGGTCAAAATTGTTTTAGCAAAAAGTCAAAAACAAAAAACTTCAAAATGATGAACTAGGGGCATAGTCGAGTCAGGTTTTCTATCTTTTTCTCCATTATCAATGCACTCGCCAGAAAAGGGCACAATTGAAGCTAACAGCAAAGGCCAAAGAAGCTCTCTCATCCTCCAAGCAGCGAGGTATCAAGCTCAATGCAAAGCACAGACTGGAAATGGAGCAACATATTCGCTCCCCTCATAAGGTCCACAACTTCCAGCTTATCCATCAACCACGCTTGGGAAGGGATAAAAAAAAAAAGAGAGAGAGATTAAAGAATAGAGAGATGTGCACTGAGAGAAAAAGTAAGGAAATGGCTTTTTAGAGAAAATAGAGATTGAGTGCCAAAGTGACGTGAGAATCACAAATAAGAAAGGGTGGGAAACAATACCTGGAGTGTAGCAACCCTCACTTTGCCTTAGTCATGCTTGCATACATTTACATGATTTCGTCTTGTTAAGTTGCATTTACAGATCTTGATTTGTTTTGTCTAAGTGTTGCTTGCATGTTTTGTCCCTTGCTTGGTGTGTAGAGCCGAGGTCATCTTAAGCCTAGGTCGCGCCTTTGAACCTTTTACACCTAGGACCACCTTGGAACCACTTTGGTTGACCTCCACCGTCACCCTAGCATATTGGCCGAGATGTCATCATCTGGGCCGAGGTGTGCATCACCGAGGCCGAGATATGTATCATCTAAGCCGAGATGTTATCATCTAGGCATCCTAGATCTTTGATCCTTGCACTTAGTGATCTTGTTCCTGGACTGGAATGACCTAGACCGAGGTGTGGCACATCTAGGCCGAGGTGTGGCATAGCTAGGCCAAGTGTTATCCTTCCTAGCCGATATCATTGAGACCTTACTTGCCAAAGCCTTATCCTAATCTGAGGTCCTTACCTGCCGGAGTGCCCATGTCACCTTGCTTGTTAGACACACTTTGTCATGCTCTTGTCTTATCAGTCAGTCACCTTTTTGAGGAGAGCCAACTAGTCATTGCCACGTGTTCTAACAGAGGGTTAAGTCAGCCGGCAGTGAGAGAAAACATACCATTTGTCATATCTTTGTTCTAGAAGAGAGAGAAGCTCTAGGAAGAGAGGAAGAAGAGTTCTTAGAGTGAGAATAGATTTCCAAGCTTGATCTTCACACCTTGAACTGTTAGATTCGTGTGTTGAGGTTAGAATCTTGATTTGCTCTTGTTGTTCTCTATGTTCATCTAACTACTTTGCATGATCTAGCATGATTCATGAGCCATGCATTGATTTAAAGCTTGTTTTAGAAAAAGGAAATGATGTTCTTGTGTTCTTGAAATAAAACCATGTTTTGATCCGAAAGTTTGTAACAAGATCCATGTTTTTGTGTTTGTTTTCATAAGATCTTCAAGTATGGGTACCCAAGTCCATGTTTTCGAACTCATCTCATGAAATCTCAGATTTTGAATAAGGAAGTTATGATTTTAGCATTCATGTTCTTCATGTTCATCAAGAGGGAAACCTAGATTTTCGGACTTCATTTCCCTGAATGTGGTCATCGAGAACACACCTCGGCCAAGAGGTGTGGGACCTCAGTCAAGACTTGGTTGGTACCCAGCATGTTTTCCCTAGATGAAAAACAGTGTTTTAACTCCCAACATGTTTTCCCTAGATGAAAAACAGTGTTTTAACTCCCAGCATGTTTTGCTTTGTTTTGACTTAGTTTTTGGAAAGAAATGCCGAGATCATTTGCCCTCATGTAAAGCTTGTTCTAGGGTTGCATTTCATATCCATCTTTGAGCATCTCTTCTTGTTTTCTTGAAATGCAATCAATGAAATTTATTATGTGCTTGTAGGCCTTGGATCCTTGTTTTTATCCCCACACCCGAAGAGCTATGTGAGTGGTATTTTTAATAAAGCTATGTTATAAAGTTTTGATAAAGCTTTGCTTGTTTTGGAAAAGTATTTGATCAATATGAATGATTATCCCTAGTTTTTTTGTATCAAGTATTATCTTGTTTTGATGACATTCTTGGAAAGTCCTTAGTGCTAGGGGACTGTAATGCAACTAGCCTGTTTGTCTTGGAAAGTCCTTAGTGCTAGGGGACTATAATGCAACTAGCGCGTTTGTTTGAGATATCTCCCTTGTCTTGCCACAGACGGTTTACCTCGTGGGTTTGTTCGGAATGTCATCCCTTGTATTATATTGATGCTAGTAAGCATCCCTTGAAGCTTTGAAAGATTTGATAGATGAACTTGGTTCATCTCTTGATTTTGTACAAGCTATGATATGTATTGTTTTGATAAAGATCTCGGATATCATTCATTTAACCCTTTATTGCTAATATCATTCACTGAGTATCCAAGCTCACCCTCTCCTTATATATATATATATATGTAGGTGACGAGCATGAAGGCGGTGATGCCTAGATGATTATTTGCGTCTTGTTTTGGATTCACATTTTGTAGCATCTTGAAGATTATGCTTCTTGGCTTGGTTGTTGTAGTTCATTTTGTATATGCTGGCTTGAGAAGCCTTTTGATCAAGATGTAATAAGTACTTTATTCTATTTGTATCCAAGTTGTAAGCCATTGTAAGATGTATGTCATTTCATTTGATCTATACACAGCTCTTATGGACTAATTAGATTTAAATATATTACTTCCGCACTTGTAAGCCCCATATGTATACTCTGATTGCGTGTGAACTTTTGCAAGTCGGCCTTTGGTAATCTTGGATTACTGGCCATCATGGCACCATTCTACTAGGGGTGGAATGGGGTCGTGACATGGGGAAGCTGTGGGCTCCCCATGAACCGAGAGGTCCCTCGCCATTGGAACACATCCAAGTGTTGTGTTTGTTGTTTTTCTTTGTCTCGATTCTTGTTTTGAGTCATTTCGAGTGTAAATATTTGTGTTTAGGTTGTTTTACTTTTTTTTTTCTTTTTTCTTTTATTGAGTGTGATGTACTATGGTCAGTCTAGGCTCAATACCTAGTTAAGAACTCATTCTCGATTTCAAAAATAAATCGTTTTATGCTCAGAATGTCGTGCCATTCCCACCATGATGTACAAAACATAATTCCTTCTTTTATAAACTGTAGGGTCCACTCTTGATCAAAAGAGAGAGCAAACGAACAAGGACCTATTTGAAGCTACATAGGTTCCGGATTGCAAAGCAAAAGAAAAGAGGGAAAAGTTGGAGTATCTTAGTGTATTTCAACTTCAGAAAATTCCGGGATTGCATTCTGGATGCACCTTCTCAGGCCTTGTCTTTTCTCTGGAGTATGAGTGTGCCTCTACCTCAAGCTTAAGCTCAAGCTTGCTTCAAGCTAGAATGGCGATCAAAGTGCTCTCCCTAAACACCATCAGAGGCATCTTGGCTGTGTTTGCAATGAGTTCCTAGGAGACCAACTGTGATGGTGGAAACTAGAGTTCGAATGGCGATGCCTAGAACACAAAGGTTCGGAATTTCCGAGACTAAAGTCTGGTTTGAATACCCAGGGGTGTATCCTCAGCTTGAAATTTGTATGGCGGCCCCATAGGTTGAGGTAGAATGTATGCGCCTTAATTCTGGATACTAAACCAACCTAGTCTGTCACCCCGTTGGAGAATAGAGAAAGTTATGAATATGATCAGGAAGAAAAATGACATCCGTCGCTTCTACATGCAGATGTTACCCCTTGTCAGGATTTGAGGGCCCTTGAACTATGAGTTGAAGTTAAGAGTTCGAAGAACACAAGAGGGAGATTCTTGTCTGAGTACTGCGGTTCATCACCACTCACCCCATGAGGTACTTTCTAAAGTGCCGTTTTGTTTGTTTACTGCAGTTCTTGAGCATCATCCACTGCATACTACCATCACCTTCGTGTATCTATCGCACAATCACATCACCTTTCGGTATCTATCGCACAAACTTATCATACTATTTATATCCATCACATCATTTCAGGACCTTTTCTCACAATTTCAACGTGGTTGAGTGTTCCTTTCCTCACACGATTTCAGCGTGTTTGGAATTTATCTTAGGACCCGTGGAATGCGACCCTGAGTGATTTTCTTAGGACCTTTTCTCACGATTTTAGCGTGGTTTGAGTGTTCCTTTCCTCACACGATTTTAGTGTGTTTGGAATTTATCTTAGGACGCGTGGAATGCGACCCTGAGCTATTTTCTTAAGACCTCTTCTCATGATTTCAGCGTGGTTTGAGTGTTTTTTTCCTCACACGATTTTTGCGTGTTTGGAATTTATTTCAAAATGCATGGAATGCGACCTTGAGCAATTTTCTCATGACCTCTTCTCATGATTTTGGCGTGGTTTGAGTGTTCCTTTCCTCACACGATTTCAGCATGTTTGGAATTTATCTTAGGACGTGTGGAACACAACCCTGAGCGGTTTTCTTGGGACCTCTTCTCACGATTTTAGCGTGGTTTAAGTGTTCCTTTGCTCACACGATTTCAGCATGTTTGGAATTTATCTCAGGACGTGTGGAATGCGACCTTGAGTGGTTTTCTTAGGACCTCTTCTCACGATTTCACTGTGGAGTGTTCCTTTCCTCACATGATTTTAGCGTGTTTGGGATTTGTTCTTCCTCTTCTCATGATTTTGGTGTGGTTAGAGTATTCTTTTCCTCACACGATTTCAGCGTGTTTGGGATTTGTTCTTCCTTCTCTCACGATTCCAGCGTGGTTGGAGTATGTCACCCTAGTCATTTATTACATTATCCATCGCATCCATTACATCATACTATTTTATCACCTGCATCCTTTCCGTGTTAAGCTTAGTTTGGCATGTGCTCATATATTTCCTGCTTTGAAACATAGTTCTGTCATGTGTAAGTACCCATGCTACACTGAGGTCAGTATTAAGGGTGTCAACACCTTTTCTATGTTAGACATGGTTTGTTTTGTGTCCATACATTTTCTAGGTAACATGTGGTTCAGCCTGTGCCCCCTATCCATTTTATTCACTATATCTTTCCCCAGCAGATCATCCCTCACTTATATCATACCACCCAATTACTTGTACCCTTTCTATGAAAAACATAGTTTTCCATGTGCTCGCAACCCTTTCACGTTAAAACATAGTTCTATTATGTGTAAGCATCCATGTTGCGCTGAGGCTAGTATTGAGGATGTAGGCACTTAGCCTGTGTTAGGCGTCGTTTGGCTGTGCCCACTTCTTTTCTATATAAAACGTAGTTTGATTTGCATCTCCATTCCTTTATGGTATTTGTGTGTTTTGTACTGTTTGTGGTCTGATTATTTCGTTATATTATGTATCATTTTGCATCATGCCCCTGAACTACGCTGGTTTGATTCCTTGCAAAGAGATACGCAGGCAGCCTGCGAGCGTAACCATTTATTTCTATCTTGATTGTTTGTCTAAGTCTTACGGTCCTATCAAAATGGGCCGTCTTTGGGCTTTAACATTCACTCACGTCATTTTATGACTCTGCGTTCTGTCAAAGAAGGGCAACTGTAGACACCCCATTTTTGACCGCCCTTACGACTTGGACATCACCATTTGCATACCCAATGATGAGTGTATATGCTTGTCAAGTGCTCAAATTCCTCAATGGAATGCCACAGCTTTGGGCCTTCAAACCCTACACACCTGTTGCCTTATTTTTGGACTAAAACCAGAGTTTTTCAAGCTTGCAACCTCTTGTGGCCTGCTGGCCACTGCTATTGGCTGCCGACCATAACTTTTGGCTGTCGGCCACTGATGTGGCATGCAGGCTAGCATTAGTGGCCTACTAGCCACAAGTGTGTTTTGTAGATATTTTTCTGCCAATTGCGCTAGTTGTTGGCACAGATGGATGCATCTTCTTACACGTGTATGTATTGAAATTTCTGAGGGAGTGCGATGTTTTTCTATATATAGAGGACCTCCCCTCTTGCTTTGAAGGTTAGAAAATTTTGGAGAAATTTTTTTTTCTCTCTCTACAATTCTCTCTCTCTTGCAAATTTCTTACACCTTTGCTTATTCACTCTTAACCAAACCTTTCCATCTTTAAGCTGAGGTTCCTTTGAGCCTATTTTAAGCTCTTGAGGGTGTGCAAGTGTGGTTTTGTTGATTGAAAGTGATCTCCTCTTCAAGAGCAGGAGGAACCAGACTTTTGTGGCTGACAGGCCACAAATTCTGGACGGTAGGCTACCATTTATGGCCGGCAGGCCACCACTTTTGTCAAATTGAGTAGCAATCTTCTAGGGTAGAATAGAACAGAATCTGAGGTGAAAAGATGTTCCACTGTGTAACAGAAGCATTCTGGTAGCAGAACAGCGGCCTTTTCGGGTAGGAATCCGCGCATGCATGGGCATCCCTCACTCCCCGGGGCTAATTAGTTAATTTTGTTACTCTATTTCATGTTGTATTCATGTTGTAATTAATGCTAATTCATACTTAACTAGTAAGATGTAACTAATTAGCTAGAATAGTTCATTAGTTGGTTTTGTAATAGCTAGCTAGAATAGTTAGTTTATTCAGTTTGTAATAATTAGTTAATTTGTTGTTGTAATAGCCAGTTAATTAGTTTAGCAAGTTAGTTTATTCGGACCTTCCTGTGCAAGGGCAAACAATGTAATAATGTGTATGTCTTCCAACCCCACTTCTTTCTCCCTTTTATTTACCTGCTTATGATGGTTAGTTTAGGGCATTATGTTTTGCTTAGCATCCCTCATGCCTTGCATCCACTTGTATTGCATGCATTAAGGCTCGGTTCATCATTCTAACTTGTATTGTTAGTTTAATGCTTCTTTGAATACGTGCTTAAACTACATATATCAAATTGATTCACATGTTGTGTGAAGTAGCCGAGCCTATTTAGATTGCATATCGTATCATATTGCATAGTTAGGATCGTGCATTTTTCCTAACTCTTTCATCTTTTTGGCTTGGAGTACTAGGTGAGCTTTTATTTGCTTTAGCATAATTGCATGAGTGTGATTATTGCCATGTCTAGCATGCTTGCCATGAGGCTAATTGCTTAAATGATAAATTGTTTGAATGCTCGTGGATGAAGGCTAGTTGCTTGAATTAGGATAGTTTGATTCATGTACATTTGAGCCTACTTTTTCAAGTGGCATATTCACAAACTCTTTTAAAAAACAAACAAGAAATCAAATGTTCCAATTTGGGCAAAATATTCTATACTTGTGTGTGTGCATCACATAGTAAAGTTAGTCTAATAATCGGAACAAGAGCATATAATGTAGATAAGATTCATATCATATTAGTAGAGGTCGATCTTTGATCGGGCGAGTGAGGGTGCTCAATTCATGACCTTCCCCTCTTGTACCTAAGTTGCTGAGCCAAGACAATCTTGGTGATGACAGACACATGGCCTTTGGCACGAGTAATGGGTTTCCTAAATTTTTGCAAAATATTTATGTTGCGACTTTGTATTTGGCAAAGCAGTTCATTTTTGGTATTTTTGATTCAAAATTGATCTTTCAAAAGATTTGCTGGATTTGGACTCTTTGGTGTTTATCTATTTCACATTGCACTTGTGAGATCAGATTCAGAACTGCGGGAGTCTGATACTATAGGGCATATTCATCTTTTGAAAAGGAGCACGAAAAGTCGAGCTACATTTGGGTTTGAGAATAACCAACTTTAGCGGTCCAATGAGGGACGGTAACGGTGGTAGTACCAATGGGGTGGTTTCGTTTTGGCTATTTAGTTTTGTAACCGGTGGGTTGTCGTTTTGTAATCATTAGGTTCTGTTGTGTAACCAATGTGTTTTGGGGATATTGAGACATCATAACTACTTGTTTATATATGTGTATCTTTGCTTGTTTATTTCCATAGATTGGACGAATTGGGAGATGTAATGACTCTAAAGTTTGTTGTAAAGTCAGAAATTTTTTGTATTGAAGCATGTATATGATCGTGATTGATTTGGAAAGGTGATGGCTGGTGAGCCATATTTTGAAATTAAAAAGAGTTGTTAAAGGATGCGTGTTTTGGTTGGGGTTACCATAGGGCAACAAGAGTTATACTTGCCGGGTGTATGTAATTTCATGAGCGTTCCTTATTTGGTCTTATGTTTGTGGTAGAGGTTTCAGTCTATCATGAAAATTCCTCGAAAGGATGTGAATTGTGTGATTGACACTGGGTTTTATGTAATATCGCGTGTTGTTCTCAAGGGTGAATAGCGTATAGTTTTGTTGGATATAGACTTAAACCTTAATGGTAGGTAATGGTAGCAAATCTTTGTATTATCTAGTTGGTTGTTTCTTATGGAGAAATGTTAGTCCCTTATTGTAGTATTAGTTGTTGGTGTTGGTGGGTGGTGTGTTCTGAGTAGCTGGTATTATATTTCGAACAGTGGTATAACGGGCATTTCCTAAGTTTTAGGATTCCTTTATGGTATTTGGGTGTGAGAGGTGTGTATCTCAATTTTGGTTAAGTTAAGAGATGTTGTTGGAAGGATTGGTTAGGTATATAACCCATGGTTAGTGTGTGACCTATGTGTAGGGTCACAATGGTTTTGTGTTTATGGGTCGAGGTTTAGAATGATGGTGAGGAGGTTGAGAACTTCTTTTGTTCTTTTGTAGAGTTAGGATGATAAGTCTTTGAAAGCCTTGGAGGTGTCATGTGTATGTGTTTGTGCTTGGTTCAGGGTAGTTTTTCAGTAAGTAGCAATGGCTAGTGAGTTGACTAGGAGGCTTAGTATTTTGGTTATGCTCATGTAGTGAGTGACAAATAGAATGTGGACTAAAGAGTTGATCTTACTGGTCACTGAGGGATGGAGGTGTTGTGTTTGCTTATTGTTCAGATCGGGTGGTTACGTGGTAACGATGGCATTGTAGCGTGGTAAGCCTTTGCAAGTTGACTTGGCGCGAGAGAATAAGTATGTGAATTTCATTGTTGTTAATTTGGTCGAGGTTGTAAGTACATTCACAGAAAGAGGGATTCAGTGCGGGGATAACCCATTTGGGGTTAAGGGTGAGATGTTGTGCAATAAGTGAGGAGGTTTTGCTAGTATGGTCTATGGCGGTGTATGGTTGGTATATTGTTGTTAGACGATGTGTAGAAGGCGATCGGTCACAGGGCAATCCCAGGAGGGTGCCTAGGTAAGGCAATGGTGTAGTTAATGATTGGATTGAGTAGTTTAATATTCGATAGTACTGGGTCACTGTGGTATGAGTGTTTGTTGTCTAGTTTGGATAGTGAAACTCCGAGTGAAGTAGTAAGATGGTGTGTAGTGAGTGGTGCACTCTGCCAAAGTTGTTTTGACTTATTTGGTCCTCGTGTGCATAGTGTAAGGTACTGGTGTGTGCATTGACTTGAGCGGGTGTATTGTGTTTGACTTGAGAAGTCCAGTTAGGACTCAAATGTGAAATGAGGATGTGCATGCTGCATAGGCATACGTGTGAGGGGTGAATGGAGAATTAGAGTACCGTGGGTTAACTTTGAAGAATCCGGAGTGATTCAATGGACCTGAGAGGTTATGTATGGAACTTCATTTCGGAATTTGTGAGGTTGGGCAAGATGTTGGTGTTGATACTAAGTTGGGTGAAGTTAAGTGGTATACCAGTGTTTGAAGGCTAGTACAGGTGAATAGTGTTGGATAGTTGATTGGTTAGTATTTAGGTTGGTTGACATATAGTCACCTTGAGAATAGGTCGAAATTGAGGGTTGTGTAATTGAACGGTGTCTTGGTGTGAAATATAAGTCCTGCATGGACAGTTGGAAGGTTGTTTTGAGTTGTAGTAACCGGTTTAGAATTTTGGTTGAGAACTTTGGTCTTATGAGCGCTTTGCGCCATTATGTGATTGGTGGGTGTAAAATCTTTTCTCTTGTGTTATTGCGTTGCTGGCATTTCAAAAATTTATAAGGGTTCTCATCATGGACATTTTGCTTTGGGTATTGTGGCACCATCGTGACTGCGATGGGTTTTGTTAGGTGACTGTGTTGTGATTCACTGGAGGAATGTTGATGAAAGATTTGGAGGAAAACCAAACTCTCCTTTTAGTATTGTAGCCTTGAGTACTTTTCATAAACTAAAACGGTTTTGGGTTGAAATGTGAATTTGCAGTTTTGGTTTTCAGAAAAATAGTTTGGAAATCTCTAAGCTTTGCTGTGGCAAGTTGATATTGTATTTGAATTGTGACAGTGTAAGTTTGAACACCTTTTGGGGAAAACCAAGTGCTTTGAGACAAATAGGGATAAAAAAAGCATTTTCTTTAACCTGAACGGAATATCTTATATCTAGTGTTGAGAAGTCGTATTTTGATCTAGCCTAAGTTGCTAGTTACATGTTGTATGTCTTTTTGGCAAGGACTTAGAATTGTTGGGCATTGGTGTGCCGTAACGTTGCTTAATCGTGCTTTATTTTGCATTTTCGTTCTACGAAAGTTGAACGAAAGCCTGGTGTGCGAGTGGTTTCCTTATTCCCTATGATGGAGTGTTAAGCATTCAATGGTGGTTTGGGTATTGTAGGTAGTCGAGACATGGTGGATGTCTTAGAGTGTTGTTGTTGTTGGAGTTGTTGTTACTGTTTGTGGGAATATATTTTCTGAGTACCAACACGTGGCCAAGGTAACACCGACGTGTCAGCCGAGGTGCTACGTGTCCTGGTTGTGACGCCGAGGTGATCTCGGCTACGCCGAGGTTATCTCCGAAGATATCAGAATCCGGGATAAGCGGATAAGGGACAAGAGTCCTAGAATGAGGAAGGACCCCAACCTGGATAAGGATAAAGCTCTCAGGGAGTTTATCTTTACCTATAGAAAAGTCCAAGATTAGCAGTAAGCTGAAGTCCATTGAAGCTAGGCTTCTATTGGGACTAGGTTTGTATTAACTATAAAAGAAAGGCACCCCCAGTGGGTCTAAGGTACACAATTTATATTTAGAACAGTGAGTTAAGCATAATTGATTATCTATGAAAGATATTTGATTACTGACTTAATCATCGGAGTGCCCTCGGGTGGATGAACCACCGCTGGAATCTCTTCTTTCTATTGTAGGTCATTCAGGCGCCATCTATTCTGCCAGTGCTTTCCAGCTAAATACTGAGTTGGCAGTGTGGTCGGAAATTGACACACACAATTTGGCACCGTTTGTGGGAAGAAAAGAGAATAGATGACCAACGACGAATAGAAAGAGAAGGTTGGGGATAACACTCCTACTGGGAGTGGGAGACCTGTTGACGTTGACGTCGAGGAGGACAATTGCAACGAAGACCAGAATCACGGAGTGAAAGACGTCGGCCAGGAAGGCGACATACCAAAGAAAACAGACAAAAGTGGGTACTATAACGAAGATAACCTCTAGGTATGGAAGGATCGATGCCTACGGAGGGACGGAGAGGTGAAGGGGATGGCAAACAAATTGGCGGACCTTCAAACAATGGTCAATTTCATGATGCAAAATAACATCATGCAGCCACCGTTCCTGCGGCAGGACACGCCGATTCCAGCGGCCAATGCCCAGAAGGGAGGGCATAAAACAATCCTTGTAGCCCCCCAGCACACCAGGAGTGAAAAACACTCTCATCGGCCTTCAAGGAAGGTCAGGTGACGAGAGTTGAGAAGGGAGGAATCTCAAAGGACACATCGCAGCAAGGAGGCAGACCCCAGAGAACATCCGTATGTTCAAAGGCAGGAGTTGTGCTTCGATGCGACCAATGGAGAAAGGTCAAAAAGGGCTCACAACGAAGATAAAAGTAGTGCACCTAAAAGACTGAAATTAGGAGATAGCCGAGCTCCTGGCCGGACCAAAGAGGACTTGAGAGATTACCTTAAGAGGAAACAAGAGCATGCCAAGGTAACTTCCCCTGTTCAACCGAGAACACCATTCTCGGTAGAATTAGACAAAGTTAAGGCCCCGAAGAGATTCAGTATGCCGAGGTTCCAGATATACGATGGGAAGTCGGACCCCAACTTTCACGTCGGATTATACCTGAACTCGATGGCACTATACACTGGGAACGAGCCGTTGCTCTGCAAGGTGTTCCCCTCATCCTTTGGGGAGATTGCATCGGACTAGTTTCACAAATTGCCGAAGGGAAGTGTGAAGACCTGGGAAGGCCTGGCCGAGATGTTCGTGGCCAGTTTTGTGACAAACAAACTACAGCCATTAAAGGTGGACGCCCTGATGGCTTTGAAAATTAGTGAGAATGAAGGCCTTAGGGCCTACGCAAAAAGGTACTACGAGGTGTTCAACCGAATACCCGAATGCAACCAAGAGGTGGCGATCGTGTCTTTCAAGAATGAACTAAAAGATGATTGTGCACTACGAAAGTCATTGGTGAAGACATTGCCAAAAAGCATGGAGGAGCTCATGGCTAGGATTGAGAAATACGCCCGAGCCGAGGAAGACACGCTAGGGATTAAGGCGACAAAGCAAGAGAAAGCAAACGGCTCGCCGAAGCAAGACCGAGGTAACAATGGACCCAACAAACAATAGATAGGACTGAGAACCGCACAGGCAGTCATGACTGTATTCCGAATCCCAATTCACAAAGTCTTGGATAAAATCCGAACCCAACCTTATTTCAGAGCACCGGCTAGGGTACCAGGAGAGTTTATGGGAAGGAGCCTTGGTAAGCATTGTGCTTACCATAATGAAGATAGGCATCTGACTCAGGGTTGTAGAGCCCTAAAGTCACACCTAGAAGACCTGGTAAGACAAGGCCATCTGAGGGACCTTGTAGATGAGGCCAGGATAAGGGAAGAACATGAAAGATGGCCTCAGGCACCAGCAACTCCACCTCCCCCAGCACAGCAGCCGCAGGTAGGCAGACCTCGGGTAATTAATGTAATTCACTCGAAGGTCAACGAAAACGAAATACGGGGGGAGACCCAAAAGGTGAAGCATTTGTAGCATGTGTACCAGGTCCGAGAGAAAAGACCTCGGGCCGAGGAGTTCCAGGGACCAGTAGTGTCCTTTACTGAAGCCGACCTGGAGATGGTACAACATCCGCACAACGATGCATTGGTAGTATCCCTCCAGGTTGGGGAGTGCCAAGTGAAGCGCATCCTAATTGACCAAGGCAATTCTTGTGACATCATGTATGTCAGATGTTACAAGGAGTTGGGCGTTCACCCAGACGATATGGACCAGTCTAATGGTCCAATGGTTGAGTTCAATGGAACACCGACATGGTCACTGGGAGCAGTAAGCTTGGAGGTGCAGGTTGGCACCAAGAAGATAAGGACAGAGTTCACCATAATCGACACACCCTCCCCTTACAATGTTATCCTGGAAAGGCCATGGTTGCATACAATGGGGGCAATTCCTTCAACATTGCATCAACTATTACGGTTCCCAACAGAGTATGGGATAAAAGAGATAAGAGGAGATCAGCTGCAGGCAAAGAACTGCTCCATGGCAGCAATAAAATCCACCTACAGCATACGAGAACCAGAGAAGGCAGAGATCGAAGACGAGGACGTCGGCAAGGAGCCAGCCGAGAAGAGTAAAGAAGCACTAAAGAAAATGCTCGTCCAGGAAGGGGATGAAGAATGCTTCTTCCTTCTCGGCTCGGGCTTAGTCGAAGAAGAGGAAAAAGAGTTGGAGGCTTTCTTGAGAGCAAACATTAAGGTGTTTGCCTGGACACCTTATGAAATGCCTGGCATTGACCCCAAGGTGACTTGCCATAAACTGAACGTTGACAGGTCGGCCAAACCTGTAATCCAACGAGCAAGAAGACCGACATTGATGCACGTCCAAGTAGTGGAAGAGGAAGTAGACAGACTTCTACAGGCCAGGGCCATTCGAGAGGTAAACTACCCGACATGGCTATCGAACACAGTGGTAGTGAAGAAAAAGAATGGTAAATGGAGGGTCTGCATGGACTTTACCAGCCTAAACAAGGCTTGTCCCAAAGGCAATTTTCCTCTACCTAAGATTGACCAACTGGTGGATGCCACTTCAGGGCATGGAAGGATAAGCTTCCTGGATGCCTACAGGGGGTACCATCAGATAGCCATGTACCCTCTAGATGAGGAGAAGACTGCGTTTATCACCCCAAAAGGGTTGTATTGCTACAGAGTGATGCCTTTTAGGTTAAAAAACGTAGGAGGAACTTACCAAAGATTGGTAATCAAGATGTTCAAACATCTAATTGATAGGACAATGGAAGTTTACACCGATGACATGGTCATGAAGACCAAGGAACCTAAAGGTCATCTGGCCGACCTAAAAGAAGTCTTTGACATCCTTAAAACATATTGGCTCCGACTCAATGCATCAAAGTGTGCATTTGGAGTTAGATCTGGTAAGTTCTTGGGATACGTGGTGACCAGAAGGGGCATTGAGGCCAGCCCAGATTAGATTAAGGCCATCCTAGAATTGAAGAGCCCGACGTCGGCAAAACAGGTGCAGATGCTGACTGGAAGGGCTGCAGCCCTGAACAGGTTCATAAGCAGAAGCTCTGACAAATGCAAACTCTTCTTCGGCTTAATGAAGAAGGTCACAGACTTCTTATGGACAGAAGAGTGCGAAGTCGCCCTGGCCGACTTAAAGAAGTATTTGACCACAGCTCCAGTTCTCTCAAATCCAGAACCTGGAGAGGAGCTGTTCCTGTACTTAGCAGTTTCAGAGCACGCGGTAAGTGCAGTGGTAATCCGAGAAGAAAAAGGGGAACAAAGGGCTATTTACTATGTAAGCAAAACCTTGGCTGATGCAGAAACCAAGTATTTACCCCTAGAGAAATTGACGCTGGCTTTAGTAATGGCTTCAAAAAAGCTGAACCATTACTTTCAAGCCCATAAAATTATGGTGCTAACAGAACACCCTTTGAAGTCCCTGTTGCAGCAAGGAGATCTGACAGGCAAAATAGCCAGATGGGTAGTGGCCTTGGGCCAGTATGACCTAGAATAAAGACCCAGAACAGCAATCAAAGGCCAAGTCTTGGCCGACTTCGTGGTCGAGTTCACTCCAGGAGCCATCGCACATCGAGCTCCATTGAGCTGAGGTGAACAATGTCCAAGTGAGCAAAGAGGAGCCCAACCGAAGGCAACAGAACAAAGAAAGGAAGAAAAACTCAGGCCCTACAACATTTACATTGGTGACTCTTTTCAACTGTTTGTTGATGGGAGTTCAAATCGAAAAGGAGCGGGGCAGGAGTAGTACTGGTATCCCCAGATGGACAGATACTAGAGCAATCCATTCGTTTGGGGTTCAAAGCCTCAAACAATGAAGCAGAGTATGAAGCACTGATTGCAGGACTGAAACTGGTAGTAGCAATAGAGGCAGATGAGGTGATAGTCTTCTGTGACTCCCAACTTATAGTCAACCAAGCAACAGGGGAATTTGCAACCCGAGATGAACGAATGTCAGCATACTCAAAGGAAGTAGGCTGGCTGGTGGCCTTGTTTCAGAATTGCCGACTATAGCAGGTTAATCGAGATGATAACAGTCACGCTGATGCCCTGGCCAACCTGGCTAGTGCAATTCAACCTGGAAAGGCAAGGACGATAATGGTCGATTACTTGTCGGACCCGAGCATTGAACCACTGTCCACAAAGCATGAAGTAATATGTGTGGACATGGGACTAAGCTGGATGGATGCAGTAATAGCATTCCTAAAAGAAGGAAAATTGCCAGATGATCACAAGGAGGCACACGAGATCAGATTGAAGTCGGCAAGATTCAGTCTGATAGCAGAGGGACATCTCTACAGAGGATCCTTCACTGGACCCCTTTTGAGGTGTGTACACCCTTCTCAAGTCGAAGATTTTTTGTATGAAATACATGAAGGAATATATGGAAGCCACGATGGGGGCAAATCACTTGCTCATAGGGCTATTACCCAGGGGTATTGGTGGCCCTACATATAGAAAGATGCAGAAAGCTATGTCAAGAAGTGTGAAAAGTGCCAGAGGTTTGCACCTCTGATACACCAACCAGCAGTAGACCTGAACCCTGTATCCAGTCCTTGGCCGTTTGCCCAATGGGGCATGGATCTTATTGGACAACTGCCCCAAGCAACTGGACAAAGGAAGTACCTATTGCTGGCAACAGATTACTTCACCAAGTGGATAGAAGCTGAACCCCTTGCCAAGATTCGAGATGTGGATGTGAAGAGCTTCATATGGAAGAACATCATCACCCGGTTTGGGATTCCAAGAACAATAGTTGTAGACATTGGAACACAATTTGACAGTAAGCTAATCAAGAGCTTCTGTGCAAAATTCAAAATCAAGAATTACTTTTCAACCCTAAGCTTTCCCCAAAGTAATGGACAAGCAGAAGCATCCAACAAAGTTATCTTGTATGGGATAAAGAAGAGGCTGCAAGCAGCAAAGGGAAAGTGGGTGAATGAACTGCCAAATGTACTTTGGGCATATTGGACTACGCTGAGAAGATCAACTAGGGAATCCCCATTTGTCATGGCTTATGGCACAGAAGTAGTCATTCCTCTAGAAGTCGGCATCCTAGGGATCAAAACTCAAGGAGTAGAGAATGGTACTAATGATGTATTATTAGCCCGAGATCTGGATCTGCTAGAAGAAAGAAGGGAGAGAGCTGCAATTCAACTGGCAGCTTACCAACATCAGCTTGCCAAGGCCTATAATAAGAAAGTCAACCCAAGGGCGTTTCAAATCGGTGACCTCGTCTTGAGAAAGGTTGTTGGCAACAAGAAGGATCCCAGAGAGGGCAAGCTTGGCCCAAACTGGAAGGGACCCCATAGAATCATCTCGGTGTTGGGCAATGGGGCATATCGGCTTGAAGATAATGATGGCAAAGAATTGCCAAGACCCTGGAATACTTGCAATTTGAAATTTTTCTATCATTAGACTTTTTTGTTCTTTGTTATTAGCCGAAGTAAATAAATAAAGTTTTAGCTTGATTCTTTTACACTTGTGACTGATAAAGATACTTGACGATGTTTCTGGAATACATGTATAATGAGAACCCAAGTGAAACTTAAGTTCACATTAGGGGGCAGAGAGTTGGAAAATGGTTTAACACTTGTTGAAATTTGTGAGAAATTTACAAGTTGAAATTAAACTGAGATCATATTTAACACTTATTGAAATTTGTGAAAAATTTACAAGTTGAAGTTAAACTAAGGTTATGTCCAACACTTGTTGAAATTTGAGAAAAATTACAAGTTGAAGTTAAACTAAGGTTCTGTCTAACACTTGTTGAAATTTGAGAAAAATTTACAAGTTGAAGTTAGACTGAGATCATGTTTAACACTTGTTGAAATTTGTGAAAAATTTACAAGTTGAAGTTAAACTAAGGTTATGTCTAACACTTGTTGAAATTTGAGAAAAATTTGCAAGTTGAAGTTAGACCGAGATCATGTTTAACATTTGTTGAAATTTGAGAAAAATTTACAAGTTAAAGTTAAACTAAGGTTATGTCTAACACTTGCTGAAATTTGAGAAAAATTTACAAGTTGAGTTAGACCGAGATCATGTTTAACACTTGTTGAAATTTGAGAAAAATTTACAAGTTGAAGTTAAACTAAGGTTGTGTCTAACACTTGTTGAAATTTGAGAAAAATTTACAAGTTGAAGTTAGATCGAGATCATGTTTAACACTTGTTGAAATTTGTGAAAAATTTACAAGTTAAGGCCAAGGTTGTATTAAACTGAGTACTTATGTACTTGCCGATGTAAACCATTGGTGGGTATAGCCGAAGGTATTTCACCCCGAGAAAATTACACAGATAAAGTGTGCATTGAAGATATGCAAAATATTCTAAGTATGGAATCATACAAGAGCAGTAAAGAGAAGACAAAGATACAAGCATTCAGGAAAGGAAGTTGTATTAACATTCAAAAGATGACATGTCGGCCAAAGCTTACAATTGTTCCAAAAAGAAGAAAAACAAAAGTACAAAATACAAAGGAAAAGGATATCAAAATTAAGACTCTTCGGCAACACTAGATGGTTGGGTTTGAAGTTTAGAAGATTGCTAGGAGGACATCTCGGCAGCCTTCTCAACCGCAAGCTCGGCATTTATTTCTTGAAGGGTTTGATCGAGGCTCTTGTCGACGAGAGGCATGTTCGATGATGCCTTCTCAAGAGTAGCATCCTTGGGAACCTCCTCACCCTCCTCATCTTGAGTCAAGTCCAGGACTTGCTCATTTGGAGTAGGGGACTTGGCCCCAGGAGCTTCCTTTGACTTCCTCACCAAAGCTTCCTCCTTAGACTCAGAATCGTCGTCGGATTGGCTTGGAGTTAGAGGGAATGGCAGCGCTAGGACGTCGGTGTTCCTGAGGGGGGAGTCCTCGGGGATTTCATGCTTTTTCATTAAAGCCATCCAACCAAGGGTGAAACCCTTGTTGCATGCTTGCTTCACCTGATGCTCGTAGTTCGCCGTGACATCGGCCACCCCCTCAGCATATGCCTTTTCGTCTGTGGCCTTGATTTCAGTGTCTTTTGTGGCCAAGGCATCTTGCAGTTCTTTTTGGGCCTGGACCATCTTTTCCTCGGCCTCTTTCTTTTCGGCCTCAAGAACCTTCTTGATGGCCTCTGCAGAATTTGCCTTCTCCTCGGCCTCCTCTTTGGCTTTAACATCAGCCTCGGCCTGGTCTGCCAAAGTCCTCATTTGTTATTGCAAGTTTTTATTAGTCTTCTGCAGGCTAGTGACCTCCCTACTCTTGTCGGCCAACGCCCTCCTTGTCTCAAAAGATTGCATTGAGAATGAGTGGGCGTGCTGGATTGCCTGAAGAAAAATGGACAGAGCAGAAGATATTAGAAGATTTTCTAAGTATAAAAAAGAAGAAAGAAAGATACCAAGTGTGAAGACTTACTTGAACAGAACGATGGAGCATCAGAGCAAAGTTTTCATACTCGCACATCTCGGCGTTTCGGTCGAGATCTCCAGGGAGGAGCAGAGCTATGCTAAGGGCAACGCCGACGTTGACATCATCGGCACTATCATCAACTTTGACCGGCCTATCCTCCAAAGTAATGGGTGGAGCTCAGGGGGCATCAGATTTCATGGAGCCCGAAGCTGTTGCAGATTCAGACCTCGGCCTCTTTGACCGAGTGGATTCGGATGGTTGGGCCTCGGTGGGCCTTTTCTAGGTAGCAATAGGGGTTTTCTCGCTCGAAGCCAATTTAGAAATTGGCAAAGTGTCCTCAGTATCAACCTGAGTCACCGTTGCCTTTGGCTGAGCCTTCTTCAGCCTTTCTTGTTTTGGCTTTGGAGGCTGAGTTGGTGCTGGTTGAGCGTCTATGGTGGATGAAATGTTGGCCAAGAGATCTTTGCAATCGTCATGCCCATCTTGGCAACAAAACAAAATGCGTTGTTGGCATTGAGATGGTGGGATCAGATATGGAACCGAGGTTGACGGCTGCTCTGCTGGATCAGAAATCGATCCTTGATCTAGTTGAGATGTGGAGGCAGCTTGAGGAGTTGTGGCAGAAGGGGGTGATTGGCTTTTCTTCCTCTTTGGGATGTCGGGGAGTACTGATTTGTAGGTTGGGATGAAATTGAGTACCAAAGGGGCTCTGCGCTTGTGGATTGGCAAATCCAATAACTTCTTCAAACCCTTGCTAGGGAAAAAGGATTTGTGGAAGCCTTTTTCTGGTTGGGGAAGAGCTGCAAGAAAAACAAACATTAGAACAAATGAAGTATTGAAGACTTTAAAAACAAGTAAGTATGAACACAGGGCTCTTACCATTACCCTCTACAAAAACTGTTCGAGGAAGAGGGTAGAGGTGGAGGTCCTCATCTGGAGCGAACTCCTAGTTCCCCGAGGTAATGAAGTAATCATCCCCAGCTCCCTTGTTGGAGTCTAGGAGGTCGGCAACGATTTTGTACTCTGTAGACCTCGGTTTGAGGTAGTAAATATAGCCCCGTGTCTTTTTTTAGGCCATACATGGTGTAGCAGTATTGGATGTCGGCTAAAGTAACCCTAGCATTTTCTTGTTTGGCTAAGGCAATTATACCATTTATGACTTGGTAGGAATTGATGGCAAGCTGCATTGGGTTCAACTTATAGTAATGGATTATCTCACGGAAAAAGATATTAAGCGGGAGTCGAAGTTTGCACTCGATAAAAGCTACAACAGGGAAGAGCATAGAATCAGTTGTGGGCATGATAGAGTCAGCCTCCCCAGCCAACCTCAGATGAACGTCGGCTGGAATGTCAAACTCTCGCCTAAAGTGCTCTAACTTGGTCAAGGTGTCTACCCTATGCTTCCACATACCCATGATATCGGCTTAACTGGAAGAGTTGGATTTCAGAAGGGAGTGCTTTAGAGGGTTTTAGGGACCTCAGCTAAAGCCTAAAAATACACAGAACCTGTGGGGAATCGTTTTAGTTTTTCCTAAAAATTCATGGGTTCTACAAACAAATCCCAAACCTAGATCTATGGAAACGAAGATTGAAGGCACGAATCTGGAAAAGTCACAAAAAACAAAAAAGCAAGAATGTGTTTCAGAATCAAGAATAGTGGTGAACTATCAAGAAAATTGTGACAAAATGTGCACAAGGGCACAAGGCCAAGGATAGTGGCAAAAGTGAGCAAATTTGTGAACAGTGTGTGCGTATTCAAGACACAAATTGGGCAGAAACAAAATCATAAGGTAAATGTGCTCGAATACATGATTCATAAATCGAATACTTGAGCAAAACAACAATGGCAACAAATAATGAAGCGAAACTTCTTGAAGAACAACAAGAGATTGAAATAAAAGGGAACTGTGACTTACCCAAGAAAAATGAAGCCGAAGTAAATTTTCGCTGGGATCAAGCGGTAGCCGGCAGCAAGGAAACACGGCAAAAACTTCGTTGGAGGAGAGAGTCAGGCTAGTCGTAGAAAGCTTCGTAAAAGTAGCAATGCAGGATTTGGAGGAAAAAGCTAGAGAGAGAAAAAGCTTCTGAAATAACGATGTCAAGTGAAAAGACGAAGAGAGAGGACACTGGTTTTGTCAAAAACGCGAAAAGGAGGCAAAATGGAATTGATGAGCCTAGAACGATGAATTTGTCAGACGGTGCAAGCAGGCGCGAGACGACTTACAGGCACATATCAAGTACGACCCAGTGAGAGGAAGACGCATGGCAGAAACGGTTGATTTATTTTGCATAACAGCTCACACACGTGATAAAACTTTTGGAGTTCTTGGTTTAATGAGGCAATGACATCGGCTGATATGAAACCTTGATGAGACAAGATTACAAGACCTGATTGTGTGAAGCCGATGTATTGTAATCTCAGTAAAAGGATGATAAAGGGAAACGACCAACATGCTATATGATATAACGATATAGGTTCTATCACCTCAGGATGCTGAGGTAATAGAACCTAGGGTGCAGTTGTGGGGATATATTTTCTGAGTACCAACTTGTGGCCAAGGTGACGCCGACATGTCAGCCAAGGTGCCACGTGTCCTGGTCGTGACGCCGAGGTGATCTCGGCTAGGCCGGTGTTATCTTCGAAGATATCGGAATTCGGGATAAGCGGATAAGGGACAAGAGTCCTAGAATGAGGAAGGACCCCAACCTGGATAAGGATAAAGCTCTCAGGGAGTTTATCTTTATCTATAGAAGAGTCCAAGATTAGCAGTAAGCTGAAGTCCATTGAAGCTAGGCTTCTATTGGGACTAGGTTTGTATTAACTATAAAAGAAAGGCACCCCCAATAGGTCTAAGGTACGCAATTTATATTCAGAACAATGAGTTAAGCACAATTGATTATCTGTGAGAGATATTTGATTACTGACTTAATCATCGGAGTGCCCCCGGGTGGACAAACCACCGTCGGAATCTCTTCTTTCTGTTGCAGGTCATTCAGGCGCCATCTATTCTGCCAGTGCTTTCCAACTGAATACTGAGTTAGCAGTGTGCTCGGAAATTGACACACACACTGTTATTATTGTTATCGGGGGTATTTGTTCTTATCTCATAAACCGCCTCGAGTTTTGCCGGTTGGAGAGGCATCCATGTTCGTTCCTTGTTGTTGAGTCGAGTCTTGTAAAGCAAGACTTTTTTTATTAGTTAAGGTACTGTGGGAACATCACGGAGTTGAGGAAGCAACTCAGGAACGTGAGTTGGAAGTCCGTGAGAAGTATCTGGACTTATTCGTTGAAGTTTGAACATATATTGAAATTTTGTTATGTTAATGAAATATGAAAAACATTGTATATGTTTGAAATATGGAAACATTGTATAAGTTGTATATGTTTTGGAAACACGGGTTTAATATAAACATTGTATATGTTTTGAAAAATGTGGATTGTATTTTCAATGTTGAAACTTATGTATTGAGTTGATGAGAATGGACGATCGGAGAATGGGTCATGGTGATGGAATGGATTGATTATTACTATTGTAATTGATTTAAACATAGTTTTAAAACTTTTTTTTGAAATTTTGGGAACGAAATTCCTTAAGGGGGGAGATTATAGCGATTCTGGTTTTAGACCTGACCTATTTGATATTCTAGACTCAGGCTTCATGGCTCTGTATTGTTGTTCATGTCTTATTTCCCTTATACTTCCTTGAGTTTGGCTATTGGATTGTAGTGGTTGCGTTTGGATCAGGTTGGTTGCTTGGTTTTCGAACTTTCGTCGCCTAGAATTTTACTCCTATGCTCGAGTGTCACTTCTTACGCTTGAGCGGGTTTTGTGAACTCTCAGTAGTTTTGCAGGTCTGCAAAACTACTGGAAGAGTATATTCTACGCTCAAGAGGTGCTTTCTGCGCTCGAGTGGTCTCAGCTCGAGCAGTCTTTCTTGTGTTCGAGCGTTGGTTTGTTGTCTGCTAAACTATTAGGAGTGTGCATTTTGCACTTGAGTGTCATTTCTTGCACTTGAGTAGAACAACTTATTGTGTTTGATGCTCGAGCATCACTTCTTGCGCTCGAGTGGACTATGCGTATATCAGTTCGTGAAAGTGACCTTTTACATCACTTTTTCACTTTCATTCTCTCTCTAAACTTTCTAAAACCCTAGTTCTAGAGTTTCTCTCTCTAAACCTATCACGCCCTGGATTTATGAGGTCCGGCCCACATAAGTAAACCACCCAACGATAGACGATCACTAACAACACTCATGCAAATGTATATAATATAAGCACACAGTACATGTGTTATTCAAATTTTATACATTCTTAGATACAACATCTAAGTCAAAAGGATGCTCTGTTACAAAACAAACAAAAATGTTATAAATCAAATTATGATGCCCAAAGGCTTATATCATATACAAAAGGTGCAATCCTTACAAGAATGGCACATGGCCAACAAATACATAAATGGCCCTTGGCCGACAAATAAAGGAACCACCCTACACAGTTCCAAACACAACTTCAACGTCTCAATCCACATCCTCATATGCATACCTGAAAAATATTTCAACCACTTAGGGTGAGCATAAAGTCCAGTAGGAAATATTTCAAAAACTAAATATGCTCCACTAGTGTAAATGATCATGAATGCAATACATACATATATAATATGCTTAATGCATTCTCAACTCCACTTTCTTTCTCAATAAAAACCATTTTCTTTCCAGTCTTCCAAATCTTTCGTTTATTCAAAACATTTTCTGAATTCAATACATTAGTTTGATATAAAAAAAATCCATTTTCACAAGCCAATCCAAGTGTCTCAATACCAACTAGCAATTTCATTGCCAATTCCAATACGAATACATCATTAACCAACAACAAATACATTGCTAAAACCATTTAAAATTATTTCTTTCCAAAACCAAAATGATAATAAATAAAATGGGTAAATCTCCAAAACTAATACAACTTTTCATGGAAATTTCGTCCGCAGAAAATTGTCAAACGAGACCCATGTAAACGTAAACTATATAAGCACTACAATTTTCTAGTTTAGGGAAATTTCGTTTGCAGGATCAACATCCATGTATACGCGCGGTTTTTCGGGACTTTCACCCTAGACACACAGGCCAACTTAATTCAATAGAGTCCATCCCCTTTCTCCTCCCAATAATGGAGTACATCCCCTTTCTCCTCTCAAACATCATACATGTACAATGTATTAAAACACACAATCATATTCAGTGACAACCAATTCTCAAGTTTATCATTTTATTTACTCTTTCCAAATAGCACAATACATGTGATCCAAAATATGATTTTCAAAATAAAACAAATGCTCTTAAAACATAACACAAGAATTTCCAAAGTCTCTTTCCAAAACTTACAGTTTAAATCTTCAAAATCTATTGCATGTTCCATGATATGCAAGATTTATAAACAGTCCAGTTTGCCTAGTCAATATGCAATTTCTACAACAATCATAACTATCCTCCACCGATAGCCTAAAACAAATATCTCTGAACAAATAAATAAATTTCATTAAAGATACACTTTTCCAAAATCTCAAATGGGAGTGATAATATATATCAAACTCCACCATCATCATTAATCATCATTTCAATTTTACATTTCTCAACATTTAATCTATTTTCTCTTTACAATCTCAACATTTACATTTTAGGGCACAATCCCTTTCCTCTTTGAAAATCCATTTCGATGCAAGAAATTGTTCATTTCAACATATATCAACTTCAAATTCATAACCACAACATTTTTCAAGAAAACATTTAGAAACCCATCTTTTACATTTTGATTTGATAATCCAACATTTTCCTAAAAAGACCATCATTTTAGGGTTTCTCCAAATTAGGGCTTTTTACATTTTAAAACTCATATACATTCTTTGTAAATGGAAAATAAACTTTTGTAGCTAAACCATAGCTCACCAATCCCATTTGGAATAAACCCTAACTTACAAACAAATTATCAAAAATCAATCAAAGAACAATGGGATCTATATATTTAAAATACGCCACAAATATACTACCAAAGTCATATTGAGTTTAAGAAATAGATCCTACCTCTTGAAGCAAGAAGGAAGCAATTCGAAAAAATACCAACGACGAAACAACGATTCGTTGAGATTAAATGGAAGCCCTCGTCATGCTCTACGTTTTGGTATATGGAACTAGTCAAAGATGTATGGAAATAGATGAAATTAAGCCTAAAAAGCTTGAGAAAGAAAAAATGGCGGAAGGAGAGAGAGAAGGGAGTGAAAAGTGAAATGGTTTGATCCAAAAAGTAATTTTTAAAGATCTGATTTTGTGTTGTACGATTGAACATTGAAAGTTGCGCTCGAGCTCACTATGCTTAAAGCACAGATTCACAATTTTCAAACAGGTATAACTTTCTCGTCCAGACTCCATTTAGGGTCATTCTTGTGTCAAAATTGAAGCCCCAAAAGTAAGCTTTTCAATGGTTCTAGCCTCACATCAAGATTTAAAGTGTGGAAAGAGAAATGATAAAAGAGTGAAGACTACTCAATAACAACTATTCAAATTTTGAGTTTTTGATTCAACCTCACCCAACAACTATGGTAACACCTCAACCAAGGCTCAAATATCGACTAAGAAGGCTCTCAATCAAGATAATCAAATAGTCAAATATAATTCCATTATAACAGAAGCACCGAAAGTGCTACAAAACCCTCTCTCTCTCTCTCTCTCTCTCTCACTCTCTCTCTCTCTCTACATTTTCACCTAGATCCATTGGTTTCTCTATCCTAGTGTCTTTAGGAAAGAGGTAGAGCGTCTCAAGAGCTCCATTTTGGTCCGAACAAAGCTTGGTTTTGGAATCTTTGAAGTTCCTTCATTGCTTCCTTGGTCTTCTAAGCTTGAGGTAGGGACTTTCTATAATCCTATATGACTTTTAACTTAGTTATTTGTTTTGTATAAATATTATTGTGATTTCTGGAGGATTTTGAACAAACCTAGGGTTTTGGTTTAAAATCAAAAGAGGGGTTTACAAATGGATGTATTGAAAATGGTTATGGGAGTGAATATGAGATTGTGGTGTTATAAAATTGTTGATTTTGATACTTGGGTTATATTTTGAAAGAAAAGGGAGTTTGCCCTAAAATGTCTCAAATATGTATTTTGTATAAATAAATAGAATTCGTATTGAAAGTGTGAAATTGGATGGATGTTTATATAAATGGTGGAGTTAGATGTGAATTATCACTCACCTATGGAAATGTGAATAGTTTATCTGTCTTGGAGATTATATTTGTTTAGAAATATCTGTTTTGGGCTATCGGTGGAGGATAGCTATGATTGTTGTAAAAATTGCATGAGAATTAGGTAAATTGAAACTAATTTCAATCCGTTGTCATTGAATATGATTATGTCTTTAAATACATTGTAAATGTATGATGTTTGGGAGGAGAAAGGGATGTACTCTATGTTTAGCAGAAAATATGGGATGTACTTTATTGAATTAAGTTGGCTTGTGTGTCTAGGGTGAAAGTCCTGAAAACCGCACGTATGTATATATATGGTTGCCGATTCCCGCAGACGAAAGATCTGTAAAATGGAAAATAGAAGTGATTGAATGATGGTAGTACTGGTTAGAGACCTATTGAGTTGTATTCTTAGTTTGGCTGTCTAACTGAAATGAAACTGATGTCATGAATTGAAATAATACAGTTGGTACTGCATGGTTTGCAAAAGAATTATGAAAAGGTTTATCAATGACATTGTAATTGCATATTACCCTTATATCTTTGTTAAGTTTCATATGTTGTACTGGATTATTTCTACTGGGTTTTGGCTCACCTATATGGGAAAACCATTTTCAGGTGCTAGTGATATACCTCCGCCAAGGGCTTAGCTTGGGAGGACTGTGGAGCTGAAGGCTCATATTGTTTATTTTACTTGTATTTTGTATTTCTTATTTGTACAAGCCTAGGGTTTTATTTGTGTTGAGCTTATGAAACAGCTTTGTTGTACTCAAGCCATGGCTTGGAAAGATGTAAGCCGAGCAGGCATATGCCTATCTGTGTAACTGCCATTTTGTTGCGAACGTATATTAAACTCTAATTAATGAAAGATTGTCGTTTCACTTATACCACCGCTTATGAGATGGGTTTATTGTATTTATTTTGGGGCATTACACATTTCTAAGTTGCCTCATTTTGGCACACTCTCTAAGTTGCCTCCTTTTGGCACACTCTCTAAGCCGCCTTATTGGCACACCACCTAAGTCGCCTCTTTGGTGCACTCTCTAAGCCTCCTTTGGTACACTCTCTAAGCCCCCATTGGCGACACGAAGTCGCCTCCTTGGTGCACTTCCTAGGTCCGCCTCCTTTGGCGCACTCTCTAAGTTGACTCCTTGGCGCACCATCAAAGTCACCTCCTGGTGCACCATCCAAGCCGCCTCCTAGCGCACCTAGTCATCTGTTGCCATCATCGTTCAACACCACCTCATAAGTTATGTGTGTGCCACTCTTGCTGGTTCAACATCCAGTCTCCATAGCGGTCAGGCATGACCCCGTATAAACTGTTCCGACATTGATTCCGGTCAATTTTTACAACGGTCCGACATGACCTTAAACTATCCCGACATTAGTTCTAGGCAATTTCTACAATGGTTTGACACGACCTTAAATTGTCCCGACATTAGTTCCAGTATGACCTTAAACTGTTCTATATCATGGTGAACATGGTTATACACCATGCAAACTATCTAAGCTGTCCCCTGTGGCGCACAACTCAACCTGCCCCTTGTGACGCACCACCAAAGTCGTCCCTTGGTGCACCACCTAAGCCGCCTCCTTTATTATACCTATATCATGGTGAACATGGTTATACACCATGAAAACCACCTAAGCGATCCCCTGCGGTGCACAACTCAAGCCGTCCCCTGTGGGGGGTGTCCTGTCATTAGTTTTGGTCAGTTCCTACAATGGTTCATACGACCATAAACTATCTCCCAACATTAGCTCCACTTTCTGATCTATCTCAAGTGCCCTTGCGCTTTCGTTCTGATTTTGCAATCTATTTGCCTTTTATTTTATTTTTGTAGTTTTATTTTATGTTTTAGTTTTTCTCTCCAAACTCAAGATGTTTATCCTCCTTAAGTTTGAGGGGGATGTTAATGTACATAGAGTATATATTCCTAGATATATTAGGTATTGATTTCCTAGATATATTTGTATTTCCATAGTTAGGTTTCTTGTAGGATACTCTTTCTTATAGTTAGATTTCTTGTAGGATACTTCTTAGCCTATATAGGTAGGTCTTCTATTATATAAGATTAATACAATACATATTATTTTCTCTCTCTCTCTCTACTATTCTAAGATGTAGCAAGTCCATTTTGTTTGAATTCCAATTAAGAAATTTAAAAAAAGTTTTCGTATTCCATTTTTCAAGTTCTCACCATTCCTTGACTTTAATTCTTACCTTATTTGTTTTTTGTTTTGTTTCTCTCCCATTCATTCATGAAGACAGCAATGGAGACCAGAACTAATAATTTTAAGGATAGAGAATTACTTGCCTAAATCCATGACAAATTACACCTATGATCTTTGTTTTTTGTTTTGTTTCTCTCTCATTCATTCATGAAGACTGCGATGGAGACAAGAATTAGTGTGTTTGGTTCGAATTTTTTGGATTAAATTTTTTGAAAACTTAATTTTTTGGTTTTTGTATTTTTTTGTTTTTGGTGAATATTTTTAAAATTTTAAACATTTTTTTTACCTTGTTAGATGCACTTTACTTAGATGTATCTAAAAAGTAAAAAAATTGTGAAAAAATATTTTAAAAATTTAATAAATACATAAAAATATAAAAAATGTACTGAATTCTCGTTTTATTTTTTTTTTGTATCTAAAAGGTTTTTTTCACAATTTTTTTACTTTTTAGGTATATTTATGTTAGGTATGTCTAAAAAGTAAAAAAAAAAATTGCTTAAAATATTAAAAAAATTCAATAAAAAAAACCCGAAAAACAAGGAAGTAGAATTTTCTAAAAAGTGATTTTGGAAAAACACAACCAAGCAAGCTGATAATTTTAAGTATAGAGAATTACTTACTAAATACTTTAAATCCATGACAAATTACACCTATGATCGAAATTGGGGATATTGCTGTGCAGCAGTAACTGTTGTGTGGCGAAATGAACTTATTTCGGGACCTATTTTGATAATCTGAACTGTTCACATTTTAGAATACATCAAGTAGAACATGCCTGCAAAAAATCAAGTTAGTCGGATATCATTTATTCATTCATCCACTCATATTTGTATTCATTTTAATACTTTAAATCACAATTATTATTTATTTTGTAGATACAAATGTGAGTGGATGAATGGGTAAACAATATCTAATTAACTTGATTTTTTACAAGCATATTCTACTTAATGTATTTTAAAATGTGAACAATTTAAATTACTAAAATGGACTCTGAAATAGGTCCATTTCACAAGACAAATAATTGTCGCTATGCGTTCGCAAAGAAAGATGCCCAATTCCTATGATCTTTGTAGTTTGTCCAAAAATAATGAAATCTCTTAATTGGTGACCAAAAAAAATAAAAAATTTCTAATTTAAATTAACACAGTGAGAAAAATTAAATAACAAAATTGATACAATTGAACATACTATAACTAAATTGAAATAAGAAGTAATTTAGAATAAATTATACCACTAATCTTTATAATTTCCCTCTTATGGAGGACCCAGTCAAGTATAATGTTTCTGTGCAAGCTTATTTTTATTGCCTCTCTCTCACCTCCCATGCAATCAGATAGATTGTGTTGGGAGTGTTGTGCACTTGCCTACATCGCGATTTGTTCATATAATTTAGAAGTTACTCTACTCATTACCAATTTGCTTTAGATTGAGTCAGCCAAATCTTTAGGTAGTTAAGGCAAATGTCTAAGGCCTCTCTCTCTCTCTCTATATATATATATTAATCAGTAAAATGAAAATTTCATTAAAAATATGATGAAATTTAAAATTATGTGTACATGCACTACAACATAGAAGACTTTTGGTGACTAATTATTTTAGTCCCTAAAATCATTATTTTAGTCTCTAAATGCTTTTAGTGACAAAAAGAAATTGGTCACTAAAAACGTCACTAAAAGTGCATCCTGGAAAGTCAAAATTGACTTTTAGCAACAAATTTTCAAAAGTGCCACTGAAAATGGCAATTAGTGACGAAAGTTATATGGTCACAAAATGTTTGATTTTGCAGAACTAAATATTTGGTCACTAATACTTTGTCTCAAAATGTTCCAATTTTGTTGCAAAAAGCCAAATAATGACATTTTTAACCATAATTATATTTGGCCACTAAAAGATAAATGATTTTCTCTACCACACATTTTCATCGTTAAAAATCAAATTGGGAATTTTGTAACCATTTAATTTTATAACTAAAAATGCACAAAAATTAAATGTCATCCAATCATATAAAAAAAGAAAAGAAAAAAGATTGATATCCTCACATCAAAGGCACTCGATTCCCAAACCATCGGTATATAGAATGTAAAATTCTACAAAAATTGAAACTCAAAGTTTCCAAATTCCAAATTCAAATCATAGTTCTTGTTCTCCAATTTCAAATGAAGAATAGCAACAATTTCTTCAAAAGATAATCTCTCAAAATGTATCTTTGTCAGTTTCTTTATATTAGTTCTCCCTTGCATTCCTTTCAACTATCTCCAGCTTATCAGATGATGCCATACCTTAATAACAATAAATTCCAAATGTTAAAGGGAATTAGATTATAGAATAACTAGGAATTAGATTAAAGATGAACAAAACTGAAAGAATTGAGCTAGCACAACAATGAAAGAAACCCATTAGATCTGAGTAAATTTCCATCCTCAAAGCGCCATTTTTTGTGTGTAATTCTATAAATTTCCATCCTCAGATTTGGGTAAACCCGTAAGATATGGTTTTATAAATTGATTTCCAAGTATCAGATGTGTCATTCATTTGCTATTAGGCCAATCCAAACTAGAAGTAGGTAACATAAAATTGGAGTGCAAAAACAAAAATTTCCAGTATCACATATACAAATGCAAGTAATAAAATCAGTGTCTACTCCCACAATGCATCATTATCAGCATGCATTCCAAGGATTAACCATTCCCTATATTCTGGATTTGAATATGGTTATGTTCATGTTGATAAACACAATTCAAATTTACCCAAATAGAACATTTTCACTTTTCTATCAATTATTTTACTACAAAAGCACTCACAATGGTTTTCAGCATTCTAAGATTGTTTAAGAAGTTTCTGGTGTTACTTTTTTTAATTCAAATGAGTTGCCAAGCTAATATGGGACCTTTCAAACTTCAACACCCTAAAGAAGAAGTAGGATCAGGTGTCAACACAAAAATAGATATCAGAATATTTGGGAGACAGTATTTGGGAAATAGTTATTTGATGGGTAATAAAAAAAATATTTCTTGAATTTAACCCAAATCACATACAATCAATCATTCAACTCCATAAACCCATATCACACTTATCTTAAAAGGTCATCCTCAAACTAACTAGCCATTTTAAAGCCAAATTGGAATTAAAAACTCAATACAACTTGAAGGATTGAGAAATACCTTGACAGAGAGTGAATCAACCAACCAATGTCTTCAAAGTTGCACTGTCCCTTTTCATAGTGGCCAAAATCTACAGATAAATAGCATGTTGTCAATTTCCATCTAATTCAAGAATATCACATAAACACTGCAAAATTATCATAACACACCGAATATAAAATAGTGTAAATTACCAAATGCTCAATGTAATCATAAAAAAATTCCCAATAAACCTTAAACATTTATTCAGTTAGTCATGGTACAATAACATATAACATTTATTTAGTCAGTCGCTACAATAACATTTGTCCCAAATTTTGTCCCTAAATTCTAGATTTCTTGTAATGAAGCAAACAAGAGAGGGGAGGAAAAGACAGAATTTTGCAGCAGTAGGGACTATTTTGGGAAGGCTTTTAACCTTTGTTTTGATCCTCAAACATCAAACAAAAAAAATAAAAAAATAAAATCAATGTTCTATATTCATTGTGAGCGTGATCCACATCTCACTAGCTTTAAATCTACACCACTCACTTTCAGGTTAAGATTCAAAATAAATTTTCATGGTTGATAGTATTTTTGTTCATTACCTCGGCCATCCACAAACACCAGTAATTATTGCATATGCAGACATACAAAGCACAATGGATTTGTTTGGATATCAAGATTCATGATTCGATTCACGATTGGACAACTATGATATATATATACATATTATAAACACATGCAAACAAACAAAGATATGAAAAAAAATGTTCAAGTAAAGGAATGAAATAACTAAAATACAACACGATTGACTTCAGAAAAGTGTAATAGGGAAAAAATTGGATAATTCTCCTTTTGAAATTTGGAATCACAGAAACAATCCTCAAATTTTTAGGAGTCTTAAACTAACATGATGGCAATGGTTCATGTCCTAAACCTCAGAAACTGTTCTTAATTTTTCACGAGTATGGAATTATTCAAATAAAATGAAACCCATGTAAATGTAAGAAAGACACTCACGTTTGCTTCATTTGGGCGTTTTTAGCATAGTGTTTCTTAGCAAACATCTTACCCTTGATACCCAAAGACTGCTCAATTCAAATTGAAGCACAAAATTAGAACTTCATTGGGGTAGAGAGTAGCATATCATCTTGCCAATAATGAATTCTGCATGGTGAGCAGAGAAGACTGCTTTGTCTCAATCTATTGGTCTATGCGTATCAGGGGCCCAGCTAACAAGCGTGTGGGGAATAAGGGTACTGGATTGCGCTCGTATTCATCACTGACTTGGTTATCGGTGCGCAAAATTTCATAAATATAAATCAGAAGAGAGAAAAGTAGAGAAATTGAACCTTCTAAGCAATCTGATCATGGTTGAATCCTTCACTGGATCTTACTAGTCAATTGCCAAAAAATAAAAATAAATTCCTAATTGAATTTAAAGAATATGAAAGAATGAAAGGATACCACAATCTAATCATGGTTTTCAGTAAAAGAATTGAAAAATCATTCAGTTGGATGATGAGGATAAGACAGTACATCAAATAAAACCTCTATGAAGACCTTTATGGCAATGAAATGAGAAGAATTCAAACTTGAAGTTCATAAAATATTGGACAAAGAAAAATATGAGTAATATATCGCACAAGGAACCACTATTACTAGACATTAAATCAAACAGACAAATATTTTTTTTTTGGGTGCTATATAAAGCTAGAAATTATAAGCAAACACTAAGGTGGCGTTTGGTAACGCTATATTTTTGGTTTATATTTATAAAAATTTTATAAATTGATTTTGTTTATTTTAGAAAAACATAAACTATAAACGCGTTTGGTTTGAACAAAATATTTGAAAAATTTTAAAACATAGACTAAAAAATACGCTTGTTCAGTGCCTAAAATATTTGTATTTATTTTTTATTATTTATGACAATGAGATCATACACATTATAATTGAAAAAAATTAATTAAAAAATTAATTGGAAAAAAATAATTAAAAAAATTATATGAAAAACAATTAATTGAAAAAAAAAATTTGTTAGCTAAATTTTTAAATTTCTGTTTAAAAACCAACGTAAATTCATTTTTTGACTTTACATTTTTTCCCTCAAATTTATAAACTGAGACAACTATTTATAAACTGAAAAACTGAAAACTGAAAATGAAATGATTACCAACAGACCCTAACATTCAAGCAGAACTCAACGTGTAGATTATTCCAATGATTAAATTGAATATCAATAATAATGGTTAAAAAGCAAGCACAAAAAGTCATATAGATATATGAATATATGTGTATGTAAGATGTGAAGGAGTAGAGGTTTGATTGTACTAGCTATGCAAGTGCTTGTGGACAGAGGTTGATGGTGTAATTTTACGGGCAAGAGCTCAATAATAAGTATTTTATGAAACATTATTTTCTTTAGTAGGGGTCTCCTCTACACTTCACAAGTACCTTTATCTCAATCTATAATCCATAAGAAATGAAACTTGATGAAAATCAAAATACATATCTAACAAAGAAGAACTTATCTCTCAAAATTATTACAGGGATAATAAAAAATTAGGAGCCATGCAAATTCAAAGACTTTTTTCAATTTGTGACAAAAACGAAACTGTGGGTGTTGACTTTTGACTACACAACCAAACAGGGAACTCAGCTGAAAAGCACCGGCAGAATAGATTAAGCCCGACAACCTGCACAAGAAGATGAGAATCCAGCGGTGGTTCGTCCACCCGGGGGCACTCCGACGACCAAGTCAGTAATCAATAGCTTTCAAAGATAGCAAATTGTGCTTAAACTCACAAGAAATAACTTACCTCAGACCCACGAGGGTGCCTTGCTTTTATAACCAGCAGTGACCTGGTCCCTTCAGAAGCCTCACTCCAATGGACTTGTCACGACCCAAACCCGCCCCTATGGGTTTAGCACCGTAACCGGCCAGTAATCCGAGATTACCGAAGGCCTGCTTAACAGTAATACAGTAATACAGAGTACAGGGGCTGGCGGAAGCCAAAACAGTAATTAAAAGATGTCCAATGAGCTCTGACAGTCTGTATGCAAAAAAGACTTCTCAATACACATATACAATCAGTACCAAAACAGTATGTACAATATATACAATCATTCAGGACAGGGACTTAACCCCTATCAGAACAGTATAGTACAACGTCATTCAGTCTATACAAAACATAAACAAAGAGGGGAAAAACTAAAACACCCCAGCAGCCTCAGCTTGAACAATTCTGGAACCTCAAAGTGAGGCACAATGGTTGGCTTGACAAAATAGGAGTTAAGCTTGACGCCCCTAGCAACAGTCCGGTGCCTAAACACCTACATATATATATATATGAGCAGTGAGCTAAAGCCCAGTGAATAACATATGCGTAAAGAGGTTAAGAATGAATGTCCTTTCAGATTGAAAACTATTTAAACAAGATATCACTATTCAGGTTTGGGCTCATATTTCATGCCATAGCAGTCATTCAAAAACTATAATAGTCATATGTGGTACATCTGATAGCAAAACAGTATAGTAGGTCTTAACAGACCGAACAGTCAGTTAATGGCAATCATATCAGTAAACAGTAGTGGTTCCAACATGGGAACCGACAGAGATCTCTGTGACAGTAGCAGTACAGTACAGTAACAGTATGTTGCTATGGATGCTATGAATACATTTCACAAATAGGACATCATTCATTTAGTAACAGTATCATTTTATAAGCAGTACAATCATTATTCAGAAAATAATTTCAATTGAACATATCTTTACAACATTGTTACTCACAGAGTTTTGGGCTACAGATAAGCTAGTACGCGTCCTCAGATGCCAACCCTACACAGTTACAGAGTGAACACACACTAAGCTACACAGTTGGGAAATAATAACTTAATCCCTAATTTGCCTCGGTGTGGTTCTACAACAATATCCTCATTAAGATGCTCTAAACTAGGCCTAGGGATGCCTAAGATAGAATGAGGATGCAAAGATGCAATTTAAAGCATTTTTCAGAATTTTCATAAAACAAGGGTCCAGCTCGAGCATGGGTTTCCTTGCCGAGCGACAGCAAACAAAATACTCGCCGAGCGAAAGTGATCAGAAACATGCCAAAAAGTACTGGATATGTGGAAATCACGCTCGATAGACGCTCGACACCCATTTCGAAAGCGTAGATGCAGCCGCCGAGCGTACATTCTCCGCCGAGCGGATCAGAACAATGCAAAGTGCTGGGAGCACGAATTTCACGCTCGAGCGCCAATAATTCCGCTCAAGCGTGAGTCCAAAATCTGGAATTTCCAGATTTGGACCTCAAGCTCAAAAACAAGTTTCAATGTACCAAATTCGATCTTTTTGGGCTAATTTTCTGGAAAACACTTGAAAACTCATAATATAACATGTTTCAGAGATCAATTTGAGAAATCAAAGCCCAAAGGTAGTTCAATTAAATCCAATTTCAAACTAATTTTCATGAACATAACTCAAACATGACATGCATGAGTTTAAACCAATTCAAAGCTTCAATTACTTGCTCTAATGAGCCTAAACTTCCAAAAACAAGATGAAAACATGGACTATAACAATAATATGAACATGCATGTACCAAATTTCATGTAATCAACCTCAAAATGCAACAATGTAGACATGCATGCATGATATATGCTACAATTCAACATTATGAACCAACTCTTAGCTAGAATCTCTAGTTTCTCATGGATCATGCAAGACAACACACAAATACATCAAAGAGAGGTTGAATTCTCTACCTTAGGTCTCCAATTCCAAGCCTAGAAGCCCAATTTTGCAAATCTTCTACCAATTCTCCAAGTCTCTAAGCCAATTTGAGATGGAAATAAGCTCTCTCCTATGTCTCTCTCTCTAGTCGGCTATGATCACAAGAATGGGTTGAAGAAAAGTTGTGCTTGCATGTAATAAGGCTCAACATGTATTGCCTAAATGGTCCACTAACATGGCAATATGGTAAATAAGGCAACTTGTGTAATTTAACTTAACGTATTTTAATCTAATTTAATCATACCAAATCCAAATTCAAGTAAATATACCATAAAATCCTATAAATTCTAATCATCACATAACACTAATCCATTTCTGGTTCGGCCGCCGATAAGGCCTTCAATTTGCAGTTTAAACATAAAACGTGAATAGATAGTTTAACAGTCGAACAGATAGAAATGCACTTAAACAGATACAGACAATTAATCGCCCAGATTTCGGTATTCAACCAATTATCATGATCGGCCCCGCTTTAACAATAATCATGGTTTATCAAGAACAAGGGTGAGGGTTGTCACAGACTCTGCTTAACGCCATCCGGACCTTCGCGGATAGAGATAAACTCTTCTTGAGCCTTATCTTTATCCAGATTGAGATCCTTCTTTGTTCTAAGATTCTTGTCCCTTATCTGCTTATCTCGGATTCTGGTATCTTTGCTGACAACCTCGGCCTAGCTGAGATCATCTTGGCGCATGACCAAGCCACATGACTCATCGGCTGACACTTCGGTGTCACCTTAGCCACGTGCTATAATTTACAAAATACGTCCCCATAACTGTCCCTAGGTTTTATTACCTTGGCAACCTGAGGTAATGGAACCTACATCGTTTGTCCATATAGCATGTCGGCTAATAATCTATTCATCTCTCCAACCGAGATTATGACTCGTCGACTTCAAGTAACCAAGACTCTGCTGTCCATTCTATCAAGGTCCAAGAACAAAGAACCAAGTTCTTTAAGCATCTCAACCGAGATCGTTCCTTTAGCCGAGGTTATAGCCTCATTACTTCAAGAATTTCAAGAGTTCCTAACCACATATGAGCTGTCACGCATAGTTTTTTTCAATTGTTTCCTCCACGCGTCCCTTTCTCATTAATCCGTATCTGACACGTGCTATCAGATCGTGTCACTTCTATACGCCGCCTGACAAGCACGTCGTCTAAGGCTAATTCATTATGTTTTGTCCTTTTTGTATTTTTGACAAAACTCTCTCTCTCTCGCCTCCGCTTTTTCATTTTGCAAAATCAATTTCCTTTTGTTCGAGATTTTCTCTACATTCCGCCATTTTCAAGTTCTCTCAAGCTCTTGCAATTGCTCCGCCCATCGCTCCCAGAAGGCACTCATTGTTTTGTCAGGTTTGTTATCGCCCGATTCAACGAGTATTGCTATGGCTGCTTTCTCGGCCTTACTCGTAAGTTCTTTAATTTTTCTTTTGCTTCTTCAATTCTTTATTGTTCTTTGAATATATACCAATACTGTATCTATTGTTATGAGACTTGCATATGTATAGTTGTAGAATTGTATTTGTAGTCGTACCCGTTTTCTCTGCTTTCACTCCATTTTCTGAATAGTATGAGCCATTTTTCGTTCTTAAGTCTGCCTCATTCTTTGAAGTTTGTTATTGTATTTCTAGGGTGCTCAATAGTATTGTTACTGCACATTTGCACACAATTTTCATGAACTCGACTATTCTGTGCATGAAAATTTGATTTCTTATTCCCCTATTTCTTGAGTACTCATCATTGCACTGATCATATTTGTGTTCTTGAATCTTGCCATATCTGTGTTTCTCTCTATATATGTGCTTCATTTGATTCTAGAATTTTATTTGCCTTTGATTCTTTTTAATTCTGAATCATGTTCCTTTTCTATTTTTCTTGCTTGCTTTTAGATCTTTGCCTTTGATCTTTGTAGATTTAGGTTTAGGATTTGCCAGAAATCATACACCTAGGAAAATCGAAACAAATTTCCCCTTAGATCTTCTCAATCCTCACCCTAATACTCTTTTGAGTGTAGCTGAGGTTCTCAAACTTCTACCAGTGTCTTTTCTCTGAAATCCATCATAAAATAGTTTAAGCTGAGATCATGGGTATGTTCAGGTAGAGGGTAGACACCCCTGCCAAGCTAGAGTACTTTAGACGAGAGTTTTCCATCCCAACCGATGTCCATTTGAGGTTGGCTGGCGAAAAGGACTCCATGATGCCCTTAGGAGCCTCCTACCCCTTTCTAGTAGTCTCTATCATCGAGGGTGGAATCAGATTCCCTCTTGACATTTTCTTTAGAGAGGTTCTTCACTTCTATAAGCTCAACCCCATACAGCTTGTAGTCAACACCTTTAGGGTTATTAATGGTGTTGCCAAGCTGGCACGCCGAGAAAAGACTAGAATAACTGTGTCCGACCTCCAATATTGCTACACCATGTATGGCCTGAAATCCCAGAGTGGCTATACCTATTACCCCAAACCTGATCCACCAAGTACAAGATCATAGCCAACCTCCTTGACTCCAACAAGGGCATTGGAGATGACTATTTGTTTGTGTCCAGAAACTGGGAATTTGCTCCAGATAACGATCTTTATCTCTTCCCTTTGCGATGAGGAGTTTTTGGGGATGATTAGGATAAGGACTTAGTTACCTCATGGCTATATTTCTGTTAACACTTAGTAATTTACATAAACATACTAATGTTTCCTAACTTGTTCTTGTAGCTCTCCCCCAACCATCGAAGAATTTTTGCCAAGAATATATCCCAAGCCGACATCTCATCTAGTTTCTTGGTCTGCCCATCGAAGTTTAAAGGTCCCCTGTTGTTGAATTTCATTCCAACGCATCGATCACCACTCGACATTCCTCGAAGAAGCTGACGCCTCAATCTGATCAACTCCTCCAAATGCTTCCTTCTTAAGGCCGCATCAAGGTTCCATTCGACCAGAGAGCAATTTTCATCATCTCGCTATTGCTCAACTCATTCCACCATTCCGTACCAACGCCAACGTCGCTGCTTCAAATGCACCCATTGGTCGAACTCAAGTCAGAACGCCGAGGTTCAAACTCGCCCCACGATTTGGAAAATCCTCCAATTGCCCTACCCACACTCAATTTCGCATCGATGTAATCGTCAGAGCCACCGTTGAAAAGATGGGTCGCAAGCTTGTCAGAGTCAAGATCTATTGGTTGGTTTGCTGACGCTAGACTCTCCAGTACTCGTCCCAATCCTAACCGAAGCCTAAGCAAAAAAGGGTCAACAAGGCTAAGGTAAAAACCACTATTACCCAGATCCTATCAAACTCTAAAAAAGATCCAGAGGACTCAGTTCCCATATCAAAGCTGGTCGAAGTCGGGAAGAAGCCTACCGAGGTCGCCATCTGATGCCCCTCCTGCCAAGAACCCGAGGTCCGAGCACCAAGAAGGTGGGAGCAGCTTCCAATGTAACCAAACCAAGGTCCCCGAGGTCATGGTTGGGGATTGCTTGTTGAAAGCTGGGGACAGCGTCATTAAAAGTTCGGAGATCAGCGCTGCTCTTTCCACGGCTGTCCTTCTCCCAGTTGACATGAATCACATGGCCGAGCTCAGCGAGTACGAGAATTTTGCCCTCATGATGCAACATTTTGTCTTCGTAAGTTTCTTTCAACTTTCTTTTTCACTGTCTTCTATTTAGCTTTTGCGTACTTAGCCAAAATTTTCTAACTTTTGTTTTTCCATTGTAGGTTATCCAGCATGCCCATTCTTATGCTGTTAAGGCCGAGTTGATGAAGAAGGATTTGGTAAAGAAGACCAAAGAGGCTGCCAATCTTTTTTCTTTACTTAACAAAGCTGAGGCTAGCAACTGGAGTCTAATAGACAAGGCTAAGGCTGCTAAGACTGCTTAGAGCAAGGCCAAGGCTAAAGCCGAAGCCGCTAAAATTGTTGCCAAAGCTGTGAAGGCCAAGGCTGAATCTGCCGATGTTAGGACTACTGAGGCTGAAGCCCTTAAAAATAAGGAGGCCGAGATAAAGAGTACTGATGAGAAGGCATATGCGGAGGGGCAAGCCAATGTTCGGGACCAGTATAAACAACAAATAAACATGGCCTATAACAAAGGCTATTATCTCGACTTGATGGCGGCCGTCAAGGAGCTATCCGTGCCTGATGACTCGCCCCTCCAAGATATCAGTCGTCCCAATGTGCCTTTTCTTCCCTCTCCTAACCAGTTTGAAGAAGAGGCTGAGGAAGTGGAGGCTGACGAAGAGGATGTCAATGAGGAGGTTGAGGTTGTTGCTGGAGCCAAGTCCCCCACGCTAAATGATCAAGTCCTAGACTTGACTCAAGAAGATGGAGATGAGGTTTCTAAAAGTGCCTGACCCCACCAAAATTGATGTTGATGTTGTGGCAGCCGAGAAGAGTCTCAACCAAACCCTTCTGGAGATTGATGCTGAGATAGCGACGGAGAAGGATGAAGCACCACTAGTCAAGGTCGACACAACGCCATTAGCCAAGGTTAAGCAACCTGAGATTAATGCCAATGATTCCACCACTTAGGATTTTTCTTTCTTTTCTTTGTACTTTTCCCGAACTTGTTTGCTTCAGTGACTGTAATGTTTTTCTTTTTGTCGGGCCGAAGTGTCTCTGTGAATAATTGAACAAGTCGCTCGATGCCGTGCCAAGTGCCTTTTTCCTCTGTGTTTGAATTCTTTAAATGAATGTCTTCTTTTCTTCTAAGTGTTGAATGCTCCATTCATGCATGCTTTATCTGCCTCTACTACTTTGTATGCTTCCATACTCAAAATAATATTGTAATTCTTCCAAGTATATCTTAATTGTATAATTATTTCGGTTGGGACACATCTAACATGTATCACCTCAACCCATTTTATTTTAGGTGCATCTTTAATTTGTCACCTCGCATCAACTTACCACGGATTTTCACCTTTTATTGTGATCTCGCCAACGGCACTTTATAAAAATTTATAAATAACATTCAACAAGTATTGCCTCATGACTCTATACTTGTTGTCTTCGCCAAGTCTCCACCCTTTAAAGTGTCACAACTCGTGGTTATCTTGGCTAACAAATACCCTAACCCTTCATCTAGTTACTTCCCGACTCTAACTTGTAAATTCTTTAAAAAATTCAACAAGTGTCAAGCCTAACAAGCCTATTCCTATTTCCTACCCCTTAATGTGAACCTAAGTATCACTTATGCTCACATTAAGCATCTCTGACTTTTGCCAAAGTCTAAATTCAACAATTTTAGCCGAGGTTCTTTACCCTGTCTCTGTTAACTGATCGCTTTGGACTTAGTTCAACTCTGCCACCATGGCAAGTCTAAGTTACTTATCATGTTTCATTTTGAAACATCGCCAACTTAGTTCAACTTTATCATATGACAAGTTTTAACTCAACTCTACCATATGATAAGTCTAAGTTACTCGTCATGTTTCATTCGGAAACATCGCCTACTTAGTTCAACTCTATCATTTGGTAAGTATAATTCAACTCTACCATATGATAAGTCTAAGTTATTCGTCATGTTCCATTCGAAAATATTGCAAACTTAGTTCAACTCTACCATATGGCAAGTCTAAGTTATTCGTCATGTTTCATTCGAAAACATCGCAAACTTAGTTCAACTCTACCATAGGCAAGTTAAATTCAACTCTACCATATGGCAAGTCCAAGTTATTCATCATGTTCCATTCGGAAACATCGCAAACTTAGTTCAACTCTACCATATGGCAAGTCTAAGTTATTGGTCATGTTTCATTTGGAAACATCGCAAACTTAGTTCAAATTTACCATAGGCAAGTTGAATTCAACTCTACCATATGGCAAGTCTAAGTTATTCGTCATGTTTCATTCAGAAACATCGTTATAAGACTGCTAATAATTACATAAATCTCAAAAAACAAAAAATAATGATAGAAAAACTTTAGATTGAAAGTGTTCTAGGGTCATGGCAACTTTTTTCCATCAACGCCTTCAAGTCGATATGTCCCATTGTCAATCGAGATAATTCTACAAGGCCCCTCCCAGTTTGGGCCAAGTTTGCCCTCCCTGGGATCCTTCTTTTGCCGACGACTTTTCTTAGGACGAGGCCCCCAATCTTGAACTCCCTTGGGTTGACCTTCTTGTTGTAAGCCTTAGCAAGCTATTGTTGGTATGTCCCCAGCCGAATTGTTGCACGCTCTCTTCTTTCTTCCAAGAGATGCAGATCTTGGGCCAAGAATGCCTCGTTGGTCCCATTCTCCGCTCCCTGGGTTCTGATTCCAGGGATGCCGACCTCTAGTGGGATAACTGCTTCAGTGCCATTAGCCATGGCAAAAGGAGACTCCCCAGTTGATCTTCTCGGCGTAGTCCGATATGCCCACAGAACATTAGGCAATTCTTCCATCCACTTTCCCTTGGCTGTTTCCAACCTCTTTTTGATCCCGTCCTAGATGGTCTTGTTAGATACTTTTACCTGACCATTACTCTAGGGGAAACTAGGAGTAGAGTAATAGTTTTTGATCTTGTATTTTGCACAAAAGTTTTTAATCAGCTTACTATCAAACTGAGTGCCATTGTCCGCGATAATGGCCTTTGAGATCCCGAACTTGGTTATTATGTTCTTCCAAATAAAGTTCTTCATGTTGATATCTTGAATCTTTGTAAGGGGTTTAGCCTTTACCCATTTTCTAAAGTAGTCTGTGGGTACTAACAAGAACTTTCTTTGTCCAGTTGCTTATGGCAGTGGTCCCACTAGGTCCATACCCCACTGGGCAAACGGCCAAGGACAGGACATTGGGTTTAGATTTGCTACTGGCTGATGTATCAAAGGTGCAAACCTTTGACACTTCTCACATTTTCTCACATAGGCTTTAGTATCTTTCTGCATGTATGGTATAGCGATCCCGGGTTTTCCTTTTTATGTATAGTATTCCGGACTTAGGTTCCGTGGAGCTTGTTGTTGTATAGCATGTTATCATCCTTTAATTCCTTATTTTTGAGTTATAGGATGTGTTGGACAGGTTTGTTTCAGGTTGGTTGTATTTAGAAACCAATAGTTGATGCCTGTGTTTGGCCTTCACGCCGAAAGGGATTTTGATGCACGAGCTGGCCCTTTGTTTTGCTTTCGCCGCCGAAGCGTTTTGACGCTCGAGCGTGATTTGTCATCTTCCAGTATTTTCTCTGCCGGTCATCGTACGCTCGAGCGGGAGTTTTGACGCTCGAAGGGACCTTCGTTTGTTCCTCCGCCTGCGGAAGTCTCGCCGAAAAGGGACCATGGTTTGCAAACTTTCTACAAGTATGCAATCGACGCTCGAGCGGCGCTTTTCACGCTCGAGCGTAAGTCTGTGTCTGATGCTCTAGTGGGGCGTTGCACACTCGAGCGGGGAGTGCATTATATCAGTCCGAAAAGTGACATTTTGGATCACTTTTTGATTTCCTTTCTCTCTTTTACTTTTTCAAAACCTCTATTGGAGAGCTCCTCTCTCTAGAAACCCAACTTCTCTCTAGGTATTGATCTAGTTTGAGTGATCTCCCTCTATAGTCCCTTTGTAAAAAGTGTTGTGCTTGGTGAGGGCTTCCTATCAATCCGAAAATATTAGAGTTTGGAGCATTTCAAATTTTCTCATCTTCTTCCTTTGAGCTCCGAATTTGAGGTAGGGATAACTACTCATTTCTATGGTCTTTAACATAAACTATTGGTCATTTTGATGTAATGTTATAGTTGGGTGATTTTGGGGTTTAACGTTTCAAAATGATTAAAGAGGGGTTTTGTTATTTTGAGCCTATACATATGTGTTTGGGTCTAGAAATGGGATTATTGATGTAATTGTTAATATTTAGACCTTCGGGTTAATATTGAGAAAAAGGGAAAAAATGCCATGTTTGGGTATATTTGGGTCATTAGTGTAAATAATGACATTTGTTATGGAAATAATGAAATTGGCTCATTATGAGATAGAATGGTGGAGTTGGAATTATTAATCACTCACCTTCAAAAATTGTTGATATTTATCTGTTGAATGTAATTATTATCTGTTTAGAAATAATTGCTTTGGGCTATCGGTGGAGGATAGTCTTGATTGTTGTAGACAATGCATGATGATTAGGCAAATTGAAACTAATCAATTGAGTATCTCATCTAATATGACGGTTGGATTAATACATCAAATATGTGTCTTGGTTGATAGTGTATATGATAATTATTTATATACATTGTTTTGTGTGGGAGGAGATAGGAGATGTACTCACTTTAGGGGAGATGGGGATAGACTCCTAAACCGATGTAATTGGGGAGGAGATAGGATGGACTCCAGAGATACAGCAAATAAGTGTATCTATTGAAGTATTGATATAGCAAATGTGTGTATCTGTTGAAGTGTTGATACAACAAACATGTGTATCTTTTGTGAATTATGGAAGTGTGTTGATATCAGTGTTATCTCATTGAAAATGAATTATGGATAAAGGAACTGTTTTAATTTGAGATGTAAACTCATTTAAATTGTTAGGCCAGGTTCTGAGCCATATTTATGAATTGAGAATTTGTTAAGTATGGAAAGGAGGAATAAAACATGGACATATTTATCATGTAATTGGAATAGATTATGAAATGATTTGTGTGGGTTGAACATTTATCAAATGCTAATGTTTTAGTTATCGCTCATATTATGTTTAGCATATCCCTCCGGGGCGTTGGCCCACCCTTTATGAGACATCATTTTCAGGGGCAGGTAACATGCCACCTCCAAGGACGTAACTTGAGAGGCTTAGTGGCTGGGCCATCTTTTGTGATTACATTTTTGTATTACATGTATATCAAAGCCAAGGGCTTATTTTGTGTTTTGAGTTAGTACTCTATCTTTTGTAACCAAGTGTTGGCTTGGAAAGTTGTAAGCCCTTAGGGCATTTACTTTTGTTGTCAACATGTAATACATTTTGTAATGAATACTCTGATGAAATGTAACTATGCTTTATTATCCTATGTCAAGATTGATGGGTTTTATGTATTATTTTGAGGGCGTTACATATGGCCACCAATATCCTTGGGATATAGCTCTATGGGCCAGTGATTTGCCCCCAACATGGCTTCCACATACACCTTCATATATTTCATACAGAAAATCCTCAACTTGGGAGGGATGCACACATCTCAATAAGAGTCCAATGAAGGACCTTCTGTAGAAATGGCCTTTTGCCGATAGACAGAATCTGACCGACTTCAATCTGACTTTGTGTGCTTCCTTTTTGTCTACTGACAACTTGCCATATTTGAGAAACACAACTGTGGCGTCCATCCAACTTGGACCCATCTCCACACACATCGCTTCAACTATTATCATCTCGGCTACTTGTGGTAGCCGACAATCCTGGAACGGTGTCAGCACCGTGACAACCTTTTTGACATAGGCTATCATCCTTTCATCTTGGATTGCATACTTGTGACAACCCCGCCACATATAATATTTTATATTTGGTTAATTAAGGAAATTTGGGATTTTAATTAGTCGTTATCCTAATTTAATTTGGGATTTATGAGAATTGTGGAATCTAATTTTTATATGATTCTATTAAAGATTTATTTTAAGGGTCCAAATGGCTTAAGGACGCGGAATTAAGAAGTTGAATCAATTTAATTTTTAATTACGCACCCATTTGGGAGTTAATTAAATATTTGATTCAGTTTAGTAAAATTGAGATTCAATTAATTAGGCCCGAATTGGAGTTAATTAAGTTAATTGAATTATGAGGATTGAGAATGGTGATTATTACAAATTGAATTTATTTATGGGGTGTCCAATTTGAATATGTAATTTATTAACGAAAATTTGGAGTTTGATTAGAAATTGAAGGCCTAAATGGTTTGGGAAATCAAAATTGATGATGACAATAAGTTTAATTTAATATTTGGAGCCTTTTGGGAGTTTGATTAAAAATATGATTCAGATTGATAATATTAATTATAATTAATTGGGCTATAAAGGAAATCAAATTAGACTAATTAAATTATGTGGGATTTGTGATTAGTTACGATTAATTAATTATGTGTTAATCAAGATTTATTAAGAATAAGAGTAATTTATTTAAATTCATCTTAACCAGAAATTAAGTTGTAGAATGATTTAAAGTTTGAGAATATATGTGGGTGTGTGCAGAGAAGTGTGTGTTTGTGCAAAGAAATCTGGGGGTGTAGAGAAAATCTAGTGGGTGTACTGAGAAACCAGATTTGTGTGTGTATATATAGGTGTTGTGTTGGAAGCTTGAATAAAGGTGCATGTGTGCAATATGTGTCAACAAGAGAGGTGTGCATGTGTGTATGTATGGAAGGATTTGAATCAAGACCCATTTTGGGTGTTCTGCTGAGAGGAAACCATGGGAAAAGAGAGAGAGAGAGAGAGAGAGAGAGAGAGAGAGAGAGAGAGAGTTCAACCCAAGAGAGAAGAAGAAGAAAGGAAGAGGGTTTTGTGTGTTACCAAAATTTAAGTTAAAAATTTTGGAAAAATCATCTTAAGGTAGGAAATTATATCCTCTTTATAGTGTTGTTTAAATAATCTAGATATAAATTGATTCAAGATGAATTTTGAGAGGATTAAAGATGAAGATTTGTAGATCAATTATATAAATTATAGAAATTGGGTCTTGCATGTTCAATCAAGTTAGGTTGAAAAATATGAGTTATGGTTCCTTAAATTTGTTATGTATGAGTTTAATTTTGGGAATCATGCTTGAATTGAGTCCCATAAATTACATGCAACACTTAATTATTTGAAGATTTGATCCATGCCATGGGGATAGGTTCAAACTTATGGAATAAATGTAGGAATTAATTATTTTGGTTTTGATTTTTGCATATCTTATATGGATTTGAGTCTTATTTCTTTTTACATGCATGTAATTTGGAGAAATTAAAGAATTAATTCATGAACATGGCTAAGGTTAATCAATATGGAAATAATTATAATCCTTCAATTGAGCTTGGGTTTGGAAAGTTTGATATATATATATATATATGAGATGTAAATTTACATGTATCATGAATTTCTTGGAATTGATTTCATTTTTGATGTAATGAGAATTAAGCTTTGGAAAATCATGGATTAATGAACAAAGAACTTAATTTGTAAATTAAAGGAGTTTTGATGTAATTAATTTAAAATTGATCATGTTTGATGAAGATGAGCATCAATTGTGTTATTTAAGTTGAAAATGAAGCCTATCGCACATGCATGTGAAATTCAAAGTGATATGGAAATTAATTTGCATGAGTTTTAAAGATATGAAGTTGGTATGGGTTGTCAAGAAGAATGTGAAATAATTTGGGAATTGAATTTGATTTTGGACAAATTAGACTCAATTTTCTTATGGCCTCACATTGTATAAGGACTTCCATAATTTTGTATCAAGAACATGAGTTTTAGACCCTTCGAATGCTAAGTTTGAGCTTCAAATGCAATTCTGGAAATTCTAGAATTCGGCATGTCCACTTGAGCAGGGAAAGTGCCGCTCGAGCGTGAAATGTTGGCTTCCAGAACTTTTGCAGACATTGATCTCTGTTCAAGTGGAAAGAGTCACGCTTGAGCGTGGAAATGTAGTAACCAGTACTTTTGTAGACCAAAGGGGTCCACTCGAGTGGCCAAATCCGCGCTCGAGCGAAGAGCCCTGTTCCTGAAATTGTGAAAAATGGTTTTGTGTTTTGTTTTCCATTCTCTTTCATTTCTAAGCACTCTTAGGCATACATCGAGCTTTGTAAATGACCTAAAGGGTAAAGAAAGAAGCCTAAGAGAAATAAATAGATTAAAGAACGGATTGAGTTGTTTGTGACCCAATATGTGTTATGAATTGTGTAGGGTTGAGCATAAGGACGAATCCACCGGCAGAATACTATGAGTAATATCTTAGTAAAGATATGTTCAAGTATGTTGTTTTCCCAAACGTTACTTCTGTACATGCCTTATGGATTTGTATGTTTGAATTAAGAATGAGTATTCTAAATATCAGTCTTTTGCTTAAGACTAAGTGAATACAAATACGATCATGATCATGAGTATGAAACACACATAAAGGCCGTCTGACATGAATGATAGTTTGACATGAATGATTGGGCCAAAGGTCGTCTGACATGAATGATAGTCTGACATGAATGGTTGGGCCAAAGGCCGTCTGACATGAATGTTTGGGCCAAAGGCCGTCTGACATGAATGTTTGGGCCAAAGGCCGTCTGACATGAATGATAGTTTGACATGAATGATTGGGCAAAAGGCCGTCTGACATGAATGATAGTCTGACATGAATGATAGTTTGACATGAATGATTGGGCCAAAGGCCGTCTGACATGAATGGTTGGGCCAAAGGCCGTCTAACATGAATGATTGGGCCAAAGGCTGTCTGACATGAACGATAGTCTGATATGAATGGTTGGACCAAAGGTCGTCTGACATGAATGATTGGGCCAAAGGCTGTCTGACATGGATGGTTGGGCCAAAGGCCGTCTGATATGAATAATTGGGCCAAAGGTCATCTGACATGAACGATAGTTTGACATGAATGGTTGGGCCAAAGGCCATCTGACATGAATGACTGGGCCAAAGGCCGTTTGACATGAATGATTAGGCCAAAGGCCGTCTAACATGAATGATGGGCCAAAGGCTGTTTGACATGAATGATTGGGCCAAAGGCCGCCATTTGACATGAATGATTGAACCAAAATCTGTTTGACACAAACAAATTGGGCCTGAGGCCGCTTGATAAGAGCGAATTGGGCCTGAGTCCATTTGATGTATTAGATAAAAACGAGAATGAGCCTAAGGCCGTTAGATATGTCTATTATGCATTTCATTCATGTGACTTCTTTATTTTGATATTATTTACTGGGCTATCGCTCACTCTCATTTATATATGTGTAGGTGAGCAAAGAGATGACCAAACCCAACCTCAGTGAAAGATACGAGAGGAAGTCAAGTTTTGTGGAGTCAGCCCGCACGTCTCACGCACGAGACTTTATTTTTGTTCTTGTGTTTACACTTTTGCTAGGCTGGTGAATACGTTGGATCATCCATGTATATAAGTTTGTTTTGTCTGGCTGACTGCATGTTTTGGAGTTCCTGGATGTATAAGATATTAACTCTGTTTTTATGTGTGATTTACTATGGACTGTTTATGAAATGTTTCGTTTTATCATGTAAGCACAGCTCATTGGACAAAAAATTTTAAGTCTGCTTCCGTTTTTGGCGCCATATGATTATTTTAAAATCTGTTTTTTGTCTGAGGCCATAGGTAATCTAATGATTACTGGCCGGTTATGATCCTAACCTATAGGGGTTGGTTCAAGTCATGACAATACTCGCCTGTTGCTTGATTCACAATAAGTTGGGAGTCACAGAAGACTACTACCTCATTGGCTTCCATTGTTGCTACTAGATTTAGTCTTGCAATTAGAGCCTATACTTTGCTTTGCTGTTTGAGGCCTTGAACCCCAAATGAATAGATTGCTCAATCATTCGCCCATCTGGCGATACCAACATTACTCTTGCCTCCATTCCCTGACGTTTTAACTCCCATTAACAAACAGGTAGAAGGAATCGCCGATGTAGATGTCGCAGGACTTTCGCTTTTTTCCTCTTCTATTTTGTCGAGTGGGGTCTTTGGCCCCAATTGGGTTTCTTATGGTTCTTTTGGACATCCTAAGCCGTGGCTCACCGGAGCCTGATGTGGGACGGCGCCAAGGGTGAACTCGGCCACAAAGTCAGCCAGAACTTGGCCCTTAATTTTCATTCTAGGCCTAAACTCCAAGTTGTATTGGCCCAACACCACCGCCTATCCGGCTATTCGCTTGTCGATTCCATGTCAACAGTGGACTTCAAGGAATGCTCAACAAGACCACAATCTTTGGACTTGGAAGTAGTGATTCAACTTTTGGAAGCCATCACTGTATAGTGTCAATTTCTCTAAGGGTGTACCGGTTTCGTGACTTGCTAGGGTCTTACTCACATAGTGCATCACCTTTTGTTCCACTTTCTCTTCTCGGATTACCATTGCACTCACTACGTGGTTTGATACTGCCAAGTATAGGAACAATTCTTCTCCGGGTACTAGATTTGACAAAATTGGAGTTGTTGTCAGATACTTTTTCAAGTCGGTCAAGGCAACTTTGCACTCTTCTATCCACAAAAAATCTACGACATTCTTTAACAAATTAAAAATAATTTACACTTATCTGAACTTCGGCTAATGAACCTGTTTAGGGTTGCTACCTTGCTGGTCAAAACTTGGATCTACTTGGCTGATGTTGGGCTCTTTAAGTCAAGGATGGCCTTGATCTAATCTGGGCTTGCCTCAATGCCCCTTCTGGTGACTAGTATCCTAGGAACTTACCAGACCCGACTCCAAATGCACATTTCGAAGCATTAAGTCGAAACTGATATTTTCTTAAGATGTCAAATACTGCCTTCAAGTCGGTCAGATGGTTTCCAGGTTCCCTGGTCTTCACGACCATGTCATCGATGTAGATCTCTACTGTTTTACCAATCAGGTGCTCGAACATCTTGGTTACTAACCTCTAGTAGGTTGCTCTTGCATTCTTTAACTCGAAGGCATTACTTTGTCACAACAAAGTCCTTTGGGGTGATGAATGCCATATTCTCTTCATTTGCAAAGATACATTGCTATCCGGTGGTAGCCTTTGTATGTGTCCAGAAACTCATCCTTCCATGCCTTGAAGTGACATCTACTAACTGATTAATCTTGGGCAAGGGGAACCGTTTCTGGGACAAGCCTTATTTAGATTGGTGAAGTCCACGCATGCCCTCCACTTGCCGTTCTTCTTTTTCACAACTACTGTGTTGGATAGGCAGGTTAGGTAGTTGACCTCCCAAATGGCCTTGGCTTCCAAAAACTTGTCCACTACTTCCTCCACTACCTCCACATGAATCAATGTCGGCCTTCTTGCCCATTAAATGACAGGTTTTGCCGATCTGTCTACATTAAACCTATGGTAGGTAACCCTGGGGTCGATGCCTGATATCTCATAGAGCGTCCAGGGAAACACTTCTATGTTTGCTCACAAGAAAGCCTCCAACTCCATTTCCTCCTCCTCGGCTAAGCCAGAGCTGAGAAGAAAGAAGCGCTCTCCATCCCCTTCTTGGACCAAAATCTTCTTTAAAGCTTCCTCACTCTTGTCGGCTGGTTCTTTACTGACATCATCTAGGACCTATATGTCCTTGTCTTTGATTTCCATTGTCTCTGCCTCTCACACATTGCAGGTGGACTTCATTGTTACCATGGAGCAATTTTTTGCCTGCACTTGATCCCCTCTGACCTCCTCAATCCCATGTTCGCTTGGGAATCGCGAACAACTAGTGCAATGTTGAGGGACAACCTCATTGTGTGCAACTACGGCCTTCTCAAGATAACATTGTAAGGGAGAGAGGTGTCAATCATCAGAAACTCCGCGGCTTACCTTTTTCGTGCCTTCCTCAGATAGCGATTCCGATTTTGACCCGACATCTTATCATGTTCCAGACTTGGGTTTCATGGTTCAATGCTGTTGTCCATCTCTTATTTTCCCTTGTTGTTCCTTGGATTGGTCATTTGGATTGTAGTTTTGTGTTTGGAACAAGTTGGTTGCTTGTTCTTCTAAACCTATGTTGCCCAGATTTTCGCCTCCTCCAAATAAGCGCCATTCTTGAGCCTGCGGCTTTGTAATTTTTCTTCTCCACTCGAGTGGCCATTCTTATGCTCGAGCGGCGTTTCCTACGCTCGAGCGGATGGATGCTCGATCTTCCAATCTTGTGCTTGAGCGATATTCTTCATTTGCAAAACTTCTAGAAGTGTATATTCCACGCTAGAGCGTCACTTTTCACTCTCGAGCTAAATACGTGTATAACAGTTCGTGAAGATGACCTTTTCCATCACTTTTTTATCCCTCTCTATCTCTCTTCGCCTCTCTAAAACTTTCTAAAAACCTAGATCTTGAGTTTATCTCTAAAACTCATCTTCTTTCTACCATTTCACCTAGATCCGTTAGATCTTCACCCTAGTGCCTTTGAGAAAAAGGTAGAAGTTGAAGTTTCTCCTTTGTTGGTTGGCTTGTCTTCTCTCTTTGAGGTAGGGATTTTCTACACCTTCATATGGTTTTTAGCTTAGTTATTTGTCATTGTGTAACAATGGTGGGATTTGGGAGTAGTTTGAGCAAACTTAGGGTTTGGGTGTGAAATAAAAAAATGAGGTTTTTGGTGAATGTGAAATAAATAGGTATGGAACTTGAATATGAGGGTATATTGTGTCAAGATTGTTGATTTTGGTACTTGGGTTGATATTTGGAAAGGAGGAATTTGCCCTAATTGGATTAAATTGTAATTTTGTATAAATAACTGAAATTGACATTGGTAATGTGCAATTGGATGATTGTTGATATAAATGGTGGAGTTGGACACGTGTTGTCTCTTATCTATGGAAATTTGAATAATTTATCTACTAAGAAGATTGTATATTTGTTCGTAAATAATCATTGGGCTATCAGTGGAGGATAACTATAATTGTTGTAGAAATTGCATGAGGATTAGGTTAATTAAAACTAATCTGTTGTTGATTGTCATTGAATATAACTATGTTTTAAATACATTGTATATGTATGATGTTTGGGAGGAGAAAGGGATGTAATTCGTGTTTGGGAGGAGATAGGAGATGGACTTCATTGAAATTAAGTTGGCCAAAGTGTCCTAGGTGAAAGTCTCAAACCAAGACGTATACATGGGTGCCGAACCCGTGGACAAAATTTTCGTAAAATGTCAGATTGAAGTGTTCGCGTGGTAGTCTTGTTGACTAGATAACCACTGAGTTGTAGTCTCAGTTAGGTTATTGAAAGAAAATGAAATTGGCTCATGAATTGAGAAGAATAAATCAACTTGAAATGAATTGAAGGAAAATGGATTGAAATATGAACTTTGGGACTTTATGATCACATAAAATGTGAATGTCTTGTCACAAGCATTATATATGCACATTGTACTTATATCTTTATTAAATCTCATATATTGTGTTAGATTGTTCCTACTGGGCTTTGGCTCACCCTATTTGGGAAAACCATTTTCATATGTTGATGACATGCCTCCACCAAGGCAAAATGGAGGGACTTTGGGAGCAAGAGCTTTTTATTTTGTTATATTCTTTTGTATAACCAAGGGCTTAAATTGTATTGAGCTAGACTCACTTTCATGTAACCAAACAATGACTTGGAAAGATGTAAGCCTATAGGGCATCAAAGTTATATGTTTAGTTTTAATTCTCCTAACACTACAACACATGTCAGAGATTCAAGATGAACACTTGTGAATGTATATCGCATGTGTTAACTTTTGTAAACGAACTCGATGAATGAAAGCATATTATTTCTATTATTCTTCTTTTAAGGATTGATTTACTATAATGATTTGGGGCGTGACATCCTCAGATCTCCAAATTTGTGGCTCCTAAAGGCCACGCCTGTTCCGCTGAATCCAACCATTGGGCTGTTGGATTGCTCCAGATCATCTAGGTGAAGGCCAAGTTCCTTATAACACCTAATATACATGATGTCACAATAACTGCCTTGATCAACTAGTATGCACCTCACTTGGCACTCTCTAATCTTCAGTGTTATCACCAGGGCATCGTTGTGTGGATGCTGCACCAAATCTAGGTCTGCCTTAGTAAAAGAAGCCATTGGGCCCTAGTACTCATTTGTCCTAGGCTTCTTTTGTTGGACCTAATACACATGCTGCAGGTGTCTTACTCTCTGAGTCTCTCCTTGTACATCATTTTCATTGACCTTCGAGTGAATCACATTGATCACCCGAGGTCCATCTGCTTGTTGTGGTGGCGGTGGAGGAGGTGGTGTTGCCAGTGCTTGGGGTAGCCTTGCTTGCTCTTCCCTTGTCTTGCCTCATCTACCAGGTCTCTCAGGTGACCCTGTTTGACCAGATCCTCCAAGTGTGTCTTCAGAGCCCTACATCCTTAAGTCAAGTGCCCATCCTTATTGTGGTAAGCACAATGCTTCCCAAGGCTCCTTCCCATGAACTTGTCAGGGATCTTCTCCGGCGCTCAGAGTACTGTTGGTTCTTGATCCTTTCCAAAACTTTGTAGACCTAATCTCAATATAGTGGTGACTACCTATGCATCCTCAACCCGCTTTCGCTTGTTAAAGCTAATGTAACCTCACTCGCTTCATGAACTGCTTTCTTCTCGACGGTGCGTTAGTTCCTCACAGATTCTCTTCACTCGCATACTTCTTGATCCGCGCTATGAGCTCCTCTATACTATTTGGTTGAGTTTTTCCAGTGATTCAAGCGGCATTCATTCTCCGTGCCGCTTTTTGAAAGATATGACAACAAGCTCCTAGTTACATGTCGGTATTCAGTTGAACACCTCGTACTACCTTTTGGCATAAGCCTTGACGCTTTCACCCTCACTGATGTTCAAAGCCAGCAGGGAGTCTACCCTTAGTGGCTTCAACTTGTTCATTAAAAACCTGGCCACAAACATCTCTGCCAGACCTTCCCAACTCTTCAAAATTCCTTTCGATAATTTATGGAACCAATCCAATGCAATTTCCCCAAAGGATAAGGGGAATACCTTACATAGCAACTATTCGTTCCCACTATACAAAGCCATCGAATTCAAATATAAACCGATATGAAAGTTCGGATCAGACTTACCGTCACAAATCAGGAACCTTGGCATATGGAACCTCTTTAGGGCCTTAAACCTATCCAACTCCACTGAGAACGGCGTTCTCAGCTTGACGGGGGATGTGACCTGGCTGAGTCGCCTCTCTAGGTAGTCTCTTAGATCCTCCTTCATTCGATCAGGAGCTCAACTATCAATCGATTTCAGCTTTTTTGGTGCATTGCTCCTAGTGTCATTATGTGCCCTCTTGGCCTTCTCTTCATTTACCGTATCGAAACACAAGCCCTTCCTTGATATGCCAGGTTCTTTAACATAAGTTCCCCTGGTACAAGGTATCTTTTGTGACTCGCCTCTTATCGACCCTACTTGCCCGACATCCCATGAAGGCCGATGTGGCCTCATATTTTCCTTGCCATGTCATGATTGGGATTATTTTATGCCCCCCTTTCTAGGCATCAGTCTTGGCTGCTGGTATCGGCGTGTCCTGCAATGGGAACGGTGGTTGCATCATGTTGTTCTGCATTATGAAGTTGACAACCGATTGTAGGTCTACCAACTTGTTTTCCATTCCTTTCATCTCACCGTCCGTCCTTAGGCATCTATCCTTCCATACCTGGAGGTCACTTTCGTTGTAATACTCCTCGCGGTATGCTTTTTTTGGGGTGTTACCCTCTTTGCCGACGTCCTTCTCCCTAGGATTCAGATCATGTGCTCATTCATTACGGTTTTTCTCCCCAGTGTTAGGATCTGTATGCTTACCACTCTCACTGATTATGTCATCCCTAATCTTTTCTTCCTTTCCATCGTTGGCCATCTATTCGCCTTAAGTTCCCACAGACGACGTCAAATTGTGGGTGTTGATTTTTGGCCACACAACCAAATGGGGAACTCAGTTGGAGAGCACCGGCAAAATAGATTAAGCCCAACAACTTGCACAAGAAGATGAGAATCCGATGGTGGTTCGTCTACGCAGGGGCACTACTATGGGTGTTGATTTTTGACCATACAACCAAACAGGGAACTTAACTGGAGAGCACCGACAGAATAGATTAAATCTAACAACCTGCATAAGAAGATGAGAATCCGGCGGTGGTTCATCCACTCGGGGGCACTCCGACAATCAAGTTAGTAATCAATATCTCTCAAAGATTGCAAATTGTGCTTAAACTCACAAGAAAGAACTTACCTCGCACTCACGAGGGTGCTTTTACTTTATAACCAAAGAATGATCCGTCTTTAGAAGTCTCACTCCAATGGACTCAAGCTCAATGCTCATCCTGGACCTTCAGCCAGATAGAGATAAACTCTTCTTGAGCCTTATCTTTATCCAGACTGAGATCCTCTTTGTTCTAGGACTCTTGTCCCTTATCTGCTTATCTCGGATTTTAGTATCTCCACTGACAACCTCGGCCTAGTCGAGATCATTTTGGCAAGATGACTGCTTACACGGGCACCTCGGCGACACTTCGCCACCTTAGCCACATGTCATTATTCACAAAATACGCCCCCACGTAAACAAAAAATTACTATGAAACAATAACTGCTTGGTTGGTGATGGAAGTAAAGTGGTGGTAAATTGGCAAACACAATGGAGATCAATGGTCCTTGCTTTTGAAACACACATGAATTTAATTGGATTTGTTAAGCAATTTTCACTCTGCTAAAATGTAATGAAGGCTGAAATTACTAAATTTACACTAAATTACACTGACATCAACTGAAATAGTCCATAATTACTTTATTCTTGGTGAAGAGATTGCATTTCTCCTTCAAGAAAGTAGCACGATTAGAGCCTTCCAGCTCTAATTTTGTCTGTTCAAATAGAATGTCACGATTTACTATACATCCTAGGATTTGTTTAGAAATTGACTCTTTTTTTTCCTGAATTTTTACGAAAAAATGTGCGAAAAAATTAGAGAGAGTGGATTACCTTTTTGGCTAATTTAGCATGTTCCCAAACATAGCCTTAATGTTCTAGTTTAGTTGTAGAGGGAAAAAAAAAAAGAGATGCTTAAAATTTTTAGATAAGCTTCACAATTGTGATCCAATAGAATAGAAGGACTCCACTGAAGTAATGCTAATACAAAATTAAATTTATAGATTTTTTTTTAATACTTCATTTTCAGCATCCAACATAGGGAAAATGAAAAGAAAATCACACAAAATTGAGAAATTTGTAAAATTAACCAGTGGATTGATGCTAATGGTACCTTGTGATTATCTTGCTGAAGCTACAACAGATGCTGAGGCAAGAGAGAGCATTGTCGAAGCCATTTGAATCAGACAATACAATGATAAGATCAATTTTAAACACTTAAAATTAGTAAAAAAAAATCACGCAGTGATCTTCGAGAAAAGTAGAACTTTGTTAAGTCTAAATTCGAATCGGTAATCGATGTAAAAAAACAAGAGTAAGAACACAAAAACAAACCTCTGAAAAGTAATGAAGTCGTGTTCAGATCTAGAAACAAAACAACCAAAAATAGAAATCCAACCCTACCTTTCAAATAAAATTGATAATTCGACAAAAACAAGAACTAATCACAGTTTTCTTCGTAGATCTATAGATACACATACATATGAGGCAGAGGGAGTGAGAGATGCACCAAATCTACAAAACAATTTGAAGGAAATGATAGATCTCAAGTAGAATGAAGCTTCAAATCTCAAATCAGCAAAACAAATTTAAAAAAAAATATGAAGAAGATGAAGAATCAAACTCATAGATTTCATGATCTCCATGTGTGTGTGTATGTGAAAAATGATAGATCTGCTTGATTGAAGCTTAACATCTCATATGTTCGATAAATCTACCATTAACGAGTAATGATAAATTGATTTTCATGATCCATTTTCTCACATCAAGCTTCAAACAAGAGAGAGAGAGAGAGAGAGAGAGAGAGAGAGAGAGAGAGAGAGAGAGAGAGGGCTACAAAATAAGGGCAAAGGAGGGTTTGAGCTCATAATTTAAAAATATCACAAGCTATGTTTTCGTCTCTAAAACATTGTTTTTAGGGACCAAATTGAATTAATCTCTAAAATTTAGTCTCTAAATAACTATTTTTTTTTTTTTTGTAGTGATGTAGAAACCACTCTGAATTTAAAAAATTGTGAGATTTACATCACATGTGAAACCATATGAGAAGTAAAAGTTTAGTAAAATAAATTGGTAATATATAACAATCCTCTTCTATTTTTTAGAAAACTCAAAACAAAACAAAAGTACCACTTTTTATTTCTTCTTTTTGTTTTGTTTTGTTTTGATTTTGTTTTTGTGCTATACCATTGGATTTGAAAGTAAGAAATAAATAAACTTTTAGATAAAAATAAAAATAAATATTTATTATAATTAATTTGAAAAGGCTATAGCAAATAAATCTAACAACATAGATGTCATTAATATACAAAAATATGATTTTGTAAGTTAATACATGAATAAAAAAAAAATACATGTTTACTTATATATATTTTTTCAATATTATTTATTCTTATGCCAGTGGAGATTAACATTGTAAATCATACTTTCTTTTTAATTGTGTCTGTGTTTTTTTATTTTATTTTATTTTAGTGCACATTGATGGTCCATCTAAGTTAAAAAAATCTTTGATTTGTAGTAGCGATTGTTCGTCGCAAATGCCATTCATTGTTCTTAGGTCAGCCCTTACCATTCTCGTAATGCAGAACTACTAATGTCAACGCCAGTCAAGCAACCACCCAACCTTGATATTCAGACTTTACTGCTTAGCTAAATAAAATCATCTAGCATATATTTCATATGTTGTGTTTGGTTAAGAGATTTGAGAAGAGATTAGAAAAAAAAAAAAAAGGAAAAGGTACGTGAAATGTGAATAAAATACATCTATATTTCACTTAATTTCATACACATTTTTCCTTTCACTTTCCAAATCCTTCCCAAAATCCCCCGACCAAACATAGTGTTCATATGTCTTACATACCAAGCTTAACTAACTTACATAGAAATTGAAAGCAGGGAGACATATTTTGTTCAAAAAAAAGAAAAAAAGAAAAAGAAAAAAGGGAGACAGATTTACAAAATGATTTTGCAACTCTACACTCCTTTATTCCACCAAGAGCAAGATATATACATATAGCTCATTATTAAACATGCATATAGACCACTACATATTAATACCATTTAATTTTCATTACCAGGACCAGCAATCTGGGTTACGAGGAAGCCTGTCAACAAGTCCCATGTCTCTAAGCACACAACAATGATAGAGAAAATGAACCAGATGCCATATGGAATCCAAATGAGCCAATCTGAGACCAAGACAGATACAAATGCAAACAGTGACAGACCTCCAACAATCAGAATAACATGATAAAAGATTCTAGCATAGTTTCCATTGATAATTGGTTGCTCTTGAAGTTCAACAAAGTCTTTTCACACAACGGCATGTTGACATCAAGGAAGCTAGTTGCAACTAAGATGATGTCGTGTTAAAAGATCAAACCAGACCTGGCCCTGAGATTTCTGAGGCTCAAAGCCGATAATCAACTAATAAATATCACTAGATCATTTGGAGCCCTTTACATAATTTTTTTTTTTTCATTCAACAAAATTTCTTTTTGAAGATAAAGGACAAAAGATTTATGTCAAAATCACAAAAAATACTTAGCATTACATTACATCACCACCACTTAACAAAACACAAAACTTTTAAATTATTTGATGTGAATTATTAAACTTCTAATGTTATAATAGCACATGTAACAAAAGATTAATCCTTCTCGATACTATAGATTTGTATAAATACTAATATTATAATAGCAATTGAGCAAAAGACAACACAAATATTTAATTAATTGAATAGAAAAAAAGACATACTGCTATGCTACGCCGCTCAATTCTTGAGAAATTGCTAGTGCTCATAGCCGCTTCTTAATTTTTGGGAAAATTGAATTAAGAGTTAGGGTTAGGAATTAGATAGGGAGAGAGAATTGGCCCTTTTAATTTTGAATGGGCCTTTTAATTTTTTAATGGGTCAATTTATTTTAAATTACTTTGGGCCTTCTTTAATTATTTTTAGAATTAAAAATACCTAATATATTACCCTAAACTATAATAGGAGGGGGCCTTTTTTTTGGGTCTATTTTAAAGGTCCCTAAGCCATGGCCTGGTGGGCCTATGCCCAGGGGCGGCCCTGGATCAAACACCGCTGTTAGTAACCATTTTCCATGTTGTGCTCATATGATTAGCTAGATGAAAGATCTCATTTGGCGCTTGGAAGGTGAGCAAATAGAGAATTCGAGTTAGGCGCCAGAAAGTGACTAGACTAAGATCGGTACAATGTATTGAGTATGATGACTCTTTGGAAAAGTTACTCCATCGTAGCATGTATTCATACTACATGTGCTTAGCGATCGAGTAATGAAGTGAGAGAATGAATTCCTGTTTTCTTACCGTGTGAGTCTTTCGTATCATTATTGATATGACTTTCACTTATGTACCCTTTTGTGACCTTTGACGATGTCATAAGGTAAGAGGTTGATGTTTTGTTACTTTGGTATATTGTTTGTGGTCATGTATGATTCGACCTTAAGGGACATCACTGGGAAAGGGGTCAATCCTAAACTAAATGGCATGAGAGCGAAGAGAAGATCTAGTATTACACCACTGTTGTATATTCACTGCCAGCAACTCACATCACTCTATATGAGAGGCGGATTGAGTGTGAATATATTACAAGAATTAAGAGGGTCAAACATGCTCTTTTAAGGGATTAGAGATTCTTTTTTTAGACCGGTGTAATTAGATGGGTCTGGGGTATATGAGACACTTTTTTATTTTTTATTTTCGGGTTAATGTCTCTATGTTTGCTCATTATTAAGTTTCTAGTGTAGAGCTCCCATATGGAGGTGTTCTCAGTGGTCGCACGGTCCACTGGCTAGTATGATTGTGTTTGATGAATAGATTGAGATAAAGGAAGTGCAGTGTTATGGCAACTCATCTTCGAGTGGGAGATGTTGGAAATTGGGTTGGGTTTAGAACCCATACCAGATTGGATCGCCTATGGTGGCATGACCCATGACCCATTGAGAGAGCCTTATTAGGAGAGATTCATTTTGAATCAACTTGTCCTAATGATAAGTACATATAACCCACTATCTCATCTCTTAAGGAGATAAAGTTGTGGGTGGTAATAACTCTCTCACGTAATATACGTATTATTTTTGGAAGCGCAAGAATTTGACCATATAAGTAATCTGCTTGTCTCTTTCTCCTAATCTCTCTCTTTCTTTTCTTTCTCTTTGGAAACACAAAACTATGTCTTTGTACTATGAATAGTGTGGGTAGTTCTCTAGTAGTTCTACTTCATTGTTGGGAATTATTCAAGACATCAATGGATGCACTTGTTTCACCCACATGATCCATGGATTTGGCTTTGCTTAAAAGGTGTGCTCTAATACATTTATTTTCGTGTATTATTTCTTATTTTTTCCAACAGCTTATGTAATAATTTGTATTAATTACAATAATTATATATGAAAAGACATTCCTTGATTTGTGTAAGTAGGGATTGAATTGATTCAAGGTAAGTAGGACATCACCCAAGTCATGTATGGGGTTAAAGCCATTTTTGAATTAAATTGCTCCTTTGCATTTTTCCAGTAAGTCATTGACAGACATACTTATCTTCAATCTATTAGCATATCTAATTGGTATCAGAGCCAAATTTGTAACGCCCCAAAAATAATACAATGAATCCAACCCACAAACGAAAAGACAATAGAAATAATATACTTTCATTTATCAGAGTTCGTGTTCAAAAGCTAACACATGCGATATACATTCACAAACTATTCATCCTGAATCTACAGCATGTGTTGTATTGATATAAGAACTGAAAACTAAATAGATAATCATATGTCCTATGGGCTTACATCTTTCTAAGTCATTGCTTAGTTACAACAAAAATGAGCCTAGCTCAATACAATTAGAGCCCTTGGCTATACAAAAAGAATACAACAAAAGAAAGAACTCTTGCTCCCAAAAGTCCCTCCAAGCTATTGCCTTGGTGGAGGCATATCACCAACACCTGAAAATGGTTTTCCCAAATAGGGTGAGCCAAAACCTAGTAGGAACAATCTAACACAATATATGAGATTTAACAAAAATATAAGGACAATGTGCAGATACAATGACCGTGACAAAACATTCACATGTTACATAATCATAAAGTACCAAGAGTTCATATCTTAATCCATTTTTCTACAATTCATTTCATCTTAATTCATGAGCCAATTTCACTATCTTGCAGACAACCCAACTAAGACTACAACTCAGTGGTTTTCCAATTAACACAATTACTACACAAACACTTCAATCTGCCATTTTACGGAAATTTCGTCTGCAGGATTGGCACCCATGTATACGCGCGGTTTCAGGACTTTCACCCAAGACACTCTGGCCAACTTAATTTCAATGGAGTCCATCTTTTATCTCCTCCCAAACATGAAGTACATCCCATTTCTCCTCGCAAACATCATACATATACAACGTATGTAAAACATGGGCATATTCAATGACAACCAACAAGAGATTAGTTTCAATTCACCTAATCCTCGTGTAATTTCTATAACAATCATATCTATCCTCCACCGATAGCCCAATACATATATTTCTAAACAGATATTCAATCTCAAGACAGATAATTTATTCAAGTTTCCATGGGTGTGAGGTGATATATATATCCAACTCCACTGTTTATTTCAATATTCACCCAATTTCATCTTCACAACACCAATTCCATTTATTTATACAAAATAAATATTTAAACCATTTTAGGGCAAACTCTCTTTTACCAAATACCAACCCAAAGGCCAAAATCAACTATTTTGTAAGCATACAACCTTATATTTAACCTCATAAGCATTTCCCCAACATATACTTAGAAACCCCTCTTTTGATTTTACAACCCAAACCCGAGGTTTGTCCATAATACAACCAAAGCCCACCATTGTTACGCAATCACCAAATAACTAAGTTAAAAACCATATGAAAGTGTAGAAAATCCCAACCTCAAAGAGATAAGACGAGCTTGGCAAGGATGAAACTCTAAAGATGCTCAAACCTAACTTTATTCGGATCAAAATGAAGATCTTGAGATGCTCTATCCGTTTCTCAAAGACACTAGGCTGGAGAACTCAATAGATCTAGGTGAAAATATAAAGAGAATATGAGTTTTAGAGAGAAAAACTCAAGATCTAGGGTTTTGGAGAGTTTTAGACAGAGAGGAATGAAAAAGTGAACTAAAAAGTCGTCTCACAGATTGATATACACGCAGTCCGCTGGAGCATGAAAAGTGACGCTCAAGTGTTAGACACATTGTTCCGCTCGAGCGCAGATTATATACTTTCAGAAGTTTTTCAGTTGAAGGACATCACTTGAGCTTAAGATTGGCCAGTCGAGCATTCACCCGCTCGAGCGTAGAATACACTTTTTTAATATTTGCACCTCCGCAAAGATACTGAGAGTTCAGAATCTCGCTGAGCACAAGAATGGCTGCTCGAGCGAAGGAGGAAAAATCTGGGCAACAAAGGTTTGGAATATCAAGCAACCAACCTATTCTAAACACATAACTACAATCCAATAACCAAATTTAAGAAAGAAGATGAGGGAAAAGACATGAACAACCATACAAGGCTATGAAATCCGAGTCCAAAACACAAAAATGGGTCAGGTCTAAATTAGAAATACTATAACCTCCCCCTTTAAGGAATTTCATCCTCAAATTACAAATCGAGTTCACAATCATTATTAAACCATTCACAACAATGTTAATCTCACAAGTTCAACACCATGACCCACTCTCCAAATATCCATTCTCATCAACTCGACATGCGAAGTTTCAATATTGAAAGTGCACTTACATTTCAAAACATTTGTAATGTTTAAATGTACACAATATGTACAATGTTTTCAAAAGTGATACAACACACAATATTCCATATTCTCAAAGCAATGCTTATGTTGAATCCATGTTTCCAAATCTCGTGTTTTAAAACATATACAATACTTTTAAATTTCATTAGCATAATTAAAATGCCAATATATATTCAAACACGAACAAATAAGTTCGGATTTTTCTCTTAGACTTCCAACTCACGTTCCCAAGTTGCTTTATCAACTCTGTGGTATTTCCACAATACCTTAACTAAGGGGATTGTCTTGCCTCGCAAGACTTGGTCTAGGGTATCCAAGACTCTCATTGTTCTTCTTATACAAGGCATCCTTATCTACCTTTAAGTCGGGTCCAATCCAACACATGATGGATCCAAATTGCATTCAAGCATACTAATATGAAACATCATGAATCTTGGAAAGTTGTGGCGGTAATGCCAAATGGTAAGCTACCTCCCCGATCTGCTCAAGGATCTCAAAAGGCCCAATAAATCGATGGAACAACTTCCCACTCTTCCCAAATCTCATCAAACCCCATCTAGGTGATATCTTCAAAAAGACATGATCTCCTACCTCAAAAGAAAAAGGTCTTCTCCTACGGTCGACGTAATTTTTCTAACGACTCTGCGCGGTAACCAACCTTTTACGAATAAGTGCCACTTTTTCTGTTGTTCCGGAACCAACTCTGGCCCCAACAAAGGTGCATCGCCCATCTCGGTCCAACACACCGGAGATTTACACAATCAGCCATACAAGGCCTTAAATGGTGCTATGCCAATACCGACAGAAACTTTTATTATAGGCAAACTCTACTAAGGGCAAATGCTCTCCATGACCCTAGTCAAGGGTATAACCTCAAAGCATATCCTCAAGGATCGAATATACCAGATCGCCGTCATCGAGGTGATACTGCTAAAAGTCAGTCTAGTTCCCAAGGCACTCTGCAAGCTCTACCACAACCGAGCTGTGAAACGCGGATCTCTATCCGAAACAATCGTCACAGGGACCCCGTGCAATCTCACTATGTCCCTGATGTAAAGGTCAGCAACATAATCTACCAAGTTACTTACGCACATAGGAATAAAATGTGCCGACTTAGTTAGCCGATCAACTACCACCCAAATGGCATCACTACCTTGTTGAGTCCTTGGAAGGCCCACAACAAAGTCCATCGTGACATGTTCTCACTTTCACTCGGCTATAGGCAAGGGTTGCAACAAACCTGTTGGCCTCTAATGCTCGGTCTTCACTTGTTGACAAGTAAGGCATTTCGATACAAACACAACTAAATCCTTTTTCATACCCCTCTACCAAAACTGGCAACAAAGGTCATGACATCTTGGTGCCTCTTGGATGTACCGCAAGGTGAATGGTGAAACTTTGTAATACTTGCTCTCAAGAAGACTCTATCGAACAAATGGTCACGATATCTTACACTCTGGTCATGATACACAAAGCCTCTTTCTACCTTCCATTGAAACCTTCTCTCGAGGATTCTACCTCAAAGTCACCCTCCAGGTTCTAATACTCGGCTCACAAGTATAGGTTGTGCAACCACTAAAAATAAGGTCATAGACTCAATAGACTTGCCTAGATAGAAGTCAAACTCACCAAGAGTGCCCAACATCTCCCATTCTCAGATGGCGATACAAGCTACACTGCTAATTGATTTCTTACTCAAAGCATTGGCCACAACATTGGCTTTTCCCAGATGATAATACAACTCGAAATCATAATCCTCTATGAACTCCATCCACCTTCTCTGCCTCAAATTCAAGTCCTTCTGTGTAAATAGATATTTCAGACTCTTGTGATCAGAAAACACCTCAAATCTCTCACCATATAGATAGCGCCTCCAAATCTTCAAGGCAAAAATCACCACGGCTAACTCTAGGTCATGGGTAGGATAATTCCTCTCATGTGTCTTCAACTGCCGTGAGCCATAGGCTACTACCTTCCCTTCTCGCATCAATATACAACCCAAAACTTCTCGTGAGGCATCATAATATACCGAATAGCCCAAACCCCTCTCCGAAATAATCAAGATTGGAGCAATGGTAAGTCTAACCTTAAGCTCGTGAAATGACTTCTCATAAGTCTCGCTCCACACCAATTTGATTCCTTTTCTTGTCAACCTAGTCAAAAGTGAGACTAGCCTAGAGAAATCCTTCACAAGCCGATAGTAATACCCGAGCAACCTCAAGAAACTATGAATTTCAAAAGCATTCTTAGGCTGTGCCCAATCTTACACTACCTCTATCTTGGATGAATGTACAGTCATCCCTTCCCTAGATACAACATGGCCTAAGAACTTAACTTCCCTCAGCCATAACTCACTCCTTCCAAACTTAGCATACAGTTTATGGGCTCTAAGCAACTCAAGCACCACTCATAGGTGTTCCTCGTGCTCCTCCTCAGAGGGTGAGTAAATCAAGATGTCATCCATAAAGACGACCATAGAATGGTCTAGGAACTCACAAAAGATATGGTTCATCAAATCCATAAACACAGCTAGAGCATTGGTTAGCCCAAAAGGCATCACTAGAAACTCATAATAGCTATATAGCTGCATTTAATGCCATCTTCGAGATATCCTCCTCTCTTACCCTCAACTGATGATAACTCAATCTCAAGTCTATCTTAGAGAAGCAACAAGACATCTTCAACTGATCAAACAGATCATCAATACGAGGCATTAGGTACTTGTTCTTAACAGTTATCCAGTTCAACTTCCGGTAATCTATATAAAGTTGCAACGCTCCATCTTTCTTTTTAGTAAAGAGAGTCGGTGCTCCCCAAGGTGAAGTACTAGGGTGGATAAAACCCTTCTCTAGCAATTCCTAGGGTTGGATCTACAACTCTCTCAATTCAAAGGAAAATCTACACGGTGCCATAGAAATCGTGTCGTGCGTGCACTAAATCAATAGAGAATTCGATCTCTCGGTGAGATGGTAAACTAGTAAGGTCCTTGGGAAAAACATCAGGGTATTCACAAATCACCATTGGCCACTCAACCTGGACTTCATCACATTCACCAACCTAGAAGGTTGCAAGAAGGAAACTAAGTTCACTCCGCCCCCACGAATCATATACCGGTGATAAAACTCTATCCACCCAGTCCCCCAAGAAATAAAAACAATCACTGCTTAGGGTACATAAAGGAAGTTTCCGACAAGAGTAATCTATAACAACAAGATGACGATAGTCAATCCATACCCAAAATAACATCAAAACTAGACATGTCAATCAACACAAATGCAAATGAAAGTTGATGACTGACAACCTCTATGTCACAACCCCGACATCCCTACTTCAAAATAAACTCACCACCAATATGTGACTCTACACAGATAAGAGATGTTAACTGAGCCAACTCTAACTCCAAAACTGATGTAAATGCGAACAAGATAAAAGAATGGGATGCACCCGTATCAATCAATACATTAGCAATTGAATTGCAAAACAAGAAGGTACCTCTCACTACAGAAGGAGCAGGTACAAGATATGGCATTGTAATAACATATATACGTCCCATAGGTCTCTTTCAACTGCCAATTCGGAGCATAAGCCTGATGCACTAATTGCGCCGAAGAGGCTCCTTAATTAGTCCTCGAGGCTTGTGCTGACTGTGTAGGCTAGTGGCTCTGTGTCTACCTCGAACAAACGCACCAGATGTGCCACCTGGCCAGGGAAAAATCTCTTCATGTGCCCCACCGCCCATTACTAATAACAAGTGAGCGGTTGCCTCTCCCTTGACTCGCCCCGTGAATGAGCCAAGATGGTGAAACCGTTCTTCTTCCTCTCTGGGGCAAGTCAGGGACTTGAGGCCCAACTAACCACATTTGTATCAAGTAACATCTCCCCGACCACCTCTCAAAACCCAAACTCGCACCGGAAAGGTAGACCTCGATCGTATTCCCTAGACTGCTAGGGGTAGGGCCCTTCGCTTACCGTCCTCCTGAATATCTTAACTCCACCTAGAGCCCCTTATCCTCTCTTTCTTTGCCTGCATAATGGTCTCAAGATGGGCCGCCGCCTCCACAAGGCGCCCATAATCTCTAATCATGGACCCTACCATCAAACATGAGCCTGGTCCTTAACTACTTCTCAAACTCCAGATAACGGCATTCCTCAGTCACCACAAGCTTAGGAGCAAACCTAGAGAGGATAGTGAATGTAGCCTCAAACTCAGCCACTGGTGTGTTCAACTGCACTAGCTTGGAAAACTAGTCTCTCAACTTCTTCCCAACTGTGGGAGGCAATAACTTGTCCTGGAAGGCGTTGACGAATGCCTCCCAAGTCATCCCAATGCGCCCACACGCATACTTTCGCCACTGACCCGCATCCCCATTTAGCTGGAAAGACGCCAAGGTGACCCTCAACTGGTCGTCCTCGATGCCAAGCATCTTGAATGTCTTCACTATTTGCTCTAGCCACTTATCTGCCTTCAGTACCTTCTTGGGATCACCTAAAAACTCATTCGAACTTGACCTGAAAAACTCTTTCTTCAAAAAAGATGGCCCTGCTTCAGCTATTTAGGCCTGGACTTGATTTTCAACCCTGAGAATGTCCATGGATTCCCGCAGTGCTCCAGCTATCTCGTGGGCTAAAATGCACATGGCATATTGACCAACTGGTTTAGCCACATTGGCTTGGCTAACCCCTTCTTCTTGTGCCAGAATTTCATCCGGTATAGGCACCTCGTGCCTCCTAGGCCTACCACGCCTACCACCACGACTATGTCCTGACATCCTAATGAAGGTAACACTAGAGATTAGCACATTTATGAAAGTGTCGAAGCCAACTCACTCATGTCCTAATACGTTGGATAATAGTAATTCACTCCATCTAAGCACGTAGTCACATAAACACATACGAATTTCATTTCTGGATAGTGACCATCCTGCGACGTTGCCAGAGTTCCAATTAGAAACAATAGTGATTAGGGGCCCTTCCAATAGGACTCCTAGAAACCCCTTGACTTGATCAACATCCCAGAAATTAAATCCCACACCCATATAATCACATAAGCATGCTATCTCATAAGCAAATAATATATACTAACATCTCAGCTAAGCGAGACAAACCCATTGTAGTAATAACCACTTTCCACGTACCCAAAGTATTTAAACCAAGTATGCTCTGATACCAAGTTGTAACACCCCAAAAGTAATACAATGAATCCAACCCACAAGCAAAAACATAATAGAAATAATATACTTTCATTCATCAGAGTTTGAGTATAAAAGATAACACATGCGATATACATTCACAAACTATTCATCCTGAATCTACAACATGTGTTGTATTGATATAAGAGCTGAAAAATAAATAGATAATCATATGCCCTATAGGCTTAAATCTTTCCAAGTCATTGCTTGGTTACAAAAATGA